>JAWMQZ010000001.1:4298-16719 GCA_035584835.1 Tangara arthus
CAGTGTGTGCCATGTGCTGTCAGGAGATGCTGCACGGCTCAGGTGCTGGGTGATGTTCAGTGTGTGCCATGTGCTGTGCCACTCAGCCAGGTCAGAGGGAAGCAGGGAAGAGGGTGGAAGGGATGGTTCAGAGGTGGTGGTTGTGTAACCATTCAGTCTGATCGTGGGAGCAGCCCAGGCCATGCTTCTCCTGGAGGTGTTCTGTGTGGATTAACTGATGTTGCTGTGAGTGTAACACCTGAGCCGTACTTTGTTTTCCTTTGTGCATTTAGCACCTCTTTGGTTGGCACTGGAGGTGTTCAGTGTGGATTAACTGATGTTGCTATGATGGAAACACCTGAGCCATGCTTTGCTTTCCTTTGTGCATTTAGCACCTCCTTGGCTGGCACGGTCCTGGTATTGGGTTATTGGAGTGTGGGCATCCTCCTCAAAGCCTGGTGAGAGCACCTGGGTTTAAATGTCAGCAGCTTCACTGCTGATGTGTTTGGAATTTAGTGGAAGGGTGTCACAGATGTATTTTTCTGAAATGGGCAGTGTATTTATCCTTTGAAATAGGGCTCTCTGAGATGTCTTTGCTGGCAAGGTTTCCCTGGCTGGGCAGGAGTGTGCTCTTTCCCTCTCCTGCTGATGACTCATCCCACATGAGTGCTAAGCTGTCTGTGCTCCTGCCATGGAGAACATTCTGTCTGATAAACACGGAGCCGTGAGCATCACGGCATCCCTGGACCTCAGCGTCACAGCAGAGCTGAGGAGAGGGCAGGTGGGAGCAGGGGGAGGCACACCTGGGCTCAGTGTCACAGCAGACCTGAGGAGAGGGCAGGTGGGAGCAGGGGGAGGCACGCCTGGGCTCCCTGGAGCTGTAGTAACCTGTGTGCACCCTGATAGCTGTTCGCTGCCATGGGTAGCAGTGATACTCAGACCACTTCTTAGTGAGGAAATCCTTCCACGCAGCTCAGCCAAGGTGGTCTCAGCAGACCTTGAAAAGCAATCTGGCAGGGTTTTCTCATCCCCAGCATCCTGAGCTGAGCCAAAACCAAGTGTCAAAAAAAGAGGTATCAAAAGTAATGAAATAGTTCTTTGGTTGGTTGATTTAATAGATGGTGAAAGTGGTGACTCTGTTCTGATGTTAATGTCACCTCTGTGGTAATATTTGGGTGTTAGCTTTAATTTAAATACCAGAAATCTAACTGTCCTAATTTGACAAAACCCTTGAAAACCTTGGTTTTAAAAGATCAAAACCAAATTGTGTTCCTAAATTTTTCATTTTTTCCCCCCATAATTTTTAGATTCTAAACCTTTTAAAATGACAGTTGTGTGGACTTTGTCTCGTCTAATGTAAGTCACAAGTCTTGGGTCTGAAGCAAATGCACATAATGCCAGGATTGTGGCTTTGTTCCCAGCTCAGAGTCCCATGTTCTACCTGGGAACTGTAGGCACAAACTAGAAATGTGCTGTCTCATGGCCCCTGTGAGTTCACCAAGAACAGAGCCCAGCCATAGGAAACCTACATGGTGACTTTCAGTGTGATCTGACCCTTTCAGGTGTTAAAACTGGGAGACTGATCTCTGGATCTGGAATGAAGCAGAATATATGTTGAACCAGATTATCCCAAAAACAGGATTGTTGATGGGGCTCCATTTCTGTAAAACTGGGAGGGCTGCTGTATTCCCTTCAAAATCATTGAATTGTTCACCTTTGTTGTGAGAGTCTGTGATTGAGAAGGCGTGCTTTTTACAGATGGCATTTAAATGCTCTTGGCTGTTAATCCTTAATAAACAGTGACTTGAAATTTTGTTGGTGTTCTCTTGACAGTGCAGATGGGGCTTTCTGGCTTTCTCCAGAGGTACATTACCAATTCATTAGAAAATCACTTTGCAAGTGCTGTGATTTTTTGGAGTTTTTTGTTAGTTTGGTTTCAGTTTGTCGATATTACTTCACAGTGATCATGAAAGGATAAAATCTTTGTTTTTGGAGGGCTGAAGATGGGGTCAGTAGGACTGGTGCCTTGGGCTCTTAGCAGATTTGGCCTGTTCCAGAGATGGGTAAGAGTCCCTTGGCAAGAGAAAGGCAAGGAGAGTGGTGTGTCTTCCTGATTCCATCTTGGTTTGCAGAAGCTGCAGTGCTTCTCCTTGATGTTGTAACACTCCTGACCACAGCAAGTTCCTCACTGGGCACTGCCTGGAAAGCAGAAGCCTGGTGGGCATGGACCAGGGCAGGATGGAGGAAATGATGCCATATTTGACATTTTCCTATGGGAACTTTGGCCTTAAAAAACAAACTGAGGTGGGGAAAGTGCAGGCAGTGTGAGAGAGAAACACTCAGGCGATCACTGTGGAAAAGCTTTGAGTTCACACGGAGTTGGGGCCAGTGTAAATGAAGAACATGGCATGAAATGCTTTTGGTTGGTTTTTTGGCATTTTAAGCAAACAGTAATTGACTAGCCACAGTAAGTTGCTCTATTTTGTTTTGGTTAGTTGGTTGGTTTTGCAACTCTTTGCTGCTCTATTGGCCTTTGTTGGCCTTTTTTGTTGGTCTGAATTTGCAAAGCCCACGTTACTTAATTTACTTATTAAGGCTTAACAAGGATATCCAGCATTCTCTGCAATGGAAAAAGAATAAATCCATGTGGGACAGAAAAGGCATTGTTCTGACATGTCACTAAATCCCAGCAGGCACCTTTAGGAGAAATCCTGCAAGAAGTTTGAAAGGAAACCTGATCTTTCCATAATCATTTCAAATGTGGAGGGATAACACAGCAGCTTTCTGGTTATGGAAAACTGAGTTTAGGAGAGTATTGGTATCATTAAATGCTTTCTCAGAAACAGATGGAGGGAGCCCGGGTCTGAAGTTTAGGAGTTCTTTCCAGCCCAGTGGTTTTCTGGTTAAGAAAAACACAGTTTGGTGATGCTCACAAAATGTTTTTAGATTAGCTGCAGGTTCTTAGCACTCACCCTGGGTGAGGACCTTAGAAATACATCCTCATGCTGCTATAAAGCTATTTTTATTACATCTGTATTACAAGACTATTAATGCAATAAGGTAAAGAAACTTTTTAAAATTCCACTGAGTAAAACATTGAATGGGGTTGGATTTCAAGCTGTGGTTAAATAATTGTTTAATCTATTTTAAATTGTCTGATCCACTTTAATACAAGAGCTGGTGGATATTTGAAGAGAAGTGTTGTGCCTGTGCACAGGCAGGGCTATACTGATCTTAGGGGATGCTTGTGAGGAAGAGCAGTTCTAGGTAAAATAGAGGGGTTTTTATTCTAAATAAAATAGAGATTTTATTCTAAATGATGCAACTAATGTGAGAGAGAGCACAACAGAGTGCCAGGGCAGATGGGCATTTTGATTTACTCCTCTTCATGTCATGTCCTGAGGTGTTTGGTGTCAGAGCAGAACGGTGCTGATTGTTGGTAACCATGGAATCCTGATCCCTGCAGATCCAGTGACCAGACTGGAATTGTTGGTGTTCCCTCCTGGTGCAGTGTCGGTGGTGAGCAGAGGCTCAGGCCGGGTGGGATCCTGTGCTCTGGCTGTTCCAGTGCTGATGAAAGGGCTAAAATATTCACTTAACTCCCAGGGGAGCAATGGCAGATACCCTCAAATTTCTTCTAAAATATGACAGGGCTGTTTTGCGTTTTTGTTTCAAAACTGCCTGTGGAAATTGTGTCTTCCTCATTCATCTAAGACATGGCTTTTAAGTACCAGTTTTTGTGGACCTGCAAGAGTTCTGATCTGCTTGGAGTGTATCTAAGATAGTTAAAATGGACTTGTGATAGTCTTGTTCAGAGATAATACTGCCACATGATGGTTTTATTCTTGGGAGGAAAAGGATAATTTTAAAAGGGCAATTTTTTTCTATGAAAAAAGCGACATGAAACCCTAATTTTAATTACAGGGGAGCATTCTCAGTCATCTTATTTCTGTGCTGTACATGCTTTTTATAATAAGAGATGATATTGTTAAAAATGCCAGTGTTCTCTTTTAATATCGCTCAGAGTTTTGCTTTTTTATTGCTGAAAAACATGGCAGGATCATACTTTGTCAGAGTCAACCCCTCATTTTCCATTATCAAGTGCCATATGCTCATACATTTTGGTTTCCTTCCAGAAGCGTCACGTAAGCAGCTGCTTTGTGATCCCTCAGTTTGGAGTTTTCAGTTTGGAGTGGCTTGTTCTTGCTGCCATAGTGTTGGGGCTTTTACATCAGCAGATCTTTCATTTCCTCTCCACAGCCTCTGCAGAAAAAGACACAATCAAGAATACCTACTCCAAAGTCATGGATGCATACGGGCTCTTGGGCGTGCTAAGGTTAAACCTCGGTGAGTCAGATATGTAAAAACTGAGTTTTTCATTTGCTCCTGTAAGAGTACATCTTTGCAACAGGAACAGGGCTTATTTTTTTCTATTTGTTTGGTTTGATTGTTTTTCTTTGCAGACTAACTTACAAATTTGGAGCACTCCCAGAAATGAGGGAGTGGACAAAAATAGCTTCTGTTTTTGCAATCCCTGCTCTTTGCAGAGTGGTTTCTCCTTGGCGTTGGCTCTCTTTGTATGTTTTTCAGGCACACTAGGGTGGGCTCGTGAGCCTTTAGCCCGTGACTGAATCAGCTGCTCTGCTGAGACCCGTTCTCTCCCTGTGCCCTTCCCTGTTCTGCAGGGGACACGCTGCTGCACTACCTGGTGCTGGTGACAGGGTGCATGTCCGTGGGGAAGATCCAGGACTCGGAGGTGTTCCGGGTCACCTGCACGGAGTTCGTGTCGCTGCGCGCTGACCCCACGGACGAGGATCGCGTCTCCGAGGTGCGCAAGGTGCTCAACTCGGGCAGCTTCTATTTCGCCTGGTCTGCCACGGGTGCCAGCTTGGACCTGAGCCTCAGCGCCCACCGCAGCATGCAGGAGCACACCACTGACAACAGGTTCTTCTGGTGAGTGCACAAGTGCTTCAGCAGCGTTGCACCATGAATTCCTCTACAAAATAATGCCTGGCAAGTTTTTATCCTTGTCTTTCCCAGCTCTTACATGTGCACCTGTCTCCCACAAACCTTGACATTGATTAGCATTACTCAAACTCTGAGGGCAGAAGTATATTATTAATGATAGGCTGTTTCTGTAACGACTTGGAAGTTTCTTAATTGGAAGGCACAGATTTTTCGCTGCTTACATTGTATTTTGATGTGAACATCGCCTGTGATGTCATGTTTCAGTTTTGGTGCCTCTTAATTCTTCATCAGTTGTGTCAGTTTTTTAAATGGGTGGGGTTATGAAACTTCAAATGAAAAAAAGTTACTGTTCTTTAGAATATTCTGGATTCTAAAATGGTGTGGTGTTGATAGATAGATTCCAAGGGGGTTTCCAGCATATGAAAGCACTTCAAAAGTTTTGTTACTTAAAAAATGGTGATATTGCAGGTTTTGTTGAGACAGGTGGTAGCCTCTACTACAAAGTGCACCTTGCTTGGCTGCTGCACTCACCATCATTTTATTGGATATTTTTTGAATAGAATACGGTTTTCACACAGAGAATTTTTGGGGAGAGCAATACTGCTCTTTCTGTTGATCAGCAGCTTAAATAATGACAGTAATGCACCCTCACATGTCAGAAATTCTGTTCCTCTCAGCCTTTGTTAAGAATGCTCTGTGTGTCCAGGGGTCTTGATAGGGTGCTGAAGATTTGGCTTTACACTGTTAGAACAGGTGCAAAGCTACATCCATTCCCCTCTTCTGGCCAAAATGCACCCAGCCAGCTCCAGCCTATGAGCAAATGCTGCTCTAGTCTCAGGTGCTATTTCGGTCAGCTAGAGGAATGTGATCAGAGTGCAATACAAGAAAAAATTGTTAAGGTAGGAATTAAGCTCAGGTGTTCAGAAACATTGTTTCCTTGATGTAGGTTTACAGGGCTTGTAGAAACCCTGCTGTTTGTCCATGCATCTGGAAAAGGACTTGGCTCTCCATTGATCGGTCACTGCCTCAGGGCTTGGGAAATGATGCCTGGTGACCCTGTCCAAGTGAGCTGGGCTGATTCTGACCCCTGCTGGAAAACTCGGGCAGTTACCCGGTTCTGTGGTTTATTTTAGCAAGGACGAGTCCTGCCAGGAGGTGGGTGCAATGTCCAGATTCCAAGGTCTAGGAATGTAACCACTGAAAGTCAAGGACAGGAACTATTCTGCATATGCACTGAAAGTCAAGGACAGGAACTGTTCTGCACATGCATTGAAAGTGAGCTTCCTGGGGGTTTTCCTGTGCCCAACATCTTGGCTCAGAGTGCTCAGAGTAGGAATATTGTTTCCTTTCAGTGTCCTATTATAATGCACCTGTGTGCTTAGGTTTAGATGAAAAGGCTGAAATGAAAGAGCTTCCACTGTTAGAATGAACATGCTGTTTGCAATTCCAGTAGGGTTTTCTGGGCAGAGACACAACCAGACACCTTCCTGGAGTTGGCTTTTCTTTGCTGTGCAGAAAACTTTGCTCCCTTTTTATACAAGGAAATGTTTTCAAAGAAGATCAAAAGCCAAGCCCCACTAGAAGGAGGCAAACAAAAAAATTCACAAAACCCGAACTTTAGTCTTAATTACTTAATACAGCATTGATTATTGCTGGTAAGTGCATGGGTACATTCAAACTGTGGATCTTCCTTTCATGTGAGCAGTAACTGCTGTTAGATAATCATATATGCAGTATATAAAGTACCAACACTCAGCCCTGAAATTGGTGTTTAAAGATATGTAAAAGCCAGTTGGCTGGGAATGTGTTCCTGGAAACCTCTCTGGTGACCAGCTTAGGGTTAGGTGGCATATAATGATGGCATATAATCCTCAATGTATATTCTATTCTAGCTTTATTTTGTGGTGGTGTGAGATTGAGTGGGGCTTTACACACTACAAAACAAGTAACCCTGCCATTGGACTCCTGTCATGCTTTCCTAGAGTCTGTAATCCCTGGCTTCTCAAAACAAGGCTGAGCAGAGCAGTATAAACAACTTGGAGTGTTGGGTTTTCGTAGTGGGTGACAAAGCAAGGGCTATACGGGTTATTATTTTAAGGTCATGGAAATTGATAGCTTCACCCCATCTTCTTATTGTGCTATTTGCAATTTCCGGAAGATTTAAATGAGAGTTATATCACAAAACTGTAGCATGGCTATTCTCCTGGTCCCATTTGTGTTAGTGGGTGTGCAATGCTTGGGAGTCTGGCTTGGGAGTCTGAGCTGAGCTGTGATTGCCTCTGGCTGTGTGATGGCTGTTTTGTCCCTGCAGGAACCAGTCCCTGCACTTGCACCTGAAGCACTACGGGGTGAGCTGTGAGGAGTGGCTGCTGCGGCTCATGTGTGGAGGGGTGGAGATCAGGACCATCTACGCAGCTCACAAGCAGGCCAAGGCCTGTCTGATCTCCCGGCTGAGCTGCGAGCGGGCTGGCACCCGCTTCAACGTCCGCGGCACCAACGATGACGGGCACGTGGCCAATTTTGTGGAAACAGAGCAGGTATGTCGTGCTCCAGTGCCCACAGCTGGGCTGATAAAGCAGTGTAAGCCCCCAGTCGTGTCAATGATGAGAATTTTGCTCTAAATCAATGAATCCCAGGTCAAGTCTGGCACCAGCAGATACTGGAACAGTTTCTTTGATGCTAAATGAGGAAGCTAAGTAGGTTATGTAATTTGATGATCTTGGTTTTTAGTGTGGCTTATGCTCAGGGCATGCCTGGGTCTGAGCTGCAGCAGCTTAAGAAGGTGCTGAGCTCCTGTGGGTGGCTGTGCTTCCCCTGAGCCCCTGGACCTGCATGTGCCACTTCTGGCCTGAGCTAATCTGAAGTAAGAGAAACGGGCAGAAGGGATTTTGGGCAAATGCCAAAACACTGGTACCCTGTGGCTCAGGAAAGATAAAACATTGCACTTAGCACAGCTCCTCTGGAATGCAGCTCGTAGAGCCACTGTCCTTCTGCTGCCTTGGATTTTCGTGGCTCTGCCTTCAGCACACAGAAATGTGAGACCCTGCTAAACTCTCCTTTGCTGGCTTTCCTCGGTAGCCTGTTCCCGAGGGGTTGTTCCTGCAGGGGTTGTTCCTGTGTTTGTGCTCCTGGGTTTCTTTGGCTGACTCTCACTCCTTCCAGAACCCAGCGACTGAAGGAGGATTTAATGCAGGAAGGGCTCTGCTTGTACACCTCCAGTGTCAGGAGTTCAGTCAGAACACTCTTGTTACTTTCTCTGCCTGAGTTTCCTGGTGTGCCAGCGTTGCTGAATGGCTGTGCTGTGTTATTCCACTGCAGTTTTCCTTTGCTGTGTTATTCCACTGTGGTTTTCCTGTGCTGGGTACTTCATGGACCGTGATCTGTTGGTTTCTTTTGCAGAAAATCTTTGCAAGGGTTCTGAGTGGGCTGCACGGTGATTCTCTGTGCATTGGTGTTCATTTTAACTGTTCCTGCAGGAAGGTCTCGCCAAGTTGTTTCAAGCATCTTACTCCTAGTGCAGAACTTACTCAAGCCCAAATAATAAAAGCTGTGTTTCCTTACACGTTGTGAATCGTGATTCTGCAGGGGAGCATGAGAGTGAGGGAACTTCTTTGTGGAAATTGTTCAGAGTCTCGGAAACGATATTTTAGTTTGTAGTGTGGAATATGTAATACATAAATATATTTTACTTGCTCCATGTTTAATTCTAAAATCTTACACTGTGATAATTACTAATACTATGCTTTACTTTCCTTACCAGGTGATATATTTGGATGACTCTGTGTCATCTTTCATACAGATTCGAGGATCTGTTCCTTTATTTTGGGAACAGCCAGGACTGCAGGTAAGTAGGAGATAGGTTTAATGATACAGATAATTCTTATTCGTGTCCTTTTAGACGTCATCTGCTTGCCTTTGTGCTCTGCTTCACAGCTGCCTGTGAGGATGAGGTGACCCTTTGGAGCATGTTGGTGCTATTGTGTCTCACCAAGCCTGCTTCTCTCAAGTCCAAAAGTTGCTTTTGTCCATTCTTTTTTCCATGTCTCCTCTTTGAAGTTCTTTTTCCTCTTTTTAATGGGTTATCTAAGGGCATCCAAAGAGGCTGTTTTCTTCTGAATTGCTCTTGAGGAGAAGTCTTTGCAAGAAGTCAATAAGGATCAAGAGTTACTGTCATAGAATTTCATCACAATTTTCTTGAAAGAGGGACTGGTTCAGCTCCTATTGCTGTGACACATTTTTCACAGGAAAGGTTAAAAAATGTTTGTCCCTTTAGGGACTCTGGGTTCTGTAGACATAGCAGCATTTTACTGGAAACAAGACAATTTCACGTACTCTTGGTGTTGTAGGTGGGATCCCATCGTGTCAGGATGTCAAGGGGTTTCGAGGCGAATGCACCAGCTTTTGACAGGTAAAAAACATCTCAAGTTTTTGCACTAAAGACCTCTGGTAAGTTCTGCTGCATCACAAAAATGGGATATGTTATTCCAAATGGGAGACTTTGTCTGCACAAATGTGGAATTCAGCAAAGCTGGGAACTTCCTGGGGATTGCTTGTGCCTTTCAATGCTTTGTTGGCAAGTGTGAATAAAATTTATGTTTGATACTTTCCAACTTGTCAGTGTTGCTGTTAATTTTTTGTGTGTCAGAAAATGACTGTGGAATTCTTCTTCTGTTAACAGGCATTTCCAAACTCTTAAGAATTTATATGGCAAGCAAATTATTGTAAATTTACTTGGGGCAAAAGAAGGGGAGCACATGCTCAGCAAAGCCTTCCAGGTGAGTATGACAGTTCTTTCCCTGTGCATATCCTTGGTCTTTGCTTATTTGCAATGAAGCTCTTAAATAACCCCTGGGGGAGCAAGAGAAAAACCTGACTTTGTGACAAGGAAAACAGAAATACACACGTGAAATATTAATCAGTTCCGAGTGATTCATTTCAATTGTGATAAAAATGGTTTCATTTTACCTAAAAGAAAGCTAATAAAACCACTTTTAAAATATTGGTAATCTCTTGTTTCACTCCTACTTCTGTATGTTCAGGTACTGGTATATTTATACTTATTTTTTTCCTGTTTCCAATGCCAGAGCCATTTGAAAGCATCTGAACATTCAGCTGATATCAAAATGGTGAACTTCGACTATCATCAGATGGTTAAAGGTGGAAAGGCAGAAAAACTACACAGCGTGCTTAAACCTCAAGTCCAGAAATTCTTAGAGTGTGGATTTTTTTATTTTGATGGAAAGGAAGTGAAAAGGTTTGTGTGTACAACTTTTTACTTTTAGTTAAATAAAATTCAAGAACTGACTCAGTAGGGTTTTTTTTGTGGTGTTTTTCGTTTTTGTTGTAGCTACGAGTTATTTCTCTCTGAGGTTTTTTGGAAGTGTGTTAGTTGAACTGCTTGAAAAGAAACCTTAATCTTACATGACATTTGACCAAGCAATCAAGGAGGACTGGGAGAAGGCGAAGCAGAAGGACTGATGTGATTTGCAGAAGGACTGATGTTATTTGCAGAAGAAACCTGAGCTGTGCTCAGTGGGCACTTGAAGCTCACCCTGTGTTACTGACACGTTTATGAATGTCCTTGTGGGGCCCTGACAATGCCCTGATTTACTGCTCTGCCTCTGTTGAGAGATGTGTGCTCGATGAGTTATTTCAGCTGTTTTCCCTGTCCCGTTGTCCTTGGCACAGGTCCCAGAGCGGCACTGTCAGGACCAACTGCCTGGACTGCCTGGACAGGACCAACAGTGTGCAGGCCTTCTTTGGCTTGGAGGTAGGAACCCACACCCAACTGGGGCTCCTGGGCTGGAAAAGTGGGGTCAACTTCCTTAGGAAGGGGCAATGAGCTTTTCACAGCTCTGTTTCTACAGTGTGAGGTGTTCCTTGGTCTGACTGCCAGAGACAAGACCTTCAGCGTGTTTGAAAATGGAAATATATGGATGCTGCAAGGTCAAACCGAGGGAAATTGTTATCCTGTTTTCTGAGTTTTAGTGAGTTAAAATTCCCCTCTTGAGGAATTTCTGTGACAGCTTAGAGGGTGTTGGTTTGGAACAGACCTGTCTGATTCTGGACTATGTAGTGCTTGGCTGCTGCATTTACACAAGTTTGCTGTGGCATAGGACTCTTTTTACATTCTTGGTGTGTAGAGTACTTACATGTCAAACGTAGCTATCGAGCTCTGTTTTCCTGTCATATCCTTTTAAGAACTGCATAAATACAACTTTTCTTTTTTTTAAACCAGGTGTGCCAGATTTTTCAGCAGTGAGAATTAAATTATGATTTCAGCTAAAGTATGAGAGCTAAGAGTATGCAACTAATTAATAAGAAGGGAAAGGGTTAATCCTGAGGAACTGGTTGCTTGAATTTAAAATTCTGTTAAATGGGATATATGAATTCTTACTTTATTTAAGACAGTAGATACTTCAAATAACAGGTACTGAACTCTGGATGGCCCCCTAAAATTATCAGAACAAGCACCCAATTCCTAAAACTTCTTGTATATTTCTTCTTAATTTTGTTTTGCAAGTTTCCTTTTGTATCTTTTGTTGATTCCTGCCCAACCTTCAGAATTTTGCCTTTTGCCATTCTGTGTCTGTTATTTGAGGCTCCCCCTTCTTGCTGTCAGATAGCCTAAGGTTTTAAAGATTTTTAAAGGCTCTTGAAAATAGCTTTTGTGTTTAGTTTGGTGAACTTCAAGATGAAAACATTTACAAATCAGCTACGTAATTTTTTCCCTGTATTACTACTGATCTTCAAGGGAAAAAGCAGTGTTGGTGCTGAATTACATGTGTGATGCAACCTTTCAAGCATGTTATGCTGACAGTTTGCTCAGAATGAGACATAAACCCAGGATTTGTGGGGTTTTATGCATATATGCTGAAAAATACAATGTGCCTTTTTAGAAATGTATTTGAAGTGGGGTTATTTTGTTTGTAAGTTTTTGGTTTGGTTTACTGGGGTTTTTTTGCTAATGCTGCCTTCTCCTGTCACAGATGCTAGCCAAGCAGCTGGAAGTGTTGGGACTGGCTGAGAAGCCTCAGTTAGTGACTCGCTTTCAGGAGGTTTTCCGATCCATGTGGTCTGTCAATGGGGATTCTGTCAGTAAAATCTATGCTGGAACTGGAGCCCTTGAAGGAAAAGCAAAGGTAAAGTACATCTTCTCAGATGCTTCAGCAGTGTTCAGTTTGGGTTTGAATAAATTCTACCATTAGTTTAGCAATGATGAGATTTTCTCTTTAAAAAACATGCTCTTTGTAATCCTAAAACAATCCCAAACAAAACCCAACCAACCAGAAAAATTAACTTGAATGGTTGGTTCTGTTGATAACCAGGTCATGTTCCTGTACATCCCTTCCTAGCCATGCTCCTGCCTCCCACATAACACTGTTGGATAACTCTGAAATATTCCGTTTCTTTAGAACATAGCTCAGGAGAATGTATCTTCAAATCAACTTCAGTTTCTTGGAATATTTTTACT
>JAWMQZ010000001.1:16729-133636 GCA_035584835.1 Tangara arthus
TATAAAAACCTGTCCATTTCTAAGGTTTTGAACAATGATATTTTTAGATTTAAGTGCTTTATGTCTTTCTACTAATTGCATGGCAAAGTGTGACAGATGAAATATCTAGGTATACAGGGCAACTACTTCTGTAGCTCAAAGATTTTCAATGTGTTTTTAATGTTTAATAGTGTTAATACTAATCCAGTTGTAGCCTGGTGGGTTTTGTTTGCATGTTTGTCCAGCTTTTTCTTCTTAGTTTTGCAGTCACTGAAGAAACCCCAGATTTTGTTTCCACCCTGCTTTTTAACGCTGTAAGAACAGTTCCATGCTCCATGACAGTGTCATGTTTCTCTTCAGCTTGTTTTGTCTGGGTTGATGTCCGAGTTGTTCCCATTTTCTAATGCTGCCTTTTGGTTTATTTCTCACAATGTTGCTTTTTTGTTTCCCTACTCCTGTCCCTTGCCAGGTGATGCCTGTCAAGACAAAATGTTGACCAGTAGCAGTTTTTGCCCTTAGTTCCTTCAAGAATGTCTTTTTACACTCTTCTTTCTGCTCAAGGATGTGCTGCTTTCATTCCATGTCACAGCCCATGTACCCACAGCCAGCTGTTTTGGGTTTTCCATCATTTGTTCATTCACACTCTGCCAGGGGCCTTCTCTGCTCATGTAGGAGGTGTCACAGCAAAATACATAAAAACAAAATTATCAAATCAACTTGTTGCTTATTCTGCCCCTTGACTGGTGCACACAAGACTTCTTCATTTGGGAATTGCTTGTATTTTTGTAGAATGGAATTTGGTTCAAGATGTTTGGTTTTATTTTCTTACAAAAATGTCACCTAGACTGCCAGGAAAATGGCAGTAAGTATTTTATGGAGTGTCTCCCCTTGTCTTGGCTTGGCCATTCAACCTTCATTCCTTTTCCTAAATTAATACATATCTATTTAATCTAGTTCATTTGGCTATATATATATACTTTTATTTAAAAAATGCATTTAATGTATACATTTGCATTTTTAATGTTTAAAACACAGAGTAGATGTCCTGGTTTCAGTTTGTTAAACCACCACAGTACATTTACTCTGCTGTCTTTGGGATAATTCTGGATCCCTGCCCTGGGACAACTCTTAATTAGTACCACATCTCATAAATCAAATCAAACATCTCTGACATGAGTCCAGTCTATTCAAAGAGGATCTTTAATGCTTGCAAAGCCATACAATACTTGCTCTTGTTTCAATTAAACCTGACTCAGTATGTTTTGAGTACTCTGAGTATATATTTTAAAATGTAGTTTTTAAGTTGCATTCTCATTTCTCAAATGAAAAGTTTGATGCCTGAAATTGTTCCATTTCATGCTTGTCAGGTTGATACTTCAAAACCCAAGAATACTTAGAAGTAAAAATATAGAAATTTCACATAAGAGAAAATTATTTGAACCTTATGTGTGTAATATACCTTTTTATACTGCAAACCAGTTCTTTTTAAAGCATTCTAATACTTGTTCCATCTAACTCCTTACCTGCTCTTTCTTTTGCTTTCTCGGGGTTCCTTTCAATTAATTGCCTGGTATGTGAATGGTGAGTGTGGATTTTTGGATCACCAGTTGTACCTTGTCTGCCAGGGAGGGAGTGCATCCTACCAAAATTTTATTGCAGCAGAGTGCTCGCCAGAGCCCATGCCCATTGTGTGCCAGGGAGGGAGTGCATCCTATCCAATCCTGTTGAACAGAGTGCTCCCCAGAGCTCATCCCCATTGTCTGCCAAAGCCACTTGGCCCTGCCAAAGAGCAGCTCCTGTCTTGCTGCGTAGCACAATTCAGAACTAAATCCCAGGGTAGTTTTGTTAAGCTTTTGCCTTCCTTCCACATGCATTTAAGAGGCTTTCATGGACAATGCAAGCTGTGAACTCGGGAGTACTTTTCTATAATAGCACAATCCCTTGCAGCATCCCTGATGGATCACAGTCTTTATTTTGTACCTGCAGCAGTGTGTGCTCACAGACGCCTCAGCTGCTGCTCCCTTGCAGCATCCCTGATGGAGCACAGTCTGTATTTTGTACCTGCAGCAGTGTGTGCTCACAGACACCTCACAGGCAAAGCCCCTGCAGCACCAGGTGTTTGTGTGTGCCCCAGCCAGCACTGCCAGGTTTGGGATCGAGCACCAGACTGCATTATGTGTTAGTTACATGATCCTGTAGGTGTGTGTGAGCCCAGGTAGCTCTGCCTCAGCAGCACATTTCCCTGCAGAGCCTTGTCCAGCCCAGGTGTTGGACACTGCTCCTCTGGGCTGCAGCTCAGTCAGACCGCAGCGAGCAGAGCAGTGTCTGGGTGTGCCTGTAGCCATGGATCAGTGCCTGTGCTCCCTCTGGGATGCTGCATGACACTTGCATGTTATCACAACAAGTTAAGGGCACTCTTAAGTCGAAACTCTCTGTTTTTAACATGGATATTCCAGAATGTGAATTCTGAACTCCTAAGTGCATAAACATATACATTCATGTGTCATGGCATTTGGATTCAAGTGCTTGCTCATCTCTCACTCTTTGGGGAAAAGCCCAAAATCCCTGTCATGGTCTAAACATGGCACTATATCAAATTAATTTTTAAAGAGCTAGGGTTTAGGGAAAAAAAAATTCCCCTCCCTGCAGTGTTTTGTTTTATTTTATTTCGTTTAATTTAAATCTGCTTGTTAGATAAGCCTTGTAGGTATTACTGTGTTTTTTAGCATCTGGGGGTGGCGGGAATCACATGTAGCACACGAAGCTCAGACAACTTGATTTAACACTTAAAGAAGAAAATTGCCTTAGCCCTTACAATAATTAACAGAGTTTATGTGTATCTACTGAATATTGCCAATGTGTTGTGAGCAGTGTCCGACATAAAATATTCTATACATGTTCCTCCCCAACAGGCTGGGAAGCTGAAGGATGGTGCTCGTTCTGTGACCAGAACCATCCAAAATAACTTTTTTGATAGCTCCAAGCAGGAGGCCATTGATGTTTTGTTATTGGGAAATACCCTAAATAGTGATTTAGCAGATAAAGCACGGGCTCTCTTAACCACCAGCAGTTTACGCGGTATGTGTCTTTCAGGATTTTCATCTCTCATAACTATTTGCTGTAAGAAAGCTGTATCAAGTTTGTTTTCAAAGCACTGTTGGGAAGTATAAATGCTATTTTATGTTCTCTTGGCTTATTAAAAAATGGGAGTTACTTCTGCTTTACTAATAGTGCCAAACTAACGTGCTGCAGAAATTGCTTTACCTGTTTATGGTTTTTGGGTGAAGTTCTACATCAAAACCAGAGAGATTTTGATGAGGATTTCTGCTTGTGCAGGGCAGCCATGTGAGGGTTGGGGGTTTTGTACCAGGAAGGGGGTTCTCCTCATGAGCGCAGGGTGTCAGTGCATCCCCAGAGAGGTGTAGTCTCTGTGGCCCCAGAACTGCAGCCAGACCCATATTCTGCAAGTTTGGGGGCAAGAAAACAGTGGGTCAGTCACAGGGCTGTGTTCAGTCCTCTCCTGGGACGTCAGAACTACAGGAGCTCATATCTGGGCAAAGAAGTAACTGAAATTTGAGTCTTCTTTCCAAGATCCCAGATAATAATATTCTGTGTTACTGCAATTTTAAGGGAAACATTCTTAAATTTTCCTTTTCATTTTTTTCCTTCTCCGGGACACATCTTAACCTAGAATGAGGAAAAATATGTCAAAGCTCCAGTGCAAATCTCTGGCTCAGGAGGGAAATAGTTACTCAGTTGTAGTCTCATGTTGAGGGTTCACATCTTCATCCCATGTGGAGGCCAAGGGAGTGGTTTTGTCCCATTTGTTTGGCACAAGGTTTCAGGTTATTGTGAATTTTTTGTTAAATTTGAAACCTGGTAAATCGGCCTCACCTCAAAATTAGTTAAAATTTTATTTCCTCTCAGTTTTTCTGGGAATGCAAGCTGTCCGTTCTGTATTGGCAGCTCCTGCCAGCTGTGGAGCACTAATGCCTCTTCCCTGCAATCTCTCTGCATTCTGTGCTAGGTGCCAAGTTAACCAGTGGGGTAACCCAACATGTGTGAATCCAGTGTTAATGAAGGAGGAAAAGAGGATTTGTAATCCTATTGTGAAACCGGGTAGATTTTGCAGCACAAAACATATGCTTGAACTGATGCCAATGGTTATGTGTAATAAATGGTGTATTAACAGCATGTTTTCTCACACATTACTGGAAAATCCTAAAAAACAATCACCTATTTGACTAATCTTTTCTTGTTTCCCTCTTACTGCATCCGTAGTTTCAGAGCAATCATTGCAATCAGGTACAGTATAGCACAGTAAAATAAACTGTAAATCCCTGGGCAGCTGCTGCTGTCCTCTGGCTTCTCTTGTGTCTGTTTGTGTCATATTTGGCTCTGGGCTTACATTTTCCTGGTGGCGTTTGGTTCTGGCATTTCCGTGCCCTAACATCCTTTAATCCAATAAAAGTGAGAATATAAGAGGTGAAAAATGTTGCATTTGAGCTTGGGTGTGAGCTAGGAAATGAGGCAGCCAATTTGCAGGGGTTTATTTGTTGCACATGCTCCAGCTGCAAAGGAATTTTCCTTTTTATCTGACTTGGAGGCTTCTGTGTTTTTGCTTTGTTTAGGATAAGAGGTGAAATTCTTCAGTGCAATTTGTAAGTTCATCTTATTTGCTGCTAGAAGGTTCCACATGCTTGTGTTCATGCAGGAAACTTGTCAGCTGTGCAGCATTTCATGTTCTTGTTCCCAGAAACCATTATTTAAAATAAAATATTCCTAGTGCTCTAAAATCTGTTCAGAATTTACTGTGCGTTGGGCAAATTTAAATGGCCTTTTCATTTGCCAGTTTTGCTTTTCCTGTATGTGTTTTACTCCACCTGCTTAACTCTCAGTGAGTATGTAAAGAATGAGATCTGAGTCACAGGTAATGTCTGTCTGATATTAAATGATTCACTGGCATTCTGTCAGTGTAACCAGTGCTTATTGGAATGCCTGCTCACACTCACTGATGGTATTGCCTTCTATCTTATACCTGATAAAAATATATTTTTAATATATTTATCAATTACTGTTGGTATTATTTATGTCTAGTTTTTTTTTATTTATTAGAATGCCTATTTTTGTAAGAGTTATAAATCAACTGTTTTTTAGCATTTCAGGGTTTCAACTGGGTATGAATTGCATATATTGAAATATTCCTACAGGAGTTTGGATGTTGCAGTAAAACAGTTCCATCAAGTTCCAACAGTTCCATTCAGTTGCACAGAATATTCCAAACAGAATTTTAACTTAACACTCCCTTTGTAGAACTGTAGAATTTCCAAATTTCTGCTGGCCTAGTAAGAGCAGTAGTCAAAGTATTTTTTCTGCAACTAACAGAAAATGTCACTGATTGGATTTCCAATGTTGTAGAGTGAGGCACAATTTTGCTGGAAAGATAAATAACTAGAAATATGTAGGAAAATCATAGTCTCCGGTGCTCAGAAGAACACTTGGTTCACTCAGTATTTTGGAAAGCAGTAGAGATTTTTATTTTTAATTACTCAAATTGCTAAAAAGAGTCATTATACAGTTTAGGAAGATTACTACTTTGAAGATATGATTTTTTGTTTGTAATAAGCTTGTTGTCAGTTCACTTCTAAAGGTAGAGTCTAACCTGGTAAGGCTTTTCACATTAGGGTCTCATAACAACATCAGGAGTTAAATAGACAATAGTGAAATTTTGCAGCTTTTCTTAAAAGCTACTCAGTAGCAACTGAATGATTTGGAGTAACTAAAATGAAGCTGAGACCCAGTAAATTTTCAAAATAAAGAGATGGAACCCCAGAGGAGAAACGTGCAGACTGTGCTGTTAAACCGGCTCAGAGTGCTGCAGAGGCCCCTCTCTGCAGGGCTGCACAGCTGGGTCGGGTTCCTGGTGTGGTTCCAGCCAGCCCTTGGGATGATTTGGGTTTTTGCATGTGCTGTGGCTGCAGCATTCCTGGGATTGTTTCCCTTCCGTGACCAGGTGCTGAGGTGGCTCCTGTCCACCCTCTGTGGCCTTTGGGCATGTGCTGGACTCCCTGGCTGGAGTCACCTGCAGTGTGGGGCAGGAGCAGAGCCTGTATTTGGGGTCTCAGACCCTCTTGCCTGGAGGGCTCAGTTATCCTGTTGGCTCCTTGCTGTTTTCTAGACTTCATTTCCCTGGGTTTTGATGAGGAAAGCATGATCCCAAGCCTGATCAGCTTGGAGCTGCCCAGGGAGACACCAACCACTTCATTGTCTTTTGTGTGTGGTTGGCCCAGTTATGGGTGTGTGATTTGTTCAGCAGGGAAAGCATTCCCAGCCAACAAACACAATATATTTCCTTCTCATGCTCCCAGTTTTTTTCAAACCCAATAGGGATAGAGAACACCTGATTTTTGTTTTGACCAGGTAGCCAAGAATAACTGAAAAGACAGCAGCAGCTCACTGATAATCTTATTTAGGGAATTTAAATGGAAATACTGTTCCCTGTAACTATTTTTCAAGACAGCAACAAGTGAAGGGAAGAATTCTAATATTGCTTATATTGTTATTTTGGAACCTGATAACCATGACAGCATTCAAAATAGGTAAATTAATGTAACGTAGGTAAAGTACCTGAGCATTGAATCAGCTTTTTTCTTTGTGCATTTCTCACAATGTCCTTTCCATATGGGTCATTCCTCTCCCTTCATTTGGCACAGGGAAAGGCTGATGGGACAGAGAAATGAGTTAAATTAGTTTGAATCCCAGCCTACAGTCCCCACTAAAGCAGCTCTTTAGGAATTCCACTGATGTAAAAATAATTCAGATTTGTGACTTAAATAGACATACTCGGATACAATGAAATAATGTACTTTCTCTATTTTAGTACTTGTAGTGTATCAGCAACTTTTACACTTCTGGAAATTAATATATCTGCATGTTGGTTCTGTAACAGAGATTGGATTTCATGAATTTAATCTGTGAAAATGAGGCAGATCTGTACAAAAAAAATGATGCTTTCCCTAGAAAGTCATGGATGAGATGAAAGAACAGCAGATATTTATAAAACATGGGGATTGTTTCCTTCATGTATCATTTGTCTCTATGTAATTCTGAACAAATTGCTGCTGTTTTTCAGTCAGTAATGTGTGTCTCAGGGTACTTTGCCCTGGGAAAGCTGCATTCCTTGTGCTTTTGCAGTTTAACTTTGTCTGTGCACGTGCATTGGGAAGATCTCACTGCCAGGCTTTCTGGAACATTCTCTATAACAGTAATGCCTTTTCCAATGTTTTTGCAGCATCTGTGAAAGTGCTGAAGAGCATGTGTGAGAACTTCTATAAGTATGCCAAACCCAAAAAGATCCGAGTCTGTGTTGGGACGTGGAATGTCAATGGGGGGAAGCAGTTTCGCAGCATTGCCTTCAGAAATCAAACCCTCACTGACTGGCTGCTGGATGCACCCAAGCTAGCTGGGATCCATGAATTCCAAGGTAGGATGCCTGTTCTGTCACTACTTTTTCTTGAAAGCTCTGTTTTTTCTAAGTAGATCACAAGCATTGAAACAGGTATCACAGAAGTGTAGAACTGTGTAGGAAGGGACCCTAAAGATCCAGCTCCACTCCCTGCCAGAGAAACACCTTCAAAATCTGGATTTATTTAAAAGCTTCTTTGAGACAACTTGAATTTTACAGAATCCCACACTGGTTTGTGTTGGAAGGGACCTTAAAGTTCATCCAGTGCCACCCCTGCCATGGCAGGGACACCTTCCACTGTCCCGGGCTGCTCCAAGCCCTGTCCAGCCTGGCCTTGGACACTGCCAGGGATCCAGGGGCAGCCCCAGCTGCTCTGGGCACCCTGTGCCAGCCCCTGCCCACCCTCACAGGGAGGAATTTCTTTCCAAGGAAGGATTATTTTTCCTTAAAATCAATGTATATGTATATATATGTATGTATGAGGTCTTGATTGTTAAGTTAATTAGAAACAAGAAGTAACTTTTTCCCTATTTACCTCAAGATCGCAAAAACAAACCTGTGGACATATTTGCCATTGGATTTGAAGAAATGGTGGAGTTAAATGCTGGAAACATTGTGAACGCCAGGTGGGTGATCCAATCCACACAGCACTTGTTTGGCTGACTTTTTCAAGTCGTATGTTATTTAAAATTTGGGTTTCTCTGGTGCTTGCAGTGTTCTTCAATTCCTGTCTGGTGTTGCTGGTAACAGGAAATCCTGTGAACATCTTTCCAACAGCATGTGTCGTTGGTGTGCTGTTATGTATCAAGCTGTCATCTGTACAAAGGAAGGCTTCCTTCCATACTGTTAGTTTGCACTGCCATTCCATGTATTGCATGGATGTATTACTGTGGAGTTGGGATTTTTTACTCCTACCAGACTAGGGTTATGGAAATACATTTTTCCCAGTGGTGGCTGATACCAGAGATATCCAGTGTGTGTAGTCCTAGGACCATATTCCCTGTGTCCATTGTTTTCTCTGCCTACTTTGCATGTTTCCTGGTGTTAGGGAAGGTTTGACTCATTGGGAAGAGCACATAAAGCCTATGATACTGTAGCCTTTGTGCAGAGTTTTGTCTGCTGGGTACCAGGTGTCAGCTTGTCATCCCCTCATTTCACCCTTTGTGCAGTTAATGCTGTTTCCAGGCCTGATACTGTTCATTCCCATTTGGTGCTGGCTCTGGAAACTGTTGTCTGTTAGGTCTCTAAGGATGTTCTTGATCTACGACTGTGGCACCCGTTTTCCAGTATTGACCAAGCTCTAGGCTAGGAAGTAACTCTCTAAAACAATTCTTAGGTTTTCCTCCTCTAGGCTGGGCTTGTAAGTACAGCAAAGCTAGCCATGGCTCCTGAAGTTGTCTGTGGTGTTGGGAACAGTGACGCAGCGTTTGTAGAGGCTGAATTTGAAACAATGATGCCATGACAGTCTAGAGCCTATGTCTCTGCTGGGAGCCATTGGAGCACCATTCCCAGCTTGGCTTTGGTTCACTGCCTCGAGGTTTACTTCAGGTCCTTGGGTGTAGCTCAGTCAGCTCAGTCACCAGCTTGAAACTGCTCACTTTGGTTTATTCCCAACCTGGTGTTTTTAATCTCCCTGCCAGCACCACGAACCAGAAGCTCTGGGCTGCTGAGCTGCAGAAGACCATCTCCAGGGATTACAAGTACGTGCTGCTGGCCTCAGAGCAGCTGGTGGGCGTCTGCCTCTTCGTGTTCATCAGGCCTCAGCACGCTCCCTTTATCAGGTCAGTGAGCGTGGCTGCCTCCAGCCTGGGTCACCTGCAGCTGGCCTCGTGTTGGGAGATAACACCCAAACGTCCTCAGAGCCATGTGGAGCTCTGAGAGAGCTGTTCCACCTTCTGCTGAAGTAGTTCTTTAGGTTTTTTTTCTTAGTTTTTAAATGCCCAGAGAGCATTGGTCACCCAGAGAACTTGAAAAGCTGAGGTTGTATCTTGTCAATGCTCAGTGACTGTCGGACCTTTTTAAAACCAGCCCTGTGGCTGTGAGAACAATGTGTCCCCCCAGCCCAGTGTCACACTCAGAGCCAGCTGTGCCAGCTCCTGGAAGGTTTAACAGCTGTTTCACTGTTTCAGGGATGTTGCTGTGGATACTGTCAAGACTGGCATGGGAGGAGCCACGGGGAACAAAGGGGCCGTGGCCATTCGGATGCTGTTCCACACCTCCAGCCTCTGCTTTGTGTGCAGTCACTTTGCTGCAGGCCAGTCCCAAGTCAAGGAGAGAAATGAGGACTTTGTAGAGATTTCTCGCAAGCTTGGATTTCCAATGGTAAGCACCGGGTTCAAATTCCACACCAATGAAAAGTGAAACCCTTGGAGCCCCAGCAGTGTCATCCCAAAGCTCCATTTGCATTTTTCCCCTTCCCCAGTTTCCTGTGGAAATCAGGTTTCCTTGGGTTAGAGATCTCAGAAATAACTGGGTTCCCACAATGTTTATTAAAATAGAACACTGCAGAAAGAACAGACCTTGCCATGATGGAACATGAGTTCACTTACATTTGGAATCAAGGACTTGGCATAGGAAAGAGACCTTATCAAGACTTGGCATAGGAAAGAGACCTCCCTGACATGCAGTAGAACTTTGGTGGGCACAGGAGACGTTCACCTATGAGATAAAATCCCTGTGAAACAGCCCTGTTCTCAGTACACAGGAATGATTCCATGCCATGTTCTCATTACCAAATCACCAAGTTGAAACTGTTATCAGTGCAACAAAATGCTTCCTTGAGGCTTAAAACTGTTTTAAATTTTGCCATCAAACTGAAATTTGTTAATTTCTGTGGCACTGTGCAGGAGTCTTACGTCTTATTTTACAGGAGTTTTTTATTTTCTAAATTGTCCCAACTGTCACGTTTCAGTTTTCCTAGCAAGTGCTGTATCTAACAGTTTTCTAAATGCTGTTGTTTCAATCTGCCAGTGTATCTGCTTGGTTTTACTTATGGGCAGTGGAAAAATCAAAACAAAGGGAGAGGTAAAAGTTCTCACTCTAAAACCTGGGCTTTGTTTAAACTAATAAAGCCCTTATGTCTCTCTCTAGTGATGGAAATCAGATGTAACTGAAAAGTCTTCAATTAAATCTGAACGACAAAGCTCTGGATTTGCAGTTTGTCAGGAGACTGTGTCACAACGTCCCAGGGGGTGTTTTGTTCTCCTCTGTCACAGGCAGCAGCCATCACCTTTGAGCAGGCTTCTAGAACAGGAGGAGGGAGAGGAAGAGTTTTAGAATCCAGTTCACTTGATTTGTGTTTCTTTAGCAATGGAAACTCCACAGGAAATGTTACTACTCTTGTGTTCCATATGTAAACACCACACTGTTGATAGTGTTGTTCTAATCATAGAGACACTAAATACTAGGATGTATTTCAGTTGTCTTCATCACCCAGAAATTATACATATTTCACAGCAAGAAACGGAATTTCTGAACCTGGAAGCATAAATGTGTCACTCAGTTGCTTTTATCTCCAGTGTGTGCTGCTGTTTTGCAGGGAAGGATGCTCTTTTCCCATGACTACATTTTTTGGTGTGGGGACTTCAATTATCGAATAGATTTGCCCAATGAGGAGGTGAAGGAGCTGATACGACAGCAGAACTGGGATCCCCTCATAGCAGGAGACCAGCTGATCAACCAGAAAAACTCCGGACAGGTGTGTGCAAACATCACCTACTTGAGAATACTTCATTTTTTAACTGGTTTTAGCAATTGCTATGATGCTCCCGTAAGTCTGTATCCTCAGCACGAAGTTTTCTAATGACAATATATTTGTCAGATGTAACTATTTAAAAAGAATATTTATAACTTTGGTAATGTTACTCTTTAGTTAAATTGTAATAGGCCTAACGCTGTTACTGTTGGGAAAAGGACTAGTCCAAATGGTAGCTTTTTTATTTGCAAAGAAAACACGGAATAACAAAGTGTGAAGAAAGCTACATTTTTTAGATTTGTTGGGTTTCTTATTCTCTCTCTGCAGCTCTGTGTGGGAAGGCTGGATATGGTAAAAAGAGAGACAATCTTCTATTGTTGGTTCTGTCTGCTCGCCAGCACTTGGATCACAAGCAGTGCTTTTGCTGATTTAGAGTTTGCCGATTTCCATTCCATTTGTGCTGGGATCTTGTGCACCAGAACAGGAGGCAAAACACTGGATATTTTTACTCACTCAGGTTTTTTTTTAACAGCTGTTTGCTAGAGAAAGCAAGGTGTATGTGCACATGGGCAGACAGCATTGTCTGTTTGTCAGATTGTCTGTTAAGTGGATCAAAACATGTGTAGAGGATCTGGAGACACCTCCAGCAGTTACAGAGCTGGAGAAATCTATGGAAACTGCCAGAACATGGAAAGGACTCCTGGCTGGGGAGGAGGAGGAGCATTGCACTGTTGGGGTGATATCCCGTGGTCTGGAAGCTACTGGCTTGGTACCAGCTGTGTCCCTGCTGGGGCAGGTTCACATCTGTTCCTACTGCGCAACTATGGAACTTGCTCCATAAAAAGTAGGTTAGAAACTAATTACTGAAGCCAAACAAATTAATTGTCTCAGAAGTTGTGAAACTTCTAGCATTCTGACATTGATCTTCTGACATTGACTTCTAAATTGGCTGGATTTCAAATTGTATTTCCAACAAGAAAAGCAGGTTAGCCTGTCACTTGGTGCAGATTTGACTGTAAGATCCAAGTTAGATTTCTATTTTACAGATTTCTGAAATGAAGGAAAGATGCCCATAGAAGGTTGAACTCAAGAATGCAGCTGAGTTAGCTAGAGGATTTTATCTTGTGTCCAGTTTAAACACTTAATGAGTGAGAAGCTCACTTTGAATAGATTGAATGTATTAAGGACTCTTTTTTTTTTAAAAAAAAAAACCTATTTATTTGAGGGGACAACTTGTGTCAACTTTTTCCTGGAAGAATTTGGATGGCACCCTGAGCACCCTGGTCTAGTGAATGGCATCCTTGCCCATGGCAAGGGCTTGGAACTGGATGATCTTTAGGGTCCCTTCCAACCCAAACCAGTGTGTGTCTGAATTTGTGGGAAAATTTGGCATGTTCAGATAGATATAAAGCATAAACTGTACATGTTAATTCCCCACTTTTGCTGGCCCAGGAACAAATAAGCACCAGATTAAAATGCTGTATTACAGCATCAGTGTTCTGGGTGACCTCCAGTTGGTCATGACATTGAAGGAACAGTAGGTCATTCCTAAGCCTGGGCTTAAAGATATAACTGCTGGCATATCTCTGTTCATTGATGATTGTCTGGGTCACTGTTTAGTTATAGTGTCAAATGTGTTTAGTCATAGTGTCAAATGTTTTCAGCAGACAAACTGTGGAGAGGAATGCATTTTATCAAATAGCAGGTTTTTAAATTTTGTTTTGAGGTGTTTGTACAGGTTGTCAGTGTTAGAATAGAGAATTCTGGTTAGTTTCAGCTGTTTCCCTTGTGTTTGTACAGATTTTTAGGGGATTTCTGGAAGGGAAGATCAATTTTGCCCCCACATACAAGTATGACCTGTTCTCTGATGACTATGACACCAGTGAGAAGTGCCGCACGCCCGCGTGGACGGATCGCATCCTCTGGAGGAGGAGGAAATGGCCCTTTGACCGATCAGGTTTGAGGCTTTCCTTCAGCTGTCTGAAATGTTCTTAAGTGACTCAGAGGATCCATTTAGGGGTGTTCACAATGCCAGTGACGCTGAGCTCCTGTTCCTGGCTTGGTAGGATACAGGACACTGGTAACAGACCTTCAGTGAACACGGTGAGGCTGAACAAAGGGCCACGAATCAGATCCCACTTACTGACATTTGAGGAGTGGAAAAGGAACTTTGAGCAGGGGGTTTTCTGTAAGACACTCAATTTGGATTTACTTCCTGTGTTTTTTCGTTTTACAAATAGCACATCCTTGCAATCACTGTGTTTTTCCTCTTTGGTTTTCATTGCTGATTGCAGCTGAAGACCTGGATCTCCTGAATGCGAGTTTTCACAGTGACACTAATGTCCCTTACACATGGAATCCTGGCACTTTGCTGCACTACGGGAGAGCAGAGCTGAAAACATCTGATCACAGGTTCCAGTTTCATTTCATACATTACTCCCTAAGATTTAATACTCATGTTGTGTGTTTTGTTGCTCAGATACTCTGCTGACAGGATTTTCTTGTCTGTTTTTCCAAGGCCTGTGGTTGCACTGATTGACATTGACATATTTGAAATTGAAGCAGAAGAGAGACAAAAAGTGTATAAGGAGGTGATTGCAATGCAAGGTCCCCCCGATGGTACTGTGATGGTCTCCATCAGAAGTTCTTCAGCTGAAGAAAACTATTTTGATGATAACTTGATTGATGATCTTCTTCAAAAATTCGCAAGCTATGGCGAAGTTATACTTATAAGGTTAAAAAAACTTCTTGCTTTTAATTTCTGCTTATAGAATCATGGAATTGTTTGGGTTGAAAGGGATCATCCTGAATAAAGTTATTTCCTTAGGTAGGAAATAACTTTTCAGTTATTTCAGATCTGTTTAATTTTTAGCATTTGAATTTCAACTTAAGTGTCTTTAGAATTCATTTTGCATACTTAAATGTCTTTAGAATTCATTTTTGTGTGTCTCAGTTTTCAGACAGATTTTTCCAGATACTCTTACTTTTGAGAATTTTGTACAGATGTTGTATTCTAGAATTAGGTTAGTGGTTTTAAACGAACTGAAAATAAGGATGTTGCATTTGCACTAGGCTAGCAATTGTACTATGAAGTGTTGTGGTATTTTGTGGTTATTGTTTCCAATGAATTTTGCAGGTTTGTGGAAGACAAGATGTGGGTAACATTTTTGGAAGGAAGCTCTGCTCTGAATGTTATGAATTTGAATGGTACTGAGGTAATGTAAAAATGACTGAACCTTTGTATAGCAAGAGAAAATCCAGCTTTTTAAGGTCTTCTTGAGTGGGTTGGATTTACTGTTTGTCTTTGATTCTTGGAAGTTTTTTCTGTTCTTGGAAGTTTTTTCTGTTCTGTACTAGACTTTTGCATCTTTTTTTCCCCCTCTCAATAGCCACATACCATATGTTGAGTTTCAAAAGCCATATAAAAGAAGTATCAAGCTTCATTTCTCTAACAATACTCCTCCTAAAAATAAATTAATATCTACTGAGAGGCATCTTCATCAAATGAGGGGTTTCGGGGTCTTTTATGATTTAAAAAGCAGAGTTTAGTTTTGTGAATTAACTGGTGAAAAATCTTTATAGCCTGCAGTTATAAAAAATTTAGCACTTCTGTACTACAAACTCTGAAAAACATCAAAATTTCAGCTTGCATTGACTTCTATGGGGCCAGTATTTAATCTCTGTGGGAATTTAACTTCTGATGTTTAAATTTTCACTAGTCTGTGGCTGTTAAGACTGGAATGTGTGATGTTTACAGATGGATCCTTAGATCTGCTGGGATGTCACTGGCAGGTCAGACAGGAAAGGGGCTCTGGGTAGAATGTCACTTTACAGAATAAGGACCTCTTCTGTGCCAGCCTCTAAAAATGACTTTATTCATGTAGTTTATAAGCAAGTATGGTTTTCTTTATAAATAATTTATATATTTATTTATATATTATTTTTATATTTATATTAGAAATATATTATTTATATATTTATATTATTCTTTATAAATAATAGTGTCAGAGTAAAAAACCCAGAAGCTTCCTGATTAACTGAGAAGGAGAACTGTAGGAGATGAGTTGCTAGTTTTTCTACCAAAAAAATTTAAATGGTTGTAATGAACAGTTTAAATTACATAAATGTAGTTACCTACCAAAATGAAGTGAAAATCAAAATTATTTTTGTTTAGTCACAGAAATTCCTATAACCGTATTTGTGATATTTTTGGGAATTATTTTTTTCTTTTTAAATCTAAAATGCTGAACTTTAACATTCCTACTCTTAACAACTTCTGTTTTGTGCATACTTTTTTTTGGCAATTCAGCTACAAGGAAGGATTATAAATATCAACTTGAAAAATCCAGATTGGATCAGAAGTTTGGAAGATGAAATGAATCTAGAGAAGATTAATATTGGGCTGCCTTCATCCACAAGCTCCACTCTGCTTTGTGAAGATGCTGAGGTTACTGCAGACTATGACATGGAAGGTTTGTTGAGATAAAGCATTCCTTACTTTGAAATGCTGACAGTCCTAAATAATGTGGGTAATTTAATGCATATACAAATATGTTTATGCCCATCTAAAACAGATTAGAAATCACATTATTTCCAACAGTATCTTGACAATCTGCTTCACTCTTGTCCACATTTAAATATATTCTAAATTGACAGTTTACTCCTCAACAGCATATCCATGTTGAGCCTTTTTTTTAAGCACCATTCCACCTTTTGCAAGCAGAAGTTGTTACAGATAACAGATAGCTTGAAATCCCTTGCCCGGCCTTGTGAAGAGCAGTGAAACTTGCCATATTGCAAACCACGGAAATACTCTGTAAAGCTAATTGTTTTAGATTAATCAACTTCACAGTTGCCACACTGTTATAATTACCTTTAATATATGTCTATAATATATATTATGCACTTGAAGTATTTTCAGCTGGTTTGAATACATTTGTATTCTTCACGTGTAACTTTGGGATGCGAGAGTCACACTTTGATTGCTGAGGTAATTCCTTGGAACTTGGGGGCTTTTCTTGCACAGAATCTCATGCCCAGAGTCAGCTTTTGTGTGCTTTTCTCCCCTGGGGTTTGTTCTGCAGGAGACATCGATGACTACAGTGCTGAAGTAGAGGAAATCCTTCCCCAGCACCTGCAGCCGACGTCGAGCTCCGGGCTGGGCACGTCCCCGAGCTCCTCCCCGCGCTCCAGCCCCTGCCAGTCCCCGACGCTGCCCGAGGGACCCGCGCTGCCAGCGAGGCCCAGCCGGGCCCCAGGAAAGGCTCCTGGGCCCCCTGTGTGCGCACCAGGTGGGTACTGATGGCCCCAGTGCCTCGAGAGGCTCCTGGCCCCCTGTGTGCACACATGGTGGGTACTGCACGCTGCCACAGCCCAGTTCTGCTGCAGTGGGTCTGTAGGATCCTGGCTCACCCTAGTCATCTCTCAGAATGCAGCCCCTGGCAATCCCTGCTCCCGTCAGCTCCAAGATAAAAACTGTAATCAGCACATTTGTAAATTGGGAGCACAATATGAAAACTTCTGTTTAAATGCATCCTTTTTTAAAATTATGAACATGTGAACAAGTGATGGTGCTTGGAATGGCTTCTTACTGAGTTTATTTTAACTGCTCAAATGCCTTGAGAATTCCCTTTGTAGTATTTTTTTCCACAGAACTTAGTTCACAGGTAAGAGTCAAAATCAAGATTTGGAATGCTGCAGTTGGTAAGATTGTTCAGGATTTCATGAAAACCGTAAATTTATTCAAACATGTGAGGCAAAAGTTTTGATTTAGGAAATCTGCTTCTTTTCATCATTGGTTCATTCCTCATCTTCCCTCTCTCAAAAACTTTTGTATTGTTATTTCCAGGCTGGGGCCTGACTGTCCTCTCTGTGAGAAAACCTCGCTATTAGAAGAGCTTTGCCGGGTTTGGGATGTCCAAGACACTAATTTTTGCATTGTTTTCTGTTGTGTCCTCCAGCTGAGTTGCAGGCTGGTGCCCAGCAGAAGGAGCCTCCTCCGCAGAGCCTGGAGCCCAAGCGCCCTCCGCCCCCTCGACCCGTGGCACCTCCTGCCCGTCCGGCTCCGCCGCAGCGCCCGCCCCCGCCCTCAGGTAACTGGGGACCTTCCCAGCTGCTCAGGAATATGTATCTGCTTTCTAGTCTGTGAGAGGGACTTGAAAGTGCAAACCCAAACTGCATATTGCACTTTGGGCTCACTGGTTTTTTAATGGAAATGTTTAATTGGCACATTTAAAAGCAATAACAGTGTGGGAAATAACAGCATATTTACCATTTAAATATTATTGGAGAATAAGTTTATAAAAACTTATTTTCACAGTTTTAAAAATGTGAAATTTTACAGCAATGTTTACTCAACATTCTCATTTTTTATAGCATCTATTTTAAAGTAAAATAGGAATAGACTTGTGCATTCATTGGTTCATTGCTGTTCCTTTAATTTTGGCATCAGTATATATGTGTTGTATCATGTCCAAGTTTTCAATGTGGAGTTCATTTGGATCACCTGACAATGTGAACAATTGAGCACTAAGAGAAACTGGATGTTCAGAAGCATTTGGGCTACATAGTTAATAACAAACTGACCCTTGTGATTTTTAACTTTCTCATTCTTTTTCTTCCCTCCTACTACACTGACATTTTTCATTATTGCTGCATTCATTTCTTAAATACTGTCAGGTGGTAGGAGTCCTGCACCTGCTAGAAAAGAATTTGGAGGTAATGATTTTAATTGTTTTTGAATATGACTGCATAGCAAAACTGCTGTGGGGATCTGTTGTGACAATAGTTAACATGATGATTTCCAAAGGTGTAAAAATGGGCAATTCTCAAGGTTTCAGAACTGGATAATTCATTAATTCATTTCTTTCTTCCCCCTGTGAACGATGTTTCACTTTCTGGTGAAGTAGTACTTCTCCAGAAGTTGGTATTTTAAAGTCAGACAGGAAGCTTGTTCCAGATTTTTATTTCTCTGTCCTGGGTGAATACATCCAGCTAACTTTGCTGTGAAGTGCTTCTCAAAGTAGGCTTTGTCCTTCTCTGGCCCACATTTTGCTGTCCTGCTTGGATTTAAATCAGCTCATCAATACATGAGAGAGGGTGAGAACTGCTAGTGGCACTTCCAGGCACTGCCCCTCCGTTGGTAGGAAAGAGGGATTTTGGACAAAATGCTTGGAAAGTTTGGAGTAATCTCAGAAAATACATAAACTATTTTAAATAGTCTGTAACTATCAGCTAACTTTGGTGTCAGGCAAAAATGTACTTGGCTCTTAGATACTGCTGAGACAAGGAAGTTTTCATGCCCAACGTGTAATGTTTCAGATGAGTTAAAATGCAGAAGCTTTAGGGAGCAGTTGATAGACCACATTGAACACAGGTGAGGTTTAATTCATTGTTCTCCAGTCCTGTGTAGTTTTCTGTGCACTGACACAATCCTGTTTGCCTGGTTTGTCTCAATTGTGCCAAGACTAGTCAGTTGTCTTCTTTTATCATCTTTCCCAGCATAGCTTCTCATGGAGTTGTAACTTGCATAAAACTTGCTTTTTATGCAATCATTTGAGACTGTAGTATATTTTTTCATATATTATTCCAACCAAAAGCGCTTCACTTTTTTCTGCTCTCCATTTTCCACTCATGGTGTACATGTGTAAGCATAAAAGCCAATTTTCATGGGTACCTGAGCTCAGCTCCAAGCAAGTAAGCACAGGGCTGAAACCAAAATCAATGTCCTTATGGGTGACTTTAGTGGGGAAGGGCACTTGTTTCTCTTCCCTAGGAGGAAGGCTCTGAAAACTCTGTGGAAATATCCCTGTGTAGTGTGTAAGTGGCTCAGACTTTAGGTTTAGAGTTCCATAGCACATGCAAAGAGACATTGGTCGTGTCTTTAAAATGTTGTGCCTTTTAAATGTTATTTTTTTTCCTCACATGTTTTGACCTTTTTTCCCCCAAGTGCTTCAGTCCTTTCAATGCCCATGGCACTTTTTCTAATGCCTCAGTATACTTTGAAGATGAGACAAGGATTTGGGCATTTAGGTGTTTCAGTTTGGTCATATTTTATATCAGAAGTAACTCGGAATTCAGGTGAACAAGGCTCTGCGCTCATTGCATGGCTTTACGAAGTGTAGACCTTTTGTATGTTAATACAAAAAAAAATTCACTGAGGATTCTACAAGCTCCAGTTGTTTATAGTTAAAAATTAAAATATTACCTTCTGTTTACCCAGTATTTTTTTAATACATTACAGATTAAATTTTCAGAGAACATTAAAAACTATAAAGGCTGCTAATTGTCAATTGAAGTTAATAAATAGCATGTGTGGAATTTTTTCCTTTAATACTAGTAGTCAGAGTTTCCCTGATTGGTTCAGCCAAGGCTTCTATCATTGGTTTAAACTGCTTTTCATTGTCCCTAAGATGAAAATATTTCCATGCTGCTCTTTGTGATAGCATTATCAGAGCATGATAATTTTGGTTTCCCACTATTGAAGAGAACTATGAGTAAGTGAAATGTGAGGTATTTACCCTCTGTGCCGTTTCTCTCCCTTGTAGTGAACGTTGGTTTCCTTGCCCAATCTTCATTGCAGAGATCTTGCTGCCTCTGGTGCACCGACGTAGGAACGTGTGCCCGTGTGTCCCTGCTGCTGGAAGGAGCTGCCTTTGGTCCTCCTCCTGCACAGAACAAGAGCAGAAGGATGCTGTCAGGCAGTGCCCTGCTCCTGCTGGAAGGAGCTGGCTTTAGTGCTTTAGTCCTCCTCCTGCACAGAACAAGAGCAGAAGGATGTTGTCAGGCAGTGCCCATCTCCTGTACAGCCTTACTGCCAGGCAGTGCCCTGCTCCTGTGCAACCTCACTGCTGCTCCTCTCACAGTTATTCATGGTCAGAACTTGTGATGGGAATTGGCAGAGCCTGGCTCTCAGCCAGAGCAGATAACACGTGCTGGGGTTTAGCATCTTTGAAACACATGTTCAGCCAAAGCAGAGATCTGACATCTCTGGAGCCACTCCCATTTCAGCCCCATGTGCAGCCTTCACTCTGCCCACTCTGTGACTCACAGAGCTCACAGACCACAGGGAGCTCCTGGGCACATCTCACACATGGTGAGAAAGCAGCAGGCTGTGTCACAGCTAAGGGATTTAGCAGGAGACTGTGTCACAGCTAGGGGATTTAGCAGGAGGCTGTGGCACAACCAGGGGATGCCTTCAGTATTTCCATTATGTCTATGTCCTGCCGTGTTTTTGCCACGCGGTTTTAGGAACCCAGTGCATGCTTGATGCCATTGCAGAAATCAAGTAGTTCAGCATGGTTATGCATGATTGAAAATCTCTTCTCTCAATCTGAGCTGTTAAACCAATTGGTCCAGCTGTCCCAAATGCACAGTGCTGTGTAGAGGCCACTCAGTAATACAGTTCTTCAGGATACAATACATTATATGAGGTGGGAAGTGTTGCTTTATCACATTTCCTATTCAGATGTACCGTGGCAGAAACAGACTGCTCAGTGTTCTGAATGACAGGGATCAGGCTTGATTTTGCAGGGTGACAGTGCTGTGCTCATTTATTCCCCAGTGTTGAGCACAGGTCTGTGCTCTGCTCATGAGAGGTTCAAGACTGGCATGTCAGATCACACTGGGTAGCCAAACGTTTGTGGAGAGTGAACATTCTGAAGGAATGAAATTCACTTTCAACTGTAATGTAAAATTGAAATAACACATGTTACTAAACATGATTGTACTTGATGGTTTGTAATTCACACCAGTCTGGTCTCCCCATGCTGCTACAAACAGTTATTTCCTACAGGTGACTGTAATGTATCGAGACCAGAGTTAAATTGTGTAAAGCTGTCTTGTGGCAGTGTTCTTTCTGCTTTTTCTTTCTCAATCTACTGCTTTTCTTATGCTATGTACAGCTTCTCTTCTTTCTCTGAAAAGGTCTTGGAGCTCCTCCCAGTCCTGGGGTAGCTAGGAGAGAAGTAGAAGGTAACATAACAATTTTTGTGTTCTAGAAATGGATTTCTGATTTAACATCTGAGTAATATTATTGCTCTTGTGACGCTAAAGGTGGTTTCATTAATGTGTTTATCATGTAAGATCTTTCCTGTTTTATTTAGCATTTCACCCAGGCAGGTTGCTTCCTGGTTTTCAGTGGTGGTGGGAATTGTTACAGAAGGCATTTATGAAGAGCTAAGTGAAAACTTAGAGAGCTCTAATCATGAATGCTTTTAAGGCTGACCCTGAGAGGAAGCTGTATCTGACTGGCCATCAGAGTCACCATTGTACCTGTAACTAAACCAGGAATCTAGAGAGCCTGACTTTTCATAAAGGACTATAATGTATGTTTGTATATTCTGGGAGAGAAACTTCCATTTAAACAATTTGGTCTATAATTCAATATTTTACCTCTTTCTGAAGAGCACCATGTAGGTGTTTTGATTCTGATAGCCAGCTGTGTGTAACACACAGTTCTGAGGAGCATTTCTCTTGCACCTTTGTGGTTGGAGTACATGGGATTACTGTGGATGGGTCCTGCTTTAGCCATGCCAGCAGAGTCCTGGGCTTGGGTTTCTTCCTTGTCTCTCAGGAATGTGTCCTTCACAGCAAATAGCAATGCAAGTCCTAATAGAGTCACTGGCAGGGTTTCCTCCTGTGTAGTACAATTAATTTTGGCTGCATTGCTGATTCATTTTTGGAAATTGGCAAAAGCACTCTATGTGTAGAATATTTGAGGTGGGAAGGCACCTTTGGTGGTTATCCACTCCAGCTTGTGCTCCAAGGAGGGTGAATTGGCACCAGGTTGCTCAGGGAGGGAGCAGCTTCACTGAGAGCAGCACCCAGAAGCCCATTCTGACTGGTTCCAGGGCAGGATGATAGCTGGAAGCTGATTTGATAAACTATGTGATGCACCACAGAGTTCTGTCACTGGCATGGTGACTTTGCCTTCCTGGGAAATAAACAGCAGAAACTCAAGCCAGAATCCCAAACCTCCCTGCCTGTTAGAAATTGTGGCCTTGTCTGAACTAAAGGTATTTTTTGCACCTCTTGCCCTACCCAGTTTGAGTGTTGCATCTGAAGGTTGCCCTCAGCGTGGCCATGGTGAAGCTGGGGCTCTGACACGTTTATCCCATAAACACAGAGTGGGGTCAGGAACTGCACATCAGTTCTCTTTGGTTTAACCCCTGCTGGTAGAACATCTACAGAATATCCCAGAAAACAAAACAGCTTCCATCCAACATGATTGAGAACACCCGGGGCCTGTACAAGTGGGTGTCTTTAGCTTGCAACGAGTAGGCTGTGATTTAAATAATCTGTAATAAAAAGGGTCAAATTACTCCATGTGTGCCATGGGATAGGAGTGTGTTAGTGACAGCTGGTGGATATGTAATAGATTTTTAAACAATCACTACTCTCTCCTTGCTTCCATTCCCAGTAGTAGTGATGTAACATCGCCCTCTAATACCCATTTGTGGCTTATCTAACACTGATAATCTGTTTGTTTTCCATGCTTCAAAGCACAAAAAAGCCCTGGAACACAAAGAAAAGATAACTTAGGTAATAGACACATGCTTTGTACTAACTATAATACAGACAGAAGTTGATTTTGCAATGAGTGCTGAGTCAGTAATCTGTGCTCTCTGTTCCAGTTCGGAATCAGCCTCCACCCTCGGCGGGTACAGCCAGACCGGTAGGTGTTGTTTGAATGTTTGGAGATCATTGTCCTGCTCAGTGTCTGCTCTTTGTTACATCCAGGTTTCTGTTAGTATAACAGATCTAAGGAATCTACACAGTTCACTGGTCAGTTTAGAGTTTCTGTGAGTTCATTATCTCAACAATTCTTGTCTATTGACTGAAAACACTGTGGAATGGGGGGCGGGGGGAGCCCCCATGTGTGTTCAGGCTGGATGGGACTGGATTGTTTTGCACTCTGCAATCACACAATAGGCTCCCAAATAGACATTTTACATCTCCTTTCAAATAACTGCAAGGTTACTCTTTTTATTCTATGTCCTTACTGATTTGGTGTGATAAAATGCATTATCCTCTGTACTGGAACGTAAATTGTGCCAGCAGTTAATTGCTTACAGGCCATTAATGGATTACTGTGCAGTTGAGATCTTCTGATGTACCTTGTTTTAAAGACTAATTTTCTTAAGGGTCTTCATGTAAAAATGAACCATTCAGCTGTTTCAGCAGATATTAGTACTGTGTTTCATTCCATTATTTGTGGAACTGAACGGAAGGAGGGAATGAAGGGATTTATGGGCATTCAGATGCTTCACTCCACACAGGACACCAAGAGATGAAATTTATCTGCCTAGCTTTTTCTTGACAGTAGCCAGTAGGAGCCTTATGGGAGGGAAGAGGAAAGTGTCTTAACAGCTACAGGTCTTCTTAAAGAATTACTGAGTAATGGGACTGTCTGTTGATAATTCTTAGGCTTTGCAGCATATTCCAGTATTGGAACTGCTGAAAACTGCTGTTGAAAGTCTCCATTGAAGTAAATTTTACGGATTCATTTTTCTCAGAGATTGATTCTCACAGTGAACAATTCATGATCTTGGCTCTTTTCATTTTTTATTTTTCTGGAAATGTACTATGGCCTCTTCTAAAATTTGGATAAAGAAAAAGCGCTATATATAGGAAACAATGTATTCATTTTTCACTGTGTGCTTACCTTTGTCTCAGGTGATATTTGGATTTCATCTCAAGGATTTCAGGACCAGGGACAGTAGCTACAGTGGGTGCTGCTTCCCACTGAGGGATCCTGAGAGCTGGTTTACACTTTCTTTTTCTGTTCCTTTTTGGTATATTTTTATTTTTTTAAAAATACGTTTTGGTGTGTAATCCAATTATCCTCCTGTCTACTATCAGAATATTCAAAGAAATAACAAAATGCATCTTGGCAATCTCAGATCATATTGGAGATTCAGGAATTCAAACAGAAATTCATGAGGTCAGGTGGCTGAAAGAGTTCAGAACGTTGGTAAATGGACCCAGCCAAGCATAAGGAATCACGTGACACCCAAAGCCAGGGACATAGCTAGTAAAACTAAGATCAAGAATTATACTATTTTTGATAGTATTTGCTTGTTTCTAATTAATTTTTGTGTACAGTTGTGCAGTGGAGTTTGCTCTGAAAGCCATTTCTAGAATGTCCTCTGGTACACAGCATTTTACAGGAAACCAGTCTTACAAACTTGTCTCACAATCCTTCCTGTCTCACAGTCATTTCCCCTTGATCTCTGGCGTTTTTATCCCAGTGCCTTTATTCAGCTTTCAGTGTGTTTGTAATTTACTCTGTTTCAGTTGTGATCTGGAATAGCTTCCTGTGTCTCTTTAAATACTGATGTAGACTTTTAAATTTACACTCCCAGCATATTAACTTCTATTCCATCAGCCTCAGCAAGACTTCAGCCTTCAGATGACGCAGAATGTGTTTCATTAATACTGTTTGATGAGGAACAGACCTCCAAATAAAGTAGTTGCTCTTGTTGATTTTTTTGCTTTCAATTCGCGGACTTAGGTAAATTGCCTTATTAATATTAGCAAAATAATAACTGTTTCTAGCATTGTTGCACAGATAAATATTTATATAAAGTTGAAAAGCGTTGTAAAAATCCTTTGCTTTGAATGGAACCATCGTTATGTTTTGAAAATGTATTCTTTGTTCTTACATGTGCACACAAAAATCAGTTGAGCAGCTATTATCAAAGAACTTGTTTTTCACAGAATCCTGATTATTCAGAATCATGTAGCAGTAGATGACTGCAGATCCAAAGCAGAACTGAAATACTTTCTTTTTACCACCTTTCCTGCCAGACTGTTCCTCCTCGAGCTGGAGTTATCAGTGCCCCACAAAGCCATGTCCGTCCCTTGGGGGCACGACCAGCATCTGAGGCTCAGCCCAAGCCAGCTGAAGCACCACGGGGTGAGTTTCCCTTACAAGGTAAATGCAAATGTCACTGTTCAGTCAGGCACAGAATGCTTGAATGCTTTGTTTTCAACAGATGTCTCCACTTCTTACTAGGAATGAAGGTTCTTGGATGTGATAGCATTTGGCAGTTTGTGTTAGGCATCCACAAGTACTGAATTTTTGGATGCTAATCTCAAAATCACGTGAGATCTTGACCCATAGGTTTTGTGGTATCAGAGAAACTGTGCAAAGATTGCAGTGTTTGGTCTGAGCTCACTGGTGTGTCACAGTCTGGCTATTGATCAGGAGATGCTCTATGCATTGGTAGTTCTGTAATCATAAGATGTGGAATAGCATTTATGTCTGACGCTCAAAACAACTTCCTAGACTTACAGTTTAAAAAACCCCTTTATATTTGTACATATAAAAATACACATTTTATAACAGTGACTTCCAAAATACTGTTCAGTATAACTGAAGTACATTTTGGAGTGACACAGTTTGTGTTTTGTGTAAAATCACAGCATGGTTTGTGTTGGAAGGGACCTTGGAGATCGTTTAATTCCAAGTCACCTTCCACCAAGCCCCATCCAGCCTGGCCTTGGGCACTTCCAGGGATCCAGAGGCAGCCACAGCCTCTCTGGGCACCCTGTGCCAGGGCCTGCTCACCCTCAGAGGAAAGAATTCCTTCCGGATATCCCATCTAACCCTGCCCTCTGGCAGCTTCAATTTAAGTAGCAATTTTTAATGGAGATGTGCTGAGTTTTTCAGGTTTCCAGTCCCACTGCCATGAACACCGTCTGTTCTCACAGCCCCTTCTCTGCAGTTCTCTCTGGTGCTTCCCCATCCTGCCATCCTCAATATTCCTTACAGTTCCTTACCATGAGAATCACTGCAATGTCCTTCCAGGCTCGCCACTGCTTCCTGAACCACTGAAGCCTCAGGCTGCTGGCCCTGCCCAGCCCAGCCCCGCTGTGCTGAGGATGCAGGAGCCCCTGATCCCTGTGGCACCCCATCCCTCTCAGGCCGGTGCCCCGCCGAGCCTGGAGCCCCCGCAGCCGCCACCGCGCAGCCGCTCCTCTCACAGTTTGCCTTCTGAACCTGCTCCCTCCCAGCAGCAAGTGAGTAAAACACCCTGCAGGGACCTTCTTTCACTGCGTGAATTAACACAGCTTGTGCTGGGTGCTGCAGGCTTCTGAGGAACAAAAACAAGGGTCCAGAGATTGGATTCAATGGTCCTGGGGCTCAAGGAGAGTAATAATTGCTTGTGTATTGTCCATGAATAACTAACATCTTAAATACTAAACATTGAATTTAGGATTTCTTATGATGGCCTTGCAGTTTATGGACAATTCAGTCTTAAAATGATGTTGTCATTTGGCAACTTTGTATGGAAAAGCACTGGATCTAGGAAATCTGATTTGATAATGATATGTGCATGACAAGCTGTACAGTAAGGCAGCACAGGTTTTAAATAGTTACTGCATGATGTGGTGCTTGATGTTGGTGATCATTCATTGAAGGGAGATGATATTGATAAGTACGTTATAAGCCTAATCAATATATTAATAAATACTTAATGGAAATAGAATTCTCCCCATTTCCCAGTCAGTTAAAATACCTATCCACATAATGCGGAAATTTCATACAGTAACATTAACATTCTGTTCTCTGGGATTATTTAGACTGTTATGATAAAAAACCACCAACTTTTTCTAGGAAAAGCCATAGTTTCTTACTGCTTAAAAATGCAGGAGCAGGTTTTCAGTGCTGCTCAGGTTTTTTCTTATGCCTGAGGTTTTTTCTTCTTTTTTGCTACAATAGTTAATACCTATTTTGCACCACAGTGAAGCAGCCAAATTCAGTCCTCAGTGAGCTGATTTTTGAATTCAAACTGAAAAAGTCTTTAAATGCTTTTCCTTCCTTTCTCCTGAACCTCTTTCTTTGCCTGTGAACTGCCTTTCATTTTGGAAACTTAGACCAAAAAGTACAGTTTTCTGAGGAAAGGTCTTTAAAGAAGTACAAGGTCTTTTGAGAGGCAGTGAATTCCAAGCCATCCTGCTATGCAAATCTTGATTATGATATTGGAGAAATGAAATCTGTTCTTATAAAAATAATCACTGGTACCGTGTGAATATTCAGGACTCTATAGAATCCATACAGTGAAAAAGATAATTAGTTATTGTAAATAGATCTTCTTTATTGCAAAGAAGGGAGATTCTGGTGTTCCACAGAAGGAGAGGCGTTATGGTTTTTTTCAGCTTGCAAAACTGTTTCTATAGATGAGGGATAATACTGACGTAGTTCCCAGAATGAGAACTGTGGGACTTTCCATGGTAATAGGTGACTAGAATTACACCATCCATGCTCAGATTCCTGTAATTTGTCTCCAAAAAGTAGCACAATCAGCTGCACAATGGCTGTCTGTATGGAAATATCATTAGAGTGGACTTGAGTTGGTTTTTTATAACTCTTAATGGTCGAGCTTACAGTAGAAGACAACAGAAATTGGGAACTTAGTGTAGTGTGTAGCAAATACTTGTGGTTTGTATTCACAGCTCAAAAAAAAAAAAGGCTTTGTGAAAATTTCTGAAAATATTATTTTTAACATGAGGTTGCTTTGTTACTTGGATTTTCTTCCTAATTTTCCTTGCTCTGATCTCTGTTTCTCTTTCACAAGCAGGAGCAACCGTCAGGGTAACAGGTATCTAACTATTTCCCAATCTTGTATGTGGCTCCATCCATTTGAGCAGAAAGATGTATGAATGGTGTTTTCATACATCTGCAGTCCCATCCCGTTAAACACCACCTGTCTGCATTCATGGGTTGGCTGTCATACCATAGTGTGTTTTTTCCTTTCATAGTGCATTTAAAATGAGACTGCTTTTATTAGGGAGGGCCAGAGCAACTATTTTGTCATCATCTTTTTATGAAACACTTGGACCCTCACCTACACTGCTTAGGCACTGCTGAACCTCCTGATCTCGGTCTGTTTGGGGAAAACAGATCAGTGTTGGCAATAAATGTTCTCTTTAATGCAAATAAATCCTGATGCTATTGCACTGCCAAATTCTATTTCAAAATAAACCACATATATCACATTTCTCAAGGAACAGAGAACTTGCTGTGACCCGAAGTAAAACAAATGGTTACAATTTTAAAAAGATTTAGTTCCAGAATTACTCAAAGCAACTTTTTACTTAGAATGAGGAGCAATTTGGATTCATAGTTTCTTTGGGATCTCGTACTTTCAATTGACCACAGGACTTAACCAGCTGGTGCCAGGCTGCATTTGATTTCTATTCCTTCTACCGTTCAATTTTTCACATTTTTTCCCAAGTTACTCAGTGCATTTGTTTTAATATTATTCTGCAAAAAGCCTTAACTATAGACAGTCAATTCAATTCTTTTGGTATATTAAATTTATCTGTTAACTTATCATAAAATCTTTTTGTGACATTTGAACTCTTAGAAGCCGTTTTAACTTAAGCTGAACTCATTTGATAAGGGGAAGCTCCAAATTCTGTTCTGTCAGTGTGCATACTGAACAAAGTAGATACTCCACCTCTTTGGACAGCTTGTACAAGGTAAAAAATACCTTGCATTGTTGTTGGAAGCAGTGTGTAAAACCAGGAATATTTTGGTTTTAAAAGCTGAGAAATTCTGTGGAGAAAACTTGTTATTTTCATTATGAAACCAGTGATTGTCCCTTTTCATGCCAAGAAGAAAGAGATGCTTACGGATGCCTGCCTACATAGAAATGCCTGACTGCATTTACTAACAACACTAATGTTTCATTTCATCGTGGTGCTTTAATGCTGCTTGTAACATCAGTACCAGAAACTCCCAAACAATGTAACCTGGAGCTTTTCATTTCATAGTTGTGCTGGGCTGTCCCTCGCTTAGAGTCGAGCGTCCCTCGCTTAGAATCCATTTCCCAAACATTTTCCTATGCCAAGTTCCCTTAGTGTTTTTGCTGGGATTGGGACTTGCAGGAAGTAGGTTCCAGCTGCATTCACCACCGAGCAGGGGGGAGTGGTGTTTAACAACTTACAGGCTTTCCTTTAGACAGAGGTTCAGGCTGTTGTTACAGTTCTAGTAAAACAAAACTGGGTTGAAGTTTGAGCTGAGGAGTGAGAAGGGGGCAGTAGGAATAACCTGGAACCAGCTGCATGATTCCTGAGCATGTTGCTTCCTTTGCAGCTGAATCCCAACAGGACACACGGCACTAACCCTGAACCCCAGCTCAGCAGTGACCCTTTTGAAGACCTGTCATTCCAGCTGCTCGTGTCCAAGATGCAGACATCTGTCCGAACATCTCCCGCTCCAACCTCAAACCAGAAGGAGTTGATACAGTTGCCTTCAGCAAGGCAAAGAAATGCGGAGAATTCGAATCCTGTAAATTGCATGTCAGCAACGCCTCCTATTCCAACCTTCCACTCATCCCAGGAACATCAGCACAGCTCTCCAAATCCATTTATTACTGGGCTGAACTGCTCAAATCCATTCACAGAAAGAACTCCCAATGCTGGGAACCCATTTAGGACGGAGACACGGGAGTCCAGGGTCCCCTCACAGGTACTGGCAGGAGCTGCGGCTTCCCATCCATTCCCTGTTCTGCCCCCACCCAGCTGTGGCACAAGCAAGCCTCTGTTTCCTGTGGGTGCAGCTGAAAACGCGTTTTGCCTGCGCAGCAAATCTCTCAAGGTGGAGAACGTGCAGCCCAGGGGGTGGGTGACGTTTGATGAGGACGAGAACTTTACCACGAAGCTGAAGCCATCTGCCAGCGTTCCGGATTTTACACAGCTCGGCTCTGGGAAACCGGCCGGGTGCCCGGCTCTGCTGGGAGCTGAGCACAAGACCTTCCTCGCTTCAGACTTTCCCTTGGATGGTGACTGGGGTCAAAGTGCTGCTGACTGCTTCTGTACGCTGCCCGCCAGAAAGCCACCTGCCCCCCCTGTGCCATCCAGAGCAGCCAGCAACAGGTCCCCTGCAGAGCCTTCTCTGGCACCCAGGGTGTCACCAAGTCATGGTTTTACAGAGAGATAGGTGGTCAGAGATGCAGAAGGTTGTATTCGTTCCTACATTTTATCCAGTAGAATAATTGGGCATTTGAGATTATTCTGTGTGCAATAAGTAATTGTTAAATGCACTGAAACTTAACTCTGCTCGTAAACAGCCACTTCAGCTTGTGTATAAATTTTGAATGTGTATATATGGTAGAGCACAAGAAATGGTCAGAAGTTTATGAAAATCTCGGTGTAATAGTATTTGAATAGACAAAAAGAGAAGAAGGGTGAGCTACTGTCTCACTAAAATATGTCAATCCTGGACACAGGTTTTGCTTAGGGAGCTCTTTCATTTCTGTTCTCTTCTGTGGAATTCCACAAGAAGAGGCTTCCTGCTGGCAGCCTCCCCCCTCCCTTTTGACTGTTTTGTTAGTTGATATTTATAAGTATTTACCAAAGAGCTGCCAAAGTTTATGGAGATTTGAATGTTGACAAGTATTGTTTAGAAGCTGTTTAATTTATAACAGAGGCTATGGGTATTTGTAAGGCTTATATTTGAATTTGAGGCACAACAAAAATAGTTTACTTTCAAAATAGAAACAAAACTTTGCATATTAATATATTCAATTAATCTCCTGTGTCAGTACATTTCAGTTGTTAGATCCTATTGTGACATATACTCACTAGCACTAATTCAGAATAATTGTTCCATATCATCCATTTATTCATTACTATTTTAACTATACTTACTTTTTTTCCACAAACTGGAAACAGCTGATACAGCAAGCTTTTCCTCAACCTCTGGAAAAAAGCCCTCTTGGCTTTTGAGATACAAAGCAGTATTTGCCAGTTGCACACCATGTAGTGTGCCAGCCAGGGGGTGAAACAGCACACTTAGATTGTATGTAGAGTAGTGAAATATCCCAGGGCAGCACGCTTTTGGAATCCTCAAACGCTCTCACAACATGATCCATGAGATAATCCATGAAATAATCCACTATTCCTTCGGACAGCCCCTGGTTAGCCACGAGCTGCAGCCGCCTAGAGGAGTGATAGTGAGTTTCTCTTGCGCTTTTTTCTGTTCAGGTCATTCCAGTTGTACACTCGGAACAGCAGTGGTACTACCTGTGCTTCGGTGTGTGAGTTCCTTGTTTCACGCTGTTGCTGCAGACATCCGTGTGGTTGATGTTTTGGTATATCCTTACATTAGCAAACCAAATTCAGGGGGAAACTTTTGCTAGTGGGAGTCACGTGATGAAATATGTTGTCAAATATTTAATTGCAGTGATTAAAAACTATCTGTCTGAACTGTACCCGGCGTGCGGCTCCTCTGCGCCTCACAGGACTGTGGGGACCACAGGGAATGCTCCCGAATTTCAGGGTCTGTATATATATGTGTATGTATATCTATATGTGAGCTGCAGTGATGCCCTGCCAATGTGTTGATGGGAGCAATGAGCTGCAGCAGATGCTCTGCAAACACGGACGATGGAGGTGAGACCCACTCCCCACCTGTCCCTGGACTCTGTTTCCATGGCTGTATCCCCCGGGACACCCAGGTATGCCTGAAATATTCCCATTCTTATGGTCATTCTCTCTCTGTGCCCCTGTGCTACCAAATCCTCCTAAATCGTCAGGATAAATAAAACCCTCCACAAACTGTCTTTTTAGTGTCAGCAAGTTAGGCATTCCTTTCTTCTTGGCCAGGGGCTGTGTGGCTGACAGAATTCCAGCCTCCACACAGACACTGATACGGAGCTTTTTCACTTATTTAAACATTTTTAGTAAACAAAGACATTAATGTTTATGGGTTCTAAATTACATCATTATCTTTAATTAATTAGTATTCTGTCATTTACTAGTGATTGATTTCTCACTTCTTATGCTAATTAGTGCATATTTTTAGTCTTTTTGTATTTTTCCCTTTAGTAGGGAATTTCCAGTGCAAATACTGAGTTTTTATCTGGTATTTTCTGCATAATGTCCTTGTGATCCATAAATTCTGCATTCTAGATGTCTAACCTCCCCAGTCCCTCTTTCTCTCCCAGGCTTTGTTCATTGGAAATATCAGAGTTACTGTATCAAAACTGAACGTTTCAGGCCTTTTCCCAAGCTGTCCCCACAGAAGTAACTTGTAACAATTTTGCAAAATACTGCCTGAGTGTAATTTAACAATAGTCCACTACTTATAATTGATATACATATAGCTGATGATTATTTAAAACAATTAATTTAAGATGTAATTAAATTCCTTACTTGCAATTAGTAAGACGTTCTGCTGTTCCCCACACGGGGCAGGGTGCGCGGGCCCTTTAAGGGCTCCCGTGCCCTCACGGGGAGGTCGGCAGTACCTCTACTTATAATTGATATAACTATAGCTGATAATTAATTAGAACATTATAATTGATATAAATATAGCTGATGATTAATTAAAACAATTAATTTAGGAGGTAATTAAACTCTTTACCTTCAGTTAGTAAGGCGTTCTGCCGTTCCCCACACGGGGCAGGGTGCGCGGGCCCTTTCAGGGCTCCCGTGCCCTCGCGGGGAGGCCGGCAGTACAACTACTTGTAATTGATATAACTATAGCTGATAATTAATTAGAACATTATAATTGATATAAATATAGCTGATGATTAATTAGAACAATTAATTTAAGAGGTAATTAAACTCCTTACCTGCAGTTAGTGAGACGTTCGGTCGTTGCCCACACGGGGCAGGGCGCGCGGGCCCTTTAAGCGCTCCCGTGCCCTCACGGGGAGGCCGGAAGGGGAAGCGGCGGCGGTACCGGCGGAGGCGCCGTTGCGGCGGCACCGGAGCCTCCCGAAGGATCCCGGCGGGTCCTGAAGGATCCCGGTGCTACCGGCCGGGGCGGCAGCGGCCCCCTCAGGGCCTCCCGGAGCGGCGGGCGCGGCCGGTGCCCGCGCTGCCTCCCTGCCGCCGGTATCCAGGGACTCGGCTCCGTTGCTGAGGAGCCGCCCGGGCCGGCCATGGTGCGGCTGCATGTCAAGCGCGGCGGCGAGAGCGAGTTCCTGCTGGAGGCGCCGGGCAGCGCCCGCCTGGCCGAGCTGGCGCCGCTGGTCGCCCGCATCCACAACGGGCGGCTGAAGGTGCAGCGCCTGTGCTCAGGTACCGTGGGGCCGCGGCGGGCGGGAGCGGCTCCGGCAGCTGCCCGGGCAGCGGGAACGCGCCGCCTCCGCTCCTGACGGGCTCAGTGCGAATTCCCTTCAGCCTTCGGTGTTCAGTGAGGGCACTGCAAAGCGCTGAAACCTCTCCCGCTTCGTGTGCCGGTAGCGGGTGCTTAAATCAGGGAATCGCGGAATGCTTTGGTTTGGGACGGACCTCAAAGCTCTCGCAGTCCCAACCCTGCCATGGCCGGGACACCTTCCACTGTCCCAGGTGCTCCAAGCCCTGTCCAGCCTGGCCTTGGGCACTGCCAGGGTTCTGGGACCAGCCACAGCTGCTCTGGGCACCTGTGCCGGGGCCTCAGCGCCCGCGCAGGGAAGCATTTCTCCTCAGTATCCCAATCTAACCCTGCCCTGTGGCGGTTTGAAGCCATTCCCCCTTGCCCTGTTACTCTGTCCAAAGTCGTCCTTCAGGGCACTGTGAGGTGCTCCCTCCTGACCAGCAGTGCCTCAACGTGTGTGTGAAGTTATTCTGGCCAGCATCCCCTGCCATGCGATGGAGTCAGTGACATGTCTGAATTAGCGCTGTGACATGTCTGAATTAGCGCTGAGTCCACTTCTGAGGCAGCTTTAAAAAACATTTCCTGCCCTGCCGTGGGGCTGTGAGAGCAGAGATTGCTGTCAGGTAAACCTGACCTGGGGGTGCAGCCCACCCACACCTGCTGTGCAACAGCCACGGTGTTTGTGGGGTGTCTGAGGCCATACTGACACTGCTCTGAAATCTAAAAAAATCTGACCAGGGAAATACCAAAAAGAAAAGGTTTATGGCCACTAAGTACCATGAGGATTTGCATCCTGTACATGTCATTTGTTACGTTGTTTTATGGGTATGTAAAATGTATAAATCTCAACATAATTACACCATCCCTATCTATGTATGTCTGTTTATATCCCTTATTCTTTATTCCCTATATTTACCTGTTTAGAAACTCAAAGCTAGGGGCAAGTTTTGCTTGCATGTGCATCATGTGAAAGGCTTTTGTAAATGGACTATAGTAACGGAGACTTTTAATCTTGTTCTCTAAACACTCTAAAGAGATGGAGGAGCTGGCAGAGCATGGTATTTCCTTACCTTACAACATGCAAGGACTGACAGATGAGCAGATCGAAGAGCTGAAGTTAAAGGATGAGTGGGCAGAGAAGTGTGTCCCAAGCGGTGGAAGCGTCTTCAGGAAGGATGAAGTGGGGCGAAGAAATGGATTTGGTAAGTCAAATATCAGTGCTTGTTCTTTCCCTTCAGGCACAGACAATCCATAATATTACAGGGAGCAACACATCCCTGACTCTGGAATCAGGTAGCCAAACTGTAAGTTCCACACACAGGAATTCTGTCTTGGGTCAGAATCTGGGGTAATGCTGATTAACAAGCCTAAAGAGCAGTGTCTCTCTTCAGCACATAAACAATCACTAGGAGCAAGTGTAACTGTTCCAGTTCAGTTTACTCTCCCCATTTGTAAATGTACACTTGAGAACTGGGTTTCCCCAGGGACTCCAAGATACATTAAGGGTTGCTTTTCCCTTTTTCTCCTTGACTGGGGTTCAGATTCACCAAGCATGTTTTTGTAAGTGGGAGTTCAGCCTTGTGATATTGACAAAGTTAGAAAATTGAACAGGGTGTGTGTGTAACCCAAACCAAGTGCTATTAGATGATGCACCCAAGTGGGACATAAACTGGGAATGAGTATGGTTTAGCTGGATTTTTGTTTTTGAGGATAGGCTTTTTATAGCAATTAATAAATAGATAGCTGTGATATGAAATAGATAGATAGAAATAGATAACTGTGATATGAAATGTACAGTGTATTTGTGAAACTGTCTTAGTTGTTAGATTGAGATTTTAATTAGAAAAGGAAGCTGCAAGCTGTTTTGCCCAGTTAAGGCATGTACAGCCCACAACAGTCCAGCAGGGAGGAGCCTTGGACTGTTGTGGAGGGTACGGGATTATGGTTGTTGCTTTCTACTGAGGACCTTTGTCCCAAATGAAGTTCAGATCATAGAACCATGGAATCACAGAATGGTTTGGGTTGGAAAGGACCTTAAAGCTCATCCACTTGCACTCCCCTGCCATGGGCAAGGACAGCTTCCACTAGACCACACTGCTCCAAGCCCTGTCCAGCCTGGCCTGGAACACTTCCAGGGATCCAGGGGCAAATGGCAGTCCCATGTCTTTGGGAAAAGTCAGTTTGTTTGTCCCAGGAAAAATACTGCTTATTTCTTAAGTTAGTAGGAAATACAGGAATGAACTATATAACTCTGCTTTATGATACAATACTGTTTCATCTGCTCACAGTGGAGTCTGCACAGGATGTGTGCTTGGTTTCTTTGCTGTAAGCATAGACTGTGAGATGTGTCTCTTACTTTTAGCTCCAAATGAAAAAATGCAGCAAGTTATAAAGAAGACAATAGAAGAAGCCAAGGCATTGATCTCTAAGGTAACTTTCCTCAAGTGATGTGCGGGGCTTTCCTAATAAGTGCTGTCGAGTTGGGCATCTTAAATAAAATCAGAGTTTTTTCAGTGCAAGGGCTGACAGTTGTTGAGAAATGCCATGAAGTGATGTGAATAGTCTAATAAAACCTGACATTTTGGTTAATGTTTTTCTTTAAAGCTTTTGGCAAGTGGTTCAACAGGTTAAGGAATCAGATCCAAACTCCAAGGGAATGCTGGCAGCCCAGCCCATGTGGAACTTTTAAATCACATTCAGTTTTATCCTTGCAATTTCCTACTGCTGTGTTCTTTGGGTGAATGCTTGTCGTGCCTTCTGGTGAAAAATTAACTGCATTCTGTGCTCTTCTTGGAGTTAATGAAGTGTTTTGACTTTTATGTGTAATTAATTGAAAAATGTGTTCTAATCTCTTAGGTTATCACAGAATCACAGATGGTTTGGTTTGGAAAGGACCTTAAAGCTCCTCCAGTGCCACCCCAGTGCCATGGGCAGGGATACCTTCCACTGGAGCAGGCTGGTCAGAGCTCAATCCAGCCTGGGATTCCAGGGATCCAGGAGCAGGGCTTAGGCCTTGGTTTGACTTGCACTCATGCTCAGTCCTGCTGAGTGTGTGTGTGCAAAGACAAGCACAAGGTTTGCCCTGATGTGCTCTCAGGCATTCAAATTCACATTGCCAAACCTGTAGGTGCTCTCTGTGGTATTTCAACCTTCGTTTGACTGTGAAACACAAATTTAGTAATATTTATGGATGGAGTTAAGGATAGTTTGGAAAGTGGTTTGTTTGGTTTGCCACTTTATAATGACAAAATAAAAAAACATGCCTGTGTATTTGGGGTTGTACTGGCCAGTTAACCAGATCAAGAATGTCCACAAGGAGGCAACATTCCCTTACTCTAGTACTTGAGAAACTGTTAGATGTGCAGGCAAGACCTTTACTTCTTTTCTTCCAGATGTGTCGTGTTTCTCCTTTATCCTTGTAGTAGGGTTTGGAATGATCTCAAGTACTTGTTCTTACAGTTCTCTGCATGAGCTCTGCAGTTTGCCAAGCTTTACACTTCTGCTCACATGTGCTCTATTTTTTTCTCAAGCTTTAATCCCCTTCTCTATCCCTCACTTGAGTTTTGCTGGCTTGAATCACGTTCATGAGTCACAAGTGCCTGGAGCCACAGCAGCCCTGTCTGGTATCTGTGGTCACACGTGTCCTGGTTTGAGTCCTGTGTTCCAGGGGCAGTTGTCTCCTCACAGTTTAGTGAAGATCTCCCCTTTTTGTTTTCTCCCCAACCCCACTAACCAGGCTAAACAGAGGGCCCTAAGGTGAGAGATGTACTCCCAAGTCAGTATTCCAGTGAGGAGATTTGCACTCCTAATGTCTTTGTGCGGCCTGTTGGCTCTGCTCAGATGTCCCATCACTTCACCTCTGAACTGACCACTCTTCCTGCAGGTTTGCTTGCCTTGCCACTGATCCCTGTGTGTGTTTCAGAAACAAGTTCAGGCCGGTGTGTGTGTTGGTGTGGAGACAGTGACAGATGCCTTGGAGCAGCTCCGAGGGGCTGTCCTGATCGTGTATCCCATGGGATTGCCTCCACATGATCCCATCAGGATGGAGTTTGAGGATAAAGAAGACTTGTCAGGAACTCATGTAAGCAGTGATGTATTCCCATTGTGTGTAGTCCTGGGTTAAACATGGCCTGTGCTGTTCCTCATCTTATCAGTGAAAGTTGTTTTCATCTCCAGTATGGAGAATTTGTGTCCCAAGGCGTTTACATTAGATCAAGATTGAATGGAATATAAATAAAAATGCCATAAATGAATATGAGGAGAAAGATGTAGGAGTGTAAAATTACACTTCATGTTAGGAATTCCAGAAAGATTTTTTTTTCCCCCTGGAAAAAAATCTGGTTTTGAAAAAAAAAAAAAACCAAGAAACAACACCCTCCAACTCTTCACCTTGTTTGTTTTGTCACAGGCTGGAACTGAAGTTATAAAAGAATCCGAAGCACAGTTGTGGTGGGCAGGAAAGCAGTTAGAAGAAACAAAGTTGCTCTCTGACTATGTAGGCAAAAATGAGAAAACAACCATCATTGTCAAGATCCAGAAAGTGAGTATTGCTGGGAGATTGCTCTGCAAGTTCCTCGCCCTTGGTTGGCTGTTCTCTGTGGAAGAGAACTATCCATAGGAGTGTAAAATGGATTAGATTAGTTCCAGCTTGAGCATCTTAAAACTCTGCATATATTTTAAGGTTTGAATGGATTATACTCCAAGTTTTTCTTCAGTAACTCTTTAGCCTGTCACTTACATACTGTAGTTGCTGTTTCTTGCTCCATGGTGTTTTTGTGGAGTACAACAAGGAGATATTTAAAGAATAGAGGGAATACAAACTGGGAAGTTTTATGGCAAATCTTGCCACCTGCAGTGGGTTCTGCGGTGCATCCCTGGAGGTAAGTCGGGTGATTTATGTGGTTTAGGTGATTTATTTAGAAGACCAGATTTGCTTTCTCTTTCCTCCCGGGGTCACTGGGAAATGGTGTGGCATCTCAATAGCCCCTGAAGTATAGGCTCCCAGGAATGCTGTCTGTTTAATTACTTGAAGGACTTGCTCAAAGAGCAAGGGCAGTACAGGGGTTCCTCTGTGCCCAAACTGCCTCAGACCTGTTTGTTCTCGAGAGCATCCAAGTCCCCATTTGTTCTCGAGAGCATCCACCATCTCCGTGCAAGATGCTGTGCTTGCACTTGCTGACAGCACGTGTTTTCTGCTTTGCCCATCATTTCTTCCAGGGCCACAGTGGCCTGGATAAGAAATTTCCTTTTATTTGTAGTGGTTTGTTACTCTCTTACTTCCCTGCTTGACTGAATCCTATGCCATCCTGTGTCTGTATTAGTAGGAGAGCTAAAGAGATATGTAGAGTGACATTAAAACAGCTTTATTATATCTTTTAAAGTGGAAATTTATGTAAAATAGACTTAATCCTGTTTGCATCTTCCATTGATGTCCACAGAATTGACAGCATGATTCAGACACAGAGATGAAAAAATAACCCTCACTTGCCTGTGAGGGTGCTGAGGCCCTGGCCCAGGGTGCCCAGAGAAGCTGTGGCTGACTCATCCCTGGAAATGTCCAAGGCCAGGCTGGATGGGGCTTGGAGCAACCTGGGCTAGTGGAAGTGTCCCTGCCCATGGCAGGGGGTGGGAATTAAAGGATCTTCAAGGTCCCTTCCAACCCAAACCATTCTGTGATTGTATGAATGCAGCCAGAGTTTATCAGCATTTATTTTCCTGTCCTGAGGGACCTTATTAAATCCAGTTGTCTGAAAAAAGGTTTTGATGTCTCTGCATAGCAGCTTCTCCTTTGTATCACAAATGGCCTCAGCAGCATTTACAATTTCCCTTGCAGAAAGGACAGGGAGCCCCGGGGCGGGAGCCTGTGATCAGCCATGAGGAGCAGAAGGAGATGATGCTGTACTACTACAGGAAGCAGGAGGAGCTGAAGGTGGGTGTTCCTCTGGTGCCCAGAGCTGGGCTGTTCTGACAGGACAGAGCTCAGGCTGTGCCTTCACTGCCTCCCTCCTCTCTCTGCCACAGAAACTGGAGGAGGAGGACGACGACTCCTTTCTAAATGCTGAGTGGGCAGACAACCATGCTTTGAAAAGGCAATTTCACGGTGTCAAAGACATCAAATGGGGTCCAAGATGAAGCCCTGCACACCCCTTCTTAAGCTGCTCGGTTGATACTCTTGTTTGCAGCAAGGAGTTGTGTTGTGTGTGGTAGATTCTTCAGACAGCAGCTGAAACTGTCTCTTCTGTGGCCTTAGATGTTCAATAAATGTTCCAATTTCTCTGTGACTGCAGTAGCACTTTCCTCTGCAAAGAAATGAACAGATTCTCCTGACGTTTGGTATTTTATTAGAAACTTGTAATTTGGAATTGGAAATGTCAATCTGTTTCATGGGTAAGAGATGTAGTAAATATGTACTGGAATATTGGTGTTGTTCTGAGTGCTCTTTATACTCTCTTCTCACTCCTGCGTTGCTGTTAGATGGTGTGCTCTGGAGAAGGTAAGTTATTTTATAGGAAATCAGTTTCCCCTGACTAATCCAGGGAGAATTAAGGGTTTTTATGTGCTTGTTCACATTTCAACATAGGTATTTCCAAACTGTCATTTTGAAATGACTTAACCTCTTAATAGTTGTTTAAAGGAAGTGTTTTTATATAAACACTAGTGACATCCTCATGCTTCATTTTCATTCTTCGAGTTTAGTTTTTCTTGCTGGTATATAGAGGTTGACAGTATTTGTGTACAAAAATAAGCATCATTTGCAGGTAGATTGGATAAACTCAAGTTTAATAAGACCAGGTCTTTTAGGATGGAAGTAAAAAATCATCATAATTTTCTGTATTAGTATGGTTGAAGAGACACCAATCAAGTTGAAAGTCAAGTGTTTGCTGAACTTGCAGCTTGAAGACTGGATGCAGAACAGGTAATGAATGCCATTCAGTGAACTATTAATGGTGGTTTTACTTCAATCACTGATTTTTTTACTTTCAGGGAAGTTTGATGTCTGGTAGGTTTTCTTGAATCTCAACTTTACAGTAGCATGACTTTTTACAAAAAGAAAAATTTGCATTTCTGAGTTGAAAAACTTCAAATATTTTTAATTTAAAATTTATTTGGAATTATGTCACATGGCAAGAAAGGTTCTTGAAAAAACACTTTGTTCTTCCACTTCCTAAGAGGAAAATCAATGTCCTGGAGTTTATAATATTCTCATTTCCTCTCTGAAAGCAAGGGAAAAGCAGGCATAGCAAACATTTAACACAGATTCTGCACCCCTTTGACTGCTGTTCTCTGCTGTAATTGGTGCTGGTTTTTTCTTTAGCTGAGCAAACTTTCCATAGCATTGATGCTTTTTGGAGTTCTCACAACAGTGTTTGTGGCTCTGCTGGATTCATTTATTGTGGCTGAAAGTGAATGATTTCAATGGAAAATGACTGAAGAGTACTGTAGCCCAGGAAAGCCTGTGGGTATTTAGCTGTCCAAGGAGATAATGAGATAGAAACACCACATGCAGGTTTGCAACTTTGCAAAAGCAAAGTTTTGTTTTTCTTGTAAACCACTTTTTTTTGGGAGTTTGAGAGTAGCCATGCCCTTCGATGGAGGAAATCCATTCTCTCTCCAAGGAGACACACAGCAGAACATTGCTAAAATGTTTGTTTTGTGGCCATATCTCCACAAAAGATCAATGGAAATGGTTTCCACACCTGGTTTCGTTCCTTTTCTCCTTTTCACGGTTTTGCTTTCCCACATTGCTCCATTCTCTGCCTCACCCAGGATTTGGAAGGATTTATTTATTTCTTCCTGCAACCTCACCCAGCGTTCCTGTGACAAACTTGAGGCTGATTTCAAGGCAGGAGTTCAAACAGCCACACCAGCAAGTTCAGATGTTGATGCTGGGTCATAGAATTTCCAGATGTGTGTCATGCCCACAGCTGTGTGTGGGGCATGAAGCAGTTAGTCCAAACAACTTGCTGGCTCTCCTTTGCAGTGCTTTCTCCTTAGGCTCCTCTTCTGGGAAACTGCAAGGATATTCCTGCTGAAGCTGCATCCCACAGGCAGCCCTGAGTGTCCTTCCCATAGCATTGCTGCTGCTGCCTCATGGCACCCTCCCTGTGAATACCCCAGCCCTCAGCCCAGAGAGGTTCCAGCTGTGGCACTTCAGCTGCTGGTTTTTAGGGCTTGGGACAGAAGTGCATACCTCATTCATTTTCTGTTTTGTCTGCTGGATACTTTGGGTGTTGTTTCAGAAAGATCCAAATAATTCCATGTCTGTTTATCAGGTTTTTCTGTGTTTATCTTCATTCTGACTCAGACTGCTGCAAACAGTGAGTATTTGGAAATGAGGTAAACCACTAATTGACAGCTTTCCCCAGTTAGACTCAGAAAGTTTATGCAAAAAGAATAAAATAGCAACTCAAGTGCAGAACCATAAATAGTTCAGTCAAAGGAACAGATCCTAAGTGAAGCCTGACCTCCCAGCCTGGAGCAAAAGCTGCTCCCCTGCCCTGCTGAGTTGCTCCTGGTGCTGGGGTTTGGGTCTGTCACTGTGTTTGAGGATCCATTTAAACAGGCATGCACTATTAAGCACTGCACTTTTTAAAATTTCCTCAAAACACATTCCCAGTGTCTGTGAAATGCTCCATCTTGGGAAGCAGCTGCTTCTCTGGCACCTGGAGGAATTTCTGTCTGTCTGCCTGCTGGTGAGTGGTGGCAGGCAGGAGGTAAGTCAGGAGGGGATCAGGTCATCAGTTAAATCACTATTTCATTGTTAAATCACTATTTCAGTGTAAAATGTCTTTTTCCTCCAAGGCTGTAAAGGCAAGGAGAGGACTGGGAGTTGGGAAAAGCGAAACGTTTTGGCCCAAGGAAGGGACTAACCTTAGGTTTCTGCTGGTCTGCTGCCACTGCAGTTGTTTTGCCACCAGGAGTGAAGACCCAGGTTTGAGCTGGCAATCCCAACGAGAGGTACCAGGTGGATGGAGGTGTGGATGGAGTGAACAAAGCGGGGAATGCTCCTGTGTGCCCAGTGGCAGGAGCAAAACAATGGACACAAAGTGAGACACAGAGGATCCCTCTGAGCATCAGGGAACACTCTGTCACTGTGGGCGTGGCCGAGCACTGGCACAGGGTGCCCAGAAAGGTTGTGGAGTCCCATCTTTGGCTGGACTAGGTGTTCTCCAGGTGGCCACCACCAGGGCATGCTGACTTTACCTTGTCTTGAGTAAAGTGCAGTCTGAAGGAAAGATAATTCCCAGCTTTTGTTAGGATGTCTGCTTATGGGCTGAAACCCCACTGAGGCTTCCCAGTAAAAATGAGGGAAGAAAATGCACACATTTTAATGACTATAAACATTAACTGCCAGCCAGATAACTTCCAAAAAAGATCAGCTGGGCTGTGGGCCCCAGGCTCTCCAGAAGGGAGTTTGACCAGGACTCAGAGTTTTGGGGAGCCCCTGGAGCCCCTGCCCTCAGCCCTGCAGGCCAGAGCCCAGCCCGTTCCATACAAAGATGAGGATCAGGTTTTTGTCACTAGCATGGTTTGTCAGCAGGAGGAATTGCTGGGATGTAGGTCAGTCCCTTTGTATCTGACTGGGACATGGGTGGCACCTGCCCCATGAGTCGGGAGGAAGGAGCCAGATCTGGCCCGGGGGCCTCCCCGAAGGCGAACTTGCCTTCTTCACCCTCAGGACCAAAGCAAGGGCTTCTCCAGAGCTGAACCTACTGATCAATATTGTGCACAGCACAGGCTGTGACAGCTTCCTGCTGAAAGGGGAGAGCAGTGGAGCAGCAGGATTGCAGCCAGGCTCTTGGGCTGTGCCAGCCTCTCCTGCAGTTTCCCAGTGCTCTGGTGACCTCAGCCCTCTGTCCAGCTCCTCAGCCTGTCTTCCTTCCGCTGATAGGATGCTGCTTGCTGGTGAGATTTTCCAGTTGAGCACAGGATTGTGCCTTAGTCATCTGAGCAAGGTCCCTTCCTCCCTTTAAAGCTTTTCCAGGATTAATTTGACTTTGTATCAGCAGGAAATGACAAGCCGCGTCACTGTTTTCTTTCCAAGTGTTTCATACTATGCTCTACCTGGGCACATGGCATCTAAGTGGGGAAGCACAGTGAAGCCATGAAGTATTACCAGTAGGAAGTGACATTTTTCCTCCTTTTGTTCAGTAAATTCCCTGTGGGCTGCAGCAAAAATATTGGAGACATTTTTAAGACAGGAAGGCTGTTCTGGTTTCAGCTTAGACACATTACTGATTTAATTTTCTCTCCAACTGAAACCAAATCTGACTAGGCTAACAATTTTCAAGAGAAGATTGTGAACTGATAAAAAGTCCTGAGAATATGACCTGCGTTGAAGTGCTGGCTCTAACCCTGCTTTAGGATCAGAAAAATGAACCCAGTGTTTCCCTTAAGTAAAGCGTTCTTGGCGTGTGGCAACTTCAAGAGTCCTTTATGAGAGCAGCAGCCATTTTGAAGCTTGTCCTTCACAGATTGGCCAGCACAGGTAGCAGCAGGAGCACATCTTGGGCAGGTCGGTTCTGATGGTTGAATACATCTGATTAAATGTTTTCCACCTTTTTTAATATTCCTGAACATGCACTTGGCAGTTACAGTGAAGCTGTAAATTACAGTGGAAAGTAATCCGTACCATTAGTTAAAACTGTAGGGTGTTTTTCACAGAAGGATTTCTTGACAGTCAAGGGTATGAAACCCTCTTTTTATTGTATATGTTTATTTTTATTTTACAAATAATTATATTCACTGATACGAATGTTCCTTCACAGAAGGTACATTTTTTTTAAAAAAGGGGTAGAGTGTCATCCAAAATAAGCCATTTATTGTTCATTAATATAAAATGTATTCATATTCCTAGGGGGTGTCATATCCAAGCCACTGTTCATCCAGATTTCCTGTATGATCTGCTCTCTGCGCTCAATCCTTTCGGCCAGCTCTGCTGCCTCTGCCGAGTTATAACCTGAGTAAGGAGGTCTGTACAGTCCGTCTGGCTCATCCTGGGTGTCTGAAAGGGAGGAATCCTCCCCCTCCTCTTCCTCCTGCTCCTGTTCAGTGCTCCTGTAGGCTCTGGCGCTCTGTGGCACCAGCTGATCCCTCTTGCCGTGCAGTTTCCGGATGTCACCAGGACAGAGCACGCAGATCACTAAGGCACACAGCGTGAAGATCAACCCCACACAAACGCTGGACACAAAGAGCAGAGCGAGTCTTTCAGGGTGATCTGCAGGCAAGAGAGCCAGGCCTTAATACTGTGCAGACTGCCCAGGCTGGTTACAAACCCCAGCTGCCATTCCCCAGTGTTCCGTAGCCACAGGGCACCCAAACCTCCTGACACTGCCCAACCCTGCCAGCTCTGCCTCTCCAGCTGCTGGGCAAAAATCCATTCTGGTTATAGCACTGTAAAATAACAGCATGGCCCCAGCCCTTTGTGAGCAGCTCAGTGCTGTTGTCAGCCAGCTGCCAGAACTCTGCACACCTTGTTTGGTCTCTCCAGCCATGCTGCCAGAACAAACAGGGCCATGAGCAGAGTGACTCTGGGCTCTGCAGGGCCTCGGCAGCACCTCCAGGCCAGGCTGAGAAGGGAGCACTTTTCTTCCTTTGCTCTTAGTGTTGCTAAGTCACAGAACCTGCTTCGTCTCACAGCAGAGAAGGCTGGCTTTGGGTGGCTTTTTCCTTTTTTTCTTACTCCTTGATGATCCATGTATGTATGCAACCCAACCTTTCCAAAGATTGATGTTTCCAGTGCTCTCACAGTCAGGGCTGGGTTTTCAAAAGTACTGAACAACCAACAGTCCCCATCGAAAATGTAAAAATATCTTGGCTGCGGTTGCTAAGAGAGTTTGAATCCTTCAAGGCAAGGACTATTCCCTGAATATCAACTATGCTGGGATTGTCTCATCCACAAGATTGTGATTATACTGTAATAATATCATTACCATAAACATGGGATTACTAGTTGTAACCTTTGGAGTTGATTCCCCCCCTTTTCCCACAATGCCACAATCCAGTGAGCCAAACAATGTGAGCCTCATTTTCCTACCTCTAATGTATGCAAAAGTAGCCAAGTAGTTAGAGCTAACAATAGTTCCATCTTTCTTTGGAAGCCTCGATTCCCTTGGATCAAGGTCGACACCTGTGACACGAGGAGGTAAAGCAAATTCAGTGAAGCTACTAAACTGATGTTTTATAAACCCAGTAACTTTTCCACCCAAAACACAGGCAGGCCAGTGCTGTGCTCAAGGAGCTGCAGAACACTAGACCAAACAATGGCTGGTAAGTTAAACAGAGTAGAAATAACAAATTATTCAAAATATCAAACATCTAGAAAATGGCAAATTCATTTAAAAGAGTCTGTTGCCAAGTGAAACCCTTATGCCTATTCCCACTGGGGTTTCCGAAATAATTTTACTTCATAAGGCTTCACAGTTCTCCAGTGGCCTTCCCAGCCCAACCAGGCCATGTGCTCCTGTTACTGGGGACACGCATCAGGCTCATCCTTAACTTTGTGGCCTTTGAGAAGAGCTGTTGGTGGCATAACTTGTAAAAGATTCTCCACCCTGAAACAGCTACAGTTTCACTTTTACTCCTCCCAGCTTGCTGGCTCTGGGCAGGCTGGGCAGGTCACTCTTTCTGCAGCTTTGCTGACTGCAGGACTGTGCTCACACCCCACTCCCAGCCTGTCCTCTGCTCTCCAATGGGAAGAGCAGCTCTCTCAGCAGGGTTTCCACTGCTCCATCCCAAGCCCTGTGTCTGTGCTGGTACATACCATCGTTCTGGTTGACGGAAGACTTGTTATCAGGGACCAGGGGGTTGACTGCTGTGAGGATAAATTTGGGAACTGCAGAGACAAAAGGTAAATTGTGTTCTGTTAGTTTTAAGAACCCTCTCCCCAGGTAATTACGAATCCCACTGCTCACCCTGGATTTGTTAACTGGGTTTCTGAGCGTGGTATTGAAGGTTGGACTCGATCTTGGAGCTCTTTTCCAGCAAGAATGACTGTGTGTTTCGTGTGAAGCCAGGGCAGCTCTGGGCTGTGACTGGATTCATTCCAGCCTGCTCCATGAACATCAGTGCGTCTCCATACAGCCAGGCACCCTGCCCTTGCCCTCAGCCCCTCAAGGGTGTGCCAGCCACTGGATGGAGACAAAACTGGCCTCTAAACTCAGCACAAACTGGCCTACAAACAGATGCTGAGTTGCATCTAGACACTGGGTTTGGAGGAGGATAATTCACTGTCATTCAACGATAAATGGTGAAGTCTTGTGTGATATCATTTGCGAAGCTTCTGAGATGGACAGTTGGTGAGGAAGGGAATCAATGAGCTGCATCTTTCTCATTTCATTATTTTATTCCCTTGATAAGTGTTCACAGCCTTCTCCACATAATTAAAAGAACTACAAGCAGGTGCATTGTACAGGCATTGAGAGCTCACATATTCTGTAATGGATGAGTGGCCCCTTCAGCCACCCAGACCTTGGCACCTGTTCCTGTGCTATGGGAAGGCAGATTGATTGATTTTCAGACTGACAGGGGGGGTAAAAAAAGGAAGAAATTTCAAGTATGACACTCACCTCTATCCCACATAGAAACACTTGCCAAGAAATAGTGTTGAGAGAGTTAAATGGAACAGAGGAGACTGAGGTTTGCAGCTCAGCATAGTTTTCGCTTGGAAAACAACTAAAAATAGCACTTCTTTCTCAGCAGAACTTTTCTTTCTGTGTGGGCTCAAAGTCAGAGCTGTTTCCTTTCCTGATGAAGGAATCCTTCTGGGAGTCCTAGCTCCTGTTTTCAGTGGAAGGCAACAGATACAGGGTAAATAAGCTCATTTCTATTTTGTCCTGTACCTCGTGGTAGTTTGTAGCTGTTTTCCAGCAGCAGAATACTTTCCTTGGTGTGTGGGGCAGACAGGAGCAGGATTGTTTCCAGCCTGCAGGCTGCATTTGCAGGCCTGGCTGTTCTGAACAACATCCTGGGAGGATGCACCTTCTCCAGTGCAAAGCTCCTGTTGTGGCCTGGGGCTCCTTCACCTGTGCTGATGTTCCTTCTCCTGGGGGAGCTCCCCAGGGCTTCACTTGCTCTTTCCCCCTGTGCATTCAAATATTTATTGCAGGGGAACGTTTAGTTCAGAATGGCATCGACAGAAAGAGTCCCTGGTTGCTTGCATTGCTTGTGTTCATTGTGGTGCCTTTCAGATGCAAGGATTTGACTGGTATAGGCTACATCAGGTCACTGAACAGAGCAGCTGGGACCAGGATAGGAATTTTTATTAAGATAATCACATCTGTATTACAACTTGTGCCAGCACTGCTTTGGCAAGTAGGAGTCAGTCACCTCCTGCCAAAGGCAGCCCACAAAGGGACTCTGGTGTCCACGGAGTGCCAAACACCACAGGGCTGAGGGAGCCTTGTTTCCTGAGAGAGGATTCCCTGATTCACACCACAGGGCTGAGGGAGCCTTGTTTCCTGAGAGAGGTTCCCTGATCCTCCACAGGATTCCCTGATCCACACCACGGGGCTGAGGGAGCCTTGTTTCCTGAGAGAGGTTCCCTGATCCTGAAGGACAGGCTCAGCCAGAGCCAGGAGGTCCCACCTGGCACAGACAGGAGATAATGCTGAGCAGATCTCTGGGGGCACTGAGACTTCAATAAACCAGCACCTCCCAGCTTCTGTCATGTTTTACTGTCAGGAATGAAGTGCCAGTGTAAGAATGCAGCCAGACATGCTCCCCATAAACAGCTGCTGAGCACTGGGTGGGCAGTGTGGGGTTTTTCACACTCCTGACTGTGCTAGAAATACTTTGAAGTGTGGCACAGCCTGGAGAACAAAACTGCTCTGCTCTGTTGAGTTCCTGTCACTACAGGGGGAGATCTATTTGCATTATCTTGGGAAGCATCAGATTAGCAGGCATCCTCTAGTGAGGAGAATGAATGGAAACTGCCATTCTGGAATATTCTTCCCATGTTCATTAGACGATTATAAAATAATCGGATCAGCAAATCATTGGCTAATGCTTCAGACTGCACAGCCCAGTTAGATTTGGCAGGAGAAAAACTCTTCCAAATGTGCCAGCAGCACAAAAGAACACTATTTGTTACCCACGTGTTTTTGCAAAACCACATCCCTAAATAACAGAATGCATAATTCCAGTGCAAACAAACTCACAAACAAACTCACTCTGCCTTTCTGGTACACAGACGTGCAAAGAGGAAGGACTTCTTGTAATTAGAGAGAATTCAATTAGCTCATTCATAAAGGCAGCTGCACAATAATATAATGTATTGGTCCAATGGCAGATTCCCAGATCTCCCCAATAATAGGAAGCTGAATTACTGCACCACCTTTCACAGCTGACAAACCAATTCCTGGGGACACTGAAAATCTCCTGGGACTCATTTTCCTCTGATCCTCAGGTAGAGGGGATCTGGCCATCAATCTTAGTGTTGTCCTTAAAGCATGTCTCAGGTAACCTGGGCCCTTTGAGCACTGCTCACAAGGGATGCAGCCACAGGACTCTGCAGGATGTACCTGTGGAGCTACTCCTATTGAAGTGTTTTAGGGAATTCTGCTTGCCTCTTATGAAATTATATTAGTCTATAGCAAACAATATGGAAAACTGTTCCCTCTTGTTTGAGGAATGAGCTAAAGTACTTTTCAGTCCTGCAAGAGATGTATAACCTCAAGCCTTTACTTTTCATAAACCTTCCCTTCCCTTTCCATGAGAAAGGAAACCCCTCTGTGAGGGAGAAGCTGCAGATGTACTCACATGAGTCAGGTTTCAGGACTGGGCTTGTACACAGTGCTTCAATTATGCTGGGCTGTTTTACCTGCACTGATGCCAGGCAATGCCAGTTTGTTTTTCCTAGCTCTGTTGCAGGTGAGCTCTATGGAACAAACTCTTATCTTGAATAGTATTTCTCAAAAATATTGAACTACACAGTTGATATTTTATGGTTGGTTGCATTTTTTATAGCAAAAACCCCTTAATGCCAGAGTCTCTGTGAGGTGCTGCTGTGCCCAGGGGGTTGTTCACCTATTTTGTATGGCTGTGTCACAAACTTCCTGTGATAAAGGGAAATAGGTATTTAGGAAGGCTCAGTGCCCACATGTGGACATGTGCGTGTCTCTGCAAGCAGACATGAGGCCCTGGAAATGGTGTGCATTTGCTCTTACCACATGCATAGCTGACATTCAGGGATTTTGTCACTCCAGGCAGGCACGGACTCCCAAAATCCCGGCTAGTGACAATGACTTTGCATCTCTGTTTCCCATAGCACCTTTTTGATAACACTCCCAGCGCTGTGTAAGACAAACAGTCTGAAAGAAAAAACGCACACAATAAATATACAGCACCCTGGTGCTATCTGAAATGAGAGCACAAATCTGCACCTGATCTCAGGTGTAACTTGGCCTTAGCAGGACCTCAGGGTTAAATATTAAGATCTGTCAATGCAAGGAAGTCAGCTGCAATACAAATGTGAACTTGCAGCAAGCTAACTCTCCCATGTTGCCTTACAGGTGCATACTAAGGGTGCAGAAAGTCTCATCAAGCTCCAAACAGGTGCCCAATGTAAGGTCTCAATGGTCCATTCTGGATGTGTTGGAAAGAATGAGCACATCCAAGTAGCTCTCCATCTATGCCATCTCAAATCTAGAGAGATGAAATGCTCTTTCGAAGTCTGTTTCTCAGCCTGGGTTACTGAGATGACTCAACTGGAGATCCAAGTTCAGTTCAAGTCAGGTGAGATCAGTTTTTATGTGTTGCAGCAGCTCAGGTTACAGGGAAGTTCAGGGTATTAAAAAGTAGCTTTTGGTTTGCTATGAAGAGGTCAAAATGGGCTCAATATTTAACCAGGGAAACATGTGCCTTCCAATAATGGGTTTTGCACTGGAGCTGAAATTATTTGAGTGGGAAAGTGTGTGAGTCACACTCTGCTTTAAAAAAAAAAACCATCTCTAAATGTGATTAAGTTCTCTGTATCCACATGAGCTAAACTCCAAGCCACAAAGCAAAAAACAACCCGTAGTTTTGGTTTCTAAACAGAAAGGATGCAGAAAGGACAAGTTTGGAGACACTAATACTTCTCTGAATCTTTGTGCATCACCCCACAGACTGCAGCTTTCTGTGTATGACAGATGTTTCACTCCAAGCTTGAGGCAAAGGGCTCTAAAGGTCTGAAATGTCATCGTCTGGGGATTAAAATAGTCCCTACAGTAAAGGATGGCCTCCAGCCACCTGCCAACTGCAGAAGCTCAGTTGTGCCTCTGTAGAGGAAGGACAAACACTGTTTGCAAAGATACTCCAAAGGTTCCACGAATCTGTTTGAACAGAAGAGAAGGTTTGAGACTGAGTTCTTGATATTTAATGTTTGAAAATGGGGCAGATTTGTGATTTTTATTTAACTCCGTGACACCAGTACTAAATAAGTCCTATACCTGGGCAAAGCCATCGGGAGATACTGGGCTGGTCTGTCTGGCAAAGGGCTCATGGGGTGCTCTGGACATGGATTTTAGGACAGAGCTCTTTGACTTTTCAGAGACCTAGAATCCCAATACCTGTGTGTCCCAAGAGAGTGCTGGGAAGGCAGGGAAGGGCTGACCTAAAGCATTGAGTAGTTCTGATTAAGTAACTCAGCAGTTTTAGTTTCCCTCCCTGGCAATTCCAGATGAGTAAGGATATATTTGGATGGACGTTTTAGGTTTACTTTGGCAAGTACAAAACCAGCTGGTGAATATCAGGAGGAGTTGTCAAGTGGTTAATAAATTAATAGATTGGGAGCACAAAAGCAAACTGGCAAACTGAATTATGTTTCCTATAGAATTTCCTGCCCTGGGAGCTACTTTTGGTGCCTTATAAAGCCAGGAGGATGCTGTGCTGATGGTTTTCTACATATTCAGTGATATGGCAGGTGTATGTTTCATTTTACTTTTGCTCATGTTTCTGTGGGACTGAATAGCTTCTTATCATCTCTATCCATGTTGGATTTGGCTCCTCTGCCTCAGAAGCCAGTCATTATAGCCTGCAGGTTCTGGGCAGGCCAGCTTTGGAGAGCCCCCAAGGCTTGCCTGGTGTCACAGGTGAGTAAATGCAAACCGGGCCTGCTCCTTCTGCAGGACAGGACAGACGTTACCTGGAAAGTGTTATAACACAAAAAAACTTATTTAAAACTTGGTGCATTCTGAAAAGGTTTTGGTGATTTAGTAAAAAATCCTGTCTGGTTTACATGTGGCCTTGCTACCTTCCCAGCGGTTCTATGATGGGATTAACTTGAATAACTTACTCTCCTCCTGGTCCAACACCTTATTGCAGTGACTGAATGAGGAGAGGTCAGGCTGTGTTTGGAATAAAGGAATCCTGTGGAATGGCCCCAGAGACACCATGAACTGGGAGATGAACATAAATACACCACGTGGCTTCTTCCTGACCAGGTGCTTTTTGGTGTACACAGCTATCCCTGGGGCCTGTCAGACTGGTACATCCATTTTCCATAAGCTGCCTCTGGAAAGGCACATTCCCAGAGTGCTCCAAGGCTGGTGGCATCCAGCGGTGGCGGACAAGGCAGCAGTGTGTGCCTGGGAACACTCTCCATTCTCCATGCCTCTCTCCCAGAGCTGCTTGTTACACACCCAGGCTGTCGTGGCTCCTTTGTCCCAGACACTGCTGTGGATGGCACGGGGACACGGGTGTCAGGAAAGGTTCTTAATGCACTAATAAAGTATCCAGTCTGACTGCAGCTATTTAACAGTTGGAGCAGAAAGCCTTGTTTCTGCAGGAAAGGCTCTTTCAGCTCCCTAATTAGCTTTGTTTTGGAAAGTTTTGGCATGCAAATGACATGCCATAAATCACACAGGCTTTAATGAGAAGTAATTTGTCTTCTGGTTTCTTAAAGCTGCTCTCAATTCAGACAGGAGGAGCTTTCCCTCCCTTTCTTGCCACCCTGCCACACAAAACCTGCAGGTGCTGGAGCATCTTGTGCCTGTCTCAGCCTCTCCAAATGCTTCCAGCTGCTTTCATCCCCAACTGCTCCTCCCTTACTGTGCCCACACACAAGAATAAGGAGCTGGCTTTTAAAATCAACTGAAAGCAAAGATTTCACACCTCCAAATCAGGATGGCTTGTGCTTTGTGGAGCCCAGAGATCAGCTGTGGGGACATGAACTGACATGGGGAAACAGTGGAGTTTGGAGCAAGCTGAGGCTGCAGGCTCCTAAAGAAAGTTGCTGAAATAAGATGGTAATTTATGCAAGAGCATGGCACCCAGGGTCCTGCCTGTGCATCAGAAAAGGGCCACTGGAACTGCTGATTCCAGCAGAAACACACAATGCGAGCAGCAGCACTTGTGTACAAAAATAAAACCCCAAACTTGGTGTCTCTGTCCTCCTTGCAGATGTGAGTGCAGAGTGGGGGGTCCATCCCACCAAGCACCAAGGGCCAGGTGTGGCTGGATCTCCATCTCCTGAGAGCAGGAACCGCACTCCCAGCTCCTGCACAGGCACGAGCTCCTGTTAGACTTGAGGGCCAAGTGTACTTTCCAAACCCTTCACAAATGTGAGCCATGACAAAAATAGACCCAAGAAACCCCTGAACTGCTGGTAAAGAAAACATTACTGGTTGAAGGGACGTGTGCCTCAGCGTGCTCCAAGCAACTTCCACCAGCAAAATCTGTTCATCTCAGAGGAAAGTTATTTGGACTCTAAAAATGGTGGCTGGTCTCTTCCTGCCTTCAAATAATCACTCCTCATCCTGCTGCTGCACTGAAAACCTCTTCTTTTAAGGGAGTTTTGTCTTGACAACATTCACTGGGGCAGAGGGGTGCAATGGCTCCTACTGGCACCTCCTGGGGCCTGATGCACCAATCTATCTTCTCAGTTTGCTCAGGCTGACACAGGCAAGGACGTTTCCATAGCTGATGTCTGCACCTAGAGAGAGCTGACTTAAGGGGTTTTGTGGTGGAAGCAAAACTGACCTGTTTTATCCTTACTTTTGCATCCACAAAATTCATTTGATTCCTGTCTCCCATGCCCAAAGTGCCAGGGCAGTGTGGAAACATTTCCAGATCTGCCTAAAGCTGCTTGTACCTTCACTGCTGTTCCTTCTGCTCTCAAGACACCTTCCCAGGGCACAGACAAAGAGACAGAAAGCAAAAGCTTTTCAATCAGTCAGTGAATAAGAGGTCCTTCGAATTGGTTACAATATCCAAGCAAACAAACAAACAAAAATAGTCACAGCATCATAGAATCCTGTTACATTAAAAAAATCATGACACCTAGCTGGACTGGAAGGAACCTACAGGATTTTGAAAATCCCCCTTGCTTGACTTGCTCAGCCCTTGTTCTTACCTGAATTCCACTGGGAATAAAGAAGAGAGCAGGCAAAGCCCAAGCCCAGGGTATGCCTTGGCACAGTGCAAGCTGCGAGGAGAGTTTGAATTCTCCACATCCCCTCTGAACCCTCCAAAGTGGGGCTGGGTAAAAGAGAGGGCAGTACTGGAAGGAGCCCCGCCTTGCAGCAATGAGAACCGTGACAGGGCTGTAACTCAGGGCTCTGCTGGCCATGGTGCTTGAGGGAACACACATCTGACCAGCCAGTGTGCATCCACAGAATTTCTGGGAAGGATATTGCAGTGTTCTGGCTTGCAAGTTGAACCTGGAGACAACCCGCTACCAAGCCTTCTTTCAAGTATTTTCATGTATTAACAAGAGTAATTTATTATTTGAGAGGTGTGTGTTGACCTGAATCTTCCTGGTGCTCTCTATGGTAACCTGTTCTGGCACAATTCTTTAACTTTTTCTGACCAATAAATTTTCTGTTTCCTCATGCACATGTTAGTACAAATATAAAAGAGATAATGGGTCAGAAAAGGCAGCAATTCTCACAGGAACAAACTGCTATGGTTTCCTGCTTTGGGGCTGGGCACAATGGATTCTTCTAGGCAGAACAGAGAATCTGCTCCAGAACCACACCCAGAATTTTCTTGTGAAGTTTTTGATAGTCAGTAAAATAGCAAAGTTGCTGGCTGGAAATTCTGTACAGGTACAACAGTTCCAGGCATTGGGACAGCTGCAGAAGCTGGCTTTTACCATCAAACTGGCTCAGAAAACCAGCTCCATGAGTAGATACTCATGTTAAATGTGGAGGGGGAGGCTCTACAAGTGCCCAAGGCCACGCAGATACCTCCCACAGCAGAGATGGATTTATGTAGTTTATTTCCTATATGGAGAAGAGCCTTTATGCCAAAGAAATGTTATGTTTTCCTGGGTTCCCTTTGAAGCAAAGCTCTGAAAATCTGTCGGCTGATTTAAAGGTGGCTCACAGAACAGCAATGCTTGAGAACAGAACCCAAAGCTGCTGTCTGTCACTGCTGTCACACACATCAGCAGGCAGCCACCATCTCAAGGAGCATCCCATCAATACCCAGCACACCTGGCAGGACACCATCAGGTATGGAGAGATGCAAACCTTTGGAGCTCACCAGAGAGTTTCTGGGCCTGTCATTGGGACCTGTGGGTAACTTCTCTTCTGCACAGTGCTACAAAAATCACCTCACAGTTTCTCTGTGATGCAGTGAAAGAGCTGGAATGGCTTGAGCGCTGCCCTTGGGCTGAGTTGCACCAATGTGAGCAGAAACAACAATGGATGTGTGTTGGAGCTCTTCAGCTGTTGGTGCAAACATAAATGGGTGCATGGGTTCTGATTCAGGAGGGAAGAGCTGTCTCAAGTCATTACATTCAAATCACCATTGTTTTCTCTGAGAGAAAGGTGCACAGTCATTGCAGAAATCTAATCATACACCCACTCACATCTGTAGGTGCTTACACAACCACATAAATAAGACTCAGGCTTGAGACAGAGAGATCTGGAGCCAGTTGGGTCTGGCTTCTAAGTGCCAAGTCTTCTGTGATAACTGAATGTGAACTCCCACACCACACAGGGGCTTTTGGAAATTCCAGCAGAATTCCTGCAGAAAGTCCCTGGTACCACACAGGAAGAGGCCAAGCCCTGCCATTAAGTAGTGGGAAATCCATACAAGGATCTACCCTCTGTAGACCTGCTTTGTGTTTGTCTCAGGTTTTATGCTCTCTCCTGCTGTCCTAGGCTGCTTTACATAGCACAGAACCAGTGCCAGCCAGGGTGCTGCTGCACAGCTGCTCCTGCACAGGGGCCACAGCAGAGCTTGTGGCTGTCCCAGATTCTTTCTCTTTATGCTGGGAAACTTCATCCATTAGGAAAGTTTGCAGAATTCTGATCTGTGAACTGTGAGTGCTGACATTAGAGGCAAGGGAGGGATTTTGAGAGGTCAGTGAAGTACAAGACATGAGTGTGGTGGCAGCCTGTCCTGATCAGAGAGGCTCTGCCCTGCCTTGTGTCACCTGTTAATGCCACTGTCATGAGGGGTGTGGGGGCCTGTCAGACCTGCTAAAATGTTTTCTCCACAGAACAGACAGGCACAGCTAAGTCTGTGTGAAGGCCCAAGAGAGCCAGTGTGAAACACAGACCTGGCAATATTAAATAGATTCTTGTCTAAGAACAGATTGTGATTTTCAGCCAATAAATTTTTAATAGCATCTATGTAACTAAGTAGAAACATTGGCTTGCAGACAAAGGGCTCTTAAGATTAATTATTGATCTCTTCTTCTGTTTCTTAGGAGCAATGTTAAGCCTTTGCACAGGCCTGGTGTCAGTCATGCCAGCCCTTCCCTGTGTGGTACCAAGGGGTTGGAGCAGCACCCTCATCTCGTGCTGGCCTTCTCATGGTGTGACAAGTTACCTTCCTGCCCTTGCTGTCACCACTGAATCTGTTATTCAGTTTAGTCCTAGGTACACAGGGCATTCCTGACTTGGTGCCAGAGAGAAGTCCCAGGTACATTTAACTCCCCAGTGTGCCACCACAGCCTTGGGCTCTGCTCATACAACAGCATCCAAAGCAATGGCCCTGCCCGAGGGACCCTCTGTACAGCCTGCAGCTAGTGCAGGTACCTGACACAAACAGGTACCAGAGAAGAAGGAGCAGTAACACACAGAATCATGACACTGGGGTGAGTACAGTCTGCAGCTAACGCAGGGAGTATCTGGCACATACAGGGATCAGAGAACAAGGAGCAGTAAGGCACAGAATCATGACACTCAGGTCACCTGGTCATTGTCAGAAGCTGGAGGAAGAAGAGAGACAAACAGCTGGTATTTATTATATGTCACCTAAATTCAAGACACGCAAGGGAACTAGTTCTTGATGCCAATCATACTAAGAACTGATTAGCTATATGAAAATTCATTACTTTGCTGCATTTCTCACTCTATGTTCCTCCCTCATATTGGGCAATTTATTTGAGTTTCAGAAACAATCTCCCTCATTTTTCCATCACGGATGCTTTCAAAACACCATTGCAATTGCAGCTGAAGTTTCTCCCCACCTGTGTTGCTGTTCCCTGTGCTCCTGCCTGGAGAAGCCCCTCAGTGGTGCCCAGACATACCAAAGGGGGGTGTGTGCTCCGCCTGTGTTGAGCAGACGCTCTCCTCGTGTGCCCATCTGCCATAGGTGGCCGAGTAGATGATCAGGAACTTGGATTCCTGACAGTGGAGCTTCAGTTCCTGGTTCTCACATGCTGATTTGGTTTTGTATTCAGCTAAAGTAGAAGCAAACAGCAATATGATAGCGTGAGGCAATTTAAATAGCTGGGCTGTTAATAGCAGATAGCAGCAGGACAGAAACAGCTTTCCTGCAAATGCTGTTGCAAGTGGCATGTGGCACCTGTACAGCCAGACACAAAGTCAAGAGCAGAGTGCTCCTTCCAAATGAATTGTGCCCAAGTGACTCTCTAGAGCCTGGATTCCGTCTTGAACAGAACAGAAAACCCTAATTTTGCCAATCTTCTTTCCCAGTGAAACAGCCTCCCTGCTTTCCTGGTTTTCTTTGCACTCCTGCTCAGCAAGAGAAGCTTCACCCTTCCCTTTTGTGTCTCCTGGGGACCCTGTTGCATTCTGCACGTGCCTCAGTCACCTGGCACTGCTCAGTGACAGCGCTGGGCGAGGCAGGGACAATGGCAGGACACAAGGGCAGGACACAAGGGCAGGACAGGGTCCCCATCCCAGCCCCACAGTGCTCTCAGCTGTACCTGCACTGTTCCACCAAGGTCACTGCCTTTCCCTGGGTGGCACCATCCAGCAAGGCAGGGACAAGAGCAGGACAGGGTCCCCATCCCAGCCACACAGTGCTCTCAGCTGTACCTGCACTGTTCCACCAAGGTCACTGTGTTTCCCTGGGTGGCACCATCCAGCAAGGGCTCATTTCAAAGTCTGGCTGGCAAAGTGCAGTGAATTAGGAGCCTGAAATAATCCCCCCTCCCCTGCTCAGCGGCCAGAGGCACCCTGGCAGCACCCTCAGCAGAGGTGGGGAGGCGCTGAGCTCATCCTTATGGCTTATCCCTCCTTTAAATCTGCCACCTGGCCAGCAGGGCTCCTCCTGGCCTAAGCAGCCGCTCTGCTGGTGGCACTCCACCTTCTTAAGTCCTTCTGGTTGAGCTGTGGTGCCAACCCTTTTTACTGCAGCTAAGGTCAGGGAGTTTATTCCCCTCCAATTTTTCTGTCCTCAAAAATGTGAAAACAGGAAAAGGAGATTCCTGAGCTGAGCAGAAGAAAAGGGAAATCTTGTTGTTAATGAGTGGTGTCCCTGTGAGTGGAGGGTGGATGCTGGTTCTTTGGGAGTTGGAGAGAAAAACCTCCTCTTTACTCATGAATGAAAACACTATTGTTTCATCCAGAACAGAACAGATAAAGCAATGGGTTCATGTTCTTGGTAAGATTCCAGTTTTTTCCATTCGCGCTCATCAACAGCCACAAACTTAAGTGTAAAAAGTGATTTTGAAAATTATTTTGAAAACATTTTGAAAAATACTTGACCTGCTGCAGGTTGTGAGTTCTGCAGAAGCACCTGCCATGCTGTGCACACATAAACAGGCCAGAAACCTGGGGTCAGTGCCCAAGGACTGACTGAGAGCCTGCAGCTGGACCCTGAGTTTGCCTGGCTGTGCCGGAGAGGCAAGTTTGTATAACCCCAAGTGGTACCGGGCAAGGAGAAGAGCCCAACACAAACCTCTGCAAAGATATGGCAACAATAATTCTAAATAGGTGAAAAACCAAGGGATTTAGGCAACTGCTTCAGTGCCCACTTGAAGGCAAGGGGACTGGAAAATATACCTGAAGTTGTCCTGAAGGGATTTCCTGAGTAAGGGTGTTTTCCATTGCCAAGACTAACAATATTGGGATCTTACCCACAAATATAAATTTCCTGTCACTAGAAATCAAGTCATTTGCACTGGAATTGGACTACTCCTCAATTCTGAAGGTAGCAGCTGCTGTTGAATATGCTTTTGACCAGCTTTTTAAAAATTCAGATCACAGAAAATACTATATACTCAAAGAAGGTCATTTCCCATGGGAAAAAAAAATATTGAGCAGCTTCTGAAAGTAATGAACAGGATCCCAATTCACTTTTGATTAGCAAAAAAAGATTTCTACTGACACAGACACTGCTATGATATTCAAATCCATCTAATATTAATAATGGAGTATGAAACTACTTTTAGTAATTGCAATATACACAAATAATTAAACTATTGATATAATAAAACAGATAATGAAAGTTTTAAATTTCATGCATTTTTCCCCCCCCCCAATGATTGTCCCACTGTATCTCCCTGGGAGTTCTTGAGTCAGTGCTTTAGCAAAGGTGACATCTGCCCACATCACTCCATCTCTCTGCTATGGCTTCCACTTTCCATTGGGAGCTGGCCCTTCAGTTTGCTTGCCACCTACTCCTGTTCTGCCACTGATATCTATCTTAGTGCTCTGATCAAAGAAAACCCCTTCTGCTTTCTCTGAGGTTGGTGTTTCTGTGTTGGCTGGTGAACCCACCCAAAAATCAGCACTCAGCTGTTGTCTTTGGGACCCACTGCAGCCACACCGGGAATTCACTGGGAAGAGCTGAGCCCCCAGGCTGCTGGAGCTTGTTCTCACATACCACAGCAGCAATGAGAAAGATTAAAAACCACCAGTAAAGGAAACCTCATGAGGATTATCTTAATCGTTCTTCCCCTTTCTCATGTTTACAAAGTGGATTCTCTTTGAGGCAGGATTTGTCCCTTCACATATCAGCATGGAATACCTGCACAGAGCACAGGTGATTCTACAATAAAAGCCTCTACCCAAGTCAGCACATGTATCTTCTGGCCATTCTTCCATAAACAGGAGGTATTTTTGAATCTTTGAAAGCTTTGGGCCCAGCTCCCTAAGTATTTTTTGCATATTCCTTCCTTCTTCATTTGGATCCTTAGGCCAAGCATCTGGTTTTGCTGCTCAGCTCTTTCTAATATGACATTACCATTGCTACCTCACTGAAAATAATTTCCATAACATTTTTCCTTTCTAGTCTGATGTCTGGCATCTGCCCCTGCCAAACTGCACTGGTCATTAACCTGGCAGCAAGCACCCTGAAGCTGCAAACACAATGGAGAGCTAAGGTAAAGTAGAAAAGAACAATTTGTTATCAATCCAAGAGCCCCAAAACCTCACATGGATTTATGCAAAGCCTCGTGCAGTGGCATTTTAACCAAAACAAGCAACAAAAAATGCAGAAAAACACATTTGCCTGATAAAGATTACTTACTAGGTTTGCATTTAAAGGAGACAAGGAGGAATTTAGTGGTCCCTGGACACAGATCAGGCCCAAAAACCCGACTATTGACAAGGAGCTGGCAGGATCTCAGGTTTTGGCATTCATCCAGTACTTTCTAGAACAATGGGCAAAAAGGATAGTCTTGACAACAAGGTATGAAGCTATACAGCAATGAAAACACTTAGTTGTACTTTGTTCTACACAGGAGAGAAATCACAAGTTTTTGGCTATAAACATGCAAGAAACATCTGCATCATTGGATCCAGGCCACAGCTGTGCTGGGCTTGGAGTCATGGCCAGCTTTATGGGAACCACTCATCACAGCCACCCTCACAGAAATCAGGATGTCACCAACTTGTTGCTGTTTGTCACTTTTCCCTCTGCCCCTGGGGAGGCTGGCCAACGTCCCCTGAGTGCCACCACAGCCTCCATGGTGCAGAGCACATGGGAACACACAGAGCCCCCAGCTATCATACTTGAGGCACTCATACACTCCTGAGCACATTTATGGGAGTGCAATGTCCAGGGAAAGCAACAAAAAGGTGTCTTCTTAACCACTTCTTGGTCTGCTTACATGGGCCTGAAGATGCTGTGTAAATAATCCTCACTTGGAAGAGTTCTGACTAATGACAAGTGCCACTCAAGCTGTAAGCCATGTGTAGGAGCTCCTGCTTAAGGGACAGTTCCTTCTCACTTGCAGTTTCACACATTACCAGGTATTCACTTGACTTGCCACCAGCACATTTCAGAATTGGTTTGATTGCAGAGCACAGATGTGCAAGTCTATCCTCAGCCTCCTTGTCTTGTTTTGTGAGGTGTTTTCAATGCTGTTCTAAGGCCATATCTACTCCACATTTACTGGCCCAGCAATATATCCTGGTTCTTACAGTGCAGCCTCCCTGGGAGTGGCAGCAGAGCCAGATCACCAGCAGTCCAGCAGTGTCATACACAAAGTGTCATGGGGACTCTCTCCCAGTCTGGCAGAAGGACTGAGTGCCTGTACTGCTCACATTGGTGCTCCCACTCCAGCTGTGCCCTTGGAACTGGAGCTGCAGAAAATATGAAACCATTGCCAGGGCCAGTCTGTCCAGCTTTTAACAGTCACAAGCCAAACACCTAAAAACACCCAGGTTAAATGCAGCAGTGCATTTATGAAATTCTTATGCACCTCCAAAACTCAGTTAAGGGAGGGCCTTTCTGACACTGTTTCTGGATAGTCTGCGTGGTTGTATGCAGGATTCATGGTGTTTAAAATCACAGCAGGCTGTGACAAAGGAGGGTGTTTGTTATCTCCAGGTCACCCCACTCTTAACAGGTGTAACTGTAATAAACCATTCTGATAGTTTGAGGTAGTCGCTCAAAATCTATGGAATTTTTGCTTTTTTTCTCATCAGAAGAGGTCTCAGTGATACCAAGAGACCAAATCACAAATTTCCCACTGTGGTGGCACAAGATGCATTGCTATTTCCAGGCTGAGAGAGCTGGCAGTGGCTGGATCTCTGTGTCATCACTAGAAACCTTCCCTCCCAAGCAGCAATGACACACATTGGCAGCACATTGCAGTGACCCTGCAGCTCCCATTGGCAGGGGAGAGGACATGCATCCAACACTTTTACAGCATTAAATGCATTCTAAAGAGTTTATAAGGGAAGGAAAGCACAGCAGACTTAATTTTATCAGTCAATTTTCCTTTTACAGGGTTGCAAGTCAAAAAAATAACTCCTCAATTAGGACAGTTCTGGAAGGGACCAGTGAAACAGAGCTATGTTTTTAGTAAATAGAGATAGCTGTCCCCTGCTGAGTCACCTTCTGTTTGCACCTGAGCTGAATCATCTCCTGTGCATCTGTTTGTGTTTTCTCCTGCCTAATGTGAACAGCCCTGTCATGATGCTGTGCAGACCAGGCAGCCACAAAAGCAAACAGTGATACCAAAATAGCACGGGGCAGTCACTGTCTGCAGCCAGACCCAGCTTTGCATGAGCCCTCTGACAAGAGTTCTCTGTGATACAGAGTGCCTGTGGTGCTTCCTCCAGCCACAGGGCATCATCAGCTGCCTGTGCACACTGCAGAGCCACTCCCAAAGGGAAGGGAACGAGGGATGAGGTCACTGCTGCTCTTTTCTAAGAAATCACTTTACAAGATGTGTTCAACAGAACTGGAACTCCCTGAGATGCAGAGCATTTGTATCAGACACAAATTCATGGCCTTGCCAAAATGCTTTCATGCCTTTGATCAGCCACAGTGCCCAAATGATGATGGTAGTTTATATAACAGTTACCCCATGCTGTGTTTATTATATTCCAGGGGAAAAACTGCCCATAGAGACCTCACAAAGGCACTCACAAGCCCAAAATAATAGTTGGTGCCACTTTACTGCAGCCAGCAATGTAACATTAAGGATGCATCTGGCCCGCTGTTTTTGGTGGAGAGATGTACTTTCACATGGCCCATAGGTCATGTCTGGAATGTCCTCAAAAATTGCAGTACATCATGGGTGAGCCACACTTATAAAACTGCCCTAACACTGTTTCTAGAGAGAGGATATTACTGCCAAACCACTTCATAATACCCTTCAGCTCAGCAGTGGTGGGAACAGACAGTCCTTGATGTAAAGAAGGAACGTGTGAGCTACAGACAGAAATGGAGTTGCAAACTCCATCAAAACTTCTGTAAAGCATTTACAAGTTTAACAAACAGAACATGTTCAGACTCCACTGACTACTCATTTTTGCAAGGATTTACTGAATTTGGAACAACACTGGGTATTTTTCACTAAGATGGAACAAGCCTTTGAGAGCAGGGTAAGTCAGACCTTGTTACAAAAGTGTCTGCAGCAGAAAGTAATAATTGATGAAGTATAAATCATTTTAAGCTATACTGAAGCAGGCCCAGCAAACAAACCACAGGATGTTGCTGATACAAATCAGGCAGTCACAGAAATGCAGGTACCTGCAAAAATTCTTGGGATTTGCTGTTTAGCTGTTGCTATGCCTTTTCAGTGAGGGAAGACAGGCATGCAACAAGCCAAATGCCACCCAGCATGTCATCTTATCAGCTGGATTTGTACCCCCGCTCTGTCCAGTGCTTGTATCCTCCCCTGGGGTCAAGGAGGGCCTGTGTGATAGATTAAGAAGTCCGGTCAACTCAGTCATGGCCAGCCCTTGAATGGAAAGGAGTGGATTATTTTAGGGAACTTTAGGGATGGGGTTTCCAAAGCAAGGTTCACCACCACGGAAGGCAATCTCCAAAGCTCTCACAATCCCATGGTAATACCCTGCTTTCTAGACGAACCCTTCCAGCTGTAACACTTTGGGTGGTGAACCGCCATAGCTACAGAGCTGTCTTATTGAAGGTTGACAACACTTGCACAGAAACAGCAGGGAAACCATTGTGTACCTCGAGAACGTTTACAACATGAGGTACCTGCAGAGAGGTGGGTGCCACGCAGTTCCTGGGCTCTGCCATGCTGGTTTCAGGCTCCCCAGCAGTGCACATGTGGGGGTCCTGCCCATAGAACGCTGACTGAACGCTGATGGTGGAGTGCCGAGGGCAGTGCAGGCTCAGGTGCTGCCCGTCGCAGGCATGGGCCGTGTGGTTCTGCAGGAGCTTCGTGAGGTAACCTAGAAAACATTCAGCCCTGTTACAACCAGCACAGGAAATGACAAGCTCCTTAGATAACAAGGAACTCACAGCCAGCCTCCGGAAAGGGCATTGGAGTCAAGGTTATAGGTCTGGCCTGCAGCCACTCCTTTCTCTGAATGGGTCACCCCTGACGTGCTCGTGGCACTCTGGGCTGGGAACACGAGGGCTGGTGACAGGGCATGAGAGCCCTCCCAGCACTCCAGCACTCCAGCAGGATGTGTTGTACGGACAATCCCGGGCTCAGTCCTGGCTGCTCACGGTCCCAGGGCCTGTGAGCCCTCCCAGCACTCCAGCAGGATGTGTTGTACAGACAATCCCTGGGCTCATTGCTGGCTGCTCACGGTGCCAGGGCGTGTCTGCAGCAGTCAGAAGGGCATTGCTGGGTTTTCTGGGCCAGGTTCTTGCATTCCAGCTGCCTAAGGTATTCCTTATACGTCTTGCTAAAAGGATGTGCTGCACTTTTGGGCTTGTGGACATCCGTGTTTCACACACTCTTATATATATATAATGGAGAAAAAATACCCCTCACATTTTCTTGGGAACATTTTCTTGTTGTGGCCAAATCAGGGGCTTTTTTGTATTGTTAAAACAAAAATTAGTTTTCTTAAAGAAAATACTGAAAAGAAGTTCCCTCCTTTTAATTAATTAAAATTTGCCCTTACAGTAAAATGTGCTGTTTAATTTTCATACTTCTGCCCTTCATAAACTTTCCCCGAAGACAAGCAATTTTCAAAAAAGTTTTTAAATAGAAACTTTAGTACTCCAAGCAAAAGATAGGAACATCATGTAGTCATAGAATGGCTTGGGTTGGAAAGTTCCTTAAAGATCTCCTAACCCCAACCCCCTGCTACCTTCCACTAGAACAGATTGCTCAGAGCTCCATCCAGTCTGGCCTTGAACACTTCCAGGGATGGGTCAAACGTGTCAGTTCCCTGGCATCTTTTCCAGCTCCAGCTGTGCATCTGGATAACGAAAATCAGCTTCCCTGTCAGTTGTTAAGTCTGGAGGAGCCTGCTCCATTGTTATCTTTCCTGTTCCCTGTCTAGAGCCCAGGGACACAGGAGCCAGGCAGATGCACTTCCAGGGCAGCAGAGCTGTAGTTGAGTTCCCTGCCTCCCTGACCTCAGGCTGAGCACTGGAACTGGGACAGGATGAATTTCATGCCCTGCATTTGCACTCTGGATCTCAAGGAGACCAGTGTGGCAGCAATCCCCGCAGCTTCTCACGGGTTAAAAAGAATAACCAAGCCCACAACCAGACCCATCCCCTACATTTTCTATGTAACTGAGATCACAAATAACTGAAGTTCCTTGCCAGAGCCCCTCCTCTGTCAGCCTTCTCCTGAGAGGTGCCAGGAAAATGGGCCGGATGCCCAAGTGCACCCAGGTGACTCCACTGTGGCCAGGGCTGCAGAGGGGCTCCTGTGGCACTGCTGAGCCTCTGGCATCACCAGCGTGGCACAAAGGGCCACAGGGGCAGGGCACTCAGCCCCACATGGGCTGTGGGCACTCCACACCCTCACAGGTACCACCCAATGTTTTCAACCATTTCAATTCTTCAGGTTTTAAGTTACTTGGGGCCAAGAGCGCTGTATACAAAACAGTCCAGTATTCCCTAAAGAATATCAGCTATGCTGTGATTTGGATGAGTTCCCTGGCATCTTAACTGCTACTTTGATCCTGCAAATTCCTAATCCAGCACCTAAGCACCTTTCTCCAACAATTGCAACTATTCAATCCTCTAAGAAAATGCCTTTATAAAAAACTTGCTCTGATTCTGTAGGAGCAATATGGTTCACTTGTAAAAATGACAGTAGATGGACTGGTGAAAATAAGATATCTTGCTCTCCAGCCTTCCAAGCAGCTTAAACATGACTCTGCTGTTACTAAAATCCTTGTGTATTGGCACACAATAAGGGATAAAAATAGTAATGGAAATTGCTGAAACCTCATGTTCTCTGATAAGAGGAGTGGTGACACAGTATCTGAACTGCTCATCTCACAAGGCAGCCCACGTAAAGCTGCATTTTTCATTACTGCACACACAGACACGCGTGGAGCAGTCAGTCGGTCCTTTGCAGCCCACAGCCCTTGCTGAGGGAGGACTCCCACTCCAAAGTCAGGATTTCCTCTCACCCTTCTCTGAAAAACCCCAGGTTCTTTCCTGTCCCCATGCTGGCCCTCTCCTCATGGTGGGGCACTGCCTGCCCTGCACTCATCAGTTTTCAGCAGCTGCTGCTTCTCCTCCTTCCCTGGGCAGTGTGGGCTGCAGTCCCCCCGGCAGAAGCTTCACCCTCTTAAGACCATGTGCATCTCTCTATTGTTACTGACTTCTGCTCAGAAACAGATTATCCCAGAAGGAGTCAATTCAGCCAAACAACAGGGTAAAGTTGGGGGAAATCAGGTGTGATCTCTACCAGAAATAACAGCCATGGTGATCAGAGTGAGGGCATTGTGAGGGTTGAACTCTTCCTGGGGCAGCTTCCTGTCCCCTCCTTCTGTGTTTACTTCATCAATATCAGTTAGCTGCAAATTTGGGGAAAACTTTCTTTTACTACCTAAATATGGGAGCTGGACTACAGCAGCCCTCCAAGTCCTGGTCCCCTGCATGCCAGAGAAGCCTTCACCAGCTCCTGCATGGCCAAGGAGATTCCCTTTCCCCAAGAGCAGGGCAGAGGGAGGGCTGGAGCACAACCAGCATGGATGGAGTGAGGCCATGGCTGTGTGTTCACTGGGCAATCAGAAAATTTGTGAGTTTTGGGGTTTCTTGCCCCGAGCAAAGAGAATCATAACCAGACCCTATAAAAAACCTTAGATTACTTAATGTTTTAAACCTAATATTGTTTTTATTTTCCATTTTTTCTGGGTTAGGTAGTGGAGGGGGAGATGGTGTTCAGCTGCACCAGTTACTTTTCCAAGTGTCATTCTGTAATGAGGAGGGCTTTAAAGTTCCTCTTTTTACAGGAATAATAAATGTCACTCTTTAAAACAATATGAAACTATACCAAAAAAGCTAACTACCATGAGAATTGTCTAAATTAGAAAGCCTGGCAATACTGCAGTGTCCCAGTAACATCTCTACACTCTGTGTGAAAGCCCCACCAGGCACTTTCCCATTTATCCAGGACACACACTCATGGCAATGTAATGAGTGCTCTGCATCTGGAATCATGCACGAGACCTTAGAGACTGGCTCAGAAGTTAAGCCCAAAGCACACAAGCACAAAAAGATCCCATTATCGGGAGGCCAGAAGGTATCATCCCATCCAACTGTCTGTCTAACCCAGACTACTCATTCATTGTAATCTTTTACTGAGACTCAAAACACCAGTAGAGAATCCAAGCGTAATCCTTTCTTCCAGAATTAGCCAAATTAGTCACAGCATCCACTGGCTTGACAAAGAACTTCAACTAGAAAAACATAGCACCGGAGAACCACACAAAACACTGAGGCTGAGCAGCTGAACAAAGCCTTACTGATCACTTTTTACTGAAAAGGACAACTGATAAATGATTTAAAAATAACTGACAAAAAAAAAAACTGGTACAGGAGAATAAATAGATACTTCTTTGTATGAAAAAGAATTCTTAAAGGGTTATAGCTGGCATAATCACTTTGAATAGCAACAATAAGGGTAGCAGTGGACCTGAACGTATGGAAATCCAAATTTTTAGTTTTTTTCTGTTTAAAACCACTGAGAATCTGGGAATTTGGAAAGTTCTCTGTGTGTTTGAGCTCCCCAGATGCAAGGATCAAGGAGAACAGCATTTCAGGCTGTGAGCCCAATGCCCAGCACACACTAAAAGCAATCTCAGCATTGGCTCAGGTGATGTCTTTTGGGTAGGACAGCAGCTTTGTAATGCAGTATTTTTAGAGGCTGAGGCTGAGTAGTCCACAAGCTGTGGAGGTTCTCAGAACTGGGCCTTCATACACAGATTTAGTAACACCAGTTCTGTGTATCATTCAATTTAGTTTAATTAGCACAGAAATTTGCCAGCTCATTTTAAAGACATATCCATCTATTTTAGAGCAAAATGGATAGAAATAGCACAAGTATTGTTGTGGGAGTCCCAGCAGGCTAATCCATCCGGTACATCTCCATCAGCTCCCACAGCTCTGTGAAGAATTGTGCCAACTCTCATTAAAAATACACAAGCCAGCTTGGTGAATCTGAAGGAAGATATTTCATGCAGTGATAGCAGAATAGTTGATAACCTCTACTGCAAACACCATTAGAAGCACGGCTCTGATATTGACTGGTGTTTGGGATCCAGCTGCAGGACTTCTCCAGCAGTGTTTGCTCTGTTGGCTTGTGAAGGAAGCACTGAGGAGAAATTAACTGCTGAGTTTCAGCCCCAATCCCACCTGCCATACCCTCTGCTGCTCTCGGCGCAGCTCTGCCACAGGTCATGCTGTGCCAGGGCTCTCTGTCCACAGAGACAAGGATCTCTGGGCATTCCCTGTCACCTGGCTGTGCCACAGGTCATGCAGTGTCAGGGCTCTCTGTCCACAGGGACAGGGATCTCTGGGCATTCCCTGTCACCTGGCTGTGCCACAGGTCATGCTGTGCCAGGGCTCTCTGTCCACAGGGACAGGGATCTCTGGGCATTCCCTGTCACCTGGCTGTGTGCAAATTGGCTGCAGTGTTTCTATAATTCATGGCACTATGTTTCTTGCTTCATCATCTTATTCTTTTTTATCTGTCTTGTCAGCATTCTGTTTGACTCATTCTAGCCACACTCCATGTCTCAATCTTTAATCAGTAAGAAATGCACTTAGACAGAAGCATTGATTATTCTTCTTGCTGTTCAGAAATTAGCTTTACTCAGCATATGTACACAAAAATCTGTAATTCCTTAATATATGCCTTCTTGCATGTCACCAATCTGATTTAATTTCCCTCCATGCCTTCCTTTTTTCAGCGTGCCTTTTTCCACTGTTCCTCTCAACCCTTGCTCTCTTTGCTAGTGACTACCACCCTACCAACTTCAAACTTTCACTTGTACTGCAGAGATAGCATGAAAAGTTGTTTTTCTGTGCAAGGAAAATGTTTTTCATATAATCACTCTGTTTTTTGTATTATCTAAATCTTTTTTTAAAGCAATGATAGATGTTTACTTGGAAAAACCAGGCATAATCTAGTTTCACTAATAAGAGAGTGACCACAAACCCCATTCCATTTCCAAATGCCTGCTTTGGCTTCAGAGCACTCAGAGTTGTTGCTTTTCTTAGAATCAGTCCCTGAGACTTTTCAGGTGCCGATTTCTAAAGGAGAGGAATCTTATGAGATCCTGACCTGTGTCCATCTGCCATTCCTTTACTCAGCTCAACACCTTTTAAGCTTAATGGCCAGTTTCAAACTGAGGGGTGCAGGGTCAAAGAAATAAAGTTCCTACAAGTTTCACAGAAATTGCAGCCTGAGCTGCCACTTTCAATTCAGTCTCAAGGCCTAATGCTGCAAGTGACCGGGCAGCTGGAGAGGCAGGATGGTTATCCTGGAGAGCCAGCAGCCTGATGCCAAGGGAGCACTTTGTTTCCACTTACTTACAGATGAAGGATAAAGTCTGCAAGAAGAAAATGCTGAAGTTAGTGGTGAGGATATTTTTGGGGTGGCATGGCAATCAAAGCAGTGGGCAAGACACCCGTCACATTTTCCATGAACTGTTCTATCTACATGAATGCTTTCCTAAGGAGGTTGTCTTCATCTTTCCCCCTCGTGGATCATAACATGAATCATAACCTGAATTACTGAATCTAATTCCCACTGTGTGTTAAATCTGAGGATCAAATTAAGCAAGAGCTTGATTCTGCTTAAGCCAGAGAAAAGGCCAGGTAGCCATCAGATAATTCAGTGCAAAGCCTCACTCACACTCCAGTTTAAACAGGGTTTATTCAGAGAGCAGCAGCACACACAAGAAGCCAAGCTGTGAGCTCCTCCTAGAAAAACAAAGCCAAGGCATCATGAGTAAAGACCAGACCTGTAACTTTTTGGTCACAGTTTCTCCAGGAACCACAGAGCCTCTGCCTCTTGGCGCCACTCAGCTCAGACTTGCAGTTCTGTGAGTTACATTTTTGCAGAGTGGGGAGCCCATGAACCCGGCACTTACACACCACATGAACATGCACTTACACACCACATGAACATGCACTTACACACCACATGAACCCTGCACTTCCACACCACATGAACCCTGCACTTACACACCACATGAACATGCACTTACACACCACATGAACCTGCACTTACACACCACATGAACCTGCACTTGCACACCACATGAACCCTGCACTTACACACCACATGCCTGTTCTGTTTCTCACATCCTCCCACAGCTGTTCTCTGTCCTTCATACCTGCACGGACCCATTCCCTTGTGTTGTCTCCTAGGAATGATGCCCAGGAGTTTATAGTATCCCAGTGGCTTTCTGAGGAAACTGGAGAGATCCCTATGCACTTCTGTTTTCTCACTTGCTTTCTGGTTTTATTTCCTTCATGTGTCAGGGAAAAGAGGCAAGCTGTTCTTGATCCCCAAAATCTTGGGTCTGCAGTAAACTCCACCCTACAGTCAGTTATATTTCTCTCAGCTACTCCATGAAGCCAGAAGGGCAAACACGTGTCCTGGGACCTAACATGGAAGTAATCCAGTAGAAAAGGAAGATTTTCTCCATCCCATCTAAAGAAGCTGACAAGAGGCATGGGTTAGGGGAGACTAAAGCTCTTTTCTGCCCTTGCCAAAATCCTCCTTTGAACTGGAGACAGAGTAGCCTCTTCTAGTGCCATTAACAAGAAGTAACAAGAGAAAGGCTCTGTGGGCAGCAACTGTTCCTGGGGACAGAATGAGAGACTCTTTATGCCCAAAGACAAAAAAACTTTGAATATTCCCAAAGACTGCAAGCAGGAGAACCTCAGGGGCTGGAGGAAAATGTTTCTCTGAAAACTCAGATGTATGATCATGAACCTTCATGTTCCCCAGGAGAGCCAGGGGGCTGTTCACTGCTACCTCAGAAAACAAAACACAGGTTTTGTTTTGCAAACACAACTTTGACTCAAGCTCTGCATTCTTCCGTATCCCCACTTATGTTTGATATTCAGAAAAAATTAAGAAAATCTGAAAAGATCCAAAAAAATCAGAAATCTGGCAGCTCACAGATTTGCAGTGCAATGATGGTTTATAGTACAGTAAGTCCAAGATAGAAAAGCAAAAACACACTCCCCACTTCACTCTCAGCACTTAGTGATTTTCTTTACACCAACATTTCTTTGTCCTCTACTCAGTTCTAGCCCAAAGAAATGAAAAGTTTAAAAAGCTGCAAAACTATTCTGAAAGAATAATTCTTGTCTTCCCATCCAAGATTAAATACAATGAAGAAAAATAAACAGATATTTGTGGGTTTGAGACCCTCATCCAAAGCCCAGTGAAATCCTTGGGAATCCTTCCAGTGACCATAGGCTTTCAATTAGGTCTCATATAGTGAGTGATGTTTTAAAACTAATTCTAAATTAAGAGCCAAACCTCACTGGTATTTAATTTGTTGCCAGAAGCCACACAATAGACCTTTGAAGCAAAACTCTTAAAATGCCTAGAAATTCAGATTAAATGACTCACCAATGCTGAACAAATAAGGCGTAACCACGCCTCCTTCTGCTCCTCAGCTCCCTTAAGACACTATTTTCTCTGTGTTGGGTAATATATCTAAATATTTCTATTTCAATTGTAGATTATGGCTGGCAGATGACAGAATTCTGCTAAGTGTTGACTGGTCAGACAGTGCCTTGTCTGTCTGGGGGCACGTCCAACAGAAGCTGAGTATTTGTCTGGAACAAGTCTGTAGTCCCTTTCTCCAATAAAGGTGAGACTGGGAGCTCTGCCCCACTGGGAAGGACATCAGCAGCAGATGGAACAGGAAGACACAGGGGAGCTAATCCCTGCTATGTATTTGGAATAAAAATAGCATATGGTGTGTCAGGTGCCAGCAATCTGCCCAGGGAGAACACAGAGAGTTCTGCCCCAAAATTGTGAGAATCTGATGGACTCAAATGTGTTGGACTCTGAGCAGTGGAGCTCAGGAACTCAAGTTTTGTGTCTCGTGTCTGAATTCCCCAACATCTGTAGGGGCAAGGGCATCCCCTTAATTCATATCCCTTAATTCATCAGTGGATTTAACAAAAAATATTAGCACATCTGAAATGTGGTTTCATAAGTTACACTTCCTCAGAAAGGCAAAAAGAACTGCAGGAAAAAGCCTGAAACAAAACCTTGGGTCTCAGCACCATGATCTAAACTAAAATCTCTGTTCTGACACACACCTCTTTATTCCACAGAAGAAATCCCAGACCAGAGCCCACTTCACTCAGAGAAACTTTAAACCAGACTTTGAGGTTTAACTCACACATTACTGAAATGAAACATATTTCTAAAATGAAATGCTTTTCTTTAAATGAAGCAATGAACACCTGACTTTTACAAGGCAGTATCGAGAAGATGCATGGTTGCATCACTCCTTGCAGCACTTCTTTAAACATCCTGCTTGAAGGATATGCTACAATTGCCACGGTGAGTCAACAGAACTGACTCAAGAAAATTTGTACAGGATTTTATCTGACCAACACAAAGCCAACAGAAAAACCTCTGCATCATTGTGGCTGGTAGTGATTGATCCTGCCACATTACTACAAACAAAGCATTTGCTCCAAGCATTTGTTTGCTTTCCTTTTACCTGGGGGAATCTGGGATGGGTGAATGCCACAGAACTTAATGGAAACTTTTAATGCAGAAAGGTCACAGGAGCAGATGACATTTCTTGGGTGAACTGGTTTGCTTTTTCATTAGATCCACTTGTTTCTGTGGTTGGGTCAGGAGACCAAGTCTATGGAGTTAAAGTGAAGCTCAGTTCTGTCTCAACTGTTTTGCAGGAAAAGACAGAAAACTTGAAACCAGTGGACAGAGATTAAAAGGTTCTACCCCTAAGCAGTGGCTGCTTTCTGTTAACGTCCAGAAAGTCATTCCTCACCCCAGTTATGCAATCACAATTACTTCATTTTTGATCTTCAGTTACAGGCACATTTCTTGAGAGCTGCCCAGAAAACCTGGCTGGGACTCAGGTAAGGAAAGGGAGACTGAGCGGTGAGCAAGCCAAGGAGGCGCGGTCAGCCTGAGTTCAGAGCAGCAAGGAGAACAGGAAAAGGAGGAAGGAGCATAAAAAAGGGGTGAATGGATGTTCCTCAATGCTGCCAGAGAGAAGAAGTTTGTTCCCAGATGGAGAAGGGGTCAGTTCACTTGGTCAGCAGACAGGGAGAAGGTGGGAGAAGGTGGGAGAAGGAAGGAGTGGGGATAGGATGGAGAGCTGGGGCCTTTTCCCCCTGCCAGCATGGAGAGCAGGGGATGAGAGGAGATGAGGAGCAGTGGTCCCTGCTCTTGGGAAGGTCCCACAGACAGGGAAGGAGTGGGGATAGGATGCACAGCTGGGGCCTTTTCCCCCTGCCAGCATGGAGAGCAGGGGATGAGAGGAGATGAGGTGCAGTGGTCCCTGCTCTTGGGAAGGTCCCACAGAGTGCCACCATCCCAGCCAAGCCAGCTCTCTCTCAGAAGCTGGGCTTTCTAGCACCAGGACACCCACAGTGTGAAACACTGGGGAGAGTTTGCTGGGTTTGCCAGCTCCTTGTCTGGCCTGCTTTGGGAACCAGCCCGTGAACACAGAGGAGTTGTGAGGAAATGGCTGTCATGAAGCCCTGGTGGCCTGAAAAGCGGCTGTCCTGATGTCCTGAAGCCCTGATGTCCTGAAAAATGGCTCTTCTGAGAGTGTCCTGAGAGCCCAGGGTGCTCAGAGACTGGAGAACCAGCAAAATTCACAGCAGCCCCCTGCAATGGGACCTGATCCCAAATGTGAAAGCTATCAGTGATCACTGAGAAAATAAAGAAGTATTTTAGTTAAAAGGTGTGCTTTGAAGAACAGGCATGAGGGGAAGAAAACTCTGTAGTTGAAGGATCACTCTCATATTCATGAAGGTCTAAGGAAAGAACTGTGGATCAAATCTCTCTTCTTCCAAACCTCCAGCTTTCAGTTTAAATTTGGGCATAAATACTTGAATTCCACTTTGAAAAATTAATCACACTGAGGACTGCAGACCTCAGAGCACATCTCCACTTTCAGTAACTAATGGAACTAATAAATATAGATTCGTGAGATCATTAAGGCTGGAAAAGACCTGCAAGATCATCAAGTCCAACCTTTAAATTTCTTGTTTGTTGCTTCAAGCTGCTAGAGAAACATTGATTATGCAGATCTTTATTGTGTCAACATAAGAGAAACAATTGTGTCAAAATAAGAGAAACTCTTATTGCCAATAAGAGAAACTATTGACTTGTTCTCACAGAGTTGAATTTTGAACTGCTGCTGGTGTCTTATTTCATAACACTTTTCTCCCCTAGAAAATACCAATCTACAAAATGTTATTGCACAGTGAAGAAATGTCTCTCTTAAAAAACCCAAAGAAACAAAAAAGCCAATGAAATAGACAGATTTTTTTTTTCTGATAGTTAAAAACTAGACAGATGAGAGCAAGAACCTGCAGCTGTAGGTAGTAGAAAGGATACAAGTCAAAGTTATAAATGTTAGTAATAACCCTTCACTATACACTGCTCCCTGCTCCCCTTTCCAGAGCATCCCACAGGTCCCAGAGGGAGCATCTCTGGGTTGTTACCAGCACACAGCCAGCTCTGGTGATGGACAAACGGGCTCTGGGCAGGGTGGGACTGCTGGCACAACTGAGACTCCCATTAGGGGAACACAGAGATTCCATGGGCAGGTGCTGGAGCCTGGCAGCAGTGCAGGAAGCTGTCAGAATGGTGAGGAGAGGAGGAGAGAGGAAAGGAGTTTGGGCTGTGGGGGTAGAGGCCTCATTGCACTTTCAGCTGCAAGGCACTTGGAACGGGCCAGGTTTGTGGCCATGGATACTCAGCAGAGTCCAGGAAAGTCCAGTTGCTGCTCCTGCCGAGGGAGGGAGCAAATAAGGGAGATCAGCAACTCCACAGACTCCTCTCGAAGCTGCTGTTCTGGAGCTTGTAATCCTTTAACAGCATTAAACGGCCTGAGGATGGCACTGCAGGGTGTCACCTCACCTCTGCCAGCTCCTGGGCCACAGCACCTGCTTCTGAGGCAGCTAAAAACTTCTCCCTATGCTCTGCATACTTTTATTTTTTAAAGGTTACAGTAACATTTTGGTCTTTTCTGTCATTCTAGATTAGATCTCCGTGTTAAAATTAAAATGTGAGCAGAGTTTGTTCAGGCCTGAGAGCTCCCCAGTCTGGTAGGAATTGTGGAGTCTGCTTTCCTTTTCTACATTTTATTTACTAAAACGTTTGCATGTCATGCTTAATACTAATCTCTGGGGCGAGATAGCTTATTTCTCTGGTCATTCTACCTATTTGGAAAGCTCAGTGCACAATGACAGCTGTACTTCTGAAATTAATCTTGGATAACCTTATCTAAATAACATCATTTTAAAAATGAACAGACTTTTTTCAGAGGAACTTTCCTACATAAAAGGGATAATTTTTAACTCAGTGGCTAGTTGAAAAGGAAAATTTGAACATTTGTTTTATGTTATTGTGGAGAACCACCATGTGATTCCAAAACTAACATCCCAAACCAGCAGTTAAGCAAAAAAAACCCCAACAAAGAATGAGACAGCAAGCATTTAAAAGCCTTTTACATGTGAAAGGAATTTAATATGAGAAATGTAGCTTATCCAAGTACGTAATTCTTTATATTTTATGGCTTTATATTTCATGGCTGCTTGCTTAGAAATTTTCAGGCTTGTGGAGCTGGACATAATTTTAAAAATTACAAACTGTATTTTTTTGTTGCTGAGGAAATAGTTTCTGCGGAACCATGACCAGCATATTGAACTGTATCAACATAAACTATATTAAAATGCAGAACAACACATATTGGCTATTAATTATATATTAACTTTGTTCCAGTGCACTCGACTGGCTTTTGGGAAGTTCTGCTCAGTTCAATACGGGAAAGGTTTGCTTTCTGCCCTAGAGGCAGCTCCTTAAGCTTCTAACTGCCAGGAATATGCTATGCTCACTGTGACACATTGAGAGGAGAGAAACAACTCTTCTAAATAACTTTCTAACAGCAGTGGGATGTCCTGGAGCACTAGAAAAGTTACAAGAGTGCAGTTTTCACAAAGAATAGAGACTGCTTCCTCATCTTGATGGAGACAAGGATATTTTCCCAGTTCCTGCAGTCATTTCACTTTGCAGTGATGCAGCACCTTCGCAGAGATCTGTGATTCCTGGGCGAGCGACAGCTGGTGCCTCCGCTCCCTGGGAAGGGACTCCCCTCATCCACCCCTCTCAGGCTCCGAGGCTTCCCCCCCAGCAGAGAGAAGTGCAGCACTTGTTCGCTCCCTCAGGGCCCGACTCCAAGTCTCCAGGAGAAAGTGGGAACCATTCCAGGGACTTCCACGCACTTTTGGTCAGGCCCTGGCCGATCCACGCCCAGCGTTCCCACCGCGCAGCGACAGCTCCGCTGCTCGTGTCCCTTCCCACCTGGCCCCTCTGGCAGCCCTTAACCCTCTCCTCCTCCCTGCCTCCTTGGCGGCACGTCGGGCCCGCGCTGCCCGGGGTGCAGGCCCGGGACACGGCGCCGCAGGGGGTTACGGAGCACGGAGCGCTCCGGGAATCCGCGGCTCCGCTCCGGCCGGGAGCCCGCGGCGCTGCCCTGGACGCAGCCGGTCCCCTCGGGGCACTGCGGGGGTCTGACAGCCCCCGCCGGACCCTGCCCGGGACTGTCCGCCTCCTCCCGGAGCCCCGCAGCCCCCCGGCGCTCCCCTGCAGCCCCCCGCAGCCGGGAGCCGCCACTCGGTGCCCGCCCGTACCTGAGAAGTCGGCGAGAGCCGCGACCTGGGCGCCGCACACAAGGACCACGCAGGACAGGAGGCGGAGGAGCCGCCCGGGCTCTACCTGCGCGCGGCGTGGGTGCAGCCCCGCATGCCCGTCCCTCATGGTGCGGGACAGGGCGGCTCGGGCCGGGGGGGCAGCCCCGCCGCTTCACATGGTGCAGCCGGGCCCGGCTGGCGGCGCGGCCCCCCCGGCGCCCTCGGGGCTGCCCCTGCCCCGCGTGGGAGGAGGAGGAGGAGGAGGGCGAGGGCGGAGCAGCCCTGCCAGCGGCCGCGGCGGGAGCGGGTCCAGCCGGCGCGGGCACTCGGGGCGCGGGGAAGGCACGGGAAGGGACGGGAAGGGACGCGGGCTCCCGGCGGCGCCGCGCCGGGCACTGCCCTCGGCGCACATCGTGCGGCCGGGCTGACTCAGAGCCGGCTGCACCTCGCCCGCCCTCCCCGGCTCTCCCCACCCCTCTCCGAGCAGTTCGCGCCTCCCTCCTGGACAAGAGGCTCGATTTCAGCGTCTCCCCCCTCATACTTGCTTGGCAATGGTTGGAGGAGTGTCACGGTCTTACACACACACCGCGACTCGTGACCACATTTCCCCGCCTGTGTTTGTCCCGAGACAGGTGCAAGGTGCTCCCCATCACTCCCTGTCCCCCGCAGCCCAGCTTCCCTGCGTTCCCTACTCCACACACCTCGGCTCTCGTGCCAGACCCCTCCAAGGCTGCTGCTCCAGCCCCGCTACTGCCCTTACACCTCGGCTCATAGGTCTCTGAGGGAACCCAGCTGGGACCTGCGCCTGGCAGCATCTCCGGATGAAGGATTTCAGTGGGCAAACAGCACTGACTCTTCCAGGCTGCAAAAGGAGCACCTCTGTTTCCTCACACTGACACCACCTGACCGCAGCCCCGGACTCTAGTTCAGCGTGCCTTGAGTGTGTGGGCTTGGCTTAAAGCCTTCACTGCAAAGTGAGGAAACATCTTGAAGTTACTTTGAGAGACTTCAAGTCGTTCCCTGAAATCTTTTGTGACACAGAAAAGTGAACCAGTGAGAAGTTCAAACAAATTGTCATTACTACCTGCTAAACTACCTTCCAATGTATTTTGGTGCTTCTTTTAAAGTATGAGGGACCCAAGGGAATAAATCAGGACAGCTCCCAGTTCCTGTAAGAGCTGTTCTCATGAAGAGAGCTTAGAACCAACACTGGAAATGGGACACGAAAGCATCTTTCTTCCTGGGGCTGTGGGTAAACATGAATATCCAGCAGTTTACATCCTGCCATGCATGATCACGCTGATCTTTCTCTTGAAAAAAACCCCACTCGTTTACATCCTGCCATGCATGATCACACTGATCTTTCTCTTGAAAAAACCCCATGGGTGAGTCAGTGAAAGACGACGGAACCAAACGAATTGTGTTAAATCTATTCCTCTCCTCCTGTTCCAACTGAAGTTGGAATGCATCCAGATTTGAATTTCCAAAGTCTGGCACCTCTTCTCAGAGGTTACACTGAACTTTGACCAACCTGGTCTTCATGTTTGAATCTGAATCCAGTTTTGTTCCTCTTCACACACAGAAAAACAACGGGGTAACACATATATTAATTAGCCTGTCCTTCCTTAGTCTTGGGCAGATAAGAGCAAAACAGGTTTCACATGAACCTGTCCGAGGTCAGGGACACTCCATCAAGTGTTACTGAATTCAGATAAATGGGATCAAAGATGCCGAAATAACAGTATAAAATCACTCTGAAACATCTGCAATCGCAAACACAGATGGGGAGAGGGAACAGTAGCCCTGCAGGTGAAGCCTTTGCTGCTGGCTGCTTCAGATAAGGACAGTGTTTGCCTTTAACTCAGCCAGTTACCCTCTGCCTTCCAGCAGGGAACTGGAAGGAGACTTGTGGGAGTCTCCCCCTGCTCCCCTCCTTTGTCCCCCTGACCTTGCACCTGATCATTCAATCTGACACTTCCTGCGCTGCTATCTCAGGTCAGTCCCACCAAAGGCAGAAATGAATGCTGGGGAACAAGCAGCACAGACTTTTTCAGAGAAAGCATTTGGAGGCCATACTTGGATCCTCTAGAAAGGTGTTCAGGTAATTAGGGTGAACTTACCTGTCTATCCCAACTTCCTAGCTGCTGTAGCCTCGTATCTGCATAACTTCAGGTGAGTGCAGTCAGCCCATCTGTGGCTTCAGGATGCCAAACCTCCACTCCCTGTACAGCCAACGGAGACATATCTCATATTCAGGCCACCTGCTACAGCTCTAGCAGGAAGTGTTTCACCTCCTTCTCTCACATCTGCTCACTAATCCCTGGAACAGATGCCAACAACGACCACTCAGTGTGTTGTGATGACTGAGTAGACAACAGATCTGTGACAAGTACACAATCAATGCAGAAGAATATAGAAAGCATCAAAAATAACTGGGAAGTATTCCATGCTTGTGCTTGAAAGGCTTTGAATCAGAAGGTCTGGTGAACACTTGTGAACCTTCTGTTCCCAGTGAGATAACACAGCTTTTTCTAGCCTGGTGGTGCTGTAAGCAAAAGACCATCCCAAAGTGCAGGAATGAGCCTGGGATGCTTTTGGCACTCTGCAGGTATAACCCAAAGGCAGAGGCAGTTTCCAAGAGGAATGACTTAACTGGGAGAGGTTCAAAACACAGGTAACCTCCAGGGAGGTGAAGCAGTGAGGGTTGAATGACTGCACAAGAGGCAGCTGGCTGCTCCTGCTTGTAGACATCTGCCTTCAAGGGAAGCCTTCCTATCGAGGGGGAAAACTTATGGACACTGTGGCTGACAGGAATTGAATGCATTTATATTTTTTACACACACACACACACATACATACATACACACACACACACACATATATATATATGTGTGTGTGTGTATGTATGTATGTATGTATATAGTGGGCTTTTTTCTTTTCCCTCTGATTGGGGGCTACCTTGTTATTCAAAACTAACCTAAAACCAAGTAACCTAAAATATAAAAAGTAGTCTTGCAATTCTCTGCTATTCCCTGTGATGGGTAGTGCTTAAATAGTAAACTTGGAGACAGGAGTGTAAAACACACAGGCAGGAAGGGAGAAAGTGTTTACCATGATGTGCAGAATGCAGCTCCCAGAAGCTGGCAATACTCAGTTGCTGCAAGACAATATAACTAATCCAGACATGTTCAGCATGTAGAATTAAAATCACACGAAACTCCAGGAGTTAGTATCCAGGAGAGATATCACATCTGCTTCAGACAGTTTCTCTCTTTTGGACTTGGGGAGAAAAGAAATCATTTCATAGTGCCAGAAATGCAGGATTTGTGTTGTTACATGGAAGCTTGGCAAAAGCAAAGCCAAACTCTGAGCACTTAACTTATTTTTTTCCACATTAATAATTTTCCCCTGAACTTCACTCCAACTGCCAATTCAAAGCTCATATCATGACTTAGTGTATGGAAATTCCAATAAAATTAATGTGTCAGTTAGGAAGTAAACCATGTGAAATGAAAGAAAGTGAATGTGAAAAAAAAAAGGTGAAATAAAATAGACAGTTGAGTTAGATGGCCTAAATTTTTCTATTAGTGAAAAAAAAAATCACTAGATCTATTGTACAATAAGCAACATTGTCAGAAAAATATCTCAGAAGTACTTTTTCTCACAAACACACACACACATGTCTGTGTGTACACTTCTCACCACTGTACCCCTTACTGCTTTTTCTTCCTGCTTTCTCCCCTATAGTTTTTTTAAGAGCTGATATTTGTCATTTTCATTTTATTCTCCCAGAATAAAGTTTCCAAGAAGTTCCTTAATGTTCTTTTTGGGTTTTGAGGATTAAAACAAAACAAAAAATTAAGAACAAAACCCCAGGCTTTTCCCACATTTTTAAACATTTTATATTCCTGCATTCTGCCCCAGACAGAATCTACAGGACAGTTCAAACAAGTGGGTTGCTATCCTCTGTCTGTTTCTATGGAAATGAGTGTCAGACCACTTAAAACAAAGCACATACTTTACAGTAATCACTGTATGGTGATTATTTAAAATAACAGACTGCGTTTTTCCCAATCCAGCCTCTATTTCTATGGATACAAGCTGAAAATGCTTGTAGAGAAGCTTGTTCATCAGTTTTTTCTAATTCTAAATGTGCTTTGGGTGCTGTAAGTTCTCACAAGGTACTATGGATAATAAGATCTTAGAAGATCTTCAAGTGTACTGTAATTTGCACTTGATGGGACCAATTTGGTGAGCCAGAGTTAGGAAACACTCTAGTGTGTGTAAATAGAAATTTGAATCAATACTGAGTGAGCACAGCAGGTTTAGAAGGAGGGGAAGTATTTGCTGTTTTCTGCTATTTTTTGACTCGCTTCAGAGAGAGCAAACTCAGCTAAACCAGTTTTGAGTTTTGTGCTCCTGAGCTGCTCCTTGGCCAAACTAGCCATAACACCACAGAGACCCTGAGCACTTCACAAGGCAGAGGATGTGGCCCATGAAGTTTGTAAAGCCAACCTCCTCACGCTCCACTGGAATGAAACCTCACTCCATTTCCTCACCAGGCACAGCAGAAAGTCCCCACTCCTCACGCTCCTGAGCGCTGCCAGTCTGGCTGGCACTTCTCCTGTACACAGATTGCTTCTTCTAGCAGCGCACCTGGCACTTGTATAGACATGAAGCAAGAGGCATGTCCCATCTCACAGAGCTTACTGCTGGAAACAAGAGAAAACATGACCTAAGGTGGAGGCAGAACAACTGCACCAAGGAAAAGGTCCTGGTTTTGTGTTCTTGCCCTCTTAAAGCACCCAAGTCGACCCTGGTCACTCCTGACATGATGCTTCCAAGACACACTGGCAAAGACTGTGTGTCCTGCCTCTCAGCTTAGGAAGGACATTAGGACACACTTGCTGGGTGGACCCCCGTCTTGGAAATCCACCTCTTTGTGAAAGTGCTTTATTATGGTTTTATAAGGCTGCCTTTGATGGGTTGTTGTCATTGTTCCCCTTTAATAAATAAGTATTTAAGCTAAGATTTTCCAAAATGACTAATGATTATGTACTTGAAATTCAAGACTGAAGCTTTTTAAAGCCACAGAATCAATGTCAAAACACTGAAAAAAAACTGTGGCTTTTCCAAGAGCCTTGAAAAAAATCAGGCTTCAGGGTCTCTCAAGTTAGGTATGTAAAGGCATGGAAAACTGGTAGTGTTTCAGAAAAGAGTAGCCCATATCAATATCTAAGCAGTGAGAGCTGATAGTTTTGAGATACAGACCTCAGGCTAACTCGACCTGAGCACTGTGAAATTAAAAACAAATAACAAAATTTGAAAATAATATTGCAGTGTTTGTAATTGCCTGTTTTTCCCATCAGGACTGTAAGGGCTCCCTGGTAAATTCTGTGGCTCAGTGACTATGCCAAACTAACTCAGACTGAATGATGCTTGGGGATGATTCCATGTGCAGAAGGTGGGAAGGATTTCAGTACACAGAAGATACCCTGAGTGTTGCAGCAGATACTCAGAGGTGCTTCCAGCTCCTCTAGCTTTTCACAGCCTGCTCATTGACCTCCCCACTCTTCTGTCCTCTTCCCTTCTTTTCTGATCTTTCCACCCATTTTCAGCACCTGGGCACTCAGCCCAGCTCCAGACTCACACCATGCTCTGACTCAAACCCTCATAATGCTTTGTCCATATCGACAGGCTCTAATATTCCTTGTGGGAGGAACACAAACTGCCATTAGTCAGGCCTAAAACGCACTCCTTGCACTCCAGCTGAAATAACTCTGGGATTGGGGGAGGAGGGAGAAGAGGAGGAGAGGTGGTTTTGTTTTACAGCATCTAGAGTAAAAAAAGTTGTGGTTTTACTTCAGCCTTGCCAGCCTCTCATCTCCTGGGTCCACACACTGACCTTGCACATCCCCTGGACTCCTCAATGCCAAACTTGTGGAATTCAAGCACTGCAATGACTGTGTCTCCAAGTGTATGGCCTAGCACTGGGCTGATCAGGATCATGGGAGCATGGGGCACAGGGCACTCAGACATGTGATGGCAAAGAAGGGATTGTGTTGGGAATATTCCCTTCTGGGAGGCTGTGCTGAGGAGGGGGTCCTGATATCCCATCTCTTGCAGCATCCACCCTCACTCCTTCTGTGATCCCTCAGGGTGTCAAAGGCTGGAAAGCAGGAACATTTGGCAAAGAGCTCTATATCACACTTGAAATTTTGGGAAAAATCAAAGGAAACTTTTCTGTGGAGTAATTGTGTAAACTAAGAGCAAACATTGAGAACTACAATTTTAGAGATGGGATTTTGGATTAACCCCTCTGAATGCTTTTTATGGTTGATTTATACATAAAATTAAAAAATTATTTTAAGAAATGAATGCATTTCTTACTAGTGTAGAGTAGGGGATCACGACTGACAGATGGCTTTGAAGTGAAGCCACCACAGGGGTTACTTTAACTGGGGCTCCAGTACCCCAACACCAGTGGGTTTAAAGGACACGTTTGGGCTGGGATTAGCACAAGCTGTGCTGGGATAGCTGGGCTCATGCACTGCTCTGTCAGCAGTCCTACTCAGAGATGGTCCCTCATCTGTAGGGAGAGGTTGCAGGCCTGGAGATCAGGCTGAGTTTGGGAAGGGTCATGAGGACACAGTAAGGGAGTGATGTAAATGCATATCAGGAGACTTATCCCTGAGGGGTGGTAAGTATTAGCTACAGCACAGCAAGATCCACGGCTAAAGGCTGGAGAGGGGCTGGCTGAGAAGGACAGCAGTGTTTAAGGCTGAAATTGGAAGAGAAACCTTGGTGAAGCTCTGTGTTAGAAATGTAGATTTCTAACAAATCAGATTTTTGTCTTCAGGACTGCAGGGGTGAGGATCCCACAGCACAGAGAAAGGTTCAGGTTTGGGAGGCAAAGGCAAGCCAGCAGGACTGCAGGGCTGGGGCTTGGCTGGTTACACGCTGTTCGGGGCAGTAAAGGCTTCAGAGGTCCTCACTGAGGCAGGAAAGGGTGCCTTGGCCCACTTAGTCTGGTATCTAGAGCTGTTCCTTGAACAAGGCGGAGGGTTGAGGTACTTGCAAGGGACCAGAAATTGTTTTTCAGGCTTGAAAATGCCAGAGGGGCAGTGTGTAACTTGGATATGATGATCTGTTCATCTGGCAAGAACCGCAGAGGAGTATTTTGATTTACTGAGAACTGGGCAGCTCAGAGGTTGCTGCTTGACTCATTCACTGCTCCCACCTGCTGCACATACAAGCACAGCAGAGCAGATGAATTTTGTCTGGGCTTGAGGTCTCCGACTGGCCCTCCATAAATGCTGCTTGCAAAAAAACAGACTTGGGGAGGAAAGCTGTCAGATATAACAGAGAAAGGAAAGAACACGGGCTTCAAAGTGCACTCCAGCAGAACATGGAAGTGACCTGGCTGGAAGTGAGAGCAGCAGTCTGCTTCCCCAGCCTCCTGGAAGCCTCTAACAGCCACACAGGCAGCGGGGGGAGAGAATAACTGAACATAAAATAAAGTGAAATAAAAATGATTTTCAGTACCATTCTGCAGTACTTTTAAAAATACTAGAACTGTGAAATATGGTGTGCTGGTAACTATCAGGCTTGTAAGTCTGGTAACCTGGACTTTTACCTTGAAGATCCCAGTATCTCAGTATCAGTATTGAGCCTTTTAAAAGCTGTGTTAAATCAAATCTTTTTTCTTGCTTCTACTAGCTATGGCCTTCCTTTTCATCCCCTCAGTAACAAAGCAACTCCCTCTTGAGAATGTTATTTACCTTCCATATTATGTGCCTATCAATTTCTGGAATTGCAAATATATTTGGATACCTGCATAAATTTAAGTTTCAAGAAAACTGTAAGGCTGAAACAAAGGATTCCCATCATCCAGAAGAACCGCCAAAAATGTTTTATGGAAGAACTGAGAAGTCTGTACCTTTGCATAGAATTTGCTATACTGAGGTGAATTCCAAATGGAACTGCCTTCTAAACAAGCAGAAAAATAGTTGGAATGTAGTGAGTTAAATTTAAGTATTCCTAGAAATAGGAATTATTAGCAGAGTTTGGAGCATGATGTCACTAGCAGCAGTAATATGCTTTTGGCTTTGTTCTCATAAATTACTCGAAAAAAGCCCTTGTACCTAGTGTCTAGCAATTCATACTTTCCCATTTCCTTTTTTCCCCCCAGTCTTATGTACTCCCTTTATTTTACCCTTTTCTGTCTTCTAACTTCAGCTTCTTTTATTTTGTTCTGTCCTCTGCTCTCAAAACATCTCAGCTTCTTCTGTCAGTGTGAAAGCATTTGTTCGTCCTAGGTCTCAGAACGGCTGTGAATGTTGCCCTCTTCTGGATCACTCTTTTTACAGTATTTTGCTAAAAAAAAAACAAAAAAAAAAAACCAAACCAAACCAAACCAAAACAAAAAAAAAACCAGTTTGAAAAAGCCCAGGAATATACTAATGTTACCTTTATTACTTGCACATATGAAAAAAAAAATCTGCTTTGGATTTGGATAGATCTTTAATTTTTTCTTACTGAACTAATCTACTCTATCTTCCACTACCGTTTCAACTGTTGTCATTCCATATGAAACCGTTTATTGGAACAAGGTTTTTTCCATTCCTCCTTATCACTGTGCTTGTCCTGGAATAACTCTTGCTGAAAGCAAGGGAAGGGTTTAGATTTTAATTAATCTAAGCCTGCCCTCTGGCACTGGGAAGCCATTCCCCCTTTTCTGTCACTCTTTCCCTTATAAATAGTCCCTCTCTTATCTTTCCCGTGGGCTCCTTCAGGCACTGGAAAGCCACGGTTAGGTCACCCCGAAGCCTTTCCCTCTCCTGGAAAGAGAGGAGTGTCTGAGGAAGTTCTCTCCCCTCCGTGCTTTCCCCTTCCACTCCGAACTTTAAGCCGTGTTGGTTCAGGATCGCAGGGGGCTGCGGTCTGGGGAAACTGCGATGACAAAAACCTGCTTGGCCCTGCAAGCAGCGACGGATGAGAGACTGCTGCAGATGGGACATTAGGAAGGAATTGTTCCCTGTGAGGGGGGGCAGGCCCTGGCACAGGGTGCCCAGAGAAGCTGTGGCTGCCCCTGCATCCCTGAAGTGTCCAAGGCCAGGTTGGACATTGGGGCGTGAAGCTTCCTGGCCCAGTGGAAGGTGTCCCTGCCCATGACAGGTTGTGGGAATGGTTACGGTCCCTTCCAAACCATTCCACGATAACTATTTTTAACTCTTTTTGCCCACCTCGGCACTAGTAGCTGGGAAAGCCTTCCCGCTAGGGCTCCTCCACGGCCCCGGGCTGCTCCCGCCCCTTCCTGCGGGAGCGGTGGCGGTTCCGGGGCGGGCCTGGGCTGGGTTGGGCTCGAGCATGGCCGGGAAGCGGAGCGGCGAGGCCGGGGAGCGGAGCGGCGAGCCTGCGGCCAAGCGCGCCTGTGGTCCGCGGGACGAGGAGTTCAATGGCACCCGCTTCAAGGCGCTGCTGCGGGACCCCGCGGCCGCCGCCAAGGGTGAGGGGCTCTGCAAGGCGGGAGAGGGGCGCCCTGAGGCGGCCGGTCCGGGCTGAGGGGGCCGGTCCGGGCTGAGCGGGCTGCCCCGGGCTGAGCGGGCTCACCCGGGCTGAGGGGGCTCGCCCGGGCTGAGGGGGCCGGTTCGGGCTGAGGGGGCTCACCCGGGCTGAGGGGGCTCACCCGGGCTGAGGGGGCCGGTCCGGGCTGAGGGGGCTGCCCCGGGCTGAGGGGGCCGGTCCGGGCTAAGGCGGCTGCCCCGGGCTAAGGCGGCTGGTCTGGCGGCTGCCCCGGGCTAAGGCGGCTCGTCACGGGGATGTCAGGGATGTTGCTGCTGCTGCTGCTGCTGCTGCTGCTGCTGCTGGGGATGGATGCCGCACACGGGCGCGGCCCGGCCCCTCTGTGTGGCCCAGAGCGGGTCCCACACGTGGCGCCGGTGGCCCGGGTGACGCTGTGGCTTTGCAGGGCTGGAGACCTTCGTGTCCATCGCCAAGACGCTGCCGTCGCCCCAAGTGTACGATGTTGTGGAGGGATACGTGAAAATTTCCATGGAGTGTGCTGAGATATTCAGGCTTCTCGATGGAGAAAGGAAGCCTGAAAGTGAAGTAAGTTGGATATGGGGACTGTCATTCAGAGGCTGGCGGCTACAATCCCAGCAATCCCACCCTGGAGAAGAACCAACAGAAGGTCACCAGGGAATGGTTACAGCTGCCAAGGCTGCCAGAACTCCTGGAGCATTTGGACAGCGCTCTCAGGCACAGGGTGGGATTGTTCAGGTGTCTGTGCAGGGCCAGGAGTTGGACTGGATGATCCGTGTGGGTCCCTTCCAGCTCAGGATGTTCTGTGGTTTTATGAATAAATAGTGTTTTGTGATGTAAATTACTCTGTAATTTTTTGGCTTGGTTTTTTTTTTTTTTCTGGAAGTAGCAGTGGCAGGAGCGCCTACCAGGTGGGAGATGCTCCTTTCTGTTCATAGATGTTCCTGGATTTAATGACACACACAACCAATAATCCTGTCCAAATCAAGCTGTTAAGGTTCTTTAAATGTTACCAAAAGGCCTTTTAGGAAATGAGGAGATCAACAGAAGCAGTTAAGAAAGCAAAACAAAAGTAGCCTAGTGAAAGTAAATGTTTTAGATATCTGCCTGATACATCAGCATTTCTAGGAAGCCACTGGTAAAATTGACTTCATTTTTCTTATTTCAGCTGGGCACAATTTTATCCTCCTCAGAATATGATGAATTAACAAAGAGTTCAATAACTCTTCACTGTGAATGCTGGTGCAGCGTTGCTTACAATGTAGTGTTGCTTACAATGTAGTATTGTATTGTGTGGCTTTTTAACCATCACTTGCTGTTCTTTGCCTTTCAGTATCATTTTTGTCTCTGTAATGTTCAGTGACAGCCTTTCCTCAATATCCCGTTGCTAGCAGGGGCTGATGTTTGTAATGGGTGCAGTCTCAGTGCTGTATGGATTCTGAATTCTTGTGGCAGAATTAATTGAAAGATGTTAATTGAACATGATATTTTTCTCCAGCACATTTCATTTTTTGTCATCCACTTAGGAGCAATTGTCTCTTGAAGTGCCGATTCTTTGAAACTTCATGCTCTCAGAAGTGATCTTTGCAAAGAGGAAGCATTAATTTGGGAGAGAATTTAGAAGTTAATGTCACTTTCATATGTGGAAGCTTTCCTCTTGGAGTGGCGTTGCACTTTTTATTAATACTGGTTACTACTGTTTGCTCAGCTAATAATTTCAAGTCTTACCTGATATTGTCAGGTATTAACATACTTTTTTATCCTGCAGATTCTGTTAATCTTTCAAGCTCTAGAAGCCATTTTACTGAGGACAGCCAGCGACCTCTCACATTTTTCTGTTGTGGGAATGAACATTGTCAAAAAGTTGATTCATTCCTATATGAAACTGGTCTATGCTGCTTTGTATTCTGAGAATCACAGGTAAGTCTGCTTGGTGCTCTGGTGGAGAATCTCTGTCAATTGATCTGGCTTTTTGCAGTTTGTCCATGACAGAACATGATGGACAGGTTACAGATCTGTTCATGGCAGCAGCTGTTCAGATGATGCAGGTCTGCAGTCTTGTGCATAGTGGCCCTGACATATTCCTGTCGAAATTAATGGCAAACCTCTATGAATTCAGGAGTTCATTGAATCATGGAATAATTAAGGGTTGTCTAGTCCAACTCCACTGCCATGAACAAGTATCTTCAAGTTGTTAATTTTGTCACTTTCTCCCTTTTAAACTACTTTATAAAGGGAAATCTAGCCTCACATTACAGCTTAGTTTTGGGGAAGAGCATAAAAAGGCATTTCCTTCTCCTTTCTCCCCTCACCCCTCTTTCCCAGCTGCTGTTATTACTGCCTTAAGCAATTACTCTGATTGTTTAACTTCCCTTCTATTTTCTCGTGGTTTGGCAGTTTGCATAACCCTCATCCTGGGAATGGCCTGCAGGTTTAGCTCTGCTTTGTTTTGTTTTTTAGGGTGAGCCGGGGGTGCCTTACCCTGCTGTCAGCCATGGTGGCTCAGGGCCCGGATTCTGCAAGGGATGTCTACAGTCATTTTGATTTCAACAACAAGTACCTGCCTGGATTGTTGAAAAGAAGATGTAAGCAGGTAAATTGCGGTGCTGCATGCCATGGCATGCTGTGCCACGGCTCCACCAGCTTTTTTAGCTATCTGTTCAGAACAAAGCTCTTACCAATGTTTGCTGCATTTTCATCTGCAAGAGCTGAACTCACCCTTCCTGTCCTGTGTCAAGCTGAAGTCCTTGATTGTGCCCAACTGGACATATGGAAATGCCTCATGTGTTTCCAACAAGCTATGGAGAAATAGAAATGTACAGTGTCTGTGAACTGCCCTTCTAATGTCTGAAGCAGAGTGAAAGAGATAGTAAACTCCTGAAAACTAGTCTTTTCTTTTGCAGTTTGGTCCCACTGAAATAAATGGAATTGGAGAGGGGATATTGCCCAATACTAATACAGAGTAATTGCATTTGAAAACATAAACAAGAGTTCTAAATAATCTCTAGCTGGAAATCCTTAAGAAGGATATGTGAATGGAGGGAATATCGCTCCTCTTTTTCCAGAAGAAACTATCTCTTGTTCCCTCCCTGTTTGCTAAAAATAGTCAGGATTGACCCAAATCAGTGCTTTAGAACAAGAATATTTGTGTCATTCCAAATGCAAGTGTATAATAAATCCAGAATTGTTTGCAATGTTGACATATTGTTTCTGGATTTTAAAGATTACTTGCAGAGCGGATGTGTACGTTTGTGTTGGGTTTGTGCCATCTGAGATGAAAATTCATTCTTTTTCTTTATAAAGCAATCAAGTGGAAGGCAAAAAACCAAACACATCCCTTTTTCCCTGGAACCACCTTTTATAGCTCCAGAATTGTCAGATTCCATGGATTTTGGCCTCACTGCAGGAGCTGTCTGCAGGAGTAGCTCCACCCTTGATTTTAAATGCTTGGGTGTAGTCTTTTGACCACAAGCTGCTTAAATAAGGTACAAGGAGTCTAGCATCCAAAAGGTCTTAGTCTTGTACAGCTTTCAGTGAAATTGTCACAGCTGGCTATCAGAGGTGAGCTTTTAACACAAAAACACCAGGCCCAAAACTTACAGCAAAATCTCGTTTGTTTCTTTTTATTTCTTCTTTCAACCCTTTCATGAGTCCCTGCTGCCTTATCTTTTGCTTACTTAGAATCCTCTTTCAGGCTCCTTTACATGCAGCTTAATTTTGCACAGCGGGTTTAAAAAAAAGTTGTAAGTCATGACAGGACTCTGTCAGGGAATGCAGTGGTAGGAGGAGGGGTGACTCTTTGAAAGAGGGTGTATTTATTTACATTGGATATTGGGAGGGGATTCTGGGCCATGAGGGTGATGAGACGCTCAGGCTGCCCAGAGAAGGAACTGCCCCATCCCTGGAAGTGTCCAAGGCCACGTTGGACAGGGCTGGGAGCAGCAGGGCTTGGGGTAGTGGAAGGTGTCTCTGCCCATGGCAGGGCGTGCAATGAGGGGATCCTGAAGATCCCTTCCAACTCAGACCATTTTGTGATTCAATGTTCATATCCTATGGTGCTGCTACAGGTCAAGCTTTCACTGCTTCCACTGTGCCTGAGCTGGCAGTTTTGTATTTGCCCCTTTTCATGGGCATTTCTGTGAACTGACCAAGCAGTGCACAAGTGAGGAGGTTCAGTGATGCAGGGTTTGGCATGAAATGGCTGTTAGTGTTTCCTTTTTATTTAAATCTGTGACCTGGACTCATACATTGGGAATTGAAAAGCACAGGAGCCAGTACATTTTCCTTTTTATGTAAAAGTGATCTGTTTATTGCAGGAAGTTTTTTTTTAGCTGAACACACTGTGGGTGTATTGCGTGTAAATGTATGTCTGTGGCTGCATGCAACATTTTTATAAAAGTTGTTTCATTCACCCATTTATGGCGCTTCTAGGGATAATCAGCAGTTGCAGTATCAGTTCTGCAGCTGGGTACAATCTGTGTGCAACAACATTTTTTAATTTTATATTTACATTTGTGTGTTTCCAGGGGAGGCCAGATGTCCGCATGGCCTATATTCAGTTTGCTCTCTCCTTTCTCATTGCTGGTGACAATGCAATCTTGGCACAGGTGCTGGAACTAAAAGGTACTTCATAACTTTTTGTTTTTAAGGCACAGTCATTTATATGTGATAATAAATATTACCTAATTAAAAACATGAACCCGGTAGAGAGCACTAAAAAGAAGCAAAATATATATTTTTAATCATATTATCTAAAAAACTTTAAACTTCTTTGGTAGTGCAGTAAATAAGCCTCTCCTGCTTGAGGACAATATGCTATCTGCTAAAACTTTGCAAAAATAAAGTCTTTGGTGACACAGATTTAAAAAAAATGTAAATCTAATAAAAAACTTTGAGGTCATAGAGTCAATAAACAAAATTGATGGCTTCCAGCCTTGCTACTAAGACAATAACAGTGGATATGTTGCACTAATTTTCTTTTGAAAAGGGTGTACTTCAGTTGCCTTTCTGCTCTGTGAATTGTGACCCTTGAAAAAGTTATGAGACAATTGAGAAGGGATCTAGAAATATTGTTTAAAAAAAGTGCTTAAGCCAGTAGCTGGCAGCAAGTAATGGCAGGGGAATGAGAACTGGCTGTAATGATTGACCTCTCTTGCTCCTGCCACCCCAGGGCTGCTGATTTCCGTGAGGTGCTGGCAGCTGTTTGGTTCTTCCAGGCTGGGGATTGCCCACCTCAACCCAGTCAGTGCAGATGGCTTTCATTCCCCTGTAGGAGCCCCAGGTTCTCTCTGAACTGAGGTTGTCTAGCTTTGGCATGCACTGGTGAGCCTAAAGGTGATGCATGTAGCTGGAGATGGAACCTCCCAATATTTGAGAATCACTCAGTGAAACAATTACAAGTGCTTCAAGGGGAGGAATTTGAAATTACTTGAATTTTAGTGTGGCATTTCAGGGCCCAGAATGTATTTAAAGTTGACAGATGCTGTAGCAGTGTTAATCAGCAAGTTGGCAAATTGGCCAGTCAAGATGAGAGGAGGTTTGGCAGCATCACTGGTTCATAACCATTGTCACAGACACATCATCCTTCTGAACTCTGATTGCTGCCTTTTGCTTCATCCTGGAATATAACAACAGGATAAATAATGTGACATGGAAGAGGAATGGGGATGAATTCCCTGAATATTTTAGTAAGAAAAGAGCTTTCACATTTTGACTTAACATTTGAAATGTCCTCTTAGATTTCATTCCAGCTATTCTTCGCTCTGAAATAAAGGAAGACAGAGTTTCTACTGTCAATCTTCTTCTTTCCACACTGACAGCTAAGGTATGATACACCCTTGAAACTGTGTTGTCTCATGTTTTCTATTTTCCTTGCTGCTGAAAGCAGTTCTGCAGTGATTTCTCCCACTGCGTTCAGTGCTTAGGGCTGCTGGCAGTGTGCTGCTGCAGTGTGTGACTGATGATGTGTGTTGGAGGTTGGTAGCTTGGCTGTATTACTGTGCCAGGGTTGGAAACAGGGAAGCAGGAATTGCAGAAAGATGTGAGAGTTGGTTTAGTGGTGGCTTTTCCTTTGCTCTGTCACCTTCTGAGCATGGCCCTACCTCTTTCGTGGGATGCTTTTGTTGCTTGTAGAGCAGCTGCACCTGAGATGTATTTTATTTATTTAAAAATGTTTTTAGCTCCAGAATCTATGACTTTTTAATCTCTGTTGTGAGCTGCTGTAGCAATGTTGCATAAGCTGTTGCATGAACAGTTGAGAGAATGAAGAAAAAAATAGTTTCAAATTTAGAGTGTAGCCACAAGAGTCTGCCTCAGACTCAGGATTTTCTCAACTGACCAAATAAAGCCGAAAATGTTCTTTCATTTTGCTGTTGCAATGACATGAAAAAGAAGGATAATAAAAAAAGCTATCATTTAAATGTAAAATAAACCTCCTTGGAACTTTGTTTTTCAGATGAAGTTTCCCTATGTGGGAATCATACATCATGAGCTATTGTGTTATTGGTGGCTCCCAGCACACTGTATGACTCTTTCAGCTTAGCAAGAAAAATGAGAATTAAAACAATGCCAGCAGTAAAGCACAGCAGAAGAACTTCTGAGAAACTTCCTTCCCTTTCGTTCAAACTTCATTTGTAGTAGACTTCACTATGTCTACACCCGGGTTCCCCTGGTTCTGCTCTGTGGCTGTGATGCTCTAAACATGATCTGTGCTCTTTAGCATGAACGTCTGTCCTGTCCAGCAGGTGCAGGGTGTGCAGAGGTTGGTGTAGGGTCAGGGTGGAGCAGGAGCATGTGAGAGAAGTGTTGACAGGACAGGTAGAACGTTTCTTCTGCTGTGTGAGGAGAGCCAGCTCTGGGTGTACTAGAGGAATGAGGTGTGATGCTGTTTTGCCATGATTTTGTGACAACTTGCAATAAATAGAGTTTGCATTTTTCTCATTTTCAGGTGGTTCATAACAAAAACATCAGCAAGACACAGAAGGTTCGTTTTTTCACTGCAGAAGTGTTGCTGCACATTGCTTCCCTGTACCGCTGGAATGGGATTACTGATGTCAGCCCTGAGGATTTAAAGGTCTGGCCATTTGTTTCTTTGTTACTCTTAGTCCTTGTGCTGCCTTTAAATCCCCTCCTCTTGCAGCCCCCAGCTTTTGAAACAGCTCCCAGTTGCTCTGAGCCTGATGAGCTCAAAAAGAGGAATCTTAGGAGCCTGTTTAAAAAGAACCCCCAGATTTCTGCTGCTTCTCACTGGGTTTTGGCTACAGATATTTCACCTTTATGTGTGCCCTCTTGTATTCCTCTATCACATGCTTATGACCCTGCCACTCCCATGCTGATGTACTGTAAACACCCTTTGGAGGAGATCTGTGTCTGGTAGGGATCTGCTTGGAGCTGTGCAATCCCTGACCCCATTCATAAGCATACATTTCAGTTCTGAATTAAGTTCTTGCAGTTTCTGGCAGTCCCTGTAAGTCATATGATTAATGATTTCCCAGCCACAGTTGTCAAGAGTCTTCTCATCCATAGGCATCTTGAGTTGTTCTGGATTTAGAAAGTTAATGGAATTGTAGAATCACAAAATGGTTTGGGTTGGAAGGGACCTTCAAGTCCTGAAGATTCTCTTTTTGATCTGAACAAAAGCCAAACTTTGTTTTAGTATTTCTCTGAGAGGAACCATATAAAATGTAGAGTGAGGCTGATATCTGTGATGGCAAATCTCATATGCCTTTTTTACTCCTTTTTGGTTCTTACAGGTGGCTCAAGGTTCTGAGGAGGTGGGCAAAGCAATGGTGCGAGAACTTGTGCATAGTTTCTTAATGGACCTGTGCTGCTCTTTGAAACATGGCATAACCTTCTATGACCCAAGTCTTGGCACTTCTGGCAAGTAAGTCACTGGGCAGCTGGGATTGGACGGGGATTCTTTGGTAGAAGCAAAAGAGACCTCACCAGTTATCGTGTCTGCCCTGAAATGTGTGGTGTTAATTCACTGTTTGCCATGCAGAAAATGTGGAGGTACATTAATTTCTTTGAGTATAAACTCAGAAATTATACCAGGAGGGTGAGAGATCTTGCCTGCAATTAACAGTTGGAGGAGCTGCAGAGTTCACAGCCCATATAAAGTATCAAAATAAGGATTTCTTATTCAAAATAATTTTTTTTTTCTTCAACAGGGGAGGAAATGTGGTACTTCTGCACTTCCTGCTTGGTTTAAAAACTGCAACAGAAGATGAAATGGTTGCTGATCTCGTGGTGAATATTCTCAAAGTATGCCCAGATTTATTGAACAGATACTTCAAGGAGACCCAGTATTCCTTTGTTCCTAGAGTGAAGTCTGCTTGGATGGACAACATGAAGTTACTCAAGAAGGTGAGAGTGTGGGTGATGGTAAAAAGCCATGCTCAGGGCAGGGGGCTCTATAAACATTTAAACTGAACTGGCAAAGAAAGAATTGGTGTAAGAAACAGTGGAAAACATCACATCAGGGACATATTTTTTGAGATGCAGCAACATGAAAGCTTAATTAGAAAAACCTTTTGTCCTTTGTGAGTGTTCTGCTGCCTCTTTGATTAGCTTAAAATGGGCAAGTAGGATCTGGAATCTCTTGAAAAGGGATGGCCTTTAGCAGGGATGCTGGTTGCATGCAGGGGGTCCATTTAGTTGAGTAGGAGTCTGGAGGATGCTCTGTAGCATTTTTGCATAAAAATTGACATTTAATGTTACCATTACTTCCGACAAGTCAAAATCCTTCTGTAAAATGCTCCCCAGAAGAAGCTGTCATCTCTGGAACTGTATCAATGGACCTAAATTTTTGTTTCTTTTCTTTCAGATCTACGAGGCTCAACCAGAGATCTCCAATGCTTTTAAGAGTTCAGAATTTATTCCTCTTCCCAGATTGCTTTCTATGGTGATGGTGACAACAGTCCCTGCAGTGTGCAGTAGAACAATGTTCACCCAAGGGTTAAATGTAAGAGCAGTCTGTAGTATTTCAGTGACTTTTCTGTCCTAGTTTGTACTGTTTCATTTTAGTGTGTGATCATTCAAGAAATTTTTTAAGTTGGTTAATTACTTGTGTTTTATGTTGTCTGCCTCAGCATTGATCTGGCTTGGTGAAGCACTGGAAAATGAATTAAAATCACTGATATTGATTCCAAATGCCTTTCCCAAGCACCAGTTCTGCCTCTGTCTGCTAGTGTTTTAGGCTGGGAATCTGAAAACCCATGGATTCTTTACTGCTAGCTAAGATCCAGAAAATAAGGAATTCATTGACCAATTTTAACACACATCCAGAGTATAGATTCTGTGCATAGCATGACAGGAATCACTGAAATGTCATTAATTCACTTCCTTCTTTTAGCTGCCCAGCACAGAGGTGAAGCAGAGCATCCTGTCACTGATGTCCATGGTGCTGAGACGAGCCCTGAGGAACATTCAGCACTGCTTGTCTGAAGAAACCTGGCAGAGGTCACAGATCCACACACTGCCAGCAGTGCAGGAGTTTGTGCAACTCTACAGAGAAGCTGTCAGCAAGGTAGGAAGAAAGAGACAATTGCAGCAGACACCTGCTCTCCCTGTACTTTGTCCTGGAGTGGTGCAGCTGAGGAGCAGGGGATGGTGCCTGGGGAGGCTGTGGGTTAAATGGTGAGGGAGGAGCCTGCACTTCCTGACATGTCTGTCTGATGGGAATGCAGATACAATTCTGTGGGGAGACAGGTCTGCAGCATTCATGGCTGTGCTGCTGCAAATGATTTCCAGGAGCAGGAAGCAAGTTCTCTTCCTGGTTCAAGTCAATGCAGCCAGCAGAGGTTACTCACAAATTACTGGACAAGAGCGCACTTGAGTTGAAAATATGCCATGAGGAAGAAGAACCAAACAGATTTTTCACAGGAAGCCTTTTCAATAAAATGTTCTTTCCAGTACTTACGTTAGGCAGAAGTGGAAGTGCAGTGCTTGATTTGAGGTCATTCTCTGATTGCACACAAGGTCAATTCCAACCTTTGTGAAGAACTGCAAATCTTCCTGTTGGGTGTTTGGGGATGTATTTATCACAGGAGCTTTACAAAGGAGAGCTGCTGCAATTTACCCTGTTTGCTTTTAGGTTTTACCAGACATGACCAGCATAGTGGCTGTCTGGCAGTCCCTTCTGAAGCAAGAGAGAGAACACAACAATGGCCCAGCAGAGAAGAAGGAAGGTGATGTCTCCACTGTGAAGGCAATGAGCGAGACAGAAGTTGCTGAGCAGCATGGTAGGCAAAGCAGGTGGAGTTACAGCTTCTTATCTCTGTGGGAATGAGTGATGTGAAACCCTCATCCCACCCTTAACTTCAGCAGAATCCAGATCTCACTTGTATTTACTGCTCACCTTTTCTTTGTTCAGTTCTTCAGGCTGTTAGGATTGCCTGAGAGCACAGTTCTACATGGAGGCTGCCACTGTTACTAGAAGGTGAAGCAGTTTGCCTTGGCTGTCCCAGGATCACAGAGTGGTTGGGGTTGGAAGGGATCTTTGTAAACCATCTTGCCTGATACCTCTACCTGGTTACCCAGGTCCCCATTCACACAGCTTCTGAACATCTCCAAGGATGGGGACTCCAGAACCCCTTTGGGCAACCTGTGTGGGTGCTCAAGTCAGAAAGTGTTTCCTGATGCTCAGAGTGTTCCTGTGGTTCACTTTGTGCCCAGTACCTCTGCTCCTGCCCCCAGGTGCTCCTGGGAGGAGCTTGGCACTGTCATCTTTGCACTCTCAGGTGCTCATATGCATTGATAAGATGCCCCCGAACCTTCTCTTCAGTCTGAACAGTCCCTGCTCCCCCAGCCATTCCTCACAGGAGAGATGTTCCAGTCCCTTCACCGTTTTTGTGAGCCCCTGCTGGACTCTCCCCAGTGTCTCCATTTTCTGGGGAGTCCAGACCTGAATAGAACACTCCTGGTTTGGGCTCCCCAGTGCTGAGAGGAAGGGAAGGAGCAGCTCCCTGACACCAGGCCTTCCCTGGCAACCTGTTCTCTGCTTGGGTGGCCTCAGAATGTCCTGGTGAATGGGGCTGTTCCTCCTCAGGTGCAGGGCTCTGCTGTTCCTCCTGTTGAACTCAGCCCTCCTGCCCTTGACCTTTGCATGTTAGGAGCTGTTTCACAGCCACAAAATAAAACTGGCAGAAAAAAATGCCTGAAAAATAATTTTTGGAGAGATTTTTGTTTGTCCAAGTTATTTCACCAGGAGGTCTTTTTTTTTAGCAGTTAGTTACTGTGGCTACACAAATGCTTGTGTTAGTGTAACACAGGAGTGGAATTATGAGTGTTGGAAAAGGGGGAGAGGGATGGAGTGTAGGCCTCAATTTTCCTCTCAAATCCAGTGTCCCTCCCAAAGGGCTTCCTCCCACAGTTCCATTGAGGGAATGGAGAGTTTCAGCATTGTCTGTATCTTGGCCAATGGCCTGTGAAGTTTCTTTGTGGGCTAGAGATTAATCTGCAACCAGTTTTACCCTTCACAGGGCATATTCCACAGAGAGACTGCCTGGAGCAGAAGGCTTTTCAGTGGGTGTCCTTCTGTGCCTCCCTTTGGGCAGTGCCAGTGTTGTTGCCACTGGCAGTCCACGGCTTGGAAAGCAGTGAAGCAGCTCATTTCTGCAGGACTGTAGCTGTGGTTCCTCAGCATTCTGAGTGGTAATGCTGTGTCACTCACTCCCAGCTCACCTTTTACACCTTTATTTGCATTGTGGTCACTGAGAGTTCTTTCCTAATGGGAGCTGAGACCCAGGCAAACAAAGTTTATCCATGGCATTCGTCCTGTTCATCCTAACTCAGTGAGGGAGACCAAGTAAATAAGAAAAAACTAGGAGTTAAATGTTTTGGCCCATGTTCCTTGCTTGCTTTCATTAATGACTGGGTAACAAGTAGCTTTTATGGCTCCTCATGTTACAACTGGAACCTGAGGTGGCTTTTCCTAGGAAGTGAACAGTTGCCTGAAGTGCTCTTGGTGTTTCTCTCATACAGGTATTTGCTGTCTGTCTCTTGCCAGGAGCTTACACTGAGAAAGTATTACTTTGAAAGCAGAAAGGGAAATAAAAAAGTTTTTAACTGAAATAATAAATTTGCACCAAACTGTAGTGCACTGTCTCCTGCACTTCCCCAGCCAAACCTGCCTGACATTAGCTGAAAGTAGTGTCCCCAGAAATCAGCAGCATGGCCATATCCTTTCCTTCACTTTTTCCTGTTGTTCAGCCTTAAACAGCAGTGGGATGGGTGGGATTCTTACAGTGAGTATTCAGATGCTCAGGGTGTGTTCTATACGTGTGAGCACTTCTGAGTTGAATTGGAAATGGCAGCTCTCAATCTAAGCACTGAATAAGCAGATTTAGTTTTGAAAGTATTCATACAGGAATGCTGGGGAATGAAACTGGAGATTCCATGGGTGGATTTCTCATTCTTCTTGTTGGGAAGATACCAGGTAATTTCCTAGGCCAATATTAATTCTCCTGCTGGCTCATGGAGGTGTGGCACTGTGCACTCTTGCTATGAAGGAAAAAGAAACTAATGATGGAAACATTTTGTTTAGGTTCAGATGATGCTGAGATGCTGCTTCTGAAAGCTGCACTGCTTCAGGTCATATGTCTGTATCAGAAGGTTGTGCCCCACTTGGTAGCACAGAGCAACTTTGATTTCAGCAAGCTGATAAAAGGTATGTGATGGGTATTTGTATTTCCTCCACTGTTTTCTCTGGCTGTTTACACAGTCCACAGCAGAAGGGGGTGTTTGCTTTTCTCCCTCTGAGGCTGGATTCTCACCTTGGGCTGGCCAGCCTTAGTTGCAGTACATCTGAGGATCCCATGATAGGAAGATCTTTGAATGACCAACCTGTCTCACAGTTGTGTTTTAAACCCTGACACATGAGTATTCTGAGGTTTCAGGAAGATGGACCAGACTGAAACTGGTTTCTTGCTTTCATCCCTCAGGTATAGTCACTGAAAAGGGCCTGAGGGAGGAGGTCCCTCCTCTCCTGCAGCACCACATCCTGAAGGTGGCTTTGGAACTTCCTGCCAATAAATTTGCCTGGTTCAAAGTACAGGTGAGAGCCCGATGCAAATTTATGTTTCCTTGGTCTGTTGTCCTCAAATCTTCCCATCTGGCGTTACCTAGTTTGAAATTAGTCCAGTCATTTTAGGAGGTGACCCTTTTGTAGAGCCAACAGGAATGACATTCTCAGCAGTGGTGGAAGATCCCTTCTGATCTGAGAGGTTTTTTACAGGGACAGCATTTTTTGCCTCCCTGGTGAGCACAGGAGAAGGTTCCAGGAGCTCTGTGTGTCTCTGGAGAGGAGCACAAGTGACAATGTGCTGGTTTCCCCTTGTCTGGAAAGCCTCAGGCTGCAGACCAGGGAAATGAGCCACTGATGGCAGCCATCCCACCCCTTCCCAAGGAGGATTCCAACATTTTTTAATGCTCCCCATAATTAGTGGAAAGCATCAGGGCCTAGCTCTCTTTTTCACTGCAGGCTTGTAAAATAAGAGCTCTGTCAAGAGTTTGCTCGTCATGTCAGGAGAAAGGAGTGGGCCTGGCTTTGAGGAGAAGCAGAAACACCCGTGGAGTGGTGTAACAGGGATGGACATGGAATGACTGGGGAGTAAAATATGATTGATGGGGGAGGTGGCTTTGTCGTGGGTCCTTGCAGTAGTTGGGGTTTCTGTTAGTACTGTCTTCTTCCCCTTTCCAGGAAAGCATTTTACAGGTGAGTACAATGATCCTGGCTCATGAAATGCAAAGTAGTGTAAATGACCCATTCCTTTCTGGCCTTGGGACTTTTGGGCAGGTCTATAAAATAACATACTTACCTTACATGTCAATCTCAGTGCAACATAGCCCTGTCCAGTGTTGCTGCAGCAGAGGAATTTTAATATATTTCTCTTGTAGGACATCTCTGACACAGAGAAGATATCTGGTGAAAAATCAGTCTTCTATTTACTGATGAAAATGTTTGTTACAAGTACCCATTCTCATCTGAAAATTTCCACCAAAAAGTTAATCATCAAGGTGAGCATTTGAATTGAAATATCAGGATATTCACTATATCCCACTGCTCTGAAATTTCAGGATTGTAACCATTTTTTCTTAAAGCAGATACTTTACTGCATGGTTGTGTGGTCAGCAGAGTCTCCTTTCCTGTTTCTTCTGACTGTTGTTGGAATTTGCTGTCAGATAACTGGTTATTAACAAAATATTTTCTGGAAATAAATACCGTGAACTGACTTCCCTGCAGCAGTTCCCTGCAGATGAAAGAGTAAGGAAAATGTCCTTAATGTTTGCCCACCCTCCCTAGGCTGAATTAATTCTGGCGCTGTAATAAATTAATGTAGTTTGTGCCTGCAAAGGTCTTGACATTGATCAAGAAGAGATTACTTTTGAGTTTTATTTTTTATCATTGTTTATTTAGTCTGTACTCCAGCACTCCAGCCTTGCATAAGCCTTGGATGGTTTGCTCTGGCCCTGCAGAATAATCCTGTCTGCCACTGTCTGATCCAAGCTTTGATACCAGGAGTACTTTTTGTCTTGAAAATTATTTAAAATCCCCTTCTGTACAAATTAGCTATTTGACTTTTCACAAAAACTAGTCAACTACAAGTCCACAAGACACCAGAGGCTGTTGTTTTTAGCACCTTATTAAAAGAGGACATCTTTGGTTATCTGAGATGGGGTAGAGATTTACATTGGGAATAAATACACCCAAACTGTCCTGCCAAGAGAAAATCCAGGAGGCTGTACTGGCCCTGGACAGGGCTCTTCATGCAGTGTCCTGCAGTATTCATGGCACATGAGTTTGTACCCAGCTTTGTGCATTGAATCTTTGCATTTAGCTCAAATCACAGAGTGCCATTGTAATATTCAGCCCACCAGACCAAAGTTCCAGTGACTGAATTGGGGTTTAGTTGCCCTTGGCCCTTGCAAGGGTTTAGAGGCAGGTTCTCTTGATCGCCCAGTAATGAATGTCTGAACCAAAACCTGCTCAAAATGTGCTGTTTTCCTGATGGTTTTGGATTTCTTTTGCCAGGTGGGATCATGGACTGCTTTACTTGTTCTTGTGTCCACTTTCCACTGCAGTCCATTGCACTTTCTCTGAAGGGAATGCAGGAGCAGGGCAGTCAGGGCAGTTATGGCAGCAGACAGGCTGCTAAGAATAGATGGTAAGGACTTATTTTTCTATGCAGGGCCATGTAACGGAAGGCTTGTTTTTGGATTTCACATTCTGTTCCTGCCTGTGTCTGTGAGAGCTGCAAGTGCATTTCTATTTCCAGACTGCCAAAAATAGTCAATTATATTAAAATGAATCCTTTTTCCTTCATTTTTTCTTTATTTAAATGAATTATCCTGTCAGATTCATATAAGCAGCAGTTATTTTTAGAGTTGCTGGAGTTGTGCACAGAGTAAATGTAGAACAAATGAGTTGTGATGGCTTCCTTTTATTTTGTGTGTGAAGAGAAGCAAAGGCACAGATTGATCCTGTGTAGTGTGGGTGCCAGAGTCAGGAGCTGGGCGAGGTTTCCTCTCTTGTTGACAGGGAGTTTAACCATGGTGTCACTTCAGTTCCTTCTTCTCCTCTCCTCCCTCCTCCTTTCTTGCTTGTAGAACTGCAGCACAGGGTCACCAAGTTCCTAGCTTGGGTGCCTGAGGTCAGGGCCTGAATGTAGAGAGCAGGAAAATGGGGAAAATTTCTAGACGTGTCAAACCCTGTCTCCTGGTTGTGGTGTGTCTGGGTCTACCTCACCACTCCTAACTTGCACTTCTCTCTGGCCCTTGCTGTGGTCACACCCACTGCTCATTTATGTGACTGTTTATCCTTCTGCCTAATTGTTGCATGTACAAGTAGCCTGATTTAGGTTTAATTTAGCAAAGATTTTCCTTTATGTTAGATCAACAGTTTTCTAAATCTCCCCTACAGGGTATTTTTAAGGTGCTTTTTTTTCTGCCTGTGATGATATAAAGATGTACAACCCTCTGAAAGCAGTATAACCTGCTTTCCAAAAATTATAGTAGTAAGATTTTTATTGTGCACTATGCAGTGAAAGTCCCCCTAGTGAGTGGGAATAAGGCCTCTTGAACTGAGGGGGTGAGGAGAGTGACGGATACTTCTTTTCATCAACCTGCTCTGCTTTTCTTTCCCAAAAGAAGAAATCATGAAGTTAATGTACAAAAAGATCTGTATCTCTTGGGGGTTTTTATTTTAGGTGTTTTGAGGTTTATTTACACACCTCCCCCTCTGTTTCCTGGACAGGTTTTACGTGACAGTGGAGTGTTTGAGTACACATGGAAGGAACTTTCAGTTTGGCTGGAACACTTGGATAATACAAAAGAAGACCGAAAGGAAGCAGTGATTCAGTTTTTGGAAAGGGTAACAGTGTTCAAATTAGCTGGATAAACAATGCAAAGAACAGTGTTAGTGGAAACTGGAGATTTTGATGCTATTGTTGGGAAACCTGTCAAAGACCAGTGAGTGAATTCTGAGAAAAGCATTGTTTGGGATTCTTTATACAGAGGTGGCATCGTTCTTGTCTTCAGTGGGAGGGACAGCGAAATGATTTGTGGGAAAATGAAATCCAAAAAGATCAGTTGTTATAACAGCACTGTTGGTATGAGAGTAGAGTGTTGTATGTGTGGATAGCTTTTATCTCCTCATGAGATGCCAAAATTATCAGTAAATTGTGATCTTGTACAAGGAAAGCTGACACTTCCTGTTTACTCTTCAGGATACTGAATGCCCAGTGCTTCATTTCCAGTGCAGTCTCCCTGGGGACTCAGTCTGTGGTAGCAATCTAGGTGCCAAATGGCAGTGGACTTTCATTTTTTCCATCAGTGTCCCCTGTAGAGCAGGAACTGTAGACAGAATCCTGCAGAAGTAATATGGAAGTGACCCTCCTAAAACCTGCCCAGCCCCTTTTAGCACATGGTCTTTCTTAGCCACAGATGGTTCCCCTGCCCTTGACAGCCAGTGCACTCACTGACTTTTGTCCCCCCCTTTGCTGGCAGATCCTGCTGAAGCTGGTGACAAAGCCCTATCCCTACACAGACAAGGCAGCAGACGTGGTTCAGGAGGCCAGCGTGCTCCAGGTCACCATGTTTAAACAGGACTCTGACAACATCAGCATCCCTGTCTCTCACATTGATGGTATGTGGGAACCCCTCAACAGCAGAACTCCACCACTTGGGGCTATGTTTTCTAGCCCTCATCAGCAAACTGGGGATGGGTAACTATAGAAATCCTGTTACAGAATCCTCCAGGATTCAGCCCTCCATGTGTACTTGGTATCAGAAGTCGGAATTACAAAGTTACCACTTTACCCCCAAATGTAATTTTAGATGTGGTTGTGCCAGTGTTTGAAATCTCTCTTCATGCTCTTGCAGCAGGATTTTCAAACTAAAATGGAAATTTGAGTTTTACCTGGGGCTGTTCACAGAATCATGCAATCCCAGAATGGTTTGGATGGGAAGGTACCTTTTAAAGCTCATCCAGTTCCAACCCCTGCCAAAGGACAGAGACACTTTTCAGTAATCCAGGCTGCTCCAAGCCCCATCCAGCCTGGCTTTGGACACTTCCAGGGATCCAGGGGCAGCCACAGCTTCTCTGGGCACCCTCTGCTGGACAGCAGCATTGAAAACTGTGATTTCTGTGTTGCACTTACAAATGTGTTTGCCTGACAAATGTCACTTTTTTCTTCTTTTTTTCCTTTTTTTTTTTTTCTTTTGAGGAACTAAAAAGATACCTTGTGTTCCTGGAGTGTTGCATTCTACCTCTGTTGTTTTTCCAGTAGTCTGGATGCTCTGCTTACGTTTTTTCCTTCACTTACTAGATGTCCTGGATATGGTGGATGTTCTGATCGAGGGCAGTGATGGCTTCGATGAAGAAATTGGGTTCTCTTTAAATGAAGACATGATTATCCAAACATTTCCCTTCAGTGCTGTTGTCCCTGCTGCATTAGAGGCCAGGAATATACTGTTGCTTCAGTCTGGAGATGGAACAGGTACAGTTTTTCTTGGTTTTATGTGTCATTTCTACCAGTGGATTGAAAGTGGTATAATTTTGACCCATTTTTAATAATTTTTTACGATTTATCATTTTTTACCTTGAGACATTTTATTATCTTCCCTGCAAGCAGAAGGAGGTGCAGATTCCTGGTGTTTCATGCTCAGGAGAGGCACTGAAGCTCTGTAGGTGCTTGTGCCCCTTCTCCCTGACCCTGAAGAGAAGAGACACTGTCCCTGCAGGGACAGCCTTGTCTGGAAGTAGTTGGCTTCAGTAACACAATGTTTTAAGGACAGAGTGTGGAGATCAGGAGAGGAAGGTGGTTTCCATGCCTGTAGGATTCTCTTCCCAAGATCAGGGAGAGAGGACTGCAGTGTTCAGTAGGAAATGGATGCATTTTCCAAAGAAAACTTCCAAAGAAATGAAGCTCTGCTGGCAAATATTGCAAAGTTCTACCACCTCCTTGAGGAAAGCCTCAAAATCACAGGGGCATCAGGTGGGCTTGGAGCAGAATTTGCCAACCCCACAGCACCTCACTGAGTCCTCTGTGTGTGTTTGGCAGTCAGGCAGCACCTGGGGTGTACTGAGAGTCCCAGTTCTGAAAGAAAATTCTGTTTAACTTGTGCACATTAACTGGGGTGTGTGCCCCCCAGTACAAATCAGTTTTTCTCTCAGGTGGTGCTTGGCAGGGGTCTCTTCCTCTTAAAAGACAGGAATGTTTAGCACAGCACAGTGAAGGTGGAGTATTTGCTTCAGCAATAACTAATGTGTGGAGGATTTCTCAGGTACCTCAGTGGTCAGGAACACTTGTCTAGGTCACTACAAACACTTTTTGATCCTATTCAGTGCTTTGCTGCGTGATGCTCTGTGGGCTGCTGCCAAGGCCCACAGTAAGGAGGGTTGTTGCCCCACTGTCCATGCTCATGTCAACAGTTTAATTTATTTTTGCTTTCCTAGGAGCACACATCGTGGAGTACCTTGTTGCTGTGTTCACTGACCTCCTGCACTCTCAGAGAGAACCCCTTGCTCTCTGCTTGATGTTCCAGCTCTATGACAAAGATCTCAAGTCCCTGAAAGTGTCTAAGTATCCTCAGCTCTACCAGTTTAACCAGTACTACAAACTCTGGATACCCAAGCAATCCCAGGAACCTGTGGTATGGAATACCTGAAGTGACTGGATTCTTGAGCCAGTATTCCTATAAAAACCTCACAGTTTATAGAGGTTACATTTCCATCAGAAACAGCATTTTTATTGCTGTTCATTTATAATTCTACATTTCTTTTTGATCACGTTGGGACACATGTTTGCTCCAGGGCATTTCTCTGATGACACAAGAGGTCTTTGTGGTGTTCTGGAGGTGATCCCAGGGCTCAGGGGTCATGCACAGACTCCTCACAGGCACAACAGAGCCTGGTGCGTGCTCTGCCCGCTGCTTACAGTGCCCCTGGGTGGGTGGAGGATCACAGGCCCCCTGGGCTGGGATTGGGGAGTGTCCCCAGGGGAATCTGATGTAGTGCTCACTGCTGAACAACTCTGCTCTAGCAGGACTGCACACTCGTGCTCCTGGAGCTTCAGCCCAGCTTCAGCTCAAAGAGAAGGGATTTTTGTTTCATACTCATCACTGTTGTTCTCTTATGCTTTTTTTCACTTTGAACAGTTTAAAAACCACAAGGGGGTAAGTGAAGAGCCCGCTGTGGCACTGGATTCTGTATTTACCACTTTGCTGAAGAGAGCCTATGAGAGAGGAAGCAGTGCCTTACTGGGAGATGGTGTTCAGACAAAACTGAGGGACTTGGCTTCCCGGCTCCCCCCTGAGCAGCTTTTGTTGGGAGTAAAGCACGTGCTGCTGTACCTGAAATCCACCGTGGAGAACTTCAGCAGTGTAAGAGCAATACTGTAATAATACTGTGGTTATGTTTGGGTTTTTTTTAAGGAAGAAGGTACAAATGACTTGGCTGTTACAATTTAGGTTCCAGTTCTGTAGCTCTTTTTTCTCTTCTTGGTTCTGAGGCTGCACAACACCATGCAAAACTGCACCTGATTTGTAAACAAATGTCAATTCTTATTATTGAGGAGTGTTGGATTTACTTTGCATGGGTTACCTTACTGATGGGTGTGAGTGCAAATAAACTCAAGATTTTAATCCAGCTCTTGGGTCCCTCTGAGAAGCCTTTCCAGACAGTAAAATTCAGTGGCCTGTGTGGCTCCAAATGCCACAGTATAAATGAAAATCTATCAATATTTATTTGGCAACCCCTGACTTGTCTTAGAATCAGGTTTCTACATAGGGAAGTGGTTCCTTCCCCAGGAAGAAGTTGTAATCTAAATAGTTCTTAATTAAGAAGTTCCTGTTGGATAATTACCCTTCTGCTCCCATTCTCCTCTTTTCTTCACTCCCAAGATGCCTTTATTTCCATAGGTTGGTAAAACTTTGGGTCCTCAGCTCATTGACCTCTTTGTGGACATTCTGAGCACCTTGTCGTGCCGGGCCAATCAGATAAAGCTGGACCAGCAGCAGAAGCAGGAGGAGCATCAGGCTGAGTCGGATCTCTTCATGGATGAGGAGTCTCTGATGACAGAAGGGTCTTCAAGTGACAAGGTACCAAATCCCTTGATGCAGAGGCTCCTGTTAGTAAACTTGGATTTGATTGATTCTCTAGGGAATAGTTTTGCTGAACAGAGAGGTCCTTTTAAGATCTTGGGGGAGAATTTAGGAACATAGAGCATGTGGTCCAGCAGTTGCAAAACTACTGTCTGGAGATGTGACACAGCTGCATCACCCACAGTCCCACCCCTGAGCTGGAGCACAGTCAGGAGAGGTCCTGAAAGAGATCACCTTGCAGAAAAAAATGTATTCCCTCAGCCCTGTGTGAAAATTAATGTACTTGAGGAGTGAATTTTTCCCCCTCTTTCATCTGTTCTGTGAATTTGTGGAGATTGGAATGTGTTGGTGAACCCTAGAATATTCAATTTTCCTCTGGAGATGAGCTCAGACATTTTTAGAATGTTCGGTATAACAGCATGAATGTTGGGAGAATGATCTTTATGTGTTTGTAATTCAGTAATATTTTTTATCCTCTGGCCAGCAAGTAGACAATTTCATGTTCAATAATTGTAATATTGTAAATTTAATTGTGATATTTCCAAGCTGTGGAAGATAGGCAGATGAATGAGGTGGTTTTTCCCCTGCGCTATCCATTCATTGATACAGTTGCCTGTGTTTGTTACAGACCCTGGAGGATGCACTCACCCTGATTTTCAGACATCCTACGCTGGAGAGCTGGTTCCTGGCCGTGGAGCTGCGCTCTGTTCCTCAGCCTGGTTTGAACCCTGTCACTGTGAAGCTGCTGTCAGCTCACCTCAGTTCTGGGGTGCTCCAGCTGCTGAAAACAGCTGCCCCCATCGTGCAGGGCCTCACAGCAGATCACAGACACATCTTGTCCAAGTATTTCGAAGCCGTCACAAAAAGTGTCCTGGAAGAGCTGCAGGCTGTGGGCAAGGGCAGAAGCCAGGTCTGTCCCAGGAAGTCCCACCAGCTGCAGGCTCTGGAGGAGCTGCACATGTACATGGCTGCAGCTCAGCTGAAGGAGATCACTCTCACCATGCTGCAGCTTCCTGAGATGAGCTTGACTGATCAGAAATCTGAAAAATCCCCTAAGAAAGGGAAGCGGTTAAACTTCTATGGACAAGTTTTGGTGAAGCTCCTTACAGACAGCTACCAAAGGCATCCCCAGCAAGGAGAATTTCTGCTCTCCACAGGGCACATTAAAGCTTTGGGGATATTGATGTCGGCATCGGCCAGCAAAGATTTGGAGGAGGTTTTCCTGCAGGCTCTCCAGAGCGAGCCAGTCCTTGCCCTCGCAGTCGGTGTTGAGGTCCAGGCTCACTGCCTTGCCCAGTGCTCACACACCTCCCTGGCCATCGTGGCCGTGCTGATCCAGCACTCCAGGACTCACCTGCTGCAGTTTGAGCTCTGGTGTCTGGGCAGTGCCACTGGGAAGTACCTCAGGAAGCACACGGAGAGCTTTCTCCCCCTCATTAATGTGTACTTGCAGTGCAGAGACCAGCATGGCTTCAGCCGACCTGCCGCAGGTAAAGGCACTGCTGAGCCCTGCTGGGGATTCAGGGGACCAAACTCCCTGGTTAGCTCCTGCTGACCGTGAGGTCTTGGAATTTTTACACAGCAGATAAAGGTGATAAAACTTACATGTCTGACCTCCAAGGACTGGCTTGGAAGTACCTCTGTAGCATTAAAGGTGAAGAGCTGTTCTGAGAGTTGGCTCTTAGACTAAAGCCAAGTGCTCCTACAGTTACTGCTGCCCAGATTTCTCTTTTGAAGCCCTTATTTAATGCTCAGTGCACGTGAAAATCTGTCATTGTGCTCCTCTTGGTTTGGTACAGGAGGTGAAACCTTTTGCTCAGGCGCGGATAGAAGAATGTCTGGAGTGTGCAATGCCACAGCCAGATCGTTTTTGCAGAACCTGAGCTTTCACTTTGACAGAGTCCAAAAATCTCTTCTAAAACAAATCTCCAGCTGTGAGCTGGCTACAGTAATGCCCTCCCTAAGCTGGCAGTCCAGAACTTTCCAAATCCACAGCATTACATCCGTGGACAAGTGTGTTAAATCTCTACCAGCAAAACAGTGAGTCAGGATTCAACTGGGTAGAACAGGATCACTTTAATTTCATTTCTCTTATTGCTCAGAAATGTAAATAGCAAAGGAAACAGGCTAAATGGGGCTGTAGTTCTACCTACAAGGTCTAACAGTGATAAGAGCTTGTCAGCACCCTGGGAAGCAGAGGATGGGTAAAGAAGTGACCCTCTCTGTAACACTTCTCTGTAACAGATCAGCAGCTGCTGTAAAATCATTCCCTAGAAACTGAGCAGTCTGGGCCTGGATTAGAAAGTGATTTGGGATGAGTGTGTTGTTGTTGAACACCTGCAGGTGGTGGAACCTGTGCCCTCTGCTCTCCCAACAGTTGTCCTGGCTGTCACCCCTGTCCTGAGGAAAGCCCTGTGGAAGGAGCTCTGTGCTGGGATTCAGGACTCCGGAGCGTCACACGAGGCCTCTGTCAAACTGCAAATCCTTGCAAAGCTGTTGCCACCTGTGGAAAGCAAAGGGCTGCACGGCCTAATGGAGTGCCTTCCTGCTGCTCTGGAGAGAGCAGGGAGTGAGGAGAGGTGGGCAGAGTGTGTGTGCCTCCCTCAGGGCTCAGTCTGTCCTGGGAAACACTGTGATAGGAATGGGAGCTGTAACAGCATCCTCTCCTCAGAGAATCCAGCAAAACATCTTTAACATATACAAAACCAAGTTAAAATGTTAATAAAAAAATCACCAACTATCTCTCTGCAGTTGGGCCGTGGCAGATGCCATTTCTACAGTGCTTGAAGACTCAGAGGAGCTGCATTCCTGGAGGAGACAGCTCTTGTCAACCTGCATGAAGGGGTTGGTGGCCATCTACAGCAGCAGTAAAGATGAAAGCAAGCCAGAAGTGGAGAGGTCCATGCTGCTGAGGCTCGAGGAATTATTGGTGAGACTTCTTACCTGCTTTGCCACAGTGGGGCTGTATGCATAAGTGTGATTGGGCAGTTGTAGGCTTTGTAAATACAGATTGGGCTTGATTTCCTGTTTTATGGATTCTGGTTTCCATGGACTTTTAATAGCTTTTGCAGAGTCCTGATAATCCCTTATATGAAGCAGTTTTATGTTCTTGATGATGGCTTTCTGGTAAGAATCCCTTTGAAGACAGGAGTTTGAGGTATTTAGGAGTAAGAAATCAGAGGTTACCAGTGGAATTTTATTTTTTTTAATGAAAAAAGGTGGTAGAGATACTTCTGCCAGGACCCACCTGCCATGCCATCTGAAGTCTGGGGCCGAAATCTGGTTGATTGTAAATAGAAATCCAGACTTTGATCTTGAAGAACAGTACTTGGTCACTCTGTCTGTACCATTCCCGTGGTTTGAGTTCTGATCACCCCACATGAGTGTTTGGCCTGCATGTTCTCAGTGTGTCCCTTGAACTGAAATTGCTGTAGAGGCTCCGTGTGCCAAATGTAAACCAGCACCTCTCTTACTGCTGCACACAGGGTGTGGTTGGAGAAGTGGACCCAGATGACTGGTGCAGCCTTGTGAAGACAGGACTCAAGTGAGTGTCTTCATTTTAATTTGGTTTGGTTTTACTAAGTTCATTTTCTTTGCCGAGTTCTCATTTCTCAAACAACTCTTCAGTTTGGGTTTGGTTGTGACCTGACCCCTCTGTGATCCTTCTCCCAAAGGTACCGTTACAGGGATGGAACATTCCTGAAGGTCCTGAACGCTGCCATCCAGTTACTGTACAAGGAGGAATCCTCACTCAGTCAGAGCTTGGTCAAGCTCTCCAAACTCCACATGATGGTCACACAGCACTCTCTCTTTCTGTCAGCCATCCTGAGGCACAGAGAAGAAGATGACATGAACAGCCAGACAAGAGGTATTTTTAATCATCTCCTTCCCACACTAAGCACAGTTAATCTTGTCTTTCTTGCATTATATTCTCTCCAACCAGTAACACACCCACCCATATAAATACTTGCAGAGTTATTAACAGTTCCAGAATATTGGCATTTAAATTGTACCTCTGCTTGGATCCAAGTGTTACATTCATTTTATGCTGGTTTTAAACACTTCTGTTTTAAAACTACTGGAAAGGTGGGTTTGGGGTTTTGTTTGTTTACTTGTTTGTTTTTCTGGTATTTTTAACCCAGTCGAAGTCTTGGATTGATTCTTTTGGTTTCTGTGAGGCAGTTAGTATAAGATCACTGAAGTGCACATATATCCTGTGATGTTTAAACCTGTATTAAAATAGGCTGATACAGGAGATTTAAAGTTGATTTGCAAGTTTTATCAAAAATGGCAATTTAAATTACGTGTATTTCATATTGCAACCTGTCATGAGGAATATCCTTCCAGAGGAATATAAATTGGATGCTAGTTCATGTGTAGGATTGGCTTTGTTTCTCCTTCACTGAAATCGTGCCTGACCTTGAGCCACATTTAATCCATATAGACCTCAGCTTTCCTCCACTGTACAGGGGTTTGAGATTCAGTGATTGAAGGAACTGTGTAAGAAAAGGGGGGGGAATTCTCAGGGCAGCATGTTGATAACAATTTTTGTTTATTGATGAGCAACATGTAAACAAACTTTCAAGTTTTAAAGCACGTGAAAAGAGAAAAAAAGCTCTTGTGAGGTCACCGATTAGTGAAATTGAAAATAAGGAATAGATTTTGCTGTTTGCTGTATGTATGTGTATTACCTTTAGAGTGTATTTCTGTAGATCAGCAGTGTGGATTCTTTGAGGCCAGCTGCTGTTCCAGAAGCGTGGTGCCACCAGTGCATTCACTTTAGGAATGGTCCTTTAGGAGCTCTTCAGTTCTGGCATGTGTTTCATGTTCCTGCACATAACTAGGGTTAAAGCCCAGGCCTTTCCAGATACTGGGAGCAGGGAAGTCTGGAGTCACGTCTGGAGTGTGCTGCAGACAGCCTGTTTGTTCTTGAGGAACTGAATCACTGGCACTTTGTGCTTCTCAGTGAGTTACAGAGCAGAGGTGGATCATTTCTGTACCCCGCAGGGCAGAGTTCCTGTGGCTCACAAAGCACCCACAGTGCTGGGCCCTGCTGGAACACACAGTGCAGAGCATTTTGATATTTACTGCAGCTGGCGTGCAGACTGCAGAAGGCTTTTGCTGTGAATTCTGGAGTCCTGGAGTCCTTGGGGAGGTTACTGGGATGTCTGCCTTTCTCTGTGCAACTCCTGAGCTCATTCCAGGTGCCCTCCTGGGGCAGGAAGGAGTGAAGCTGTAGCAGGATAGGGTACAGGGTCCTCCTTAACCAGAGAGCAGGTGTGTACCCATGGGGAGCTCCTGTTCCACACTGGGGACCTCACCTGGCCCAGTGACTTCTGTGTTTGGCCTGGGAATACTGTTTTAAGATATTCCCTTGAGTTAAATGCATCAAAATCGCCCTTCAGTGTGTTGGGGAAACGGGCTGTGGTATCCTAGAGAGAGATGCTGATGTAGAATGCCCAGTGCTGTGTGTGCATGCATCTGGAGTGGGTGCTGGGGTGTTGGTTTGTGCTCTGTGTGACTGGGAGCTGCAGGCTCAGGCTGTGCTTGTTGCAGAGGCACTGGTGGACATCCTGCTGACAGCTGTGCAGCTCAGCCCCTCTCTGTGTGAGAGCAGCCACCTCCCCGTGCTGCTGGGAGCCTACGGGGCCACGCTGAGCACCACAGGTGAGTGCCAGCCTGCCAAGGGCAGCTCCTTCTGCAGCTGGTTCTTGTGTCCACAGCTCACTAACTTTGGGTTCCATCTTGGGTTTCAGATCAGAAGATACTACTGTTGCTTCAGCTGTATGAGAAGAATAATCAAAGTCTCCTAAAGTCCAGGTGAGCTGAACACCTTACTTTGCTGGGCAAACTACACACAGGTAGTCTCGCAACTGGCATTTGCCAGGGTCTCATTTATAAATGAAGGAGACAGTGAACAAGGTGCAACCTAAAGATGAATGTTGCTTTTGGAAACACTTTTACTACATACTGCCTATTTTTAATGTAATTCTCTTCTGTTGCCCAGACTCTGTGTGTCTGTGGGTTAGATGGGGAAATGTCTCATTTCTGGAGTCACTCACTCTCCAGAATTGGGGCTCACTATAGGGGTCTTCTCACAGGTGAGAGAAACATAAGTCTGCAACATGAGTCACTAGTGGGCTTTTCCCTTTCCTGTGCCCAAGCAGTCCACAGGAAAGCCTGTTCCCAGCAATTGTGGTTTGGCCTGCCTCCCTCACATGCACTTCGCTCTCTTGGGGCGGGAGCAGAAATAGCTGCAGCAGTGCAAGAGCACTGGCTCAGGCAGCTCTGGATTCCTGTCCCTTCATGCAGCTGCTGTCATTCTTACCTGCACTTACAGCCTGAATCCACAGCTGCCTCTGAATGGGTACATCTGACTTGGATGGACAGGGGAGGGCAGAGTGAGTGAGACACCCTCAGGCTGAATTTGCAAAGCTTTTGGATGGATGGAAAAGGTGTTAGCGGGGAAATTAGTTACAGTTTCAAGTGCCACAGGGTACTAACTACAAATGAAGACAAAGTTTCAGTTCTCTTGGCTAATGTGTTTGCCTAAACAATGTTTAAGGATCCTGCTGTGGGGTCCAGCTGCTGTGGAGCATCACAAGACGTGCAAGAGTCTGGGGAAGTCCCTGTGGCAGCAGCCAAGCATGGAGGAGATCCTGTGTCTGCTGGATCGAGAGAAGATGATGAGGACGATCCTGTCGTTCCCTCAGCACCGCCGGCTGCTGCCATCACAGGTGCTTTGGGATCAACCTCTCCATGCTTACCCTTCTTTGGAGAGGCAGGGACACCCTTGAGCCATTCATGGCTTGCATCAAACATGGCAGTTTGTTTCCATCAGGAGAGTAATTTCGATTCATAGGAAGAATTAGTTCTTCAGGAGCACTTTTCAGAGTAATTGCAGGATACAGGCCACATCCTGTCAGCAGGGGTGGTAGTGCATTGCAAAGGCTGTCATGTATGTGAGGCCAGGATTGCACAGCCCAAGGAGCCACTGGCTCTCCAGCCTTCCTCCAGTTTGCTGCATTGCTGTTGATGCTGCTCAGGGGCAATAGTTGTGGATACACTCTCACAGTGAAAGCCAGGTTTGAACACAAGCCTGTCTCACCCTGTGGTGCATTGTATTTTACAAGGTGCAGTATCAAGTGGTTTGTAGTGGGATGAGGTGGTGGTGGAAGTTTGAAACCCAGCTTGAAATTGGTGCTGTTCCTTACAAATGCTGGTTTGGATTTGGTTTCAGGGGATACAAGAGTCACTATATAAAGATGAAACAGTGAAGAGCCTTGATGACTTCTATGATCCTTGTTTTCTACTTCAGCTCTTCAGTGAACTGACCAGACCAGGTAAAGTGAGTGTTTCTCTTTGGTATTTAGTGTCAGGTGCAGAGCTGCACCTGCAGCACTGTTATCCCTGATCCAAGAGCCAGTACTGCAAGGAACTTGTGCCTGACTTTAGAGGGAAGAAACAAACTACTGTGAGGGCTGTGGCTGGATTGGCTGGAGATCTGGCCTGTACAGAACAGGGAAACTTCAGCCAGCTCATTTTCCACCAGACAGACGGGCATGGGGCCAGTGTGTTTCACAAATGGGCTGGTGCTCTGAACTGTCAGCAAGGTTCTTGTCTGACATGACTCAGCTCTGCATGTGCACATCCCTGCTGTGCTCCATGGACACACTGTCCCTGGAGAGAGGTCAAAGGGAGCCAAGAAGCCTGAGGGGTTTCCCAAGCAGCTCTCTCCCTGGGTTGCTCATGGTTAAGCACTGTGTAGTTACAGCTAGATTTGGCTTTCCACAGCAGTAATGGTAGAAGCAATTGGCAGGCTGGTAGTGTCTGTCAGTGCAATCACACTCACAGCCCTTTGTTCACCCAGGCCCCTGTTTGGGTGTGCTCAGCCTGTCCTTAGCCATGGTTTGAACTGCTCTGTGTAACCCTAGCAGCAGGAAAAGAACTGTCTTTAGTCCTCTGAGGAGAAAAGGTGCCAGAGCTATCTGGCATTTTGCAGTTGGAGGGATCTTAGACCATCCAGTTCATGCTGGGCCTTTGGGGTGCACAGGGAGGAAGAGCATGCACAGCTGGTGTCTTTGGAACCCAGGGCTGGTGGCTGGAGAAGGGACACCCTGCCAGCACCACTCACCCCGTGGAGGGAGGGATTTGGGGGTGTCTGTGGCAGCCCCAGCAGCACTGCAGCTAGGCACTGGCTGCTGATGTGGGAATTGCTGTACATCATGTTCTTGTGGAGCTGTAGAGACAGTGGCTGTCCTGAACCTGAACCTGGAGAGGAGAAAATAGCCCTCTTAGCTTCTCCACACAGTGAGAGTGAGAGTCTGTGTCCTAAGAGGGGCATTTTTAAAGGGCCCAAATGATTGATGAGTCCCAGTCCCATGGTGCCTGTAAACCACGTCAGCTGCTCTTGGAACTCCCAGTTCTTTATTTATTTGCTCTTTGTCCTGGCTGCACAGTTCTATTAGAATACATAAACATGGACTTCTTGCACAGTGCTCAGTGCTTGCTGAGGAAAAAGTAACTCTGGGGCTGGGCAGATAGCAAGGTCTGTCTATCTTTAGCTCTGATAAGCATCTATGGAAAGCTTTTCCATCCTGGTTCTCAAGGTCCTTTAAATAAGCTGTATGTCAGACATAGAATTAAATTGGGGTGCTTTTCTAGTAAGAACTTGTTATTTTATGTCAGTTATTGAACACATTGTCCATGGGCAGCAGGATGGAAAATATTACCACTGCATGTTTTCAGTGAAGGCAAGTTTTCCAAATAAATCTTCCTGCGGCCTGCTGAAGTGAGAACCTTGGATTTCATCCTGTGGCACCCTGCCCCAGTGGGAATGGTCAGTGCACACCAGCAGCTCCCCAGAGCTGCAACCTGAGGGAGAGCAGAGGGGTGGCCCTGGGACAAATGGCAGGGCTGGGGGGGACGTGGAGACCCTGCTTGAGCTGGCAGTAGGAAACTGCCAGGCATGAAATTGAGTTCTAGTATTTCTAGTGGTAGAGAAAAAGATGAGAGAAATAGCCCAGGTGCTGGTACAGGGACAAAATAATCTGTGATTATTTAAACGTAGTTTTATGCATATATACACACATGTACATATATGTATATACATATTTACACACACACACACACTAGTCTGTGTGGGCAGTGATAGGGGAGGAAATCAGTGGACCCAATGTAGGTACTTGGCAGTAAGATTGCAGCCCCTTCCTTCTTAAATAGGAATATTTGTTTCTAGAAACTTCCTCTTGACCTTCAGTGTGAATGACAAGAAAATGCATGAATATTACTGCTAAACTTTGGTACATTTGTAGCTGGTGAAACACCCCTGAGGTGCCATGGTGCTCCATTCCTGGAGACGAGGTGGGAGGTTCACACCCAGTCATTTCTGGCCGTCAGTGAGTGGAAATGGCAGCAACCCTTCAAAACACACAGATCACGAGCCCGTAGAGGAGAAACTCCAAATCCTGATGGCAAAATGCTGTGAAAGCTAAATGCTCCATTGAAGGGTGTGCTTCCTGTTTTCTCTGGGGCTGACTTCTGGTCATTGCTGGGTTTTGTTTTACCTGGAAGGGCTCAGGGGTGCAGCTGAGTGCTTGGCTCAGGGCAGCCCTGACCACCAGAGTCACTTGTGTCTGCACAGGGACACTTGCTGTGGTTTATGGGCTATTTATGTGTTATTGTCCCATCCTTTCTGTTCCAGGAGCTTTTTAGTGCTGGTCTCTCAGGCACCCTGTAATGCTCTGAGAGATGAATTTTCCCTCTAGTCGTTCTTTGTACTCAGCTTCCCTGAAACAGTGAGATACAAAGATGTCTGTACAGAATTTACCCCAGCTTTGCATGGCCTGGTGGGCAGGATCATCCCTGTCTCAATAAATGAGAGCAGCCCCATGCATTTCAGCTCAGGTAAAGAATTCCTGCTCAGAGGGAATTGCTGGAGCCCTCTGTGAGCTGGAGGAGCCTCCATGCCCTGAGGTCACAGTCTGTGGGGGAGAGCCAGGAATGTTTGCTCATGGCCAGGGATGTGAAGGGTTAAAGTGCTGTGACACACCCTGGGCCGTGCCGGTGCTAACACAGGGTGCTCTCTGCTTCTCTCCCCATCCCCTCAGAGTGTGTGGTGGCCTGTCACAAGTTTGTGGAAGTCAATGCCCTGGGTCTCACCGTGGCTGCCCTGAGCAGCTACGACCCCAGCATGAGAGCGGCGGCGTATTTTGTGCTGGCTTCCTTCCGCTGCCACCTGGACGGGGCTCGCTTTCGGGAGCAGAGCCAGGTAAGCAGAGCCAGGGTGGGCTGGCTTTGGGGAGCAGAGCCAGGTAAGCAGTGCCAGGG
>JAWMQZ010000001.1:133736-143867 GCA_035584835.1 Tangara arthus
AGCCAGGGTGGGCTGGCTCTGGGGAGCAGAGCCAGGTAAGCAGTGCCAGGGTGGGCTGGCTTTCGGGAGCAGAGCCAGGTAAGCAGAGCCAGGGTGGGCTCGCTTTCGGGAACAGAGCCAGGTAAGCAGAGCCAGGGTGGACTGGCTTTGGGGAGCAGAGCCAGGTAAGCAGTGCCAGGGGACACCTGGTACATCATGGACGTGTGTGTGGGAGAGATGCTGCCTTGCTCATGCACCCACATGCATGTGTGACACAGCTAAAAGTAGCTTTCCATCCTCTCTCCCATTGTTTCTCCTCTACTGCTTTGGGTTTCCTCCTGTTATAACCAATGGACAGAGAAAGGGGAAAACACGTTTTAGAAATTCTTGGGAGTTTTGTATGCAGGAATGGCAATCCTGATGGAATTGATATTTGGCCTGTATGGCCCGTGCAGTGTCCCAGAAGCTGGTTGGTGTCTTGGTGCTCCTGTTGTGTTCATTGGGGCTGTGCCTCAGGCCTCTCTCCCTGGGCTCTTGCAGTTGCTGTATCTCTTGGATGCTGTGCAGAACGGAATCAGGCAGCCCAACCTCAGGCTCACCTTCTCCCTGAGCCTCTACATTGCTCGTGTGGCACAGCAGATCCTGAAGCCAGGTACTGGAGCTTGCTGCGGCGAACAGCAGAGCCTGGGGAGGGCTGATCTCCTCAGCTGCCCTGTGCTCCTGCACTCCTGACTGAGCTTTAGTTCTGGGCAGGAGAAGGGGAGGCTGGGCAGCACCGAGGGAGCCTCAGAGCAAAGGCCCTGTGCAGTTCTGGGCTGCTCTCCCAACCTGGAGCACTGCACACTCGCTGCAGCTTCCAGGGATTGTGGTCCCTGGCTGTGGATTGGGAGCCTTGTCTTCCTCCAATGCCAGCTTTATTAACCAGCTGTTCCCTTCACAGAGGAGCACATGTACATAAAGGTAAACAGATTCCTTCTGTCACACCAGTACTTGGACCTGAGGAAGGTACCAGGCTTTTTCCAGCTTTTCTACAGTTTTGATTTTGAGGTAAGAGTCTCATTTTGGGTATCCAGTAATTAAGTCTTCAGAAATGTATTCAAAACAGCCTTAAAATACAATGAAATCTCATTCTCCCATAGGTAGTTAATTAGAGGCGTCTTTCTTGTGCTTCATATATGAAAAATGTGATTTCTGTGGGGTTTTTGTTGCTTTCTTAATACCAACGCACAATGAGTTGTGCTGTGTGTGCTCTGTGAGCACAATAAACAGAATATTCTGCCCCAGCCAGCTACAATTCCTCTTTGAGTTTAGATTAGTAACGTTGAGTTCAACTGAAGTACTTTAGGAACAGCAGCTTCCAAAATTCCATTTCCACTGCATGTTTGGGCTGCAGACTGTTCCCTGTTCCTGATGGATGTTAGTGATTCAATTTGATAGGAATGGAAAATGAGAAGTCCAGAACAAGCTGTGGTAAGCCCTCAGCTGGCACTCAGAGGGAGCCAGGGTTTTGTGCTCTTAGGAGCAGGTTTTCTTTGGAAATGCCTGAATGCCTGATGCTGGTATTTCTCTTTGTGGCTTCCAGTACAAAACAGAGCGGGAGTGGATCCTCAGATTCCTTGGGGAAGGACTGCGTGACAAACACTGCTATGAGCTTTATGACTACCAGAGGATTTTCCAGGTCATTCTGTCCTTCTTCAACAGTCCTTTGTGTGACGAGGGCTCCCAGGTAAGAATTTAAAAAGAAAGTTCCAAAAACCCCCAAAGCACAGAGGTTTGCATGGCTTAGAGATCCCAAGTCAAACCAGAAAGGAACAGCTGACACTGCCTTGGCCCTCTTGAAAATCTGTTCCTTGTTGGTGTTGTGTATGTGTGGAGGGGGCAATAATTGCTTGTGTCTAAACCAGTCCCATCCTTATCCCTGAAACTGGAACAGGTTCCTGCCATCAGGGAGCCCCACGTGGGTGCCGTGGCTTTGCTCCTACAGTTGGGGCCTTTTCTTTTTTTGGGGTCTCTGTACCCCAGCCAGTGCATTTGTTACCTGAACAGTGCTTCAGCAGGAGGGAAACTCACATGCCAGGAGCTCTCAGGTTTGGGAGCATCCACCCTGAGTGTGTCAGGTATCAAAACCTTGGACAAAAAGATAAACTTGTCTTGCTACCCGAATACTTCTGTAAGAGCAGCACCTGTGGTGTGAAGCTTTGAAGGGAGAATGCCTTTCCTTTCCTGGAGTTGCTGAGAACAGGTGGGGTTCATTTTACCTTGAAGTTGATCAGATAGCAGCCAGATTGCTAATTTAAAGTTAGATAATTAGATCTTGACTGTAAAGAACAAATTGCATTTTCTGTTTCAGCGTCGGATCCTGGAGATATTGCAGAGTGCTGCCCGTGTCACCAGAGCTGCCTATGAGCTGGTGCAGGATCACAGCCTGCTCACATGGCTCCTGCACAGCTTGGAGAGAAGGTAACCAGAGAGTACAGGAGAAATGGGAACCATTGTCCTGTCCACAGGGGAGGGATGGTGGGGCTGAGGGTGAAACAAGGGGGACAGACAGCGGGACAGGGGCACCAAGGGTGACAAGGGCACCAAGGGCTCTGCTGGCAGAACTTGCTGAACTCTGAGGTGTCCCTTGTGTTTTTGAGAACAGAACCAAGATGCTTTCAGGCTGTGCTAGGAGGGAGGATGGTGGGGGAGCTTAGTGATTTGGAAATCACTTCCCTGAAAAACCAAAAAAGCAAAATGGCACCTGGTGCTGGTGTCTTTGCCTTTTAAATTTCAAGCAACCTCGGTTCACCTCCTGTCACAGGACCTGCTGCACAGGAAGTAGCACAGGAATGGATTTGAGCTGTCTACAACATTCCTCCTCCCCTTGCCTCTGCCTCACAGAAACATCTCTTCTGCATGCACAGAGTGCCCTGACAGGCTCAGGCAATGCCCCAAAAGTGCACTGGAATGTGGTCCCCTGTAGGTGATGGACCAGCTCCCGGTGAGGATCTGCCTTCCAAATGTGGTTTTCATTTTTTCTTATTTTGTTTTGTTTTGTTTTTCAGGTTTCTGGAGAACAAGGTCATACATAAAATTATTTCCCTAGTCCACACGCTGTGGCTAACAAATTTAGGAGACAAGAGACAAAACAAGAATCAATCCCAGGAGAACAGGAAACTTCTTCCTATTCAGCTTGTAAATGAATTTCTGTGTGTTTTGGTCGCGTTAATCAAACATATTCGGTGAGTGTTTTGTTTTTTGTTTTAGCTGGTTTGCATTTCATCCTCTGCCCAGTTTGAACTTCATTAAGGCCAGGAGGATTTCTGTATCTCTGCTAGATGGATGGCTTTTTTCACCTTCAGTTTGTGTGTTGAGTATGAATTTGGATGAGGTTTCTTTAACAGGAGGATTTAGGTGTTTGAATACAGGGGGAATAAGGTAAAATGTGATGCACAGTTGCTGTCGAGTCCTTTTCCTTAACTCCTGGCCATTCTGACAGCAGGGATTAAGAACTGTGCTGATGAATTAGCATGCATGGCACTTGTGTTCTCTTTCGCCAGGCCTAACGTGGATCTGGCCAGGCTGGCTGAGCTGTTTGGCACCCTCAGCTCCGTGCTGGAATACCGTGCTGGGGTTGTGGAGGCTTTCAGGGCCATGAGGCGATTCACGGTCAACGCCAGCGTCCTCTCCTCCAGGGAGCTGCTGCTGCTGCTGCACAAGTGGAGCCTTGTCAGCACAGACCTGCAGCTGCAGCAGGACCTGCAGGCCCTGGCCCAGAAGTACCAACACAAAGAATTGCTCAGTAAGTGCTGAAATGCCTCAAGGAAGGTGTGTTTTGTTGTGGCTGTTACAGAGCAGCACTTCAAGTGAGGCACACTTCTCTGAAGTAGTGCTAATGCCTTCTGTCAGACTGATGGACCTTGAGGGAGGAGGAAATGACATGGAAAGGCATTTTTCAGATCTTCCTTGTGGCGATTTTGAACCTTGACACAATTTGGAAGCTTTGGAGAAACACAGTTTATGAAGGGAAAGAGCTTTAAAATGAAACTTAGTGGCAAATCAGGCTTTGAGACAGGCTTTGAAAAAGGGTATTCTTTAATGGAATCTTAAGAGAAAAAGCAGTGCCTGGAGGCTTTGTGCTCAATGGTGAGAATCATTCTGAGCATGGATGGGGATCTGAAAGCAATGTGTAAGTAAAAACAATAAATAAATAGAGCAAGAGAAAGGTAATAGTTGTTGTCTCTTGTTGTTACCAGTTTTGAAGAAAGGAAAAAAAGCCAGGACTTGTGTGACTTCTCTTGTTCTCTCTGTGAACAAAAAGTGCAAGGAAATTGGGAGTGGGATATCTTAAAACAACGCTGGTTTCCTGCAGCAGCAGCTGCTTTTGGTGCACATTAAAGCTTCTGTAGGTTTGTTTAAATGTTCTGTATCAGTTGAGAAAGTATCACGGGTTTAAGGGATTCTGTACAAGCTTTAGCTTTTCTACAGTTTTTTCACCCCTTGAAACGCCTCAGAAAGGCCTGAAGAGGGTTTTTGGAGTGATGCCTGTAACTTTCTGCATGTGTAGGTTGTGTTGCTCCAGGCTGGGTGATCCAGTTTGGATCCAGGGCTCCAGTTGTGTTGCTCCAGGCTGGGCAATCCAGTTTGGATCCAGGGCTCCAGTTGTGTTGCTCCAGGCTGGGCAATCCAGTTTAGATCCAGGGCTCCAGCCTGGAGTCCCTGGCAGCTCCTGGAGCCCCTTTGAACAGCACAGGCTCCATGAGGCTGCTGAACGAGGCCGGCACTTGCCATTGTAACGACTGAATCAACACAGGAGAGCACCTCACTTGGACCATTTTGTACCAGGAAAATCCTTTGGAGTGTCTGATGTTTGTTTTTTTGGTGGTGGTTATTTTCTTACAGAAAATATCAAGGACAAGAACAAACCTCAAGCCTCATCTCCTGTGCATCGGCACACTCGGAAAAGGAGCGAGGTGGGAGAAGATGACACTGCTGCAGCCGTGGGAGTGTCTGAGCTGCAGAAATGCAGAGAGCATCTGAATTCCATCCTTGCCCATTGGGACCCTGGTTTGCCAGCACCACCCTGCACACAGGGAGGGGACACCCTCAGAGCCGGTGAGGCCGGGGGAGAGGCAGTGGCTGTCACCTGTGCCTCCATTCACGTTGTCACCAAGCTGCTGGTGAGGTCCCTGGCTGGGCAGAGCCCTCTCGGGGAGCAGGACGTGTCCCCAGTGCTGAGGTGGCTGCGGAGCCGTGTCCTGCCACACCCAGACGCTGTGCAGGAGGTGCTCAGGGATGGGACACTGAGGAACGGTCTCTTCCAGCTCTACAGCTGGCTCTGCCAGGCCAGCAGCTCCTCAGCCGGGCTCTGCAGGCAGCTCGGGGGGCTCAGCTCCATCATGCTCCAGCTCATGGAGCAGCAGGGCCTGCCCAGCCCCTTCCACGGCCTTGTGACATCTCTGTGCCCATCAGCAACGGTGGAAGAGGATGCAGACAAGACAGGTGTGTTGTCTTGTTCTTATCGCTCGTGTTAGGAGGCAGTGGTGGGAGAAACGAGGAGATTCCATGGCTGGTTTAATCCATGGAATCAGCTCTCCCATATCCAGCCAGGCTCGTGGCTGCCCAGAGCAGAAGCTGTGTCTGGTGGGGTGGGGCAGGGGGGGGCAGCGCAGAGCGGGGTCACACTGGGAGGGTTCCCACTCCCTCTAGGAAACTCCCCTTTAAAGGACTAAAATGGAACAAAAGGTTTAAAAGAAATGTAATTCCAAGAGGGAAAATAGTCTGCAAAAAAACCCAACTCTACGTGGGCCTGGATGCTGATCCCTACTGCTGGTCAGTGAGAGCATCTGACAGGTCAGATTTCAAACTGCTTTATTGAACAGGAAACTGGTTTGTTCATTCTTGTGAGTTGGGAGTGTGTCTTTGTGCCTTTGCATGGGCAGAGCCACTCCAGATTTTCCAGCTAGGAAAAGAGTCAGGGAACTCTTTTAAAACACAGTCCTGGAGGTACCGAGCAGCTTGGCTTGGTAATGCTGTGGGGAAATAGAAGAATGTCTGTTCTGATTCTCCTCTCCCCTTTCTTCCACAGCTGTTTCTGTGTTCCTGACTTCCATTTACATTGGGGACACGTGGCTGGGAGCACAGGAGCCGGATATGTTGCTCACCCATGCCAGACTGGTCTGCTCTAGTGCAGATTATGAGTTACAGGGTGACCTGGACACTCAGAAACAAGGGGAAGAAACTCTTATGTCTCTTTGCAAAAAAATTTGGCTGCATCAGGGCAATACTTCAGGGGACTGACATTCATCTTCAACGTTCTTCTGTGCCCCGTCCTCGTCACTGTGAGCCCTGCAAGCCTCCTGAGCTGTTCTTATCCAGACCCACCTTGTCTGGGCACAAAAATCAGTATTTTATTACTGTGTGCAAACTCAGGGGGAAGATTTTATTCAGCATCTCTCAGAGGGACATTAAAGCTCCAGTTTCCCTTTTCTTGAACAGTTTGAGAGACAGTGCTACTTATGTAATTTTTATTACAGGGATTTTTATCTCTCTGAAGAAGCAGACAGACTGTTTGTGCATTTGTGTGCCCTTAGTATCCATCCTCTCTCTAATACAGGATGGGAAAAAAAGGCTGCAGAGCTTCCCACAGTGGGGTGTGAGTGCGAAGAACGAGGAGACAGAGGCAGACTGGACTCGGGAATCAGGACGGTCTGCTAGGGTTTAAAAAGCTTGAATGGCTTTTAAAGACATTTATATCAGATGTGGTTTATTTTTATTACCCTTTTTTAAAATAAAATAAAATAAAAAAATAAAGCCCTGATCCATGGCTGCTGCTGCCACGTGTGACACAAACCCATCTTCCCTCTGCCCGGAACAGGTGAGAGATGGAACCAAACCGCAAAGGATTTTCTGCTCAGTGATTATCCGTGAGTTTTATTGGGAACTCTCAGGGAAATCTGATCCATTGTTCTTCAGTGTGGTGGTGAGGGCAGTTAAGTGTCCAGACCTGCAAACACGCAGTGCCACAGTGAGAACCTTTGAGTTGTAAACCAGGGTTTATTCAATTGAATCACAGCTGGGTGCCGTGCCCAGGTCCTTTGTACAAATAGTGTACGGGGAAAAACTAGAACTGCACATTGCTTGTGATATGGATGGAAATTTGGGGGCTTTAAATAAATTTGAGATGCAAATGATGGAATTGCTTGTGCGTGTAAATGTTCTTATCCTAAAGAAGCCCTCAGCTCTGTTCCGAGAGTTGAGTTAAAATTACATTTCTTTACAAACCGGCAAGCCTTTTGGAGGCTGCAGTTTGTGTCACGTAGAATTCCTAGGGGCCGCCATCAGGAAATATGTGAGCCGAATCTATCTGGGCTCAGCCGAACCGAGCCGAGCTCTGCCGAACGGCCGAACCGAGCCGAGTTCGGCCGATGCAGCCGCCTGCTCTCGTGCGCGCTGATTAGCGCGAGTGCGGTCCCAGCCGAATGAGCTCCTGTGCCACGCCGCGCTCCCGGTCGTGTCCGTGCGGTGGCCGGGCCGCCCACGGGACGCGGCAGCGGGAGAGCCCCGAGCTGGGCGAGTTGAACGTGAGGCGGCGCCGCTTGCCCGCCCTCGGGGAGCCGAGCCGCGCCGAACACACAGAGCGGCTCCGAGTTCAGCCGAAGCGAGCCGAGCCGCGCCGAAGAGACGCATGCAGCCGGATGGGGCCGACAATAGCCGAGTTTAGCAGATAATAGCTGAATTTAGCCGAAGAGCCGACTCTAGCCGAGTGTCTCCCAAGCGAGCCGAGCTCCGCGGAGCACCGCGTCCCGGCCCGGGCGAGGCGCCGGACCGGGCTCGGGGTGCAGCCGGGGCTCTGTGAGGCTTCCCCGCCTGCCCCTCTCTCTACCCCTCCTTCCTTCTCCCCGTATTCGCCTTCTCTCGCTCCCTTTCCCCAATTCCCTCTCATCCCCAAGCCCGGCTTCTTCCTGTCCTGTCCCTACCTCGCTACTCCCTTCTACTCCCCCTCTCTCCCTCCTCTGTCCACCCTCCCTCTTCGACCCTCCCGGGCTTTCCCTTCCCGTCCCGCTTTCCTCCACAGCCCGACCTCCCTCCCTGCCCTTTCTCATGCCCTGCTCTCGCTCCTCTCTTCCCGTCCCCCCTTTCCTTCTTTGCCCCGCAGCCGCAGGGCTCGGCGTGCCGGAGAATAAAGCCCCGAGCGAGGGCCGGAGCCCGGCGCCCCTCGGCCCTTGCAGGAGTCCCCGCACGGGGCCGGAGGCTCTCGGTGGATCGCCCCGTGCCGCTCAAACAGCCCGCCCGAGAGCGCCGGAGCTGCGGCTTTCCCGGCATCGTGCTGAGAGCGTCCCCCGCTCTATGCCGTGCCGGCCCCGCCGGCTCTGCCGCTCCCTCTTGCTGCCCCCGACCCGTGACAGCGAGGCTGGGGAGGAACCCCAACCCTTCTGGGGGCTGCCCCCCCTTTCTTGTTGCAGCAGAATCCCTTTCTGGGGCCATGTACGTGTGGAAAGGGCTTGGAGGAAGAGCTGCGCTGCTGTCCAGGGCAATCGGACTCGTTCTGTGCCTTCTTTGGCGGTCAGGAAAAGGGGGTGAAGACTCCGGGCTCTGATTCCATTAGGGGCACCCCAAGGTCCCCAGGAGAGGGAGCCCCTCTGCGGGTTCTGTCATTGTCCTGGTGTGTGAGGGTTCCTGTCTGGTCTCGCTGTTAGGGTTTCTGTGTTGTGCTGCTGTTGGGGGAAAAGGCTGTTTTTAGGGGGGCTGGTTAGGCTGAGGTTAGGGCTGGGGTGAGGGGTGGTACAGCTGTACCCCGTACCCCTGATCTCCACTGGACTGTCCAGCCCTCAAGCCCTCTCCCTTTAGCCCTCAATCCGTCCCTCTGCCCCCCAGCCCTCAGCTCCTGTGTGTCACGCTTAACCCTTCTCCTTTGTCCCTCAGACCCCAGCTTCTCTGTGTCATTCCACAGCTGCCCCTGCCACCCTCAGCATCTCTGTGTGTCACCCACTGTACCCTCTCCCTGTTCCTCCCTCAGCTCCCAGCCTCTGTCACCCTCAAGCCCCCACAGTGCCCCTCAAGCTGCCCCTCAGCCTCCATGTGTTGTGCCATAAAAAGACCCTAAAAAAACCTAAAACTTCCCTGAAAACCCCCTAATCTTCAAAATGTCCTTAAAACCCCATGAAAACCTAAAAATTGCCTCAGAATGCTGTTAAAATACACTGAAAATACCCTACTTTTAAAAAACCCCTAAAACACCCCTAAAAATCCCCAAAGAACCTTTAAAAATCCCTAAATATACCCTAAATAGTCCAAAAAGAGCTCTAAAAATACCCCAAAAATCCTTAAAATGCCCTGATAAGAACCTAAAAAAACTTTAAAATTCCCTCAAAAACCCTAAAAATACCCTAGCCCTAAAAAGTCCTCCACATACCCTCAAAAGTCCTAAAAAAACCCCAAGAACACCCAAACCCCCCCAAACAATTCTTAAAAGTACTAAGAAAGTCCTTAAAATACCCTAACGAAATCTTTTAAAAGCCCTGAAAAAGTCCTAAAAGTATCCTAAATGTTCCCAGAAAATTCCTGAAAAACTCCTCTGAAAAAGCCCTAAAATATCCTTTTAAAGCCATGAGAAAAACCCTAAAAAAACCCTAAAAACCTGCTCAGCCCCCAGCTCCTACCTGTCACTCTCTAGACCACAAACATCATTGTGACCTTATTATTAGGGTTGCTGCCTGCAGCTGCTGGGAGTTCTGGGACTGTCCCACCATTGGGGTTACTGCCTTGTGCTGCTGTTGGGGAAAACTGGGGACCTAGGGGTTTTACTACAGTCGTGCTTTACGGCACCTTTTACAACAGCCGTGCTTTACGGCAGTTTTACGACAGTTGCGCTTTACAGCACATTTTACGACAGTCGCGCTTTACGGCAGTTTTACGACAGTCGCGATTTACGGCAGCTTTTACGACAGTCGCGCTTTACGGCAGTTTTACGACAGTCTCGCTTGACGACAGCTTTTACGACAGTCGCGCTTTACGACAGTCTCGCTTTACGGCAGCTTTTACGACAGTCGCGCTTTACGGCAGATTTACGACAGTGCTGCTCTACGGCACCTTTTACGACAGTCGCGCTTTACGGCACCTTTTACGACAGTCGCGCTTTACGGCAGCTTTTACGACAGTCGCGCTTTA
>JAWMQZ010000001.1:151934-170713 GCA_035584835.1 Tangara arthus
TTTTAATATAATATATATCATAAAATAATAAATCAAGCCTTCTGAAACATGGAGTCAGATCCTCATCTCTTCCCTCTCCTCAGACCCCTGTGAACCCTGTCACAGGGCTGGGCTGCCAGGAATGGCACTCCCCAGGCAGTGAATGCCAGCAGAGAGGAAAAGAGGAGCCCTGTGTCCCTCTGCCTTACCCCACAGCGTGGGCAGGAGCAGAGCCCTCCAGCGCAGACCCCTGGTGCTGAGGCCTCTTGCCTTTGGCTGCTTAAACACCAAACCTTTGGCAAAGATGGGAGGAGTTTGATGATTTTTCCTGTCCTGAAAGAGAGGAGGAAAAGAAAATTAAGTCCACTGTGGAAGTCAAAGGATCCAGTTTTCACACTTCTGCTCTGATTGCTCACTATGGGGTTTTATCCATGAGAGGTGACACCAATTCAAACATAAAAGTGTCCTTTTCCAGCATTTTCATTCCTAACTATTTCAGACATTAAAAGGAAGCTCATCTTTTTCTTATTGCATTCTTTGCCTAATTTTAATAGAACCATTTTCATCCCAGATCCCACTTGTCAGTGCTTTACCACTGGACTTTGTACAAAGGGATGGTGTATCACAAGAAATCCCACAGAGAAACCCCTCCAAAACCTGCCAGGGGAAGGTTCCAAGGCACTCCAGAGCACAGCCAGCTGTTCCTGCCTTGTCAGGCCACACAATCCTGTCACATCCAGCTGAGCTGTGCAGGGAGCACAGAGAGACATCCTGGGCAGCACCTGGAAACAACAGGGGAAAGGCAAAATGAAAACGGTTACTGTCAGAAAATGAGTGTAATCAGAACTTGTGGACAAATTTAGTAACACCACTTTCATATGATAAATATGGGCCATGCCCATCCTTCCAGCCCAGGTGAAAACAGGAAGGAGAACTACAGGAAAAGCAGGAAGGCAGAGTCCCTTATTTTTTCCCAAAGTCTCTTCTGCCTTGTACACTCTTTGTGCTCTTTAAAAGAATGGATTACTGCTAAAAAAATATTTTATCAGCCACAGCCAGGACAAGGTGAGCCCCAGCTGCAGAGCCAGGTGTGGGGGGAGAGCTGGAGAAGTGAAGGAACAGCCAATCTTGTCAAAAATAAAACTTGTTAGGATTCATCAGTGCTGGGAACAAGGAAAACAAGTTGTCCTGGATGCATCAAGGACACAATGGCCCTGGTTTGGTTGTTGTCCTTTGCCCCTAAGCTTTGGCTTCACCCCCTCTCCAGAGGAGCAGGGAATTCCTGCAGGGTAAGGGGGAGTCTGGTCCCACTGCAGGGATGTGTCCAGGAAAGGAGGGGAGCTGTTTGCAGTAACTGAGCAGTTAGAAGCCTGTGCCACGGGGAGCTGAGGCTGGAAATCCTCACTCAGGATTGCACACCTGGATGTGCCAGGGAGCACGTGCACACACACATGCCCATTTCTGTGATGTGTCAGTCAGAAACCATGTAACCCAGCAACTTGCTCCTCACTGCACCACTTAGAAATACATTAAAAAACAGAAAAAAACCCAAACAAACCTACCGAACAACAATCCATAAAAGAGAGAGCTTAGTGCAGCATCAACTTAATGTTCTGCTCAGTGATGGACAGAAAGAAGGAGGAAAGCTGTTCTTCCAGTACTGCCAGCTCTGGACCAAGCAGTTTGAAACAGCCAAAATTGCCCTCACCTGCAGCTTCCCTCCCTGCCCTGACTTGTGAGGGACCAGAGGCAGCACACAGCCCCAGCCTGGCAGCACTCACACCCACTGCTAGCACGGACATCTTCATGTTCCCTCTTTGGCCAAACAAACCCCAGATGTTTTTTCTTTCCTGTCAGACCTGGCAAATCTCACTGACATTTATGCAGGCAGCAGACACCCTGTGTGGCTCTGGGGTCAGATCCCCTTTGGCACAAAACCCCAGAGAAGATTGGAAGGAATCTGTTAAATCTTCCTCACACAAAGCACCAATTTATCAGATTATGCTCTTTTCTGACCCAGAGATGGGGCAACTGAGGGGCATTTTAAAAACTATCATTCCATGTTCAGTCTCATGACAACAGTGAGACAATACAGATGTTATAATTCATGCCATCACGATCAGAAGCCAACTATTTCCTAATTCCAATACACTGTAAGTGTTTCTTGGCCTATCAGCTTTTGCCACACCATGCTGTAAATGCCTTAAAGCCAATCATCTAAAACTACCCCTCGTGAATCTTATTACAATGCATCTTTCATAGTTCTATTTCTCTAAGGGATCTAGTCTTATTTACAAAGTCATCCTTTAAAACTTGTTTCTAGCTTCAGTTCTCTCTCAGCAATGTCTGTCCTATTCCGTGGCATTTCTCAGTCAGCATTTCTTATCTCAAAGTTTCCATACAGACACACACTATGTGAGCCTTCTGTCAAACTCTGAAAATTCCCTACACATCCATGTCCCTCACCAGAGCTGTTCCCTGCCCAGCACAGGGGCTCTGAGTGCTGCTGCAGGGCACAGGGGCTGAAGGAGCACTGCAGCTGTGACATTAAAGCCAACAAAAGCAATCACCAAGCAGAAAGAGATCCTCACCTGGTCTGATGGCTGAATCCCTGTGGCTCATCCTCACGGTGTCCCTGCTCCAGGGAGGATGACCTGGGGCCACATGCTGCCCTACCAGCAGAAGAGAAAGGGTTAATGAAGCTTTTTGGGCACATTCTGTCCCCAGATGGGTTTGACACAGGCACGGGAAGCTCTCACACACAGATTATCCTGAGCCAGAGCACTCCAGGGCATCCTGGAGACAGAGAGCAGGAAAAAGACACAGCTGCAGAACTGATCCTGCTCCTGCTTTCCCAGAGGGGCAGGAGCACCATTTCCTCCTGACCCTGAGAGCCCCAAGGAAAATCACTTATTGGGGTGGCACTGAAGCTGCCACTTTTCTGGCACTCTTGCCCTAGAACCACCAGGTTTCTGTGGGAGTGGGAGTTATTGGTGCAGTTCAGAGGCTGCACATCCCCAGAGCTTTCCCTTAGGGACACAGAGCTTCCCACGGGCATTCTGTAGTGCAGTTTGCAATCTAAGTGCATTTCAAGAGAGTTTAAGTGGGAATGAGGTGGCTTGGTGCCAGCACAGCACCAGGTATGGGGCATGAGGAGACTCACCAGACGACATTCCCTGCAGACTCTCCCCTCTCAGCGCTCCAGCTGCAGTATTCACATTTCTCACCGGGTTCTGTTTCCAGGACTCCCATCAGGAAACTGGTGGCAGCTTCCAGATGCAAATCCCCAAGGCACCACTGCTCCTCTCCCCCCCGAACCCCCCCTTCCTGCCATCCTTTCCTCCTTTTATAACCACGGCTCCACCCAGGATTCAAAGGGAGGCTCCCAGGTGCTTTGGAGACCCAAATCATTCCAGGTGTTTCAGGAAATAAACAGAAATAAGCTCGTCCCTTTTGGGCTAACAAATTCTCTTTTTCCCCGTTCCCCCTTCTGTCTCCTGTTCCCTAAGGCAAAACACCCGGCTTAGGTGGGGGCCAGGGGGAAAATGTCAAGTCCAAAACCAAACCGAACTTGTTTTTCCATCGGTTTCCGCCAGGACCGTTCAGTTTTTCCCACTGTTCCTCGGCCACAGGAGCAGCTTCTCTCTGGGACCCGTGGGGTGGGCACAGGGACACCCATCCCACTGCCTCCCGAAAACGGAGCCCATCCCATAAAACCGCAGCTGGGAGCGCGGCACGGCTGTTACTCCGTGAAACGCGATCCCAGAGAGCCGCAAACTCTTCCCCACAGCAGCGGGGTCCCACGCAGCAGAGCCGAAAGCACTCACGGCCCCTGTGGGTGCCACCCCGCCCGGGTGGCCCCTGCGCGCCTCTGTCCCCTCCGGCCGCGCCCCGAGGGCACCGCCCGCTCGCTGCCGGCGCTGCTGCCCGAGCCCGGGCACTGTCCCCGTTCTGCCGGCGCTGCCGCCCGAGCCCGGGCACTGTCCCCGTTCTGCCGGCGCTGCTGCCCGAGCCCGGGCACTGTCCCCGTTCTCCCGGCTTTCTGCCCGAGCCCGGGCACTGTCCCCGTTCTGCCGGCGCTGCTGCCCGAGCCCGGGCATTGTCCCCGATCCTGGCACAGGGACAGGGCGGCCGAGGAAGCGACCCCCGCGTTCTGCAGGGCGGACACGGGGCTGGGCAGGGACGGAACCGCGGCCCTGCCACCTTCTCCCGGGACAGCAGCTGTCCTTGGTCATTCCTGCTGCTCCCAGGGGGTAAAAACCGCCTTGGGAATTTGCTTCTGATAACAGTCATCAGTTGTCTGACGGGAGTCCCTGAAATAGAACTGAGTATCTGTGACAAATGAGGGTGCTAAAGATGCAGTGATAGCAGAGGGAACCTTGTTCCTGCCAGTTCCCCATGGGAAGAAAGCAAATTCCCAGCCGTTTTATGCTTGGGAAACAGGGAAGGGGAATTCTGTGTCCTCTCCTGCTCAGGATGTACATCTTCACTGTCCTAAAAAGGGACCATTTGAAGCTTTAGAGAGATTGCCGTGGGTCACGGATCTGCTGCCTCGGCAGGGCAGAAGGTGGAGCTGCTGTTTGTGATCGTGACAATGATCTGAATAATTAGAGATCAATGGGAAGTTGTTCAGTGCACCAGCAAGGATAGAGAATGTCGGCCTGACTGATGTCACATGTAGAGCTGGGACAATGACCCTGAACACCCCAAGAAGGTAAAGAAACCCTGAGCCACGCTGTGATCAGACCCCATAGGGGCGATTTATTGGAAGCGCCAGTAAGGAACAACGGGAATTCCCTGGCCCTCAGCTTGGTCCCGCCTGCCCACAGCACCGCCCTCGGGAAGTGTTGCTCTTCCCGGCTGGAAAGCCAACAAACATTTTTTCCTCCGTCCCTTAAAACTCTTCTCTGGAAACCTCTGCTCTCGCACGCTTCTCCTCCTACAGCATCCTCCCTCCTCGCGTCCCTCGGGTCCCTCCCCGCGCGTGTGGCTCCGCTGCTCCCCGGCGCTCCGGCAATTAATATAATTGATGGGAGCCTCGCTGGGCCGGCCGGGGCGCGGGGGCTCAGGCCAGCGCCGGCCGTGCCAGCACCATCAGGCGCTGCAGCTGCTCGTAGGACACGAACATCACCACGTTCCAGGAGCCCAGCCGCAGGAAGGACGGGACGAAGCTGTGCCGGCAAAAGCGGGGCTGAGGGGACGTGACGGGGACATCCCCAGGGCGGGGATCCCCCCAAGTGCTGCACCTGGGTTCGGGTGTTTGGGGTGTACGCAGGTGCTCGACTCACCCCTTGTAGAGGCCGGCGGGGCCGTCCTGCATGAGCAGGGCCAGCAGGCAGCTCAGGGCATTGCGGTACTGCCCGGGGCTGGCGTTCATGTAGCGCGTCTTCACCACGTCCACCGGCGACGCCACCACCGTGGCACAGAACCCGGCGCCGAAGGCGGCCACGAAGTGGCACGGAACGTTGTCTGAGGGAGGGGCAGAGCCGGGGGTTGGACGCTGCAGGGACAGGGATGGCGCCCGGCCATGTCCCCCCCCTGCGCTCTCCTTACCTGTCATGAGCTGCGCCCGCAGCAGCGCGTCCTTGAGCAGGTCGTAGGTGACGAGCTCGCCGCAGTTGATGATGGCATTGCGGGCGATGTTGGGCAGCGTCCCTGCGCGGGAGGGAGCGTGGTGGCGCTGGCACTGCTGCTCACAGCCCCGACTGCAGCATCCTGGGCAGGTGCCCCAGCCCTGCTGCGCCCGTCCTTCTGCCCTTCCTCATCGCCATTTCCATTCCACTCCCCCGCATCCCTTTCCCAGGCCCATCCCATTCCCAGGCCCACCTCTCCAGAGCCCGCGGACGCCCTCCTCCCTGGCGATGGTGCGGTAGGCATCCACGGTGCCGCTGTAGCGCCGGGCGCTGTCCCACTGGGCCCCGCTGGCCTGGAACCGCACCTTGACCACGTCGGTGGGCTGGGCGCAGGCCACGGCCACGGCGCCCGTGGTGCAGCCCGCCAGGAGCCGCGTGGCCATGCCTGTGTCTGCAGAGAACGGTATCGGGACTCCCGGCCCTGCGGGACTCCCAGCCCCACAGGGACCCCAGGGTGAGCGGCCTGTGGTGCCTCACAGAGGGGCATCTCAGGGGGCTGTGCCCCCAGGGTGAGTTCCTCTCTGGGAAAGGGCAGTGCCTCAGGAAGGGGTGCGCAGGGAATTCCCGGACACTCACTCTCAGCGCCCTTGGGGGTGTAGAGCTGCTTCACGGAGTCGTAGAGGCCGATGCGGATGGAGGCGAAGCTCATCTGGCGCTGCAGCCCGGCTGCCAGCCCGCTGTAGAGGCTGCGGGCTCCCTCCGTCCTCACCATGGTGCTCAGCGTGTCCAGAACGCCCCGGTACTCCACCGAGCTGACCGTGCGGGGGATCCTCACCTCGCCCTGGATCTGCGGGGTGCCCACTGCGTCACCCCACCTTCTGCTCCTCCCCAGGTGCGCCCAGCTCCGGGGCAGTCCCAGGTCATGTCGCTCCCTCTGCCCGGGGTTTGGGATCGTACCTGCAGGCGCACCTTGGCGGTGTCCAGCGGGAAGGTGCACAGGTCGGCGATGCAGCCCGCCATCCCCGCGCTGACGAACTTCACGGCGGCCGGCGGGGGCGCCTCGGGGGGCTTTAGACCCACCATGGTGGCACAGGGGCTGGAAGGAGAGGAGGCTTTGTGGGGGAGCCAGCGGCGTGCGTCAGGACAGGGCTTCACGTGGCTGTCCTATTCGGCGACCAAGGTGATGATGATGTGCCGTGGTGGCTCTTGGTGCCTTTGGTCAGTCCCAAAATCCATATCCTGCCCTGTCTGCTCCCTTCTACCACAGGGAAACTGAGGCACGGGGCTTGCTCAGCATGGGATCACCAATGCCCACCCTTCCCTATCCCACCCCAGCCACAACAGGGGATGCTGGGTGAGATCATCTCCCCCCCAGTGACCTGCCCGGAGCCACGTCCCTCCGTGCCCTCACCGTAGGAACCTCGGTGTTCCAGCTCCTGCCTTGCACAGGCAGTGCCTGAGAGCCAGCCCCTGGCCCCACCCTTATATAGCACCCAGGACATTCCAGCAGCCAGGATCGGGTGACAGGAAAACAGTGTTCCCCCGGTGGCATTTCACTTGATGGGACTGGGTCACCTGGCACCCAGTGGCTGCTTCAGCCCTCTGCCCCCTCCCAGGGCTCAGGCACGGGGAGGGGGCTCCTGCCCAGACCCCCTGCATTGGACTGGGGAGGAATGTTGGTTTTTACCCTAAAACCACTCTGGGAAGGACGAGATATAGAAAACCCTCACCCCAAAGCTTACCAAGTGGTTTGGGGGCAGTGCAGCACTGGGCTCTTTGTGCAGGGCAGGCTGGATCCCTTTGCCCGACACAGACCACGAGCCACAATCCATCCCAGAGAGCTGCTGAGCTCCCAGCAGGATTGCCCTGCATGGTGGAACGTGTTCCCAAGCTCCCCTGGAGCTGGGGCTGGGTGAGCACCGTGGGGTGAAATCCACCACCAAACCCATGGCACCTTCAGAGTGTGGCTGGGCACTGGCTCTGGGGCTGCCAGGAGGGGCTGGGCTCAGGACAGGAGGCTGGAGGCCAAGGTGGAGTGGAGAAAGGCCCCTTTTCCTCCTTAAAAAAAACCCTGTGTGTTTAACCCTTGGTGCTCGTTAGCCCCACACGCAGAAGGGTCCCTCAGGATGTGCTGTGAGCCTCCACACTCGCACCTGAGCTTGCTGTGCACGAGGTCCTGACACCTGGAGCCACCTTTGCCCCATCCCTCGCGCTCCAGACAAAGCAGCCTGGCACCAACATCCCTCTCCAGCAGGCTCCTGCCTTGTTTTCCTGGCCAGCTCCATGGCTGACCCAAACCTGAAAGGAAGACACTGTTTACCTCATGCCCAAGATGCAGCTCGGGGTCAGTGCTGTGACCTCCTCTGTGGCAGCCAGCCCAGCCCAGCTGGCATCCTGCCCCAGTCTTTTTTGGGATGGCACCAGGAGAAAGCAGCCTGCACGTCACTGCTGTCCTTCCAGGGGACACTGGGTGCCTTTGCCTTCCATCCCCAGCCAGCAAGGGCAGGGAAAGGGGCCACAAGCACAGGGCAAGCTGTGCCAGCAGTGACTGACGTGTTCAGGGTGTCCCCCGGGAAAAACAATGCTGCAGAAGTGGGAGAAAAAGGGAATGCCGATCCTTTGGCTGCTGAAATCCTGAATTCCAGGCGTGGCTTGAAAAGCAGCTCAGATTGGAAGCAACTGAGCCCACATGGGGCTGTGCTGCAGGGTGATACTCGACTCCTTGGCAAAGCCCTGCTCTTTCCATGTGCTCCTGGCCACCCCAGCTTCCAGCAGCATTTCTCTGACCTGGAAGCTCCTGTGGGAGAGACTCCTGTCTACCGTTGAGTTCCTGCCCTGGCATAGGGACACTTTGCACGGGCTGACAAGAAAACGGGAATTTTATTGAAACAAACATTGGAGAGAGCAGTACAAAAATAACTGAGCTCTGCTGGCATCAAAGTCTGTTCTCTGAAAGGTGTACAAAAATAATTTAAATATAAATATAAAAGTCTCATCTTTTCTAGTCACCCTCTTTTGTACACCCACCAGATTTTACAGTGCCCTTGGTCTGTGTCCACACAGGAATTCTCTGAGGAAACAGAGAATTGTGTTGCCCACCAACTATTTTTGAAAGGGCCATTTCACAGGAATAATTCCTAAAACTGGACTAGTTGGAGAGCAGAAAACAGGTCATGGGTTACCCACAGGGGTGTGTCCCACTGGGGACCTGCCCCTACAGGACACAGCTCCCTGTGGGTGCCCACAGGCTTTAAGCCCTTCTAAACAGGGGACTTCAATTAACTAACCAATGAGGCAAACTAAAAGCAGAGCCTGAAAGCTGTGGCCTCCAGCTGCCCTTCCCTGGGGGGCTCTGCCTTTGCCCATGCCTGGCTGAGGAAGCTGTGCTGTGCAGGGTCTCTGGGCAGCACTATTCCTTCTTGGAGAGCTGAGCAGAGAAGATCCTGGCGATTCTCTTGGCCTCCTCCTCCGAGAGCTGGGGGCTGGGCCTGGGACGAGCCGCTCTTCGGTAGGGGATCCCTGCAGGCACTGCTCCACTGCTGCCCTGGGGAGAGAGGCACCAGGGTGACAGCTCTGCCCAGCACTTTGTTTCATGTCGTGGCAAACCACAGGGCTGTGCAGAGGGTGACAAGTTGGATACACAGGAAAAAACACCCCAATGAGAAAGAGAATGATCTGAACCCCAGAATGGGGCTCCGGTGTGTGACCTCTGAACTTGTGAGTGCCCAGCCCTGGCCAAAGCCTCCCTGCATGAAGCCAAAGCAATGGCAGTGCTGTAGTCACTGGGACCTGACTGCATTTTGGCTTTCCATTATTATTTTACTTTATAATTTCCAGAACCCTGAAGACCAAAACTCACAGGGGAGACGCAATGCTCTGTCAAGAACAAATCTTAAATCTGCTGACAGGACAAGGCAGGAAGGGGTTTAAACTAAAAGAGGAGAGATTTAGATTAGATATTGGGAAGAAATTCTTCCCTATGAGGGTGCTGAGGCCCTGGCACAGGGTGCCCAGAGCAGCTGTGCCTGCCCCTGGGTCCCTGGAAGTGCCCAAGGCCAGGTTGGATGGGGCTGGAAGCCACGGCAAGGGATGGGGCTGGATTAGCTTTAAGGTCCCTCCCAGCCCAAACCACCCCTGTGAGTCCATGATAAATGGGATGGGCCAGGCTCAGGAGCCTGCAGGGACCCCAAGGCAACAGCCCAGGAGAGGAAAAGCCCTGATTTAACCAGTGCCATCTCCTCTGTGCCCTGCCAGCAGCCTCCCAGCAGCCTGGCTGTGTCCCTGATGCTCCCGCAGCACCAAAAAATGAGCAATTTCAGCACACAAAGAAACACATTTCCCCCCAGCTAGTTTAGAGCTGGGCAGTGCCTGTGGAGCACTGAGAAAAGCAATCCTGCTCCAGGAGCCTTTAAGGGAGGAAGCTGCGGGGCCAGAAATGTCTCTTGGAAAACTGATCTGCCAAGCTGGCCTTTCACCTACATCCCTGGGCTGCTTCCCTGAGCCTTGGGAAAGGTCTCCTGAGGTGCCCAGCTCCCTCCCAAGAAACAGCACCAGGACCCTGCTGTGGTGCACTTGGAGATGCACTGTCTGGAGAGGGAAATGGCTTTTTTAGGAATAGGAGAGTCCTTGTGTTTGGTAACCTGTGCATTACAGCCTGCAGGTAAAATACTTTAAAACATTTCCTGTTATTATTGCACTGAAATAACAGACATGGATAATTAGGAGAACCCTTGCTTTGCTCTTCCTAAGAATTCTCCAGGACGAATTTCCTAAACCAAAATACAAGGAGCCAAGAGAGATTAAATGCAGACCTGGCCACAGTAGAAGCATAAAACCAGCAGAAAGAGCTGCTTGCTGGGCAAAGCACCTTCCCTGGCCAGGGCTGTCCAGAGACCAGGACAGAAGCTCACTCTTCCCATTGTGTTTTCTGTCCAGCTGTCCAAGGAGCAGCCCAAAGGCCAGGAGTGGCTGGAGAGGGGCAGTGTCCAGGCTCTGTGCTGATCCCTGAGCTCTGCACAGCATCTGAAAGCATCTCTCTAGGAAACTCCCCCAATCTGCCAACTAACCCCATTTCAAAGATGCATTTCCTGCCTCCCACAGCTCCCCTCTCCCATATCCCACGTGTCCTGCACAGCCAGGAGAGCCAGCACCTTCCATTTCCAATGTAAGAAACAAAATCCCAGAATGGTTTGGGTGGGAAAGGACCTTAGGGCTCATCCAGTGCCACCCCTGCCATGGCAGGGACACCTTCACTGTCCCAGGCTGCTCCAAGCCCCAGCATCCAACCTGCCCTTGGACACTTGCAGGGATCCAGGGGCAGCCCCAGCTGCTCTGGGCACCCTGTGCCAGGCCTGCCCACCCTCACAGTCAATAATTCCCTCCTAATATCTAATACTCCTAAAATGCCCAGTTCCCTCCCAAGAGAAACAGCACCAGGACCCTGCAGGCAAAATACTTTAAAACAAGTCCCTTTCTTACTGGACTCCAGGGTGAGCCCCTTTGCAGCTTCCTCACCTGCTCTTGGTGCTCCAGCCCCTTCCCCAGCTCCCTTGCTCTTTTTTTGGACATCAAACCTTCCTCTGACCCACCTCACAGGCAGTTCTGGCTGCCAGTCTGATCCTGCTGCATAGTTTCCAGAGCACACATCTGAAATGTCATGTTTACAGCACTCCTCACCCAGGAACAGGCTCAGGTCAGTGCCCGCCCCAGGTGTCCTCCTGTCTGTCTGTCAGGCTCCAAGTGCCTGGGGCTCAGCCAGGAAGCACACGTGTTCCTTGGGAAGATGCAGGAGGAAAGGGCACTCGTGCGCCGCGGGTCACGCTGCACTCTGCTCCCTGCAGGAATGGCACTGGAACCAGCCAGGGATTGCTCAGTGCCTGAGTGCCAGGGGCTGGGCTAGAGCAGACCCATGAGTCACAGGTCATGGTGGGGGGCACAGCCTCTTCCAAGGTCAGGGAATTCCAGGCTTGGAGGCAGAGGACGTTTCAGCCCTGTGGCTCAGCTCTGTTTGTGCACAGGGATGGAGGGTGAACAGATCTGTGTTAACAGGCCACAACCCACCCTGGTACTGCCACCTGATCCTGCTTTCCAGCAAGGAAAGCAGGAACATCCAGCAGATCAAGAAGAAACAACACAACCAAGAAAGGATGTTTTGGCTGTTGCTGCTGTTGGCATTTTTGGAACATTTTCATGAATCTGCCCAAGGCTGTTATTTCTAATTCACACTGAAGGTAAGTCTATGTACGCACAAATATGAATAATTCTGAGTAAAACTGGTTTCCATGTAAGTTTCTTATCCTGCTGGAATATTCCTAGAGGCGAGGGAGGAAAAAATATCACTGCATTTGGAGAGGGACCTTAGCCAAGGGCCTGGAGTGCCAGGAGCAGGGGAATGGCTTCCCACTGCCAGAGGGCAGGGCTAGATGGGACACAGGGAAGAAATTCTTCCCTGGGAGGGTGGGCAAGCCCTGGCACAGGGTGCCCAGAGCAGCTGGGGCTGCCCCTGGATCCCTGCAAGTGTCCAAGGGCAGGTTGGACAGGGCTCGGAGCAGCCTGGGACAGTGGAAGGTGTCCTTGCCCATGGCAGGGGGTGGAACAAGAGGATCTTTGAGGTTCTTTCCCACCCAAACCATTCTGGGATTCTGGCATTTCATGGAACAGTTTATCAACGCTCTGATTTTTCAAACCTATTCTCTAAGCCCCACTGTGTGGAAGACAAGAGCTGGGAAGGACCCCAAGGATAGGAACTGTTAGTTTGATGTCATGGAGAAGAGAAGGAAAAAACAAAGAAGTTTTGTGAGGCTGTACAGAACTCTGATCCCTGGGAGGTGTCACAGCATCCAGGCTGAGCCTGACCTGCTGCAGCACCTCCTCAGAGCCCCGTGCTCTCACAGCAGCAGCTGGGACAATGTTTCTGTCTCAAATGCTGCCAGCTCCTCTGCTCCACACCTCAGCACTGCTGTGTCATTCCAGAAGGCAGCTGGGGAAAGCAGGAGCCAGCCCAGGCAGGGAGAGGCGGCAGGGCCCTGGCAAGGCCAGGGGAGATGTCTGCCAGCTGCCAAGCCAGGCAGGGCCCTGGTGTGCCCAGAGCACAGCTCGGCTCTCAGCCCTGCTGGCACGCCTGCTGTTTGCTGACCTGTGCACAACCAAACCAAGGCCACATTTAGAAGCTGATGTCCCAAAGGCCAATTAAAAACAAAACTATGAGGAAGCATTTTTTTCTGAACTCTGTGCATTGGTAGCAGTGAAACACTGCTTCTTCACGGAGGGAATCTGATGAACAAGGCACAACCAAATCCTGTCTCAGCACATCCCACAAGTGCTGCAGCAAAGGATTAGTGCCAGCCAACCCTCAAATTAGGTGCTTTAAGATCGAAATATCCAAATAGGGCCTTGCGAACATTTTACCTTATTAGTAATAATTTGCAGGGCTGCAGTTCCAGCCACTCAGCTCAGAGCTGCAGAGAGGGGGTTCAAGTCAAGCTGGTATTAGTATTAAACCACAGGTTTCTGTGACTTCAGAGCTGTCAGAGCCTGTCTGAGTCTGTTTTGATTCATCAGGCACGCTGTTCCCAGTGACATAAATGTCCCTTGAAGTGTTTGTTTCAGAGGTCAGACAGAGAGGAAGAAAAGCATCACCCTATCTGGGAGTGGGAAACAAACAGCCCAGCTGCTGCACACCCAGACCCACAGCAGAGCTGGGGCTGGAAAAGGATCAGGAATTCCAGAATGGTTTGGGTGGGAAGGGACCTTAAAGCTTAGCTCATTCTCTTGTCCCATGGGCAGGGACACCTTCCACTGTCCCAGGCTGCTCCAAGCCACATCCAGCTTGGCCTGGAACATTTCCAGGGATCCAGGAGCAGCCACAGCTTCTCTGGGCACTCTGTGCCAGGGCCTCCCCACCCTCACAGGGAAAAACTTCTTCCCAATATCCAATCCAGTTCTCCCCTCTTCTAGTTTAAAACTGTTTCCCCTTATCCCATCACTCTATGCCTGTGTAAAAAATCACTCTCCTTTTTATAACTCCTCTTTATGAACTGAAAATAAGATAAATATGTAGATGGTGGAGCCACAAACCTCTGGCAGTAAATAAACCCTTATGAACATAAAAAAGCAAAACCTCAGCAATGCACAGCTTTCCTGCAGGAGGAACAACCACTCACGCCATTCTACTGCTCCCTGGGTCACAGAACCAGCACAAGATACCTCTCCAGGAACCCCCTCCTGCTGCAAACTCCCTCATCTCATCCTGATCTAAAAGAGATCATCTGAAGGTTATCAATCACAAGCTGGAACTCCTCAGAGCCAGGCATGTCACCCCACATTAAAGCACAAGGAAGTGCAGAGCGAGCACCTGCCACTTCCACTGACCTGATGGAGCAGCATTTCCTGAGCATGCTGAACACCTGGCTGATAAGAAGGCATCAAGGATCACAGAGAACACAGCCATGGATGCTAAAACCATCCTCACAGAGAGAAGAGCTGTCAGGAACATTCCCCTGACACTGCTGGAAGCCATCACATCTGAGTGTTGGCAGGCAAAGGAAGGGAGAAGTTTTGTTCTTGCTTTAAGGAATGGACTAAGCTGGACAATAAAGGAAAGGACATCCCATACTCACTTTTGGAGGTGTGGAAGGATGGGAAGAACTGCAGAGCAGTCTCATGGAAGCTTCCATCTCCCGGGGTGGAAGGAAGAAGTTGGGAACAAGCACAGGATCAGATCTGAGCAGAGCTGTTTAGGAACAACCTTTGGCAGGATGCAGTTGCACAGAGGTCCAGGTGTGGAAAAAGCCTCAGCTGTTAACAGGTCCTAGATAGTAAATTTCATTTGTTGTAACCAATATTCCATTGTTCTGAACACTTGGTTCTCTCACCTGGGCTCACAGAGCATGGGACACCAACTTGCTTGAAAACAATACCTCACAAATTGGCAGAGGACTTCATCCTGCAAAGATTCCAACACTCAATCCAAGATTTGTAATCTGTGCAAGAAACATTAGGAAGTATTTCAAAGGCAAAATAAAGCATGTTTCTTTTGATACAGGAGAAACACAAAAGCTCTAACACACGGGGGAAAATAACACGAAGAGAAAATGCAACAAAATGAAGTGACTCTCACAAATCACAAATTATTGGCTGCAAGTGTCAAGAAAGTCATCACTAGAGTGTGTGAAACAGTGTCATGGGGTCCTCCAACACCCTCCCAGATCACCAGCCCTGCATTCATTTCCCAGGGAAGAGCTTCACACAGCAAATTCCTCTGTCCTGAGGCCAGCGAGACTCTAACAAAGCAGCAGAGTCATTGAATGCAAGAGTGTTTAAGGAAAGAGCAAAGGATACAAAGTGATTTTTTGTTTGATGGGGTTTTCTGAGCCTTCCACTGGGTCCTCACTGCTGTCATCAGGGAAGCTCTCGGTGTTTCTTTCCGAGCCAGCTTGGGCTGAGACACTCTGAGCACAGTTCTCATCAGAAGCACTTCCTTCCTTGCCTTGATGATCCCCATTTACAGCCTCAGCATCCTCCTCCTCCTCTCTCTCAGTGGCTTTTTCATTGGTCAAACCCACGTCTCCTGGGGATGGCAGCAGCTCCTTGGAGCCTGCCTGGAACTCCACACTCTTCTTTATGGTCTGGGAGTCTCCTGCTGCTGCTCCTGTGCTGCTGTGGAAGCCCTGGAGGTCTCCTGCTGCTGCTCCTGTGCTGCTGTGGAAGCCCTGGAGGTCTCCTGCTGCTGCTCCTGTGTGGCTGTGGAAGCCCTGGAGGTCTCCTGCTGCTCCCCAGGGGCTGTTCCCACCCGTGTAGGGGCTCAAGGGTGGGCTCAGGGCACTGAGCAGGCTCTGGCTGTCCCCTTGCAGCACGCTGGACAAGGTGCTGCTGTTCTCTCTTTGGAAACAGCCCACATCTATGGAATGCTGCTCTTCAGGCCTGGGCTCCAGAGGCCGCAGCTCAGCCCCCTGCCCTGTTTCAGAGATGATGCTGGACCAGGGGCTCGTCCTGTCTGTCATGGTGGTTATTTCATTTAGAGTTCGTGGTTCTATTACATCTTCTTCATATTCCTCCTCACTGTGTGGCTGGGTGGCAAAAGCACCTTCATTTTCCTGGCCAGCACCCCCTGGATGCTCATCCTCAGGGACAATGGGGCCGAGGAGCTGGCGCAGCATGTGTCTCCCAAACACGGCTCTGCCAGCAGGGCACGGCTGCTGCGTGTCCCTGGGAGCACCAGGCACAGCTGGCATCTCCAGCTGGCCCTCAGGAGCTGCAGGGCTGCCTCCTGCCTCCTGCCAGCCGGGCACAGCCAGGGCACCCAGCTCCCTGCTGCTCTCCTGGTGCGCCTCAGAAGCTGCCTTGCTGTTCTTAGTGATAGTCTGCAAGTCTGGTCAACAAAAAAGAGCATCAGTGAGTGCATGGAGCAACAATTCAGCTTAAGTCTGATTTATGTGGGGTTTGGGCACAAAGCCCTAGGTCTAAGGATGGCTGGGAGCTAAACATGCACAGCTTCGCAAACACTGCTGATGTGAGCATGTTCTGCTCTGCCACCCACTGGCGAGGCCAGGAGAACAGAAATGCTAAGGAAAAAACAGAAGCATTCAGGATGAAATTAATGGGAAACTTGACCAATTCTTTAAAAAGCCACATCACTTATTTTTGTTTCCCAGTGAGCAGATCCTATTCACTGCTTGCATCCTCTGAGAACCGAGTTCACCAGTATTAGGTAAAGTAACCAACTATTCTGAGGCAAGTCCTGCTCCAGGGGAATGGTGGGGGACATTTGGAAACAGTGGAGGAAGAGTCTGGAGCAGACTGTAGAGGAAGGCATGTAAAAAAGCAGTAAAAACAATTGCTAAGGATGAGAAAGGAAATAGAAAGAACAAAACCTTGGAGAATAAAGAGGGGGAAAAAAGAGAAGATCAAAGTGGCAGGAAAATGGCAAATTCTGGCATAAGAGGGATGTGCCCCTTCATCTCTTGGAAATGCTGCTTCCCTGTAGGAAGCCATGGGCAGAAGAAGCATGGAATAACTTTCCAACTGGCAGCAAGTGTAGCTCAGGGCTCCAGTTTATTCTCTGCTCTGGTAAGTTATTTTAAAAGCACCAGCAGGGATTGGATTTCCTTGTCACTTTGCTACTCACAGCAACAACTCACCATTGATGAGGCTGCTGACCTGGGACACCAACTGACTGGATTTTTCCAAGAGATGGCAGCCTTTGGGATCCCCTTCTCTGCTCAGGGAGCCCCGATGGTCACTCTCCCACTCCTCATGGCCTGGTCTGGACGTGCTGAAGTCGGGAAAAGACCTGGTCAGCTTCTCACTGAAGTATCTTTGAACCTCATCCAGCTCACTCAAGTTCTTTCTGCAAGCAGAGGTAAGAAATTGGGTCGGAGGGGGAAAATGAGCCTGTGGCAGCTGGGTTTAAACTGGGTCATTCCAGCCAACAGCAGGTAAATATGCAGATAAAAGATGAAATGTTTTTATTGAAAAGCAGATCAGTAGGCAAGTGTTGAGATTGCTCTAAGCAGGAGGATAACACTCCATAACAAATCCTGACTTGGCTGTGAAACTTGGGCTGGAAGCTAAAAAAAGAACTAGTTCTAAACTTACTTAATCAAAGGAGTTGGATTTGAGATGACCTTCCAATAAAAGTCATAAAGCCAAGGATATTACTTGACTTATGGCTGAGCTTGATAAAAATCTAAGGATTGCTGTGTATTAAAGATCTAGGGATTCTGAGATACATTGCTTGTGGTATGGATGGAAATACCTCAGGAAGTCTCTTTCATTCCTGTATTCCTACAGATAATAAATACTCATCTTCTAAGTGTATACCTCATTTAAACCTAGAATCTAGTCAGGAGAACAGTGCTTCTAGCAAGAAGAAAAACATCCTGATGTGAAGGGATACACTGCTCTGTGCAGCCCACAAATGCTCACAGGCTCCTCCCTGTACCTGTGCAAGTCACCTGAAGGGACTGCTGCCCTCACAGCACCTGCTCTTTGAAGTTTAGAGGGACTGTGTGCCACCACTCTGGGATCTGAACAACTGGCTTGGGAGCTCCCTACCAGTCCCACTGTTAACTTGACTTTGGTATAAATCTGAGACAGTAAATGCCATTCCTGGTGACAGCAGCACCAGGATGGACAAACCCAAGGATTCCCTCTGGACCTGGAATCACTGCTTCTGCTCCCCCTCAGCAGCCCACCACACTGCTCCAGCACCTCAGCCCTGCTGGGGAGCTCCCACCCTGTCCCTGATTTTCCAGTCTGGCCTCAAACGACACCAGAATCTCCTTGTGGCTATCGAGCCCTTTCCCTCCCATCTCCTCAGCACGGATCCATCGCTCCCGAGCTCCTCCCTGCTCCCTGAGGCTGGCCCTGCCCTGCTGGGGTTACCTGAGCACGGTGAAGGGTTACAGGAGTTACCTGAGCACTGCTGGAGTTACCTGAGTGCGGTGAGCAGCGCGGCGCGTGAGGCCGGCGGTGCCGTGTCCCTCTGGGCAGGGTGCTGTGCATTCCCATTCCTGTCCTCCTGCTGCAGGGATCCCTGGGGTCGCCGCGGGCTCCCGCTCCCCCCTGCCCGCTGCAGGCACTCGTGGAAGCGGCGCACGTTCTGCATGTGCTCCTCGTGCCGGGGGGGCTGTGTGCCAGCGGGGCCCCTCCTGCTGAAAACAACCCTCTGTTCAATCCCAAAATCCAGCCTGGAACCTCTCGCACCGTGCAAAGTCCGCCCCCTGAGAACAGCCCGTGTCCTGAAATCCACAAAAGAATCACCCACGGGTGAAACGAGCTCTTCCAGATGCGCACAGCAATGGCATTTACTGCCTCAGGTTTATACTAAAGGCAAGGTAACAGTGGGGCCGGCAGGCAGCTCCCAAGCCAGCTGCTCAGACCCCAGAGTGGTGGCACACGGTCCCTCCAAACTTCAAAGACACAAACGGGGAGAGGATCATCTCTGTAGGCCAAACAAACAAATAACAAACTAAGACACTCCCACTCATTTGAAGGGACAGAGAACAGGAATTACTGCAGGATGTCTGACAGTCCTACTCCTGTAACATGCAATACTGTGGCGTTTCACCAGCTGTCATTCACTGGGCATGGGCAGAAATTAAGGCAAAATAAAGGGCATGCATCAGGAATACTCTATTCCAATTTACACTTACTAAAAATAAAACCAAATACAGACACAACCCTCATTCTCATTAGGGCCTGGAGAAAGTACCTGCCAGCTTTAAC
>JAWMQZ010000001.1:173287-208032 GCA_035584835.1 Tangara arthus
TCTTTGGATAATCTGTTAGGAACAAAACCCATAATATTTTATGCAAAGCAGGGAAAAGCAGTAAAATGCTTCTGAGGTGTCAGTGCCATTTTATCTACCCAGACAAACAAGTTTCTTTCTGTACTGATAGGGGCAGGAACAAAAGAAACACCAAAATTACTGAGCCTCAAAGCGTAACACATCTCTACATAGCTTGGGCTTCTGCTTGTTCAAGAAGTATTCCCCTCTCCTCACTCTTGCTGTACACTTAAAAGATAGGACAAAGAAATTGTGAGGGAGCAGAAATACAGAAATAGTTTATTTCATGAGTCAATAGCACAGTGACAGCAAAGCACTGGGCTTATGGTTCAAAGCTGTAATGTTTGAAGTTCAGTTCTGGAAATAAAAAATAAACAAATGGAAAAATGAAGTGTAAAATGTAGAACAGTTTTTAAGTTCTTTGAAGGGACTCAGATTTAAAACACTGGAGGAGACACAAGATTGGATCACACAGGTTAATTCCTGAATTCTGCCATGTATGACTTATCTGCTGAGGTTCCTTGAAGCAGTCAATTAATCTTTTTTAATTTAGGCTCAGATATCCAGGTCTGAGCTAAAAAACCCCAAACCACATGTATTTTCACACCTGCCTGGCTGTCAGATGTGGGGAGGGTCTGTGTGAATCCCATCTCTCACCTTGCTTGCTGCTGGAAGTCCCAGACTGGTGAGTCTGTATTTCCTATCACTGGAGTGGTGAGTGGAGCATCTGCTCCAGCCACAGCAAATGACACACAGCTGCTGGGGGCTGCCACTTCACGCTCTGTCAAGGGGCTTCCTGAAATGATAGAGAATTAAATACAGATTTTTAAATCAATAACAACAACAAAATCTAAAGGCAGTTAAGCAATTAAGACCACACAGTTGGCAAAGAAATCCACCATCTAGCAAATACTCCATTTCACTGGCAGAGTTGACAGCATGTTACATTTACAATGGAAGCAAACATTACATGAACCTTTCACAGAGCAGAAACTGGAATATTCAAGGGAGAAACAGAAAAACCATTTGCCCAAGATCATCTAAGAAGTCAGAATTAAAGACAGGAATACAACCCAGGTCCTGAGGACCCTATTGCAGTGCTTGAGCTACTCTTCATGCTGCAAGACAGAAATATTTAAATATTTCTGCAATACTCAAAAGAAACCTCCTTTACATCATCAAAAACTTCGTAATAATAAACAAAATTACACCAGTTTTTCAAAGACTATGGATTCTAGAAGATTCTAGAATGATTATAAAAATCCATCTGCAGGGCTCAGATTCTTTTAGAATTACATACCCTTAAATCATGGCTTGCATTTGGCTCTTAGCTGTGTTAGCAGAGGAACAAAAGCTGAGTGCAGTGAGCCATCTTTACAGATTTATTATGTGCTAGTTTAGGAGTCTGTGAGACAGGGGCATCTTGGGGTTCAGTTATTCAGCCAATGCTTAACCTGCAGTTTAGCTATTCAGATGGTGCCTAATTTCAGAATTCAGCTGTCATCTCTAACAGGTAGCATTAAGTTATTCCCGTTTTGGAGTTTATTCAGGGGGATAGGCTGTGTGGTTCAGCCTCCTGCTTCCCCTGTACTTACACAGTGATTGGGGCTGCAACACCACGAAGCCAAGTTAAAAATTCCTCCCTGCCATTCACTCTGCTGGAGTAGGAACAGATCTCAGAGAGAAACAAAGAATCAGAAAACAAAGAAAGGAAAAAGAATGGCAAGAAAGACAGAAAAGGAAGGGTGTGTGTGTGTGAGATGTTACCTTTTAAACTTAGATGCATTGCTCTCTCCACAAGGATATTGACAGCAACTGTGTTTTCCAGAAACATCACGTCCTCTTCCTGCGGCTGGCTATTGGTGATCCCTGAACTCTCAACATCCACCTGCTGCTTGTCAGAGAGCTGCTGGCCCAGAGCAGGGCTGTCCCCTGTGCCTTCACCTTCGCTGCTGCTGCTGCTGCTGCTGCACTGCTCAGCACAGGGAGCTCTGGGCAGGGTGAGGGGGGCCAGGCTGACGTGAACGCGCACGGCGGCTCCTGCCAGGTCTGCAGCATTGCCTCTGAACAGGGGATACACGCCTGCAGGAGAGGGCACAGACAGCCAGGAACTGAGCCACGGCAACAGCAGAAGCTTGGAGAGAGCTGCCACAGCTCATTCCCGCAGAGACCTCACACGAGCCCAGCAGAATGAATTCTGATTTTCAGTGTAATTTCTATGTGAGTTACCATCCAGAAGTACAAGCCTGGAAACATTAAAAATCACGACCACTCCCCCAAATTTGGTACACCTTCATTTTCCCCCAGTAACTCAGATTAGGGCACATAACTTCCTGAGAGCCCTGGGAACAGTGACTCTGCATAATTTTAGATACATATATGGTGAATACAACATATACCCTGCATAAAAATTTGTTTTAACTCTTGTAGTGTATCTAAAAGACAAGCTTATCAGTCCACAGAGCTGATGAGCACCATGGAGATGACAGAAACCATAAACTAAAACACAAGTTCCACCTCCGCGTGAGGAAGAACTCGTGTCCATGGAGGGGGCAGAGCCCTGGAACAGCTGCCCAGGGAGAGCCTGGAGTCTCCATCTCTGGGGACATCCCAAACCCACATGGATGTGTTGCTGTGTCACCTGCTGCAGGTGACCCTGCCTGGGCAGGGGGTGGGACTGGGTGATCTCCAGAGATCCATTCCAACCCCGACCACCCTGGCATTCTGTGCAGGACAAAAAGCCATGAACATTTTGTTTAAAGTGACTAGGGAAGGAAGCACGTTCAATTGCCAGCAGGGAGGAATGGAATGTGGCCCTGTGTTTCAGGGACTCACCACTGACACTCAGCGTTCTCCTGGAGCTCTCTGCCAACGCTGCCAGGTCCACGTAGGCAGATCCAATGAGACGATCTGTGTCCAGGGGTCTTTCCACCTCATTTTCCTTGCCATAGGCCCACCACGCCTGGATTTCTAACTTCTCCTCCCTGAAGAACCACAGCAGCCCCCGGCTCCTTCTGAGAGTCACCTTGCTGGGTTTCCTGAAGCTCACGGTGACGCTCTCCGCGTCGTCGCTCAGTTCCGGCCGCCGCAGCCACGTCCAGGTGGGCTCCTGGTTGTACAGTTTGTACCTGAGGTAGCAGTGAGTGCTCCTGTGCAGGTGTGCCTGCCCTGCCAGCAGCACGCAGTGCAGGGGCAGCCACAGCCGTGGCGTGGAGATGGTCACGGCCACCGGGCTGGCACTCTGCTCCCAGTCCCCGCTGTCCTCGTGGAGCTCCTCGCTGCTCCAGCCCAGGAGCCCGGCAGCCTCCAGAACGCGCTCCCTGTCACCCTGGTGGGCAAAGGCCACAGAGAGTTCCAGCCCTCCCACAACGGCCTGCAGGCTGCTGGAGCAGTGTGGGGACAGCGGCTCCTTGGAGAGGCTCACTGGGAACCAGCCTGAAACACCTGCGGGAGCAAAGGGCCTGTTAGACTTGTCCCAGCTTCCCAAAAATGCCACTGAAGAACAGCCACCCCTCTGGTCACCAACCAAGGACCAGAATGCCAAACAAACCAAGGGTTTCCTTCTCATTTGCAATTTTAATAAATATTTTCTAACCTGAAATGGCAACAAGTTCCTGGCCTTCTAAAAACCTCAGCAGCAGTTCTGATCCCAAAGAATTTTCACTTCATTAACAACATCCATTTTACAATGACGCTATATCCCTGGGATACCCAATTATAAAATTATGTATTCTCATTTCTTTCCTACTCCCCATTAAAAACAACCTCCAAATTTTGGGTTGGAGAAAATGAGAAGTTCACTGAAATTAATGCAGAAATAACCAAGGCAATAATAAAAACATCATTATTACAGCGTATAATAACCCCGAACTAATACTAGATAGAGGAGACCATTAGTGGACAGATATGTGAACAATTTTTTCACAGAAATTTCACAGAATCTTCTAAAGTGGAAGGGACCCAAAAGGAGCACTGAGATATTTCACACACAGTTAGGAAAAAAAAAAGAGTTAATCCTACTACTTCCTAATTAACTAAGACTTTTGTTTCCAGCTTTGACATTTGAAAAGCAGCCATTGGTCTTGCACTAAACACTGCAACTCATGACTTGACATCCTTTTTGGATTTTCCATCTAGAAAATAAACAGCACTGAATAAAGTCCTAAGGATTTTAGGTGCTGGTTTCAGCTGGCATGGAGTTAAATTTCTTCATAGTAGCCCCAGAATATTCATTCAGACACCAAACATCCTACACCCCAAAACCAGATTTTCAAACAACCTTTATGTGACTTTCATAATACAGGATTTTTACTGAACACATGGGGAACATCTGAAAGAACTCTGGTCTAAAAAAGCCCAGAAACTCCCCCCAAAACCAAAACAAGCCCCCCAAAACAGGAATGTAATAGTTTTAAGGAATTGCAGCAGCATTTACACAGAATGTCAGCAGCACAGCACTGCTGTGTTACCTGATCTCCTTGTCAGCAGGTCTCTGGTTGGGATCGTGACTGTCCCAAGAAGATAATCTCTGGATGTTCTGTCAGACAATTTGTCAGTGCCTGGAAAATAAAATAATTTTGTAAATACACCCAACTGGTAGGTAAGGTTTAGAAGTGACTGACTGGAGGACAGCGGGTAAGAGGTGATTTTCATCACTGGGAGGTTCAAAAACTCTTTGCACAAGGGGAACAGTCTCTCCCAAAGACAATTCAGATAGTTACACCTATTTGCAACTGCAGAGTTCTCTGCACAGGGCTCTGAGTAGCCTGACCTGCTGGAAGATGGCTTTGTTCATTGCAGGGGGTTTTTCAAGTCCCAGCCCAAACCATTCCATTATTCTATCAGTATTCTTTTCTATACTCAAATTAAGGGGATTTCTGCACCAGTATTCAATCCTTGCCATCTGCTGTCCTTACCTGACTTGGTGCTCTGATGGTAGATGGAGAAAAAAATACTGCCAGACTGCAAGAGCTCCCCCAGAGAAGAGGCTTCTCCACTGCTTTTCTGAGTGATGAGAGGGCAGAGGAAGTGCAGGTGATGCCCAAACTCGGGGCAGAAGGAGCAGGGCACGGCCCGGGTGCGGCGCGCCTGCGCCGGCGGCAGGAAGGACGGCAGCGCGCACACGTAGGCGTTCACTCCCACCTCTGCATGGGACTGCACAGAAGGGTTCTTCTGGGCCACAGCCCTGCAGCCCACGGGGAGGGGGAGAAGAAAAGAAAAGAAGGAAGAGAATGCAGATAATGAATGAGGAATCTAGGAACCAACAGGCTTAAACAGAGGTGAAAAGATGGGACTAACAGCGAAGGTTCTAAGTCAAAATTCACGTGGCCTCTGGCTACATAGCATTTGCATCTTTTCTTTCTATCTGAACATACTAGGGACAGATATGAAATGATGAGATGAGTGAGATGAGTTCATCACTGGTGGTTGTGCTCTTATTTGTGGTTGAGAAAGTACTCAGCATCTTTAAGGATACACTGTACTGTAGAATGACTTCCCTGAGAGCCTGCTCCAGAAAGAAGCCAAAGGCCAGGCCAGATTATTTTTACAGACCAAAACTGACTAGCAAAAGGAGATGAAATTAGCAAATGGAGTAATTTACAGTAACCCAGACCCAGGTATTACTCAGGCCATACACCTGAAGGATGAGGGGTCTGAGGTCATTCAATTCCTTTGACTTCTCCAAGCACCATATGACAATGATCCTCACCTTTCAGGATCTGCTTGAATTAGGATGGACCAGGGTCTCACAGCAACACTGAGAAAGGGTCAGGCAATGGCTCTGCAATGCCAGGAGCCATCCTTCTCTTGTGGAACTGACTCCCTCTATTCTAGCCCTTTCCTGACTCTGGTAAATCACATTTTCTGGAACTAAGTCTAGCTGATACCACACACTGGCAGCAGAAGCCTTAAGGTGGGAACATGTTTCATTTCCTTGTCAGTTTATTGAGGTTTTCACAGTGAAATGCAAGAAAACAACCCCAGCTCGTTTTTAAGTAGCATCAGCAACACCAGAACCAGTGCCCAAATAGGTACCATCTTATATCAGCCAGTTTTTATATCAGTCTTTAGTGCAAAAAAAAAAGTGGAAACGTAGGAAAACATGCCCTTCTGACCTGCATCCTTCTGCAGAACAAATGCTACCACCCTGTACTGCAGCTTCACAGAGTAGAATAGCTGCTGATGGTCTTTATAAAGTTATTTTCACTTTAGAGCAGGACCTACTTGGAATCTTGGTCCCTGCAGATGCAAAACTGGCCAGTAAGAATTTGATCTAACCTCATACCTCAGCCTGCTGCCTCCAGATAAGGCTGTTTAAAGTGAAAACTGGTTCTTTTTGAATTACGCCTTACCTGGCTGCTGCCTGCAAACCAGCTGCCCGGTGTATTTGTACAGAAAGAGAAACAGTTTGAGCAGTTATTCCAGCTGCTGCTTTCAGGGATCGCTGGTACCTCACACTCACATCGAGCAAACCTGGATTAACAAAAGAAAGAAAGAAAGGAAGGAAAGAAATGCTCAGCCCTTAATGCACGTACATCCAACACACTCAATATTCAGCCATACCTATTAATACAAAACCTACTCTATTAATGAGTATTTTTCTGAAAAGAGAACTCCACAAATCCACTGAGATTGGTGGGGCAAGAGGCTGCACTTCAGCTGGGAGGCAGTGTCGCCCTCCTGTGGACAAACCGCAGCACTGCAAGCCAAGGCCCGCAGTGTCGCCCTCCTGTGGACAAAATGCAGCACTGCAAGTCAAGGCTTACAGTGTCGCCCTCCTGTGGACAAACCGCAGCACTGCAAGCCGACCCACAGCGTCGCCTGTCACAGACATCTTTTATGAAAAATCCTTTCATGAGAATTTTTTCTCCTGAGAAGCTGAGAGGCCTCAGAAACAAAATGTAAACAATAGTTATCTGCTGCTGTAGAATGCAACAGGTGCATCTGTGATTGGTCCATGTTGGTTGTTTCTAATTAATGGCCAATCACAGTCCAGCTGTCTCGGACTCTCTGGTCAGTCATGATATTTTGTTATCATTCCATTCCTTTCTATTCCTAGCTAGCCTTCTGATGAAATCCTTTCTTCTATTCTTCTAGTGTAGTTTTAATATATAATTTTCTTTTAATATAAATAATAAAATAATAAATAAAACAATAAAATAATAAAAATCAGCTTTCTGAAACATGCAGTCAAGATTCTCATCTCTTCCCTTCTCCTGGGACCCCTGTGAAGACCACCACAGTCGCCCTCCTGTGGCTGTGCCCCAGTACTGCAGGCCGTGAGACCACAGTGTCGCCCTCCTGTGGCTACGCCCCAGTACTGCAGGCCGCGAGGCCGCAGTGTCGCTCTCCTGTGGCCGCGCCCCAGTACTGCAGGCTGTGAGACCACAGTGTCGCCCTCCTGTGGCTGTGCCCCAGCATTGCAGGCTGCGAGGCCACAGTGTCACCCTCCTGTGGCTGCGTCCCAGTACTGCAGGCCGCGAGGCCGCAGTGTCGCCCTCCTGTGGCTGTGCCCCAGAACTGCAGGCTGTGAGACCACAGTGTCGCCCTCCTGTGGCTGTGCCCCAGAACTGCAGGCTGTGAGACCACAGCGTCGCCCTCCTGTGGCAGTGCCACAGCATTGCAGACCACGAGGTCACAATGTCGCCCTCCTGTGGCCGCGGCCCAGCACTGCAGGCTGTGAGGCCGCAGTGCCGCCCTCCTGTGTCCATGCCCCAATACTGCAGGCCACAGGGCCGCAGTCTCCCCCTCCTGTGGCCAACCCCAAGCACTGCAAGCCTGAGGGCTGACTCAATTTTTTGACAGTTTGAGGGTTTCCCCTGTTTAATCACCGATTTTTCACTCATTATGGTGTTAGTGAAAGCTGAGAGGAAAACCACTCCTGGTTGGTTTCAATTGCCAACGCAAATCCATATTTTTATTTGCCCTGGAGGCAAACAGACTTTTATAGAATTTGACAGAAATTTAAACAGAATCAAAACTGGTTTGGTTGGGAAAGACCCATAAAATCATGGAGCCAAATCATTCCTCCAGCACTGCCAAGGCTACCACTCCTCCCTGTCCCTAAGTGCCACATCCACACACCTGTTAAATCCTTCCAGGGATGGGGATTCCACCATGGCCTGGGGCAGACTGTGCCAGGACTGGACAGCCCTTTGGGGGAAGAAATTTTCCCTAATATCAAACCTAAACCTCCCTGGCACAGCTTGAGGCTATTTCTTTTGTCCTTTGCTAACACACCATCAAATATTGTTGTGCTGCTCAGAGGTTTCCTCAGCTGAGCCTGGCTTTACCACCTGAAGGGAAAGCCCACAAGCCTCGCTCACCTGAAGACCGCAGATGAAATTCCTCTGAGGAATCACTCCGGGGGACCAAGGGAAGGTTAAAAGTTTGAATCCCTATTTCTTCGCGGTGCTGCAGAGTCACCATGGCACAGAGCCGTGACAAAGGCAGGGCCCCTTTGGCAACCAGCTGGTCTCTGACATTTGGGTAATAATACCTGGTAGGATACAAAAAACCAGCATCAACATTTCTCTCAAACTGCACAGAAATCAACTCTGAGTGTCTTCAAAGCTTAATTAGCCTCCCCAGCTAAGGGAGAAAAATAAATGTATTTCCACTAAAGAAACGAATCATTAAGTGCTTAAGCATATAATGCTACAAATACATACTTGCACTAGTCCTAATAAGTCAACAAGCAAGAACTCCACTAAAAGTTGGCATCCCAAACAAGAGAAGGATCTGGCACCAAATATTCTCTGCTATCACTTCTCAATAAATGAAAATACCTCTCTTGCAGAACAGATTTGAGGTACCAGATTGTGAGTGTAAAAAAATGACTCTAAACCTTTTCTTGGTGCATTACTTGGCTTCAGTTTCATCCTAAAACAAATTCTGGCATTGTATCATATGAACAGCTCATAGTAATTCTTATGTGACTATGCAAATTTTAAAAAGTCTGACTTGTTTACTGCAGAATGAACAGATTATTATCTTTTTCTAAAGCTATTTGTCTTCATGGCTTCTGCTCTCCATTACTAATAATTAGCTTCAGTAGCCAAAGAAACATTTTGAATTTACAAAACACTATTTATTATTTCTCTTGTACTCAGTGATTTGTATGAGGGAAAAGAGTAAAGCCAGCACAATGAAATTATACTTTCAGGGTGCTATTAAGTAAAATTTAGATGTGTCAAGCATTTAAACTACTTTTAGATTGTTATGCTGATTAAAAGATGGAAGAAAGCAAACTAATAACACACTTTAAGTTATGAAAAAGAGTAATTAGGACTCTTGGTGGGGAATAAGGCTCACAGGTTTTAAGTGCAGACAGTCATCACCAAATGTTGATGAGCTTACCTTTTTATTTTTTAGTTATTATTAAATAATATTATGAAATATCCATTCCAGAGCCAGAGAATTTTCAAGATCAGATGTACCTCTATCAGTACTGCTGTGCTACCTACAAAGAATAGGACATGGTTCTGTACCTGCACCAGACTTCAAACTGGATTCCTCCTCCTGCTGCTCCTCCTGGTGACATAAATGCACTGACCAGGAGCCTCTGGACTGGGACATCAGCAGGAACCAACAGGGAATGATGATGTTCATCATTGAAGATGGGATCAGGGACACACAAAGTGGTAGCTGTTCTAAATGGTTTTAATGTGATGCCTAGAAGTCAAGCAGAATTGGTTACAAATGGTTGGAATTGCAGCTTTCAATCTTTTTCTGCTTGTAATCCTTCAGGAGGTAGGACCTGTGGACAGGGAGTGAAATCCTCCTGGGACAAGGTTTGCTCTTCTGAGCTTCACTTCACAAAGCTTTTACAAGCAATCCATGCAGCCCCATGACCCCGTGAGCCACAGCCTGGGAACTACAGCTAAAGAGGCAGCACAGAAATCCCACAGCACTTACCATGGAACCATTTTACTGTCTGTCATTTCTCAGTGGTGATGCAAAGCACACAGCACTATGTTCTCTCCTACAATTACAATTATTTCAATATTCTTTTATCATCTGAAACATGGTGGGTTTAGATTGGATATTGGGAAGAAATTCCTCCCAATAGGAAGGTGAGGCCCTGGCACAGGTTGCCAGAGCAGGTGTGGCTGCCCCTGGATCCCTGGAAGTGTCCAAGGCCAGGTTAGACAGGGCTTGGAGCAGCCTGGGACAGTGGAAGGTGTCCCTGCCATGGCAGGGGGTGGGAATGGATGGGACTTAAGGTCCCTTCCCATCTAAACCATTCTGTGTTAATCCTAGTGATCTAAACCAAGCAACTCTTCTGTTGGTGTATCCATGAAAATCACAGAATTGTTATGGTTGGAAAAGGCCTCTAAGATCATCAAATCCAGCTGTTAACCCAGCCCTGCCATGGTCACCCAGGAAATCACGTATCCAAGTGTCACATCCAATCACTTTCTGAGCATTTCCAGGGATGGGGACTCCACAGTTGTGCCAGGGTTTGATAACCCTGCTGATGAACACATTTTCCCTAATATTCAACTTAAACCTCCCCCAGCATGACTTGGGGCCATTTCCTCTTGTCCTGTCCCTTGCTGCCTGGGAGCAGAGCCCAATCCTCACCTGGCTGCACTCTCCTGTCAGGGAGCTGTGGAGAGCAAAACCCTGAAAGGCTTGTGCATGTAAAGCCCTTGCTGAATTTCACTGTGTACAACCTCCCTATTCCCTGCAGACCCATTCCTGCATCTTTGCTGGACCAGCAGGCACAGCCCTCTAGCACCTTTAACAGAAGGTACCATGTGAAGAGATTTGGAATGAGGTCTCTTTTTTCCACTGGGAACTTGCCACCAGCCTCAGACAAACAAGGCTTTGAATCCAGTGACACAGCCCAAGCCCAGTTTTTCCAAGAAAACAAGCGCTGGCTGCTTGAAAGCTCAGAAAAACATGCCCCCTCTTACTTAGGCAGAGGGAACATGACTAAATGATATTTAATTAAAGCAATGTTCTAAATAAGGCAAAACTATAAAACAAACTTACCATCCTCAGGCAGTCCAGGTCCCTGCAGTGCAGCACAGCCAGCCTCCTGAACTGGGAAATAGTACTGGATGTAGCAGTCAGCCTCTCCCCAGACCGTGGACTGCAGGGGAGTGAGTCCCTTCACACTCTCCACGTGGATCTCAAACACGTGCTCCATCAGGTCTTCCCCTCCTGGATCCAATTGCTAACAAAAAAAAGGGGAAGCCACATGAAAGGATGACTTTAGGAATCTGGGAACATTTCAACAAGCTGCCCAGGGAAATGGTTGAGTCATCCCTGGAGGTACTTAAAAGCCAGGTGAATGTAACATTTGGGGACATGGTTTAATGGTGGCCTTGGCAGGGCTGGGTTAGTGGTTGGGTTCAGTGAGCTTACATGTGATAAGAATCTAAGAAGCCTGAGATGGGGGCAGAAAAATTATCTACCATTTTCCTCCTAAAGTTTACAGAAACACTGAAAGGCGAAAAGAAATTTTTTTTCTTGCAAAGTACATAAAATGCATAAAAGTTCCTACCTATCCAACTCCAAGGTAGTGGCAAAACCCCCACAAGAAGGCCGTGAGAATTAACATTTTCTATAATTTTGCTGGTTGTTTGTTTTTGTTTTTACTGGACTTGTGAAGATAGAAACAGTGGACATGCAAGGCAATAAAAACGGCATAAGGTCAAGACTGATGAGAGCAAGCTGGTAAAAAAAGAGTATAAACAATATAATTCTATGTATAATTTGCAGAATATAACAAAATTGGCTACAGCTCCAAGAAGAGATTGGGAATCATTCATCTAGTAAGGAACCCACTGCTAAAACCCTTTTGACATATCCTTAAAGGAGAAAATGCGGTGTACTGAAGAGCAAATACCAGTGTGGGCTGTGCAGCTGGGTGCTCCAGGGAGTGGGGAGGACGTTGTGTGACTGGAGGCACCATTCCCTCCTCAGATTTGAGCCTCTGCAGGGCCACGATCTGGTCAGCTGATCCCATGGCCAGGGTGACCCTCAGGCTGCCACAAGTGCTGCCCGTGAAAACGTCCACCACAGGCACGAGGCCATCCACAGCCACCACCGGGTACTGGGCCTGCAGGAGCAGCTGGGAAACCCTGGGATCCCTGTGGGACAACCCCAAAACAAACAAAAAAGCCCCAGTGTGAGCACGAGCTATCTGAACATCATCACACAGAACACATTTTAGATGGGATTTTCAAAGCTGATAAAAACCAGTCTATCTTCGTTCCTCTGAAATTTGTCTCGCATCCCATCTTCACTCAGCAGAGACCCATGAGCTGCTGGGTGCAAGGAGTTATTTCCAGCAATGACAAAGGACAGTTTCCCAAAACCTAACAGCCAGCCTAGAGACCTGTGAACAAAGGGATGAATGGGAACAAGACTCCCATTAACACCCTGTAGCCATATGATACTTCTATGATTATAGCTATGTGTCTTTGGGCATGGAAGAACAGAGGGAACAGTGACAGCCTCCCAGAAAGATGTAAAAATCATACACTGAAGTTATTCAAGGCCAGGTTGGATGGGGCTGGAAGCAGCTTGGTTGAGTGGAAGGTGCCAGTGGCACTGGATGGGCTTTAAGGTCCCTCCCAAGCCAAACCATTCTGGGATTCTAAATACACACAAATAGACTGCAGTACTTTACTAAAAAAAATTATTCAAATGACACAATAATAACTAACAAAGTATTGGCGAGTCAGCTCCAGTACCATCTGGTTTCCACATGTCACTAGGTCTGACCAAAATAAAAGGATGAAATCCTTTGCATTAGGAAGAATTTCTTCTGTCCAGTATTTCCAGCAATTTAAACTATTTTAAGCAGGTATATTACTTAACTGAACAAGAAGTCAATAGATTAAACCCAAAAAGAACAAAGAACTCTGGAGAATCCCACTGGATAAGAACACAATTAAAATATGAAGGTTTTGGAGACTTTCTGACATCCAGCATCCCTATGGCAGGGCAAAAATGCCTTTTGCTATGGAGTGTAACTAAGAACCCTCCCACATAACCCCCCCACACCATCACCAACTCCTTCTCTAAGCTTCAGCTAGGATATTTCCCAACCCAATAAAAAATGGGGAAAAAACCAAGTTTACTTGAACGAGATGTAAAACTGATGCAGAGGGAGTTTCACTAATCCCAGCAATTTGTCAGAGCCAGGGCTTCCCAGCTTGTTCCATGCTTCAATAATCATGACATTGTTCTTCAGCCGCTCCAAGTGTTTGGAGGTCAATGAAAAAGGCATCACCTGAAAGGTTTAAAGCAGAATTAGTCCACAGAATACACTGGAAAGTGCTGGCTAAGTACAGAGCATTCTGGTAAATCTACTTTATTCCAGTCTACAGAATTGTGCTTTTTGGAGACAGAAGTTAAAAATCAAATGTGCATTCAACAGAGCCAAGCAGAGATGTTTCTATGTATAAAAAAAGTAACTTAGAAGGAAATGTGTTTGTCAGTGGGGAATACCACACTTCCATCAGTGGGAAATGGAGAACATGTCACTTGCCTGAGAAAAATTAAAGGTAGGCTGCCTCGTGCCCCAGACGACAGCGGATCTCGTTGCCTCCTCAGTGCTGAGCAGTTTGCAGTTCAAATACACATTGCAGGGGCTGGGGAGCCCAGAGCCTTCAGCAGTGAAGTCCTTTCCATCAGGCACCATCAGGAGCACGTGCAGCAGCCAGCCCTGCTCCTCAGCTGGGGCGGTGCGTGTCCCCTCACCCCGGGCTGGGCGCAGCGGCTGCGCGACGTCCCTGCCGCCCGCTCCTGGCTCCTGGCGCTCCTCGGGGCTCCTCGTGGAGCAGAGAGGGATTTCTGCACTCCCACCCCTCCTGCTGGGCTCCTGCAGGCCCTGGGGAGCTGGGGCTGGCTGCCCGGCTGTGCCTGACCTGGCAGCGGTGCTGGCCACGAGCTGCAGGGACACCTGCAAGGCAAGGCACAGCTGGCCAGATGTGCCCCGGCCAGAAACAAGGCATGCCACAGAAACTCGGGAAAACACATCACACCTTTGGCTCCAGAACTCACCCCAAGCCATTATGGTGGTTGTAAGCTACGGCTTTTGCTGTAAAATCAACTACACGTAGTTTTAAGAAATCAAGTCCAGGTTGGAGTGCAAAACCACACAATGACAGATGAATTACTGAATGGTCTGGGTTGGAAGGGACCTTAAAGCTCACCCCACTCTTAACCCTTCACCTGCTAATACAGAGAGCTGTTTATCCTCAGAACTGTCAAATCTCTCCAACTGTTAGTGCTTCTCATTCAGAAGCTGAGCAAACTGGCAGAAACTTGGCTGGAGAAGATAATCCCAAAAGTGACAAGGACAAGGAAGACCAGGCCTCCATGGCAGGAGAGACCTCAGTTCTTGCTACATATGAAGAAGAACCCAAAGCTCCAAGCCCTGAATATGTGCCTCTCAAAATTTGCCTCTAGAGTGGTTTCTGTATTCAAGCCCCAGCTTATTGACAACATTCCTAGACATGCAGGAGTTTCAAAATATTTCTCCAAAACACTAAGGAATAAAAAAGGGGTTCGTGTTATTTTATACTGCTCTTGCAAACCTTTGTATCTAAGACCTCGTAAATTGAAACAAAGAGAGAAAAGAGGATTTAAAAATAAGAGTGTTCAGCCAAAATTAGCAACAATTCAAGGCAGAGATGGTAAAACACATACCTTTAGAGGCCCAACTTGTGTGTGATCTGCCTCTTTTTCCACAGGTAGGTCCCAGCTGACACTGAGCAGCTCAGCCTCAATCACCCTGCGGAGCTGAAGCGCTGCTGAGCCAATGGCCACAGCCTGAGGGGAGGCAAAGAGTTAATTCTGTATGATTTCTATCAGATTTAAAGAATTGCTGTGGAAAAAAAAAAAGCTTTCTGGCTCCCACTCCCACTCACAACGTCAGTTGTACCAACAGGGATTTGGGAAATCTCCTTTACTTCCAATTTCAAGTCTCACTGAACAGTAAGACAAATTTTCCTAGAACCTACTGTAAAAATTCTAGATTAATGCAAAAATTGAATAACCTAAATCCTAGTAAATGAGCACAGTTTCCATACTGAAAGATGCAATTTACTCCCCCATTAAAAGAAAAGCAGATATCCTTGGTGTTGATTAAAACAACATAAGCTGAGTTAACCCCTCTCACCATCTTCATCACAGGCAGATGGTTATGCAAACAACCTTATCAGATAGAAATATACCTTTTCTCCCCCAAAATGCACAAGTTACAGCTGCTTTTCACAGCTTAAACAACAGTCTTAAAGATGAGGAAAGTACAGTTTTTTTTGCTTGCCAGTCTCAAACTCAGAAAAGCCTTGAATGAAGTGACAGGAGTGACAAGCCTGGAACAGTGAATGCTCCTGGCCCCCAGGCTGCCAGAGCTCCAGGAGCATTTGGACAGCACTCCCAGGGATGGATGCACAGGGTGGGATTGCTGGGCTGTCTGTGCAGGGCCAGGGGCTGGCCTGGGTGATGTTCTGGCTCCCCCAGAATATTCTGGGATTCTGTGAAGCCTGAGCAGCAATCAGTGTCATGTCATTTCCCCCCCTAACATCTGACTGTCTGCTCTGAGTGCCTGTGGCAAGTGGAAATGCAAAGAATCCCTCTGCTTTCCAATACACAAAGAAGGAATAACTTGGAGTAAATACCTTTTTCTGTGTGCTTTTTCTCATGTAGATTTTAAAGGCCAGGTCAGAGCCCCACCAGTGCTGCATCATCCTTCCCCCCAGCCACACAGGGAACACAGACTGCTGCTGGAACTTCACCACTGCAAGGAAGAGAAGAGAAACAAATATCCAAAATTACCTGATATAAATAAACTTTCTCCTGGAGAGTGCTCTGTTACAAACACAATCATTTAATTCTGTATTGTTTATTAACACACATAAAGTAAACTGGTTTTCATTTTTGAAGGCCAGTAAACAGCAGGAGGCCAGTAGGACAAAATTAAGATTATGAATTAATAAATAATTAATAAAAATAATTCATAAATTCCTAAATACATTAATATAAACCAACATTATACCAGTATTTAAAGACTTCAGGTGACACCAAGTCTCTGTATGCAGCAAGAGCTGCCCTTCCTCAGTGGCAGAACCCTGCCTCATTTTAACTAACAGAGTTCAAGATGGTTCTTGAGGGAGTCAAAGCTGAGCTGCAAGAAAAAGCACAGCTTCAGGAGAACAGGAGGCTCTGCAAGCACAGACAGAACCAATGTGCACTCACTCTGGAAAGGAGCAGGAGAAGTACAATAACAGTGCTCACAAAGGATAAGGAAGTATTCTTGTGATGACAAAAATGCAGGTTACACATAAGGAAATGTCCAACTGGATGCCCAGCTCCTCCCCACCTTGCCTGGGATGGCTGTGGAATCTTCTCCATTAGGGAAGATATTTAATAAATGGCATAAACAACTCTCAGGAAGGATAATGCTACAGTGGATTGACTTGAAGTCTTCAAATTATTTTCTATTTTATAATCTATTTTTCCCAAGGAGCTGGACTCTACACAAGGCAAAAGCCAGGAGGTTGGATGAGTTTTGGATTCCAAAGGCTGTATTACAAAAGTTCAGAAGAAACAGATGTTTTCTCTGGCCACAAATGGAGAATATACAAGAGAACTCAAAACCTCTCAAGCGCCACTCAGAAAGATGCAAAGCCAATGAGTGGCCACATGGGAGAGGCATTTGAAAGTCATTCCAATTGAAACTGGCATTCCAATTTCTGGGAAGACTGGGCAGGGAGCATCTTGCTCATCCAGCATTCTCTGCTCAGTGGGAACAGAAACAGAAATTGCTCTCAGGGACACAAACACTGGTGACCCTCCGTACAAAGATTAATGTCTGCTGATTTGAGCACAGGACTGGAGATGCCTTGGATCCAGCAGATTATGTGAGCTATTGGAGATACTACATGACATACTTCAACACCTGGGGAATTATTTATTTGGGCTATAAGTAACTCATATTTCTCAAAGTACTTGATCATCCTCCCACTATTGCAGAAAGAATACTGGCTTTGTGTTCAAATGAAGGAATGGGCTTTCTAACTTGTTCTTTCCCTAGGAAAAGAAATTTGAAAATCCCAGTATGAATACTTCTTGGAAGAAAAAAAAAAATCAGAAAAATCATTTGGCTTCCTTCTCCCTGAGAGGATCATTCCCCCACCTGCAGCACAGCAACTCTGGAGGCAGAGGTGCCATTAATCACACTGTGATTTTCAGGCAGGAAAGGAAATATGTGGAAAACACTACTAAATCATTTCTAAGAGACGGAGTCAACAGAAGTAAATCTAAGGGGGGAAAATGACGCTCTTACCATCATCTGTGATTTTACTTGAGGCTACTCGAATTGCTTCTGTTGCTATGGAGACCTGTCCTTTTCCATCCTTGGAGACCCTCACAGGAAAGTGGTACTCCACAAAGAAGGTGCTGTGAATAACAAAGTGGGAGGGTGACCACAATCCACCAAGAATCTGACGTGAGTCATGAAACTCAGCACAGCAGGCAAGTTCCAGATTCACAGCTGGCTGCAACACTTTTTTTTAGGATCATTGAAACACCTATTCTATGAATTCCTTCCATAGATTATCTATGTGCCAGATTCTCCCCCAATAAATCCCCTTTTGTTTTCAGTGCACTGTTTATCTGCAGCTCCTCAAAACCCTGGGAAAGGCACAGCCTGAAGTGAGACCACATCAGGATAAATCAGTCACACCTCTAACTTTCCCAAGTTGGAAATTTGTTGGGATACAATTTCCTCAGAGGAGCAGAAGCCTCAGAAGCCTGGAGAGCCTGGGCAAGCTGCACTACACAGGAGAGCTCAGGGAGACCTGCCCTGAAGGCACAGCAAACAAAGCAGGAAGAAACAATCCCCCCTTACCACTTATGGACAGACATGGGCCGGGGAGGCTTCCCCAGCAAACCTTTCCTCCTGGGGGAGGTCTGGACGCTCTGAGGAGGGATTTTCAGGCTTTCTATGGTGACTCTGGCCAGGTGTACTCGCTGCAGCAATGCCAACCTGTCTGCACCCAAGGATGTGAGAAGAGACATTTCTCTGCGGTCTTCTGGAGGAGCAGTGGCAGAGCAGCTGCAGACACAGAAATGAGGTTCAGGACTGCAGAAACATTCTTGACATGACCACATGAATGGAGAATTGTAGCTTGGTGGGATGCTACTTAAAAACTGCCTAAGGTTCACTAAAACATACATTTAAAATATATTTGGTGATCTCTGTAATTCTCTTACAATATCTGGGGTCCATAACTGGAAAAAAAAAAACCAAACAACCCAGAAAGTGCATGTTCCACATTGTTGATCTGAAAAAATCTTATCCTAACTCTTCAAAAAGAAAAGTTTCATTCAATGCCATGTACAAAAGCTGGGAGATGATATAGTTATAGACAAGGACAAGTCTCTGCTGCAGAGGAACAGCAACAGGATTTTTGTCATAGTTTTAAATCTCATTTGTGTCATTTGCAAGACTTGAGTTGCAAATGATTTTGTGTTGGTTCCTCTGGGAATATGAATTTTACCTGATGTAAAAACAACAGTGTTAGTCAGAAAAATAATCAGAAATAATTGTTTGGAGCTAAAATTGAAATAAAAATAGTCACAAAACCTTTACATTAACTGTATTGTACAAGATAAGCTTGATAACTGGATCTTTAGGAACACTTTTAGTGGTTCCACATGAAAAAAAGGGAATGCAGTTTAGATGAGGTAAAACAAAAGTCACTGATGCAACTACCTGGGTTTAGTGTCTGTCACATTCTGATCACAGGCATGAAAATCCTTCTGTGGATTCACTGGAGCCGGTTTTTTGAGAGTTTCTGTCTTGGATGCTTTTTTTGAGGCTTTAACATCATCATCACTGAGGAAATCGCTCAAACTGGAATCAGATTTCTAAAGCAGAAATAATGCACATAAATAAGAAGTTAATTGTCACTGTACAGAGAGTTCCATAATGGTCACAATACATAAATGGAAAACAACTTGTGCATTGCATCAATTGAAACAATTAAAATGGTATCAAAATTTCAGGGATTTAAAAAACAAAAAAGTCTCCTTGGACAGCTTCAATGGCAGCACTTTCCAAACTCAATACTTGACTTTGCAGTCTTAACAATATTCTTTTAATAATAATAATTTCAAACAATCTACACACGTACTCACAAGCATTTGTATGATAGTTAATGCTAATCCAGCTCTAAAACACTGAAATCTGTCGTTTGTCTGATCATGCAAACCTCCTGCTCTGCACAGTAGGGAAGGCACACTTTCCTCTGGATCTCCACTTACAGGAGCTGAGTAAAAGAGCTTCTCCAGCAGACTCTGGTCGTAGTGGGGATCCCCCAGCTCACTGCCATACACCTCGCTGCCAAGGGAGAGGGAATCCCACAGGGAGCCTGCTCGATCCCAAAGCTGCCCCGGGGAGAAATCAGCGCTGCGGACACAGGAGAGAGAAATGCACCTCAGCACCTCAGGGTTCCAGCGCTGCAGTCGGTCCCCAAGGGACGTGGACAGGATTTGATCCTGGATTTGGGCCGTGCTGGCTCCAGCCAGGGGCAGACTGTGCTCACACAGCACATCTGTGAGCCAGCCTGAAGGGTCCCCTGGGCACAAATCTCTGTCCCCAGAGGAAAGCAGTGTGTGGGAAGTGAGGGACAGCCTGGGTGAGAGCAGATCTCTGCAGATCACTCAGTCCAAACCCTGCTCAAAGGGAATGAAATGCAAATAAAAAGTTGTTCCGCTGGATTCTGGGTGTCTTGGAAGCTGCAGATTCCACAACCTCTTTGGGCAACCAACTCCAGACCTTGGTGATTTTCATTGTAAAATATACCTATGAATATCAACCTCTAATTCTTACCCTTCACTACTTTGTAACTTCTGGAATGCTTTAAGATACCAGTGATACCTAAGGACAGTTTACTTTGATTAAAAAAACCCTCCAAGTTATACCTGAGTAGGTGCAAATGCAAGTATCTTTAGATACAAGCTGGGGTTAGTTTGGCTTAAGGGTTTTCTCTGTGCTGTGAGCTTAAAATAATTTTATGATCTGCAACACTCCAGTGTTATCCACTGATAAGCCACAGTGAAAAACTAAGTGCAGGGCACAAGAAACATGAAGTTTAAATTCTGAACCATATCTGACCCAGAAGCTGTGTGTTCAGGGTGCAGATGTGGACACAACAGAAGCATCATTTATGCTCCTGCTACACAAAATGAGAGGAAAAGGTCCATTTAACATCTGGAGAAAGATTAAAAACAGCTACAGTTTCTCATTAGCTTTAATTTACAGAGTGTTTCCTCTCCCAAGAAACAAGGTATTTGTTTTATGTGCTTACTTTATGGAACATTTTAGGCCACAACACTTACAATTATTAAGTGACTTAGTTTTATGAAAGACTGTGGTTAATCCTTCTGACATCACTTCCAGGGGCTTGCAGCTATCCAGGACTTCATTAAAGCATTCAAGCTGAGCTATAAAACACCTCCATCACTCGCACACAAGTCACTGGTTACATTCCCAAAAATGTGGGCAACTTGAAAGGTCAAGAGACCTTTCTTCAACACGCTCAGACAAGGACAATTTTGCAGAAGCCTCCAGTGCATCACACTCACCTGCCCAACAGCAACTGAATTGCTCTTTCTTCAGAGTTTAGGTCCAACTGCTGACCTGAAACTTCAGATCCAAAGTGATGGGGATCTTCAGGAGCGGGCACAAAACCGGACTTCAAGCCTCTTGGGCTCCTGGGTAACAGCAATGGAAGCACAGACAGCAGAAAAAGGAACAATAAAGACATTAAGGCATGCTCAAGATTAATCCATTATTCGGTCTATCAGTTTTTTTCTGTGAAGTCCAAAATAATCGACTTTAACACAAATACAAAGAGTTTGTGCAGAAAGAAATGAAATGGAGTTTGCAATAGCATCATTGACTGTCAAAGACAATGGCATTGCTTTCTGGTTATCACAGAACAACAGCCAATATTCATATTTTTCCAGAGGAAAACCAAGAAATCCTAGTTTCTTTTCTCCTAAGAAAAAACCATGCATTTAGGTCATCAATTACTTACACTTTTCTGAAAAACTGTTCCCTGTGATGCAGTGCCATTTCACTGGCACTGTCTTGCACTACTCTTATTCCCTACCAAAACATAATATTTCCTTGGCAAGTAACTTAGAACTAAATACAAATATACTAAGAAATGAAATTAAAATCAATTACTTAAATCAAGGCTTACTACATGAAGATTAAAATGAATTCACAAAATTTAAGCACATATTCACAGGTAGAAATTATTTTCCCATTTGAATGATGTGCTGCTTTCACCCCAAATGAATCCTAAAACACATCCCATGAATCTCAGTAGCTACAGTTTTTGGATAAAGCCTCACAATTTATGGCTTGGAGCTTGAATCTCACTTCCCCCAGTCCAAACTCACTTTGTTGGTGCTTGGAAATCGTCTCTCTCTATAAAATGAGACATTTTATTCAGTTCCACCTCCATGTCTGGGCTGGACTTCATTGCAGAAACAAGCATGGCATCACGGAGTTTACTGCCCTGATCCAAGAGAGCTGGGAAACAAGCAGAGGGATTGCATTTCAGCATTCAAATGCATTTTAAAAGTCATGTGGAGACACAATCAATGTGTCAGCTACAGTCAAGAAACTTGTTTTCTGCTGTTCCAAAGAGATCTTGGTGCCCTGGGGATTAAGTATGTTTTATACACCAGAAAACAGCTGAGCTGGGAGTGAGCAGAGTGATCCTCCATCGGTCTCCCACTCCACTGCACAAGGAATTTCTCTGCACACACAGGGTCAGGTGTTGAAGTGCACTTTTAGGATAATTTAGGGAAGAGCAGTTTGCCACTGCAGGATGTCTAATTTTTGTTCTTCTCTGTAAATATGCAACTCCAAAGACAGCACATATGCAAACGTGCCCTACTCCAATGCTGGGAAAGCCTTTTTGGATTAACGCAGCAAGAGGGAGCGAAGTCTCTCTTTCCCTTCACAAAACCTGACAGATATTCAGAAAGCCAGACAGGCAGAGGGAATACCATCTGCAGTGCAAGGTGGAAGATGAAGTAGGCTGCACACAAACCTGAGAGCAGGTCTTTTGCAGCTGGGTTGTGCACGGAGAGCACCCGTGTGCTGCCCCTGGGAAGCGCTTCGGGATCGGCGCTGGTGGGCAACGACAGGGGCTGACTCTCAGGGCTCATTTCCATGTGCTCATCTGGCACAATCACATGAGGATGAGGAGCAGGAAAGGTGTCCTTCATGTTTTCAGAGTTCTCTTGGTACAGCAAACAGTCCTTTCCTCTAGGGAAAAATGAAAATGTATTTCAGTGACAACTCCAGAGGGCGGGTAAAAGGATTCAGAACTCTGCAAATTCTCCAAAAGGAAACATGACATGTTATTTTAATGATTCCTCACCTGCCACTGAGACCCCCAGAGACACCCATCCAAGTTGCAAGTAAAGGATTTTTAAAAAAAACTTTTAAAAAGATCTTTTTTACAAGAGCACGTTGTGACAGGATGAGGGGGAACAGATCCCCACTCACTGCCATAGGGTAGGTTTAGATCAGGTATCAGGATAAAGTTCCTTGCTGGAGCACGGTGAGACTCTGGCACAGGTTACCCAGAGAAGCTGTGGCTGCCTCATCCATGTCCAAGGCCAGGCTGGATGTGGCCTGGAGCAACCTGGGATAGTGGAAGGTGTTCTGGCAGCAGGGTTGCAATGAGATGAGCCTTAAGATCCCTTCCAGCCCAAATTATTCAGTGATTCGATGGTTTGAGGCACCTCTTGTGTGCTCTTGCATGACTTGAACTAAGTCAACCTAAGAAGCAAATTTCTGTCAGACAAGAAATTGTCTCTGTCACCTTGGAAACCCTCAACATCCTGGATTTCATACAAAATGTATGTCTGAAAATACCAAGCATCCCATAACTCACAAGTGTACCGCCACCACTTAAAAATTCTGTGTGAACTGCAAAATCAACCACAGTTTTGTCATGAGGAAAAAAGAAAAAAGGGTACCTAGGAGATGTGGCTTTGCTGTTGTCAACAGACTCCTCCTGTTCAGCAGTCCCCTGGGTGTGCCTGGGCTGCTGGGATGGAGCAGGAAGCTGGCACTTGCTGCTTCCCTGGGCAGCAGCAGCACCTGAACCTCCTTGTGTGGCTGGCACGCAGCTGCTGGTGTCATACAGCTCTGGCAGAGGCTCTAGGACCAGGGACACCTGGGAGACAAGATGGGCAAATATTACTTGGTTCTTTTCCTATCTAAGTGCACTAAATACTGCATTCAACTTCACCTGTTGTGCAATGGAAAACTGCTGTTTTTCTACATAAAGTCATATTTACATTATGCAGCTATGTCACATATTTACAACTACTTGTTTCTTGTTCCACGGTTTCAAATCCAGTCAAATGCCTTTCATAATCAATTTTCCAGAGCCAGAGCTGGCTGCAAGACACAACTTTCTTAATTCCAGATGTCAAGATCTTCTATTATTCCAGTCCAGCAAAGTGTAAGAACTAAACATCCATTTTAAATCCACTAATACCCACTCTCAGTGCAGAGATGATGACATGTTCCTCGTTAAGCCCAACTACCCCACATCCCTCTAAGCAAAATGAAGCCACCACCATCATTATTTGTTTTGTTTTTTTTTCATTTGTCACCTTAGCTCAGAAATGCCTTGGACAGAGAGTGTGCCATGTACAGCTTGACCCTGCACCTGATTACGCCAGTGTCACAGCACATAATTTATAATAATATTGTAGTATCATGTAACAACGAGCAAGGACATCAAGGGTACCTGCAGCTCTCCGAGTTTCTCCGATGTCGGTGACACCACAGCAAAGGAGCCTTTGATGGGATGGCTGGGAGACAGCTGGGACAGCTTGGTGATCTGTGCCCGGCCAAGGGGCAGGTGCTCACGCTTGGTTAGAACCTCCAGGACAAGAACTCCCATATCTGCAAAAATCAGACACATCTTCAGGTCACTCTCATGGTCACAAGTGACATTTTTTGGCTAAAATGGCAGAAATGCTAGAGGTTAACCTTATGTCCTATTACGATAATGGAGCAGGAGGTAAAGAAGGGTCAATACAGGGATTATTACTGGCAGTAAATGATGATGAATAAGTATTTGGAATTTGGAACAAGGATTCCCAGGATGAATAAGTATTTGGAATAAGGATTCGCAGGAAATGAACGCTTAGGGCAGGACAAAGGGGAATGAATGGCTCACCAGTGCCGGAGGGTATCCCCATGCCAGCCCGTTCCACCCTGCCCGGGAACAAACCGCTCCGGATGCCTCACCTGCCCTGCCCTGGCACAGCCTAAGCCCATGTCCCCCGGTCCCAGCGCGGTGTCCGTACCTGCCAGGTACGCGGCGAGCTGCCGGGGCCCGCAGCGCACGGCGAAGCGGGCGCAGGTGCGGCCCGCGGGCTGCCCGGCCCGTCCGGCGGGCTGCAGCACCGTGCCGCCCGAGCTCTCGCCCCACCAGCGCAGCCGCACCACGGCGGCGGGCTGCGGGCCGGCCCACAGCACGCGGGGCACGGAGCAGCGCAGCCAGCAGCGCGCCGGGCCGCGCACCAGCGGCGGCAGGCTGGCAGCGGCGGCGGGGTCACCGGGACCTGCGGGGACAGGCGGCGTCAGCGGCCCGTACATCACCCCGGGCACCGCGCCGCTCCCCGTCCCACCGCTGCACGCCTCTACCCCCGCCGTGTCCCCCGAGCCCCGCTCCGCCGCCCGTCCCGCCGCGCACCTCCCCTCCGCCGCATCCCGCCCGCGCCTCCCGCCCGGCAACCGCCGCCGCGGCGGGGACTACAGCTCCCGTGCTGCCGCGCGGCCCGCCTGGCACAGCGTCGGGGACTACAGCTCCCGTGCTGCCGCGCGGCCCGCCGGGCACAGCCTCGGGGACTACAGCTCCCGTGCTGCCCCGCGGCCCGCCGGGCACAGCGGCGGGGGCGCGGACTACGTTTCCCTCGGTGCCCTGCGGGCGGGCGGGCGCGCTCGGTGCCGCGCGGCGGCGCTGTTGGCGGAGCCGCTTCCGGCGCGGCGGGGCGGGGGCGGCGCTCTCGGGGGTCCCGGTGTTCCCGGTGCGTCCCCGGCTGTCATGTCGGCCCTGGAGAAGCAGCTGCATCTGGGCCGCCTCCCGCCTCGGCCCCCGTTGCCCGGCGGCGGCGGCCAGTCCGGGTCCAAGATGCGCATGGGGTAGGCGGAGGAAGGGCAGGGGCGGATGCGGAGAGCGGGGGGAGCTCGGGGGAGAGGCGACAGCGGAGCGGAGGCTCTGCAGGGCGGGGGGTCGGGCTGGGGTCTGGAGGGACCGGGGGTATTTACTGGGGGGATCTGCCAGGAAGGGAGGCACGTCATTCCGGGTCTGGGCAGGGAATGGTCATTATTGGGGGATCGGGATAGGGAATGGTCATTGTCAGAACATCTGGACAGGGAATGGTCATTATCAGGACATCTAGACAGGGAATGATCATTATCGGAACATCTGGACAGGGAATGGTCATTATCGGAACATCTGGACAGGGAATGGTCATTATCAGAACATCTGGACAGGGAGCAGTCACTGCTGGGGGATCTGGAGGGAGGCACGGTCATTCTTAGGGGGTCTGGAGGGAGGGATGGTCCTGCTTCCCCATGTTCCAGGTGAGTGGCACCTGGATCAGGCTTCTCCAGCCGCAGAGGCACCAGTGCCCAGCGTACCCTCAGGCTGGGAAGGTGGCAGGTGCTGGGATCAGCTCTCCAGCCCTTTCCTCCCCGTCCTTTTGCCATCAGTGCTTGGAGGAAGGGTCCAGCACCATGTCTGGGCTGTAGCTCAGAGTGCGGCTGGGGCGAGAGGGGTGTGGAAATTCTCAGGAGCTGAAGTCCTCAGCTGCAGTTGGACTGTGGTGGTCCTTGTGGTGGGTCCCTTTCCAAGTCAGAACATTCCATGATTTCTCAGCCGCAGGCACCCATGTGAAGTGACTGCCAAGTGACTTTAATCCCTGCTTAAATCTGCATTTCGAGATGATGGAAGAGTCTGGGATACTCTTTAATTTTTTCAGCAGGGGTTGAGAGCACATTTGGGGAGCTGTGGGAGAAGTCTGACCAGTCCAAGGGTGTAACATGTATTAATTTATATAATTCTTCCTCTCTTACCATGCACTGGAGGGGTTTTAAACGCTGTCGGGGAAATTATTATGAATGAAACAAAATCCAGTGCTGTGGGTAAGGACCAAGAATTCCCCTGGAATCTTCCCTTGGAAGCAGTGGGGAGTAGTTCATAATCATGTTGTGGTTTGATTTACCCCTCTGCCACCCAGTAAATCCCTTTACAGGTGATGCTCCTGTTGTGGGAGGTGCTGCACATCCAGCATGGAATGGCCTCATCCAGAGGGGCCTGGGGCTTCTGTGAGAAGGAGACAAGGGGAGTGGGATAAAAGTTTAGCTTAAGCTGAGCTTATCCTTACCAAAGGTCAGTTCTGTTCAAACAAGTGCAAGATTCCCCCTGAAGAGAATTCCACCAAAAGAGAAAGGGATTAGTTGTACAGGGAAAACACAGTGTGATTTACAGTGCTGGCAGATGTGCAGAGCTGCCCTGAAATAGTCCTTCAAATTTCAAACTTTTTACAGGGAACAAAAATAACTAAACTTAGGAAAATATTTGTTTGCTGCATTAAGCATCTCACATTTATAAATGTGATTTATTTCTGCGCTTTCAATTTCTTGAGTTGCAAGCCAGGCTTTTAAAAAAATGGGTTTAACCTTAATATCCAAGAATGCCAGCAACTTGAGTTTTCCGTGGCTAAATCCTCTGACTGGTGTGTGGGGCACTTTATTCCCTTTTTTTCCACCATGCAGGTCATCTTAATGTGACTGTGGTGTAGCTGAAAGCAGATCTTGAGAAGCAGAGGGTCAAGCATGTGAGATTGCTACAGAATTTACTGAGAACTTCCTAACTTAAATAAAGCCTTACATTTTTTGGCAATATGCTCTTAAAAGGTTAATGTGTGTTTCAGTAGTTCCTAAAAAAATGGCACCTGTTGCTGCATTTAAATCTGTGAAAATAAACTTGTTTTAGCTTTTTCTTTAAAATTTATTCTTTTCTTGCTATTTTTTCAGTACAATCACTTCCTTATGTCTCTCTGTGGGGAGAGTCTCATTTGAGAAGTCAAAGTGGCTGAAGCAAATTGAATCGTGGAATGGTTCAGGTTGGAAAAGCCCTCTAAGATCTTGGAGTGCAACCTCCCCCCCAGCCCTGCCCCACGTCCCCAAGGGCCACATGCACACAGCTTTCAGTCCCTGCAGGGATGGGCACTCACTGCTGCCCTGGGCAGCCCTTTTGGGGAGGCAGTTCTCCCTGATATCCAGCGTGGCTCCCGTGACATGGTTTGGAGTGGGTTTTGTGGGAGCATGGGATGTGTGCTGGAATTTCAGCGCATTTCATGGCATGTGGCATCAACTCCTGCTTTGCCAGCACAGTCCTCTGCTCCCTGGATTTAAATGTTCTCCAGCAGAAACGATGGTTCCAAAAGGCCCTTTCCAGAGGAGGCTGGAGCTTCTCTTCAGCTCCAGCAATATGTGGAACTCAGCCTCTGGGAGGAATTCCGTGCGCATTTCTTTACGGAGCGCTCATGGCCAAGGCTGTGTTGGGAATTGCAAGCGATTCCTTCAAATTGCTCCACGGATGAAAACCAAAAACAAAATCAAAGTCACAAAACACAACAAAATCAGGCTTATGGCCTGACTCTGTGTTCTGTGGGGAAATCAAATAATAGAATTTGTGAAGCCACCCTCCAGGCAGCAGATCCCAACAGCTGTAGCAGCTGCTGCATTCCCTGTCTTGTTTTTTGCCCTTTGTTTTTTGCTCGTGGCTCATTCAGAGTTAAGCACCTGGATGGGATTTAAAAGTGAAAGTCAGTTTGCTGTTCCTTTCCAATGTGTGAGTAAAAATCATGTACAATCTCTGAAGATCTTTTAATTATCCAGAAGGACATGATTGGATCAGATCTGTGTAATTCAATCATGGCAATTCCTACTCATTTTTTCCCTTTTAATCCACTTTTCCCCCTTGGAATCCTTTTAATAAAAAAAAACATTTTATGTATTCAGCATCTCTAAGGCAGAACTTAAGATACTGTCCTTGTCAATTTTTAGAATTTCTAAATACAACTTGTCAGCCGTGGCGGTTCTTACTTGTAGATGATGTTTGATTTGCTTGGGTTCAAATATGATGTGAGAATGAAATCTCCTGATTCATGCACTTGTTCTATATTTGCTTTAGTAGTTTTAAATAGGGGCTCTCAGCAGAAAAAAGACTTTCTGAAAATGGTTCCTTCTGCTTGGTGCAACCTTTTTTTTTTTCCCTCATTTTAGGAAAATACCTGAAAGAAAACCCCTTCAAAAATCAGGGAGAGATTGCTGAGCCATGTGGGCATCCTAAGGATCGAGGACATGAGAAAGAGGACAAACTGCACAATAGGATAAAACAGAGGGAGCCCACAATTTGTTTTGTAATTCCAGCTTAATATGCTGGCTTGGAGTTTAAGGATCAGTCTAGAAAAGTTATTATGTCAGATCCATTTTTGTTTTGGTTTGCTGGATACTTAAAAAAGCTATTAGTTAGTTCTGTCAGCTTAAATATTGGTCAGCAAAATATGACTTCAGCATAGGAAGGTGGAAAACCACAGCTGCTGTTTATTGAGCACACTTCTAATTCTGAATGTGTGTTGATGCTTCACTAAAAAAAGCAGCTCTAGAAAAACTCAAAATCAAGGATTCTTTCCTTTGGAGAAATGTTTTTGCTCAGCCCTCTGTGGCCACCTGGGATTTTGTGGAAAGCAGCACATTTATTCTGCCCTTTTGGGGGTTCAGTGTTAAACCTGAGGTCACTCACGTTTCCTCAGCATTGCTTGGATGCAAGTACTTTGTTTTAGATCATGATCAACAGGTATTTGCATCAGAGGTGATGATAGTTTTTAACTGCCAGCTCCTCTTCACTTTCTGCTCCAGCTCCCTTACCAGCACAGGAGTTCTACTGTATGTTATTCCCAGACACTTCATGTGTGACACAACTACTAACATTTTCTCTGGAGGTGTTCACTCCTGTTAAGCTGAGTTTGAGGCATTGCTAAATGCATCAGTGTGGCAAGCTCCTAGGGAAGGAAGTGCTCTGCCTTGCTTCCATGGGTTCCTCTTGCAGGTTGTGAGATTCTCTCTGCCTGCCTCTTGCATGAAAATTCTGCTGTCAGAAATGGCATTGAGGGAGACACAGAAGTACTCATCCCTGGGAGTGTCCAGGGCCAGGCTGGATGGGGCTGGCAGAGGGCTGGGCAGGTGAAAGGTGATTTTGGGCACCAGCCAAGAGGCTGCTGTGCTCCCCTGTGTGACTGTGGCTGCCCATGCCCTGCTGCCACAGAGGTGGGCTCACGTGGCGCATCCAGCGTGCCACCATCAGTCAGCCACGTTCCCTCCAGGTTCCTGGTGTCACAGCAGTGCCAGGGCTGGGCCACCAGGGCGTTCCTGCTGTCCACCAGATTTATGGATCAGGTGGGAAGGGTGTAGCCAGGCAGATGACAGCATGTACTGATCTCCTGGAGCTGCTCAGGGCAGTGGAACCCCAAAGCAGCTGTAACATGCTGTGCAGAAGCCTGGCTGCAGCTGAAATGCTGCATTTTGAAAGGGTGAAGGAATTTATTTTCGCTAGCTGCACATCCTACCTATTCAAAACCCAGAGAGGGGAAATCATCCAAGCTGTGGGCAGTTCTCTCCATCTCCAGAAAGAACCAGAACTATGGTATGGAGAGAGCATGTGATCAGGCTGGGATGGCTTCCAGGGAAAAATTAAGCTTTGACTGTGATGTTTTTTTCCTTGATCAGAGGATGAGATTAGGCTGAGGTGGTAAAAGAGATTAATATTTTCTGGATTTATGTAGGTGTGTGACTTCTCATTTTATTTAATTGAGATTTAACAAGAAGTCTGGAAACGCACAGGAGGGAATTTGGTCCATACAGGGGGTGGCTGGTTTATGTTTCATATCCTAGAAACACCAGGGGAAACAGAGATTTTGTTTCTCCAAAATTGAAAAGCTGCTTTGTCCGATATTTGCTATTTCTTTAGGAAGCCAAGAATTCAGGAGAAACTTCTTCAGCAGGGATTTTTCTGCTCTGAAGGTCTTTCACCCCTCACGCCCATGCTTGATTTTAATATTCTGTGCTGCCTGCCTGCCTCCCCCAGAAGAGCTGAAGTGCAAAAACATGGTTAAAATGGTGCACTGTTACTCATCCTGTATCCTGGGCTCTAACTGAGCCTAATTATGCCACTTCCAAAATTAAGCACTACTCTTTTAGCCTTACTGAGTAAATACCAGCCCGAGAAACAAATTCTGCACCAACTGAGTCATCAGGAAAATTCTGATTGCAGAGAGCCTTTTGTCAGTAATGGTGGTACAAGGAGAGGGCACAGCTGCACCTTTTAAAGGAAGCAAAAAATAAATTGGTTTGTCAGCTGGGTGCCTTTTGCCTGTGGGTCACTGCAGACTCGGAGGTGGTACTGGGACAGTATCACTGTTCTGTTTATTTTCCCTTGCCTTGGGTCTGAGTAGTCTAAATCACCATTGTTCAGTCTTCCTTGGAATTACTCGATGAGGAAAAGACTCTTTTCTCTGTTTCCACTGCATCTCCTCAACAGGAGCAACAATTAGGGGAGGATTCCTTCACTGACAGTAAAACTCTGGATATTGTGGTTGTATGGGCATTTCACTGATGCGCCGTTTGCTTCCAGTCTGAGCTGTTGTGTAACACCAGTGTGTTCTCTTCAGTGACAGGAGGCCTGGATGCCAATTTCAGTGGAAGACTTTAAAAATAACTCTTTCTTATGGAATTTTTTCTGTCTTGCAGCCCTGGAAGAAAGCGTGATTTTTCACCAGTGCTTTGGAGCCAGTACTTTGAGTCTATGGAGGACGTTGTGGTAGAAAATGAAACTGGCAAGGATATATCCTTTTTTCTTCCCCCATATTGAATTTGTCACAACCTCAGAGATTATGGGGGAGGTATCACGTTTTGTTTAGTTTATTGGGGTTCCTCAGCTTTTCCATGTGTTCCTTCTCATCTTCCATTGTGTCTCCTGCAGGGTTCAGTGTCAGTAACCAGAACTATCCCTTCCAGGCTGACAGTTAAACTGTACCTAGCAAGGCTAATTCCTGATATTGCTTCTTTAGTAATAATTTTTAATTTAATTTAATTTAATTTTTAATAATTTTTTGAAAGTGTTTCCAACAGCCATGGGCAGGGACACCTTCCACTGTTCCAGGCTGCTCCAAGCCCCAAAGTCCAGACTGGCCTTGGACACTTCCAGGGATCCAGGGGAAGCCACAGATTATCTGAGCACCCTGTGCCAGGGCCTGCCCACCCTCACAGGGAAGAATTTCTTATGAACATTTAATTTAAATCTCCATTCTTCTAGTTTTAAACCATTCCCTTGCCCTCTCATTATTTTGCCTGTGTAAAAAATAACTCTCCGTCTTTTTTTCCTAATGGATTTCTAGTTTTCTCTTAGTTCACTTCCTTGTTGTGCCCAAGGAGAAGAGGACAGGGGATAAGAGAATTACAGGGGCGGGAGAAAACCTGGGCAGCAGGAACAGAACTCTTGACGCTTAAATTGAGTTACATTTTTGCCCAGGTAATGCTTGAACATTCCTGTTGGTCAGATAAATGAAGGGTAGAAGTAAAATACTGTTTGGTATTGCAAGCTCCACAATTCATTCTGCTGCCTTGAAGCAGCTCTGAGAAATGTCCTTAACTGTTCATACACTTTTCGAATTTACAAAAGTGGCTTGGAGGGGCCTGTCTTGCTGCTGCTACACGGTGGAGGCCACTCTGCCCTGTCCTGGGCTGTGTTTACTGTAAGTAAAGCTGCTGCTCTGTTTGTTGCTGCAACTGCTTGTTGCTGCTAATCCCACTTTGCAAACAACATTGTCTCTGTCTCTCCTTGCAGTCTGCAATCATCAGCAGGATCCAGTGTAGGATTGTGGCCTTAGACCTCCGAGGCCATGGTAAGTCAAAGAAATAAATCTGGAGTCAAATCAGTGTGTTACATGCTCCCATTTTTCAAAGGAGATGCAATGAATTCCTCTCAGGATGACTAGGAAAACATCCTTAAGGCATCCCAATTTGATTCAAAAGCAGGGATGGAAGACTGGCTTCTCTCAGAAGCTGAGACCCCCTGAACTTTTGCTTGAGACAGTGGTGGACTGCTTCCTTCCACCAAGCCATCTTTCATATTTCCATAAGCTCTAAGTGGTCTTTGCCATGAAAAATGAGGACTGTTCTTTCATTTTAATATCCATAAAGAACAGTTATGGGCAGTGTTTCCTACCCATAGTACCAAGTGTTCCTGTTAATTCTGTGTTTCTTAATTATTCATGTTCATTGCAGTAGGCTTGCTCTTCATATCTGTGCCTAAAAGCTTTGTACCATCACTGCTCTAAGTCCTGAGGGGGCCTGGAGTTTTTCAACTTAAGTGAACTTAACTTGAGTTGGGTTTTTTTCAGGAGAAACAAAAGTAAGGAATCCTGAAGATCTGTCTGCAGAGACTATGGCAAAGTAAGGAAACTTATGCTTGTTTCCCCTTTTCACAAACCTCCCTTCCTCTCCTTGGCTGAGCAATAAACTACTTGAGGGCACACAGCCTTCATTCAGAGGAGCTGGGAGATTAATTTCACGTGATTCTGGTTATCCCTCCTTTCCTTCCATTCTGGGACAGTCTGAAATGATGTCCCTCCCAGCTGAGCCAGATTCCAAGAGCTGGAGTTGTTCTCCCAGTACCCCCAGTTTTTAAACACTGAGCACTTTAAACCTGCCACATGCTGAAGAGCCCCTAAGGGAGGTGGAATGCTTCCCTTAGACATCCATGGGGTATTTGAGTCTGAATCACCAGTTTGACTCTTCCTCAGCCCTTGGGGTGAGTGGTCAGGGCGGGCCCACATTGGCCTGGTAACACCCCTGAAGTCTGGGTCACAGACACAGGATTTTCAAGCATAGAAATGCTTTTTCAAACTGTCATGACCTGCTTTGGCATGCAAATCCATCCCCCTCTTGACAAAACTGTAAGAAAAGCAAATACCCACTGCTAAGCACATTATGTTCTGCCCATATTTAGTACAAAGAGACTCTTTGCTGTGACTACAACTAAATGATGAAGGATTTTGTAACCTTCCCATGGACAGATCCACTGGGTTTGTTGAGGGGAGGCCATGTGTGAAATGTATTCTGACTTCCATTGTATACCTTATTCCTGCTGCTTATGCCTTGTCAGATCCTGATGTGTAACTGTTCTGAGGAGATGCTGGATTAAATAATTAGAATATTTTAGATCTGGAGCAGCACTGCTGTGGAGGGAAAGCAAGTTCCTTTTGTTTTGAAACCTTCCCCTCTTCTTAGCAATGAGCTTGAAACTTAGTCCTGAGTGTCTTTTAAATAGGAGCCTTAAATTATAGCTGGTGTTCCTGTTTGTTCTTTTAAATCAAGTCCTCAAACAATTTTCTCTAGCAGAGCAGACAAGCTGGTCAACCTGTTCATTTTTCACTTGTTTTCCATTTTCAATAGAAATGGAATATTTTTTTTCAATAAAAATTGCTCAGTTCTCAGGTTCCTCTGAATGGCTGTAGTCAGGAAAGCCAGCTGGGGGGGTGTCTTTAAACTGCTCTTCAGGAGATTTCAGCTGTCGGCTCTGCTGCTGTTCTGGGGTTTGGGAATCGTACCAGCCAGCTTCCCCATCCTGGGAAAAGTGTCAGGAAGTGACAGCTTCAGTTTAGCAGGAGATACCTTTTGGGAAGGGTGGGGAAATTGCCCCTTGCCTGTATCTGTGCTCACAGAGAGTCTCAGTCTTTTTGCCCGTGCTCAGTGTTGTTCATCTTTGCCATGGTCAGCAGGGCCCAGTTATTTTTCTCTCTCTAATTCCAGTTTCTTCTTTTAAGAACAATGAACTTCTTGGTTTGTGCTTCCATGCAAGATGATTTGACAGCTTTTTCTCACCTTTTATTTAACGTCCCCACTAGCAAGTGTCAACCTAAAATATTTTCTACAAGGAATCACAGAATTTGGGCTGGAAGGGACGGTAAACGTCATCCCCATGGACAGGGACACCTTCCACTAGACCAGACTGCTTGAACATCTTTTAAATTAGTATCTTTCAAGTGAGGATTCTATTGATAGAAGGAGAAATGACATGGATGTCCAGGGTTTCCTGCTCTGCAGCAGTGACAGGGAACACGCCTGTGTGCAGCCTGTGGGTCAGAAGGGGTGTGAGGGCGCAGGCTGTGTCCCTGCTGGCGGTGCCAGGCGGGTTTGCTGTGCCGCAGGGACGTGGGCAGCGTGGTGGAGGCGCTCTACGGGGACCTGCCGCCGCCCATCATGCTGATCGGGCACAGCATGGGCGGCGCCATCGCCGTGCACACCGCCGTGGCCAACCTGCTGCCCAGCCTGCTGGGGCTCTGCATGATCGACGTCGTGGAGGGTGAGTGTGCCCGCCCCTCCCGGCTCTCCTCCCTGCCCCACGTCCCCCCATACACGAGGGTTTGCCCTGTTTTTAAACCCGCTCCACCCTCCTTGCAGATCCTGTGCGCACAAAAATCTTTCCAGTGTGACCCCCCCTTCTCCTTCTCCTTCTCCTTCTCCTTCTCCTTCTCCTTCTCCTTCTCCTTCTCCTTCTCCTTCTCCTTCTCCT
>JAWMQZ010000001.1:208132-222262 GCA_035584835.1 Tangara arthus
TCTCCTTCTCCTTCTCCTTCTCCTTCTCCTTCTCCTTCTCCTTCTCCTTCTCCTTCTCCTCCTTCTCCTTCCTTTTCCTCTTCCTTTTCCCAGGTGTACTCCCTCTGTTTGCCTTTTTCCTGCTAATGTCACAGGATCAGAGAATCAGCTAGGTTGGAAAAGACCCTGGAGATCACTGAGCCAAACCTATGACCTAACACCACTGTGTCAGCTAGACCTTGGCACTAATTTCTTTGAAACACTTTCTTGGTGGGGAGGAGGGTGACTTTTGCTGTAATGGTTGGTGCTGATAAATGATGGCTGCTTTCTCTCTCTGAACATCCTGCCTGTTCAAAAAGCAATTTTCCAATATGACTGTTGGCTTAGAAATACCAATCTGCACTTTCCCTAGCAGCATTAGATCACTGGGGAGCTCCAGCTGTCTGTGAGGGTGTTGCAGCCAGTTTTGTGTAGAGGGATGTGGCAATAATTTCATCAGATGCCATGAAGATGATGAACATGATGCAATTTGCTTTTAGGTACTGCCATGGATGCCTTGAACAGCATGCAGAACTTCCTAAGGAGTCGCCCCAAAACATTCAAGTCGCTCGAGAATGCCATTGAGTGGAGGTAAAGCTTGGGCTCAGCCTCTGGAATCACTTGTCTGTGTAGCCCGACTCCTGAAGGAAGCAAAGTTTATATAATCTGGCTGTTTACAGGCCCTGTCCCAGCCCCCTGCCGTGGGTTTAACCCTGTTCCACTGGTTCCCCACCAGCACTTATCCCTCTTTCTCTTCTCAGTTATAGTGACAAAGGGAGGTTCACGTAAGTTTAGCGTGAGCCACTCTGTTCAGTGTGAGAGCAGGAGCTTTGGGAATGGTTTGGGGAAGTCCTGAGCTGTAGAGGAGTTTAACTCCTGTTTCTGGGCCTGCTGATTCTTGAAACTCTTCGGTAAATATTTCTGTCTTCTGATTATTTTTTTCCCCTAGTGTAAAAAGTGGACAGATAAGAAATCTCGAATCTGCCAGAGTTTCTATGGTCGGTCAAGTCAAACAGTAGGTGGCCTTTGGTTTATTTCATTTATTATTTAAAATTTTTTTTCTGTTTTACAATACCGTTGCTACATAGGTGCACTTGAAAATGAAAATTTCTTAAAGCAAAATTGCTGAACACCTATGGTTTAATCCTGGGTGGTGTTTTGGTTTGGATTTTTTTCTTTTGTCAGGGAATCAGTTTCTGATTTTATTTTCACAGATGTGAAGAGGCTGCCAGTCCTGAATGCCCTAAAGCCATAGTAGAGGGAATTATTGAGGAAGAGGAGGAGGAGGATGAGGATGAGGAAGGAGGAGGCTCTGTCAACAAAAGGAAGAAAGAGGATGACACAGAGGTTGGGAACTTGTTGCTGTGTTTTCAGCTTCCCCTGCAAGAGCTGTCACCTGTGGTTATCCAAATCATTCTGATATGAAAGGGAGCCACTCCAGGGAGAGAAAACTGGATGGGAGCCAAGCCCAAATGTTCAGGCAATTTGTGAGCTATTTGTGTCAGTAAAAAACAGCAAATTGATTGCCCTGGATCCTGCAGGCTCTTCTCTTGGTGTAGCTCTTGCTGACTTTCTTGTTCCTTACTTGTGTACTTTGATTTGGAGAGAGATGTAGAAGCAAGGAGGGTCATCCCTGGAAGTGTGTAATCCACCAGAGGGAGCCAGTATTGTTTTATTTTTTATATCTATGTATTTATGCATTTCCAGGTGGCTCCCTGAGTTGGTTTTCTTTCTGCTGTTTTACTGATCAGTAACACAGAGCTCTCTCTCCTCCCTGCAGACAAAGAAGGAGCATTTATACACGTGGCGAATCGAGCTGGCCAAAACAGAGAAGTACTGGGATGGCTGGTTCAGGGGTTTATCCAACCTCTTCCTCAGCTGTCCCACTCCAAAGCTTTTGCTTCTAGCTGGTACGTGTCCCTCCCAGTCCTGCTGTGCACTTCAGTGAGGTCACACTTGCATTTTAGAGCACAGGGTCAGCACTGGGCTGCAGCGGTTCCTGGGAATACCTGGGCTTCTCCGTGTCTCCTAAAATAGCGTGGTGTGAGCTGAACTTTTCCAGTGAAAGTCAAATACAGCTTTAAGCCCTTTTAGTACCTTAATAGCAAATACCTTTTGTAAATATCCTTTTAAGTTGTATTTTTTGGCTGTGTTTCTTTCCTGTAACTTTACTCTCTCAAGGTGCAGCAGTGAAATGTCCTTGTCGTGGGTGTCAGAGGTGTTTATCTTCTGTTTTCCAAGCTAATGTATCTTCTAAAATACAGAGTAAAGCCTGGCTCAGAGAATGGTGTTCTCTCTGGCTGTTCTCCAAAACATTTGTTTATTGTTATTATTTGTTTATCTGCTTGTAGGTGTTGACAGGCTGGATAAAGACCTGACCATTGGACAGATGCAAGGTAAGTATTTATTACTGTTACTTCAGCCTTACCATAATGCTCTTTTTGCATGACAGCTTGTTGCTATGGGCACAGTCAATATCCAAACAAATGGGCATTAAAGAATTTGTCCATCCCAAAGTGTTCTCCTGCTGTGGTCAAGGAAGGGTGGGGAAGGTGAGGAGGGAAAGGTTCAATTCAAAGGGCTGTTGCTGTGGGTTTTGTTCAATCCAGTGTTCCGTGCTCCCAGCAGTGGAGCTGCTACACTTCTCTTGGATCAGAATGATTGCCTGTGAGGGCTTCTTTCTAATCCATTTTTGCCCTTTCTAGCTACATCCCTGATGTTCCTAGCTAGAACACCTGGGACCATTCCAAATTGTCCCATCTCCCAGTGTTTCTGACAGACAGCAGACCAAGATTAAGCACCTTCATTCATGTTTTGGGGTTTGGGTTGGGGTTTTTCCCCCCATTCCTGCTTTCCAGAGCAACCAGTACTGGAAAGTGGTACTGAATAGCAGGATAAGTGTTACCTTAAGGTAAATCTGGTGAGAGTTCCAATTCTGACACGAGCCTGCATTGAGAAGCTCTGAGAAGTTCAGCTCCATTTTAGCTCCTGGGAACCTGTTCTAGTTACACCTGGAGAAGGTGAATTAAGCAGCTGGTCCATGTTTCCTTTGGAGACCACGGGCTGTGCATGGTGTGGAGTCTGCTGAGACCTCCTGCCGTCTCTGGGGCCTCTTTTCCAGCTACATTTCGTGGGGTCAGTTGGTGCAGAGTGTGAGGTCTGTGTGCTGACTCTCTCAATCCACAGGGAAGTTCCAGATGCAGGTCCTCCCACAGTGTGGCCACGCAGTCCACGAGGATGCTCCAGACAAGGTGAGCCCCACTGTGGGGTTGAAGCTACGTAAGACACAATCTGAAATGCAGAAAAGGATCTGTTCCTTACCATGCAGCAGAGATCATACTGCAGGGGCATCTTTTGGCACAACAACTGGATTTCACAAGCAGCTTGGATTTTTCAGCTGTCTGGAAAGCCCTGGCTAAGATGTTACATGCCACAGGGCTGGGCTATGGATTTAACTCTCAGGCTCGTGGTGATGTACCTAATTCCACCCATGTGGAGTGTGGATTTCTCCTGCCTTCCTTTCCTCATGCAGTTCGCTTGCACTAAGCTGCAGCTTTAGGGGTTGGTCTGTGTTTTGTTGAGTTGGGTGGCTCACATTTTCCAAATAGAAACCAAATGTTCCTGCAGCAGCTCTGACAGAGCGGTGCTGCTTCTGGGCACTGCTGGAGTTGGTGTCCAGATGGAAGCAGGAATGTGGTGCAGCCAGTGGAGCCTGTGGTTGGGAGCACATCTGGTTTTAAAGCTCATTCTGCACTGACAGCTGTGTTAAAACTCAGCCTTTCTGTGCTTCACTTTACCAGTCTGAAATAGGTATTTCTATCTAAACATACTCAGTTCTTAAGCTGTTACTCTTTTTTCATACATTCTGAGCAATATTGACCAGGCTGGACGGGGCTTGGAGCAGCCTGGTGTACTGTAAGATGTCCCTGCCCATGGCAGGTGTTGGAACTGGATGAGCTTTAATGTTCCTCCCAACCCAAACCACTCCAGGTTACTGTCTTGCATCCTGAATTTACCTTTTCTCCCTGCTAATTGTTTCAAGAATTACTGACATGGGTGGAGAAAAGGTTTGGTCACTTCTTGATGGCAGGCTCAGTGTCAGAGTAAAGCTGAAGGTGTGTTACACAGAGCTCTTGTTTTAAAGGAGCAAATGGTTCAGCAACAGACTGCTGAGGAGGTGAACTGTTGTTGGAAATACTGCTGGCTTTGAAAACTGACTGGGTTTCATCTTCTCTTTGTGTCCCTTTAAATCCTGAGCTATTTTTCCCCTTCTCTCAGGTTGCTGAAGCTGTTGCAACGTTCCTGATCCGTCACAGGTTTACAGAGCCCATTGGTGGATTCCAGTGGTAAGGCTCCATGGAGTCGTGTCCCTGAGCAGGGCTCTGCTCTCACTGCCTGTCTGGCTCTCGAGGTGGGAGGCTGGAATTTTAGCATGGTGCTAAAAACCACAGATAAACAAACAGCTCTGAATCACAGCCAGTAATACATTCAGTGTTTGTGTTCCTTTTACATTTCTCACATATTTACATGTGCTGATGAAACCTCCTTCCTTGGAAGGGAGGAGCAAAGCAGATTTCTTTCTTTATAGCCTGCCAGAAAGCAAAATGACAAATTTTTTTTATGGCAATTAGCTTAAATAATATTTCATTAAGTAACCAAGGCCCTGTGTTGTGGAAACAACTTGCATCACACTCCCTTGGCCAAGAAATACTGGTGAGATGAGGCAGGTAAAGCTGTGTGCTTCACTTTGCAGACTTTCCATACTTATCTCATGTGTTTTCTTATCAAAATGGCCAGTGGAAGCCAGGCCCCTGTGACCAGCCAGGCAGTGAGAGAAGGGTGTGATTGATTAGCTTGATAGTGTAGGTTGATGTGTAAATAGGGAGAGAGGGAGAAGACCTAAGGACTTTACAGCTAAATTTAGGTTGTCACAGAGTTTGCAGAAAATACCTTGATGCTAACATGGAGTATTTCTTCCATTCTCTTTTTTGCCTCCTAGTGTGTTTCCTGCTTGTTAATATCCTGGTGTTCTCCAGCACTGATTCCCATTGTAAATAAACTGCACCAGAGGCCACTGTGATGTATCCATATCCTCTCATCTCCCAGCCCAGCAGCAGTGAGAAGTTGGTGTGAGATTCATCCCCTAGAACTAGCTCTCCAGAATATCTCAATTCTTAGGGACTTCCTTGCTGGGAAGCAGCTTCTACTGAAGACCATGAAAAGCTCTTCAGGCCCTTGGAACTGGGATCCTCTTCTGTGCTGCCACAAGGAAAGACCTCCTGGAATCCCATGCAGTCAGTCATACCAACCTCCACGGATTCTCAGGCTTCCTTGGACCCAGCTGCAGAAGGGCTGTTGGCAGTCCAGATCCACCGAGGGCACTGCAGCACAGCCAAAGGCTTCAGGATTTCTCCGTGGAATCACTGAATCATCCTGGAAGTGCCCCTTAGATTTGGGTTTTATACACACAATTTATTTCCCCTAAAGCAAACGAGGAATTGGCTTCATTGGGAGCTCAGGTTTCATCTCACCAGCGCCAGCCTTAGGGGTTAAGCTGTGGGAAAAGCCTGGAGGCCACTTTCCTGGGCAAAGCTGGATGGGACTGTGAACCAAAAAGGCAAGAGGGGGACTGTGAGCTCCATTTCAGAGTCGTGCAGTTTGTGAGGTGCTCGTTGCAAGTCCTCTCTGGGAAGAAGAGCCTGAATAACTCCATCTACTACAGACACATCCCAGGCCAGGGGACTCTGAACCTGCATTTATGGGGAAGACTCAGGAGCAGCAGGGACAATGTGGTCAGCAGGCAGTTTGTCTGTTTTCTGCCCCTGGAATGTGTTTGTTCTTCCCTTCTTGTAGCTGCCACACACAGCTGGGCAGAGATCAGCGCCTTTGGGATGGAAAAGCATGGAATGGGCTGTAGGAAGAACCCTGGGAGAGCTTGGAGTCAGTCCTGCTGATGTTGATGCAGAGGTGTAGGCAGCTGTTCTCCCCAGTATTAGAGGAAGGACCCTGTTTCCACTGTTGCTTCCTAGATCATTTTTCTGCCTGCCTTCCAGAATTCCATGTGCACAGAGAGCTTTTCTTCTGGGTTCAGTTATCCACAGAGCTCCTGGGCTTGCTTTCACCTAAGAGTCACTTTTGAGTGTAAGAACAGACATGTTTTGGAGCAGTTTTCCTGAGTATTTTGCTGGTGGATATGTGAACCCCCTTTTTTTTGCCTGGTGTCCATAACCCCTTGCTGCTGTCCGATGATTTTAACCCTGCTCTGCCGAGGCAAAGTTCTGTGGTGATTTGGGAGCTGCCCTGTGCATCCCATGACAAGAGCCATCAGGAATCCTTGGCACTTGAGAGGTGCAGGTGGGACAGTGTTTGACCATGGAGCTGTGATTCACCGGGCACAGCAGCCGTGGTGGCCTTGCTCCCTGTCCCTTCCTGACACACCAGGTTTGGAAGCGCCTGGAGAAGAGACAGGACAGCCTCATTCCAGAGAGGAATGCCCTCCTGGCACTTTGGCCGTGGCACTCAGGTGTGACAGGAGCAATTGATGGCTCTCTGCACTCCCGTGTTCATGCATTGATTTGATGTAATTCCACCCTGGTCTAGTTCCTGATGGATTCAATGGATCTTCAGTAGTCAAGATGCAAAACAGTTCTTTCCCCAGCTGTGTTCCCAGAATGGCCAAAATCCCCTTTTGCAGGAGACTCCTTGGTTCAGATTGTTAGGGATGAACTAATGCAGCGTGTCTGTCCAGTCTCACTCCCCGGGATCGTGCTCGTGAATGATCTGGTGAAGTCACATTCCTCCGTGCTGAAGTAACTTGGAGAGCCTGACTTGGAGTGAGTGATTCCTCGGTTATCCCTCTGATTTGTGAGCTCGTCAGAAAGCCCGACCAAACAGAGCCCTCGTGGAAAGCCAACCAGTTCTGTGTTCTGCAGAAGCACCACTGGGAAAGGAATGATTCCTGCAATCCTGTGGGCTGCCTGGGAGTCTGTTTTGCTGTTAACATTGAGTGAGTGAAAAGAAAATAAATATTTCAAGAGCCTGTTGAAGTGACTGGTGCGTCGCTCCGTGCCAGCTCCCAGCCCTGCCCAGGTGCTGTTCTGGGACTCATGTGGGGCTGGATTAAAAAGATGGATTCCAGGGACAGCAGCAGCACTGTGGGGGTGGGTGGAAGGGAAATTCCTTTCGGCTCTGTCAAGCCATGCACATTTTTGAGACTGTGCTTTTGTCTGAGGAGTATTAATGCTCCTGCTGCAGTTTCCAGGGGGCTGGAGGCTGGGATAAATGGCACTTGGTGAAGGATACACAGGCTGTGGTAAAAGTAACTGCAGAGAGGAGGAGTCTTCTCTCTGGCTCACAAGAAACAGGGACACAGAGAAATTCCTCGCCAAAACTCCCAGCTTTGCATTTTTCCTGCAGCCTTTTGATTACCTAGAAACCTCTCTTGGTCTTGTTTCACTTGTTGGATTGAGGATCCTTCCAAATGGAGGATCCCAGGGTTGGGCAGGAGCAGGAGATGCACTTTGGGATGCTGGTCTGTTGCAGGCTTCATTTCAATTGAATAAATAAAATAAATAAATGTCTGAGACCTAGGATGGGTTTTGCCAGATTATGTGTACTGGACAAAGCCATCAGGGATTTACAGATGACTGGAGCATTGGGATTGTTGGGAAAAGATTATTTCCTCTATTGCAAAAGCAGGTACTCTTCAGCCCTTAAGTAAGGAATTAAACTCAGGCCTGGGGCTGTCCAGCCAGAATTTTCCCCTCAGATTGTGACAGGGGTGATGCAGCAGTAGGTAAAATTGTTATTTTTTCCCCTTTTGGCCAGGAAAAGGCTTGGACAACCTGAGGAAGCCCATTCCAGCCCTGCTTTCCGTGTGTTTGTGATTTGCAAGCAGTGTTGAGATGACTTGCAAAAGGCAGAGCTGGGCAACACAGACCTTGCAGAATCCCCCCAGGAGGGTCTATTGGGTACTAGGAATAAGTTTTTTTTACAATTTAGGCCCTGGCACAGGTGCCCAGAGCAGCTGTGGCTGCCCCTGGATCCCTGGCAGTGCCAAGGCCAGGCTGGACAGGGCTGGAGCACCCTGGGACAGGGGGAGGTGTCCCTGCCATGGCAGGGGTGGCACTGGGTGGGCTTTAAGGCTGGTCCCTACCCAAATTATTCTGATTCTGTGACTTTAGCACTGACATTTTTCCTCTTCTCCACTACTGCCTTTTCTTTTGGGAGTAGGAAGGCCTGGGGAAAGGGCTGTGTGGAGAGCCTGGCAACCAGCCATCCACTGCTTTGAACTGGTAATCCACGCTCTTGGAAATCCAGACCTGCATCTTTAGGCAAGGGCAAAAACTCGAGTTGATGGCTTTTCACTTCCAAGAGCCCCTGTCCCTGGTGCATTGTCCCACCTGTCCCCAAGCCTGGTGCTCTGCTCACAGGCTGGAAGTGCCCTTTGTGTTGCCCAAAGCTGCATCCCTCAGCTGTGCCGTCTGTCTGTCTGTCCGTCTGTCAGTGCTGCCCCCTCAGCACTGTGTCCATGTGGCATCCGACACAGCGGGAATGGGACTGGCTGTTTGCTCCAAGTTTTGCTGTTTCCAGAAGGAAAATGTGTGTGTGTGAGTGTGTGGGTGTCAGTGTCAGTTCTCTGGAGACCACACGCCATGTCCCATGTCAGCCTCTTCCTGCTCTTGTCCTGTTCTCTGTCCATCTCCCTCGCCTACAAATAAAGCATTTGTGAAAAGCCTGGAGTAGGAATTCCTGCTTTCCCTTTAGCTGTGATGCTTGGGCTCCTCGGAGCAGACTGTGGAGGAAGGGGGTTGATCCAGCTGTTCCTGCACCAGACCCAACCACTGGGTTGTCCTGGTGACTCATGGAAGCCTCTTGTCATCCAAAATGCTCCCCCATCCCTTCCCTGCACCCCAGTGGGGGGAGGAGGGGGGAATTTAGCCACAGCTTTCACTTTTCCCCCTCCTTCCTGTGACCAATGACTCCCATATGTGCAGAAACATCTGGAAGTAATAAATGGGCTGGTGAGTAACCTGTGCACTGTTCAGCCTTCTCTGCGTCCTGCGGTGTTTGTTCCTGACTGGGACTGGGACAAACTGGAAGTCTTGCAGGCTGTTTTACATTCTGGCAGGTTTAACAGCCCCAAAGGGCTGCTGGAGCCTCTGGCCTTGCCCAGATGCTCCCTGCAGCTCAGCCCTATCCCTGTGTGCCCATGGAAGGGTTAATCCAGGCTGGATGAACACAGCCAAGGAGTGATAACGGCGCATTTCTGACCCCAGAGCAAGGAGAGCTCTGTCTTCTGCTTCTACCCCCTCCCCGATTTCTGTCCCTTCCCTTTCCCAGGCCAGGAGGTGATATGGCGATCTCCCTGGAAAGCTGAGTTTCCATCCCGGAGGGTTTGAATCTCATCCAAATGCCACCTAGACGCGTGTCCCGGTTTAGAGACAAGTTTAGGAGAAAAACGCTCCGGAAGGAGTGTTTTCTCTAAAGAAACGGCTCAAACAATCCCTTTCTGCCAGTAGGAGGTTAACAGCAGCCGGTGAAAGTGAAAAAAAACCCAATCGTTTATTCCCAGAGTCCCCACACGGCACAGGAAAGAGAAACTGAATAAATGCTTGATATTGAATCGTCTGACCTTAACACCACTGCCCCCCCACCCCCGCTGGATATAAACAAAACCAAATCAAATGAAACGAAACGAAACAAACCAAAACATACCAAAACAAAAAACAAACAAAAAAAAAACCCCAACAAAACAGAACAAAATCCCAGGAAAGGGGGAAAAGCCCACAAGGGCCGCAGTGTGGTGGGGAGGGAAGAAAATGGCGGCGGCTCCCGTCCCGGGGAAAGGGAACACAAAGGGGGCACGCAGCACCTCGGGCTAAACACAGGGAACCTGGTGGATTTATGGCGGTGTCCCCTCGTCACTGCAGATGATGCCGCTGGGTTTGGCGTCCTTTCTCCGGCTGGCTCGGCTGGGCTGAGTTTGGGGCCGGGCCGAGCCGGGGCGGCCCCTCCCGTCCCCGGCCGATGCTCCTCCCGCCGGCTCTGTGATCTTGGGCCGAAACCGAACCGAACAGCTCGGGGAAAAAATAAAAAAAAAACGGCCAGAGGATTCCTGGATTGCTCCTACAGTCTCCTAGGCCAGGGAAAGGGGAAAAAAAGCCTGAACCCAACGCTGTTGCCTAGGCTAACAAAGCCCAGGCTCGCTCAGCGGGCTGAGGGAGGGAGCCCGGTCCGCTCGGCCCCGCGGAGCAGCGGGCAGGGAGGCGCCGGGATGGGCCGCGGAGAGCCCCAGGGCTCCCTGGGGCTGCAGCGGGCATCACTGGGCACAGAGCGAGGGCCGGGGAATGGGGAACTGCAGCGGGCATCACTGGGCACGGAGCGAGGGCCGGGGAATGGGGAACTGCAGCGGGCATCGCTGGGCACGGAGCGAGGGCCGGGGAATAGGGAACTGCAGCGGGCATTGCTGGGCACGGAGCGAGGGCCGGGGAATAGGGAACCCACCGGGACAATGGGGCTGGCCCGAAGGAGCTGCCTTCTCCCTGAGAGTGGATTTTAGCGTTCCAAAATGGATGGGAGCCGCAGGGGATAGGGTTTGGCACCCCAGAACAGACTCCGGTTTATAAAAGACTTTATTTCCCCCCAGTTTGGCTGTGGTTGAGCAAGCGCCCCTCCTGACCGTGCCCGGCTTGGCTGCTGCCCCTTCCCTCCCTCGCTCCATCCTTGGGGAGATGCTGTGCCAGGGTGGCTTTGCCACCTGCAGATGTCACATCTGTGGTCCCAGGGCAGCTCAGTCCTGAGGGTCAGCGCTGCACGGCCGCCGGAACTCCTGCCCGTGCTCATGGATCCACTTATTGGCCACTGGAAGGGACAAGGACACAGACCCCTGCCTGTTCCCTTCCCTCGGCACCTTTCTCTAATCCTGTGCTGCTGTCGGGGAACTTTTCCCCTGTTATCCAGGGTATTTGTGCATTCCCAGCCCCTCTTGCCTCCCTGTCGGTGGAGCTGTCCCTCCAGCCCCGTGTCACCCCGGGGTGAGCCCTGGTAGCGTCTCTCACCCCACTTGTCCTCGGCCAGGACGGGGCAGCCGGCGTGGAGGGTGTCCCCATCACCATTCCCGTTCCTCCGCAGGTTCCACCAGAAAAGAGCCGCATTCTGCAGAGCAGAGACAGGTTTGGCACCCCAAAACGGAGCTGGGATCCCCAAGAGTGAATTTTGGTACCCCAAAACAGATTAGGGAGCCTGGGGCTGGGGTTTGGCATCGGGAGAGGCTTGACCACAACTCCCTGCAGGAGCTGGGATACAGAGAGCAGCACCCTCCCTTCCCTGCTCCCTGCGGCTCCACACGAGCCCTCACCTTGACCACGGGCACGCTGAAGTTGGCATAGATGAAAGCAGTGGAGCCTCCAGCCTCCACTGCACTCAGCTGGAAAAGGAGCAAAAATAGGAGCCGTGGATCCCCCCTTCCCTGTGATGCTCCTTTGCACAGGGAAACTGAGGCACAAAACCTCCCTTGGGCCCCATCTCTGTGCCCTCTCTTTGGCACAGCACAAGCTCCTGAATACTCCACAGATGTTGGTACTTCCCACACATTCCAATGTTTTAGGGCTGCCCTCACCCATCCCATCCCCTGAGGGCCAAGCCAGGCTCATCCCTCCAGGCTTGGAAACGGGGAAGGACTCACGTAGATCATGATTGTGGCGATCCTGTTGCCCGACTTCATTCTGTACAGGGGGCTCTTCGTGGACTGCTCCAGGAGGGGAGGTGGGCACGGTCAGTGCTGCCCTGACACAGCTCAGTCCAGAGGCCCCTCACACCCCAGCAGCTCCAAGCTGTTCCCCCCCAGAAAATTCCTCCTTCTCCCTTCTTTCTCTCCCTCCTTCCCTTCCTCCCCAGGAATATCCCAGGCAGCCACCCAGGGATCAGCATCCTGGGACCATCCATCCCACCCCTGCCAGGGGCCATGCCGGGGTGCATCACTAGGAACATCTCAGGGAACAACCTCGGGATCACCATGGGGACACCCCCGGGGACATTCGGGGTCTTCCCTTGGGCACCATCCCAGCAGCACCATCCCAGGGCCCATCTCTAGGAATATCTGGGGTACTACCCAAGGGTTCTCCTTCAGGAACATCTGAGGGATCACCCCAAAGGCCAACCCCGGGCCCACCCCCAGGAATATCCCAGGAGCGCCCCAGGAGCCACCCTGGGTGTCCCCCCTGGTGCCCCCAGCCTGGCAGCTCCCTGACCGTGGCGTGGTCGAAGTGTGGCTCGTAGTGGCCTCCCAGGCCGTAGTTGACCACCTGCAGGTGCTCGGCGTAGGGCGGCCGCAGGTCCAGGCCGGTGAGGGCGGCCATGCGCCGCTCCAGCGCCCGCACCACGGGGTCGGCCGTGTCCTTCAGCCACGCGCTGCGGGACACCCCACAACTCGTGTGGGGCTGGGCCTCTCCCTCAGGGCACTGCTGGAGGAGCCAGGCCTCCCAGCACGGCCCTGCTGCCACCCCAGAGGTGGCCACGGAGGACGAGGGAGGGTGGCTGCTACCTCTTGCTTATCCGGTATTCAGCTTTCTGCTGCTTCTCCCCAGAGGCCACCACGGATCTCTGCAGCTGAGGGACACACGGGGGATGCCTGTTGCCACACACGGGGACCCTCACACCGAGCAGGGGCTGTGGTGGGTTTGTGCCGGCTGGTTGTCCCACCCCAAGGTGTCTCACTGGGGTGAGGGAAGCAGTGACAGAGGTGGAGTCACCAAGTCAGGCCTGGTTGGGAAGTGGTTTAGGTGCATTTGGACCTGGTTTCTTCCAAAAAATCTTTTGGGGGGTTCACATGGAACTGGGGTCATCATCCCCAGGGTCTCATCTAATCCTAGAGTGGTTTGGGTTGGAAGGGGCCTTCCAAGATCATCCCATTCCATGCCCTGCCATAGGCAGGGACAACTTCCACTAGATGAGGTTTCTCCAAGCCCTGTCCCATCTGAACTCCCTGGAGGAGGCTTTGACCTTAAAACCCCTCCTATCTCTGCATTCACCCTGGATCATGATCTCCTGTGCAGGAAAGGGACATCCCCGGGGACAGGGAGGGCTCACCCAGGGCCCTGCCAACCCCTTGATAGTCTCAGCCTCAGCATCGGTGATGAAATCGTGGTACAGAGCCACGTGGGGCTGGGTCCGGACCATCTCCTTCTTGGCGGGCTGCAGGAGCAGGAAGGGGCTGCCGTTGGTCTCGTAGGAGCAGCCGAGGTGCAGGAGCTGCTCTGGGGCTGCCTGGGGGGGCAGAGGACCAAGGAGGGCGTGAGGGGGGACCCCAGAGGTGCTGGGGGACCAGGGCAGCCCTGCCGGTCCCACCTGTGCCCTGGGGCGCTGGCACAGCTCCTCGTAGGCGTCACGGCTCTGCAGCCGGGTGCTGTTGGGGCGCTGCAGGGGCCTGGCGCTTGCCCCTGTCCCCGTCTCCAGCAGCTTCTTGTACTTGGCCACGTTCCTGGACACCCTTTGGTTTCTGGGATCTGCTGGGGAGGCGGTGTCACCCAGAGTGCTGCACCCCCATCAACCCCCTTCCCTGGCACCGCTCCCTGGAGAATCACCCCAGATGGGGGCAAGAAGTGGGGTGAGGGAGGCTGTTGTCATGCAGAGGTGATGGGGACACCCCAAAATCTTTTCCCTCTTCCTGCTGCATCCAGGGTTGTCCCACATACCGTAGCGGAGAAACTCCCTGGAGAGGCTCAAGGCGTGAGAGATGTTTCCAGCCTGGGTGGGGGAGTGGAGACCCCATCAGCATCCATCCTCCCACCCCGGGTTTGGCTCTGCTGGACACTGGGCATGGGGAGGGGTCTCGTGGCTGTACCATGAAGTAGGAGAAGGCCAGATGGTCCAGAGCATCCTCCAGGCTGCTCCTGTCCTCCAGGTTCCAGCTGCCATAGGAGAGGCGGAAGAGGCTGACAGCCTCCTCCAGCCACGCAATGGAGTGGTAATAGTCACCTGTGTCGTAGGCCACCTGTGGGGCAACACATCACCTGCACCCGCCAGCTGGGCCATCCCATCCCATCCCATGCCATCCCATCCCATCCCATCCCATCCCATCCCATCCCATCCCATCCCATCCCATCCCATCCC
>JAWMQZ010000001.1:227571-238552 GCA_035584835.1 Tangara arthus
AGACCCCGCTCCTCCCGCCGCCGCCGCGCCGGGGCCGCCCCGCTCCGCCTCTTCCTGCAGCTCCCGGAGCCGGAGGGCCGGGTCAGGCGCTCGGCGGGCGGGGATCCCGGGAGCTGCCGGGATGCGGAGCCTGGCGGGCAGCAGGGGCAGTACCTGTGCAGGTGTGCGCAGGTGATGCGCTCCTCGTTCCTGCGGGACAGGTGGCATGGTGAAATACCAGGAGGAGATTGATGGTAGAGCCGCTGCCGAGGAGTCCCGACCCTCTCCCAGCAGGTGGGAGGGAGCCAGGAGAGGGATGGAGGCAGGATCCTGCTTGGGATGCCAGGAGAGTCCCCTGCTCCTTGTGGGACAGGTGTGCCCAGGGAGGGCCGGAAAACCAGGAAGGTCCGTCTGGGGGTTCCTGAGGTGAGGCAGCCAGGCCCAACCAGCTCTGCAAGATAAAAAGAGGAGCCACCCTCATCCTGTGGCACCTGGGGCGAGGTTTAGGTGACAAGACTGTGGTGGTGCCACGGGAATGCCAGGATTCTTCCAGCCCCGAGGATTTTGTGAACTGGGATTCCCTCCCCAGGTGTGAAACACCCCAGAGATGCTCCAGGACACGTGTGATGTCTGTTCTTCCCTTTTATTGAAAAAACAACCCAAAAAATCTCTCTTTTAAAAAATGCCAGTTTATAGAAGGGACATGTGGAACGGGAGATGCCAGAAGGGAACCGCGGGACAGACAGACAGACAGACAGAGCTTGGAAAATCTTTTACACTTTCTGAGAAGCTTCGTGGCTGAGCACACAGAAGTAGCATATTTGATTCTCCCCCACCCCCCAACACATAAAAGGTTTTATATAAAAACAATCCTCTACCCCCCCTGAGATAAATACAAAAATAAAGCAAACTGGTTTGCGAGGGGATGGTTGTTTCACAGAAGGGTTTTGTCCTGAACTCCTACCAGAAATGGAAAGGTGGGATTGGAAAAGGCCCCTGGACACAGAGCCATGTGATAAAGCACTGCCAGGTAAAGCAGGGACGCTGGGGCAGCATTGGTGATGTGTTTCCCCTCCTGAGGGTCCCCAAAATCCAATTTTGGAGTCCACTTCAGAGCCTGGAAGGCAGGCACAGAGACCAAGCTTAGCCATGAGCTGCAACAAATCTTGGGTCCAAGATTAAAATTCCTGCTAATCCAAAATGGAATAGGACTTCAGGACAAAAACAGAGGCCATGATTCACTTTCTTTGCCATTTGACTTTATTGGTGTTACTTTAGCAGGCTGCTGGGAGGCGGCTGGGCTCCGAAATCATTTTGTTTTCCTCTCCAGGGCCAGGCTGTCGTGCAGCTTGGACACCTCTGGCTCGTAGGCCTCCATGACTAACGTCCCGTTGTTATCAAAGAACTTGGCAATGGACTTGGTGAACTCGGCTTCCCTCTGCTGCTTGGTTTTCCCACTGATGAACGTCAGCTTCAGGGTGTACTTGTCATCGAACCTGTGGGAGGGCAGACACACCTCAGGGCAGGGTCCCAGGGGGACAGAAAGCCCTCCTGTCTGAGGAAACCCTCAGACCAGGGTCCCAGTGGACAGAAACCCCCTCCTGTCTGAGGGAAAATCCCTCCTGGGCACTCACAATTAACACAATTCAAGGCCTTTACACCCTGCATTAACGAGAAAAGAAACATGAACCCTGGTGGCAGAAAAGCACTGGGGGCTGCTCCCATTCCTGAACAAGGACATGGATTTGGTGGAGCAGGATGGATTCTGAGGAACAGGCAGTGTCGGGGTGGTCTCTGGCGAGGGAGGCAGGGCAGGGGTGCCCTGGGCAGCCCGGAGCAGGCGGTAGGTACCGTTTGAGGCTGGAGGAGAGCTGCCAGATGTCGTCGGGATCCATCCCCGCCGGGTCCTTCCTGTGGGCTACCAGGAAAATGCTCTTCTCCTTGTATGAGGTATAGATGGTCAGGATGCCCATCATCACAAAATAGGTGCAGAGGAAGTTAAGGAAGTCAGGAAGGTGCAGGGAGAAGCAGAAATCAGGCAGAGGAGTCGCTTGGATCCCCTCAGACACTGTGGTTCAACCACCTCTCGTGACACCTTGATTGCAAACAGGATGTTTGGCTGATGCTCCATCAGCGTGAGAAATTAACTCATAAATCTAAACTTTAATAATTTGTTATTCACTCCCTGGAAGTGCCCAAGGCCAGGCTGGATGGGGCTTGGAGCAACCTGGTTTAGTGGCAGTGTCCCTGCCCATGGCAGGGGGTGGGAATGGATGAGCTTGAAGGTCCCTTCCCACCCAAACCAGTCTGGGATTCCCTGGCATTTGCTGGGAAAACTTGAGACTGAACAAACCACAGAAGGATTTGCTGGGCATTCCCCCTAAGCACAGACTGAGCAATTCCTCTTTCCCATTTCTGGAATTAAGTAATTTCAAGTGCTGCAAGACAAGTCACCCATTTGTTCCAAAAGCCACCCAGAACAGCCAGGAACAGGGAAATTCCTTGGGATCACAGAATTGTTTAGGTTGGAAAATGTCTCTGAGACCACTGAGTCCAACCATTCCCCCAGCCCAGGCCACCACTGCTCCTCTGCATTGCTGAGCCTCATGGGGTGAGCTGTGGAGTGGATCCAGCCTGTGCAGATCCCTCTGCAGAGCTGCTGGCAGGAATTTCCTCTTTCCCCTCTCAATATCTGACCTGTGGTATCAGGGAAAGGCAAACGTGTCTGGAACCAGACTGTGGATGGAATAAAAGAAAGGAAGTGCCTCAGACCACCCAAATTTAGGGGCATTACAGCCAGACAGGCAGGAACTTTCCCATCACATGAAAACTGTCTGATTATCAGCTGATCTGCACATGGCAGGAAGAGTAATTCCCTGAAAATGGGAACATCCAGAAAATACGGAAAACCAAACCCCTGTGGTGTGACCACAACAGGCTCTGTGAAGGATATGAGACGACACAAAAGGCAAGGACGGGTTTGGATTCGGGAAAAGGGTGCAGGTAATCCCAAATGAGAGCCACGATGGCAAAGAGGCAGGAGACTGTGCAGATGAGGAGGCGCCCGTCGATCAGACGGAAGTTCTCCACGTACTTGTACTTCTCCAGGAGCACCTGTGGGAGAAACGGGCAGCTGAGCCTCTCAGGGATGTGCCACGCTGATTCTGGGGAGGGAGCAACCCCAGGGGGGCACAGGGAAACTGAGTAGAAGGTTTGTGGGGAGTTAATGCCAGCATCAGGCACCACAGGCACGTGGGAATCACAGGAGATGCCACCACGGACCCGGCATGGCTGCGGGCACAACCCACCCCAGGAAGCAGGGAGGAAACCAGAGGGATTCCCAGGAGGGGCAGCTCAGCAGAGAGACAGAGAGCTCACCTTTTTGGCAGAGTCGTCCAAGGAGTTTTTCACAGCTGAACCATCCCACTTGTCGATTTTTACTGGCTTGTCATCGATCTTCCACTGCAAAGGAAAGGGTGGAGTGAGGGCAATCCCATCCCACCCTGCTCCTGCCGGGAGCAGCAGGACAGGGGGCAGACCAGAGAGCAAAGCTCTTGGGAAAGCCTGGCTGGACAGAGGGGATCTCCTGGGCAGCTCCTGGTGGGTTTCAGCCCACACACCCCGTCACAGGCTGGATGTGGCTCTGGCAGCAGGTTTGGTTTTGCTTCCTCACTTGCTGCTCCCGCTGCCGTCCCCAGGAAGGGACAGCTGGGCAGGACTGCTGACCCTGGATGTGCTCCTGCTTTCCAGCCACACTGCTACACACACACTCTTGGGGGATGAGGAAATTTTGAGAACCCCCAGCTGCCTTGGTACAAGGGGAGATTTAAAAGGCACAAACAGGAAATTTTAGTTAAAACCATTCTCTGGAACAAAAGCAAAGGACTCTGTCACTCTTCACATTTATTCACATCTTCTGCAGGAATGGGTCCCTCCCCAGTAACAATTCCCAGCTTTTCCAAGGGCCCACCTTCCCCTGAACTGCATTATTGTTTGCTGACACATCAGTCAGAGCCCTGAGTATCCCAACTTGTCCCTTATTTCAAACGGGGCAGTGACTGGAGCTGGAATCTTGGCTGAGCAATCCTCAGTTTCACTCCTGTCATCTTCCTGCTCCGCAAGCTCCCAGGCTGGATGGATTAACTACCAGCCCAAAGAGCTCCCTTCCCTCCTCTGGAAGGAGCAAAACCACTTTAAAATACGATGCAAAACTCGACCTGCTTGCCCTGCAGCTGCACAGGGAAAAGCCCAGCTATCCCCCAGGGAATTCTGAGGCACACAGGGAATGTCGCTGCGTGTCCAGTTTCATGAGGCACAAAAGGATCTAAAAACCACAGAGAACCAGGACAGAGTTCTCACACTGCTGTATGGTACCAAACATTTCAGGTGGCTGCTCCTGAAGCTTTTCCTTCCAGGGTTAATTAGCACACGAGTTAACTGGAAGCCACAGCCTTTGCCCTGAGAGAATAGGGTCGAATTCCTTCCACTATTCATTTTTGCTTTTACAAGCATCTACAGCAGTTGGAAGGGAATGTCCAGGGATGAAGGGAGGGTGCCAGGGGAGGATTCTCAGGGATGAGGGGGGATGCTCACGGATAGCGATGCTCATGGATGGGGATGCTCAGAGATGAGTGGGAATGCTCGGGGATAGGGGTGCTCAGGGATGGGGATGTTCAGGGATAGGGATGCCCAGGGCTGAGGGCAGATTCTCAGGGATGGGGATGCTCGGGGATGCTCAGGGATGAGGGGGGATGCCCAAGGATGAGGATGCCCAGGGCTGAGGATGCTCAGGGCTGAGGATGCCCAGGGCTGAGGGAGGATGCCCAGGGCTGAAGGCAGATTCTCAGGGATGAGGATGCCCAGGGCTGAGGGCGGGACACCCAGCAGTGAAAGGTGGAGGCCGGGGCGGGCGGGGGAGGGCGTGGGGCTGTCGGGGCGCTGCCCGGGGCCCCGGCCGGGGCGGGGGCCGCTCGGGGCGGCCGAGGAGCCCCGCCCGCCGTACCTTGTCCAGGAGCCCGTTCCGGCCGCTCTTGGCCGCCATCTTCTCGCCGCCTCCGCCCCGCCCTCGACACCTGGGCGTTCCTGACTGGCCGCGCGGCCGGAAGTCCGGGCCCCCCGTGCCGCGCGGCACGCTGGGAAATGCAGTCCGCCCGTCCGCCATGCCCATGGCCGGCAGGAGGGGCTCCCGTCATGGAATCGCAGGGTTTGGGCTGGAAGCGACCTGAAAACCCATCCAGTCGAACCTTCCAATGGATCACGCTGCTCCAAGCCCCGTCCGGCCCCAAAAGAGCTGCCCAGGGCAGTGGTGGAGTCCCACACCTAGGGGGATTTAAAGCCCTGTGGATGTGGCACTTGGGGACGTGGGTTAGCGGTGGCCTTGCAGCACTGGGGGACTCGGTGACCTTGGAGGCCTTTTCCAGCCCTAACTCTTCCATGGATCTATGATCTCCAACAGGACACAGCAGCCCTGTTGTGTGGCTGAGCCACACGAGGAGGATGCTGCTTATTCCTCCGTAATTAGACCCTTCACGTAAAGCTGCCATGACAAGGAACCCCATTTTCCATCGCAGCAGATGCCATGCTAAGCTAGATGGCCACTGGGGCTGATCCAATTAAGCTGCTGTGATGCAGGATATCAGTTTTATGGAGGCGCCGGTGGAGCTGGAAGTGGAGAAAGCACAGCTTGAGCATGTCCTGCAGCAGATGGCAGGGATCTGGACAGGATGGGCGAGTGGCACCTGCCTCTCCCTGCCCACATGAAACACGGGCTCAGCTCTGCCAGGCTGCCACACAGAGCCTGCTGGGCTCCCTGGCACCTACAGCTGGATTAACCCCAGCCCAAACCCAGCTGCTGGCAGATCAGCCTTGGATTAAAATGGGTTTGTCCCCAGAGGAAGGGGGACATGGGTCTCTGAGCTTTTCCAACCAAATGATTTTGTGATTCTACGATTACTCCACAACCTCCTTCGGATGGAGTGTCACCTGCCGGGGACAAGCAGCGGCAGGATCCTGCTCGTTTCCAAGCACAGCAAGAAGCAGGGAGTCTCACTGTCAGAATCTGTTTTTATTCTGTTTGAACCTCGGCCTTTGCCCTGCAGTTCAAGTCCCAGTTGCTGTTAGAACAAACACTGTTATTTGTACACATTAGCCGGCGTATTTCTGGTTTGTGACAATTGTTTCACGAGCAGGGTTTACTCTGTTTCCAACCACAGAAGCCACGACATGACGGACGCCTGCACGTCATTCCACTCGCACGTTTCACGCATGCACGCCAGGGTGGGTGCCTGCCTGTGTGTCTGTGTGACACGGGGCTGGGCTGTGACACGGGGAGCAGAGCAGAGCCCGCAGCCAGCCGGAGCTCTGCTGGCCAGGGGGAACACAAAGCACGAGGATTTACAGCGTGGCTGAGGGAAGTGCCGCGACACCCAGGCTGTGAGAGCTCCCCACGATCCCTGCACGGCCCAGCCCGGCTCTCCGTGTGCACAGTGAGGAGCTGGCTGGGGTGCACGGTGGTGGCTGGCAGTGCCAGGGGCGGGTGGCACACGGGGATCAGCCCAGCTCCACGCTGGTGACACCCCACAGGGCTCCAGCGGGTGGGTTCCATCTCGTGTGCTTCCCCTCGGCTGTGGGACGAGCTCCTTGCCGGACAACTGGGGGTCAGGCCGGGGCTGTCCTGCCCTCGCAGCATTGCTAAAGGCTTGTTTTCTGAGAGTCTTTAAGGCGTGGATCTCCCCCTTTGCTTTCGCTGAGAAAATGCAGAGAAGCGCTTGTTCAAGCTACACTTTGTGACTGCTGTGCACTGCATGTACAATAGCATTGGAAGAGAAATACTGACAATAGACAACGGCGTCATACAATCAATCAATCACCTGGCACCATCCCTTTTGGCACTTTTCCTTCATTTATCTCATCTGGCTGACTCCAAACACAGACCTTCCTGCACGGCCTTTCCCGGGCAGAGAGCTCCAGAGGGTCAGAAAGGAACTTTCTGGGAGCTGGAGGCATCTTTGGCAGACACAGTCCTTCTGTCAGGGAGCCAACCCCAGCCCCTCTGCAGGAGACACTTTGGGAGGGCACTCCCACGCCCGTGCTGCCCCACAGCCAGCCAGGAATGCCTTCATCCCGGAGGGAAGGCAGCTGAGGGTAACAGAGGACTTGCAGAGGAGCGTGAATAAATACTTGGTTTAATCTCATGTGCTGCATCCGTAGTTCAGCAGGAGGTATGTTCCTTCTCAGCTGGCATGATTTCTGGCAGAGGTGACCTTTACAGGGGAGAGGCTGGGTGCTCCTGCTCTTTTAAGTGTAATTATTTACAATTTTTGTTGGTTTTTGCAAGCTTACACAGACTTGGAGAGCGTTAAATTAATAAAACATTCATCCTGGCTTTGCGTCGCCGCAACCCTTCCAGGACAGGACTGTGATTGCACATCCAAAGGTCTCCTTGAACGCAGATGCCATGGGCTGTGCGTGATGCCTGGGGAGCTGGGATCTCTGTTTTGGGAGCACGGGGGGTCCCATGAAGCTTTTTTGGGCTGGGGACAAGCTCCAGCCCAGGCACTGCCTCCTACACTTCTGCCCAGCTTGGATTTGGGATCAGGAAATCAACACACAAACCCCTAAACACTTATAAAATCTTTTCAAAAGAAGGTATTTAAGACACTGGCATAGTGCATTGGGCTGTGAAATCTGCTTTAAGAGGGGAAAGAAAAGATACATTCAGCGTGTAAGTCTATTCTTTTGTGGTGTAAGCAGCCCAGGCCCAGCTGAACCCCCACAAACACCATGAGAAAAAGGAAACTGTTTAGGGAAGTCTGGGGCTCCAGGGATGAGCCGCAGAAAAGGGGGCCTGCAAAAAGAATTCTAAATCTAAATGCACCTGGGAAGTGCACATTGCAGCTCAAAATGTTGGAAAAGCAGCACAGATCCCGGGTTAAAGCTGCGGCTCTCCCTCCTGAGCTCCCAGGGCAGACCCAGGCCATCACTACTTCTCTCTGTGCTGCTCTTCTGGGTCCAGCCAAGGCTCTAATTCCTAATTTCCTTCTAACTGACAGCTGGACAGAGGAGCAGGTTTTGGTTTGGGCCCAAAGCAGCACCTGCCAGGCTGTGGTGCAGGAGAGGAAGGCAGAGCAGGCCAGGTGCCACCAGCCCCAGGTACAGCCTGAACCATCCAGTGGTTTGTGTGGCAAGGAGATGCAGAGATAGAGATATATATTATGGAATCATTGCTATAAGATCTCTCAAAACAAAAGTGTCGACCTGTTGAAATATAGTATTTAAAATATATAAATTTTACCCAATAAAATATAAGATTTCTTTTTTCTTTTTTTTCCTGTTTTTTCTTTTTTTTTTTAATCCAGTTCAATTAGGGAAAAAGAAAAGCCTGCCAGGGTCCTTGCAGTGAAAAAGAAAACCAGTTCCTGTTTTCTTTCTGACTGTTGAAGATGGAGGGAGGAAATGGGGCAATGCAGTCAGACCAGATCTGTCTGTTCATGTGCACTGGCTGCCCTCCCTTCACAGGACCCACAGGGAAGTTTGTCCCTGCACTGTGCTCATCCCAAGAACAGCCCTGGCACCTGGCACACGGAGGGGCAGCACAGGTAAAGCCACAACCCCTGCCCCAGACAAAGGTCCCCATGGGCCTCGAGGGGCCCCGTGAATACTCTGCAAGGCAGCTGCCACGGGCTGAGTTGGAAGGGTACTTTTTGGGCTAAATTACTGGAAATAATCCATGAAATTAATCCATGGAAGAGGGTTAGAAACACTCAGAGGGTGGCCTGCCACATCTGGGCAGAGAACACACACTCCACCAAGCCCAGGCTCTGAGCCAGCTCTGCTCCAGGCAGCTTCATGCCTGGAAGTTTGTAGTGCATCACTCACCTGAGCTTTCTTAGTGGTTTGAGCCTGAAGCCTGGAGCAGGGGCAGGTTTTTCAGTAAAATCCTTATTTCAGGTCTTTCTTTTCACTGCATTTGGCTTTCTGCTTCAACAAAGTGACAAATTATCCGTACTGCTGCTGCAGACAGTGAGATACATTCATTTGGAAGTACTACTAGGGGGCTCTGTTTAGGACTCCCCAGGAGAAATACAGAGCATGGATGAGAGGCTGACCCCACAACCAGATGCAGCCTGAGGGAGAAAATGGGGTGGGCAGAGAGGAGAAGACTCTCAGGCAATTTCTATGAGCAAAGCTCAGATTTCTCTTGGGATGGCCTTCATACCCACATTCCCAGCCCTCCCATCTGGAGATCTCAGGTGTGACAGCCTGCCTGTGGAGGCCTTGCAGTGTATTCACAGGAATCACAGACAATTCCTTCACACCACGGACCTGAGGACTTTTTCCTCATTCTCTCTCTTTCTTTTAAAATCTGAAAGGACGCTGGCTTCTCTCTGAACTGGACCCAGAAATGTCTTACCACCGAAACGAAAAAACAACTGCGTGGGTGAACTAGGGCAAAAAATAGTTTTCCTCTAAGATAATCTGATAAACCTCACTGTCCCCTAGAAAGGCAGCATGGCCCAGCAGTGCTACTTGGCCCCCAGAGTGCTCTTGGAGCGCAGCAGGTACCGGTCCACGCGGATTCTGCGCCTCTCCACCGTCCTGTTCTCGCTGTCGAAAATGCGCTGCAGGTGCAGGGCCAGCCTCCTGTCCTCCTCCTCCTGCTGGAGCTTCTGCTCCACGTCCCGGCCCTCGGCGGGCAGGCCCGCCTCCCCCGGGGCCGCGTGCCTCAGTCTCTTGACGGAGCCGTTGTGCTCCAGGTGCTTCGTTTTGCAGCGTCTCTTGCGGCCCCGGCGCAGCAGCGGCGCCTGCTCCCCGAGGAGGTTCTCCACAGAGCTGCAGGTGCTGTTCTGCACGTTGATCAGCTCGCTGTTGTTCAGGTACTTCAGCTGCTTCTTCCCCGGGGGCTTGATGGGCACTGCCAGCGCGCTGTTATCAGGCAGCGATGCGCCAATGCCCATGAGTCTCCTGCTCAGCACTTTGGGGCCCAGGCTGAGGCAGGATTTGTCCATGAATGTGTTTACCTTTAGGTCGGGGACCTCAGCCACCCGTGTGTTTAGGGAGGTTACATTTGATCTCACATCTGGTTCAGCGGCACCGTCGTCAGCGGCTAAGGCCTGTGAACCCCTGTTCTTCTCACTCCCCCTTCCCAGCCTCACTTCACTGACAGAAGGGAGGAAATCCAGCTCAGGGCGAGGCTCTCCTGTTGTGTCAGGTGGAAGGTGATCCTCCTGCGCTTGTGGCTGCTCTTTAGCGCAACCGCTGGGGTTGGTGATGTCAGGAACCACGACGTCTTCCCCAGGCTCCGAAGCCAAGGACGTAAGGGTTGCTTTAGAGAGAGTCTTTTTGATCTGACGCTCCTGAAATATCTGCTCCCATTTCTTCAGTATCCTAGGACTGGCCTCATAGGTGGTCGGCTTCTGCAGGCTGCGGTTCAGGTTCCTGGGGGTGGACTTGATGATGAGGGGGCTCAGCACTCTGCCGTCGGGCAGCCTCTTCGGGGGCGTGCACGGGGAGCAGACGATGGGCTTGAAGTGGTTGAGCTCCTCGGAGATGCTGTCGTTGCTCTCGGGGCTGATGGAGCGCTCGGGGCGGTGCAGCGCGGACAGCGAGGAGGCGGCGCTGAGCAGCAGGCGCCGCTCGGCGCTCAGCTCCGGGGCCGACAGGCAGCGGTGGTTCTGCGCGCACGACAGCACCCCCAGCAGCGGCGCGGCCCCGGGCAGCACCTGCAGGGGGACAGGAACAGCACATCTCTCCTTACAAACAAGCTGTGGGGCTGCTGGGAGGTAAAGCCAGCACTGGCAGGGAAAAGCAACAATGGGAAGGGTTCCACTGATTGGTGAATGGGAAAAGATATTTGCTTTTACAAACAAACTTTGGGTTTGCTGATAAATGAAAGCAAGGACCTCTTGCACCTGGCTCAGGTTTTGCTCTGTAAAGAGTTTTGTTATTTTGCCTTTTATTAAAACTTTTTGTTTCCAACACTACCACAGAAGCCATCCTGCTG
>JAWMQZ010000001.1:238652-258978 GCA_035584835.1 Tangara arthus
GAGGTGGTGGAGTCCCCATCCCTGGGTGTGTTTAACAAAGCCTGGATGTGGCACTGGGTGCCAGGGTTCAGTTGAGGCGTTGGGGCTGGGTTGGACTGGATGGTCTTGGAAGTCTCTTCCAACCTGGTCTGTGAATTCTGCGATTCTGTGAACCCTCTGATTCTGTGAATTCTGTGATTCTGTGAACTCTGTGATTCTGTGGTTGAATTCTGTGATTCTGTGAACTCTGTGATTCTGTGGGTTCTGTGAATTCCGTGGATTCTGTCATTCTGTGATTCTGTGACTGAATTCTGTGAATTCTGTGATTCTGTTGATTCTGTGGATTCTGAGAATTCTGAGAATTCTGAGAATTCTGTGGATTCTGTGATCCTGTTATTCTGTGAATTGTGTGATTCTGTGAATTCTGTAATTTCTGTGAATTCTGTGAATTCTGTGATTTCTGTGATGTCTGTGATTCTGTGAATTCTGTGATTCCAAGGCCATGCTGGAATTCAGGCAGGAACTCAGCTGCCCGGCTCAGGAGCTGCCAGATGCCCTGGTTTTATCCCAGCAGCTGGCCCAGAGAAACATTATCCAGCAGCCCAAATCTCTGCCTGCTTTTAAACCCTGGAGGGGTGCAAAATTGCTTTGCACTCCAAAGGCAAGGGTGGAGAGCTGGAGGAAAGGGTTTTCCCTGCTTTTTATCCTGGTCAAAGCTGGGACTGGGGCTATACCACCATGTCCTGCCTGTCCTCAACTTCTCTTCTGAGGATGAGAGGGAAAGACGACAACAGATCGATGGGAAACTTCATTAAAGAAGGAAAAATCAAGTTTTCCAGCTGTGAGGAATAACCTGAGTGGTGGATGCATCCACACAAAGGCTGGGATGGCTGTGCCAGGAACGTGGGCACTCAGGGATTGCTGGGGTGACTTGCAGGGCTCGTTTTTAAAACAAACAGATCCCTTTTATCGCCTGAAATGCCTCACCTCCGCCAGGAGGAAACGTGTGGAACAAAGAAACGCCACCATTAATCAGCTCTGGAGCTCGGGGCTTGGCTCAGGGAGCTCTTCCCAAAGCCAGGTACTCACCTCCCACAGTGCTGGGCACAACCCAGCCCTGCCTGGAGCCGGGCTGGCTGCTCCTGCTCCCCCTGACATGGCACAGAGAGGGAAATCATGGAATAATGGCTCCTTTCTTTTCCAGCTATCAGGAATGCACCACACCTGGTGCCCCTCGGGGAGTGTTTGCTGTCCCGGCGGGCGCCAAGGCCGGATTGTTTGCACGGGGATTTGTTTATTTAATAATTTTTTTTCCTAATGAAATATTATTATTAAAAGCTAATTTGGGCCCCTAGGAGCGTGGAGAGGAAGGCAAAGCTCTTGGCTGGCACTGAGGAATGTCAACAAGCTGGGTTTGGCTGTTCCCAAAGGCCTCCTGAGCTGCAGCAGATGAGTTTGTCTGGGCTCTGCTGGGAAACAGACAGGGGGATTGCCCACCCCAAACACCTGCAGGTGGCACATTCACCACTTCAGCCACAAGGTCTGGTTTGGAAATACCTCATCCTAGTCCCCAGATTAGCCCCCAGTCTGCACAATCCCTTGGGAGGCTGCAGAGGGAAACTGAGGTTGAGAAATGCGCCAAGGACGGCACCGAGTGCCAGCAGCAGGGAGCAAAACAGATTAAAAACTTTCCACTTGGGATTCAACAGCACTGAAACCACTCCTGCATGTTGGGGACACCCTGATCCCCGAAGAGATCAAGCCCTGGGGTTTGGAAAAGCACTGGGAGGGAGGAAGAGTGGGGCAGGTGGGAGGAAGAGTGCAGGAGAGGAACAAAGTCCTGCTGTACAGGGGCTGGCTGGGCACCAGCTGGGCAGCAGTGATTTATTTACATTGCTGGAGGAGCTGGGAGAGCATCAGGGTCTCCCTGAGGCTGGCACTGTGCTCAGCTTGCTCCTGCAGACGAGTGTTTGTGTCCTTGCTGAGCTGCACAGGGTGGAGATGTGGGTTTTCCTAGCAGAGACCTTTTGGGAAATGTGTTTGTTGGAGGAGGGAGAGATTTGAGACAAGAACAGATCCTGGTCTTTCCAGAGCCCCCCTCCCCTGGGCAGGGACCACCAGGGATCCCCTCACCCGGGCAGGAGAGCCTTGGGGTGCAGGGGCCTGTGGGGATGCAGCTCTGCCCATCTCATCCCAGCATCCCTGATGATTTTGGGGGATGTTTTCATCCTGTCCTTTCTGCCCTGGTGTCTCTGAGCCACCTTGAGGATCCAATCCCCATAACAGGGACAGTCTTTCCTGTATTCCCATCCCACACTTTGGTGCAGAGCCTGGCCCAAACAAACACCAACATGTGCCTGTCTGTTATACATTCCTATAGACAAAAATAAAACTTTTTCAAATCATATTCCTTTCTCCTCTTTCCTTTTAGGTATAGAGAAAGGGTGAGATATAGGAATGTGCCCCCTGTTGATGGAGTGACAAAACTATCCTTTGTCCCCATAAAAATGAAAAAAGCCCAGAAGTTTCTCTCCTCAATTAGGTGAAAAGTTATCTCACAGGACCTGGGGAACTTCACCTCAAACTTAAGGATGGCCAATTGGACAGAAGGCAAAAAGTCCCACCTGAGTAATTTACTAGGAAAAAAAAGAGAACAAAGAAACTAATGGCTTTTGTGAGGTGTTTTACCAGGAGCAAGAACCTCTTGCACCTGGCTTGGTTTTTCCTGTAAAGAGTTTTGTTATTTTGCATTTTATTAAAACCTTTTGTTCCCAACACTACCACAGAAGCCATCCTGCTGATTTTATGCCTTCTAAGGTAGCTGAGCTATCTTGGGTGTGAAATAGATCCCCAGGAACTTATGAGACCTGGCTCAAGGAGACCCATATTTCAGTCCAGCAGAATCGGGGTGTCCAATTTATATCAGTCTAAGAGCTGCTCTTGCCACAAGTAACAGCCACTCTGATGGCAAAATCACACAGCCACAGGAAGGTTTGGGTAAGGAGTGGCTTTAAAGGCCATCTCATTCCACCCTCTTCCATGGGCAGGGAATAGTTTCCCACTAGTTTCCACCAGACCAGATTCCTACAAGCCCTGTCCAACCTGGCCTTGAAATGTGTTTTCTCTTTACCTGGATAAATCTGCCCACTTAGTGGCGTTAGGCTGATGGCTGCACTAGATGACTTTAAGGGTCTCTTCCAGCCTGGATGATGCTGTGAAGACGAGGAGAAGCCAAGAAGCACTGCACCACCCTGGCTGAAGGAAACCAAGCTCCTCAAGGGAAATTATCTCCAAATTATTTTTTGCTCCCTTCCAAGCTGTGGGAGAGAAAGAGTAAGGACTTGGCCCAGATATAGGGAAAGAGTAAGGATGTGGCCCTTGGGGATGTGGGTTAGGGGTGATCGTGCTGGTGCTGTGTTGACTTGATGGCCCTGAAGGTCTCTTTGAACCTGAATGATTCTCTGATTAAGAGCAACATTTCTTGTAATCTCTAACACAGTCCCTGAATGCTGCTACATTTGGGCATAATCCTGGCACAAATAAATCAGAGAGGTAACAACACACACAACTGCAAATTGTCTTCTTAGCACTGAGATGAAATATTTGTATCCAGCAGCTACTGCGTACAGTAACAGCCTTTCCATGCTTGGTCTGAAAGAAGGTTTTTCCTACTCACTTATCTTGAGGTCAAAATAAGTTTTTGGAATACCCTGTACTGGAAATCTAACTGGTCATGTCCATAAGGCATCCTCTTAAAAAAGAAGTCAGAAGTCAGTCCTTGGGGGGAAGGTAAGCCATGAATGTTCACTTTGGGCTCAGTCCAGCTCCCAGCAGCTCAGGTGGCAGACTGCACAGGTTTCTGTTCCTCATGGCACCTCTGGATCTGAACCCTCTCCTTCTCCATCAGGGATGAAACTGATCCCAGGAAGGAGGGGTGTCAGCACGAGGAGAGAGAACATCCAAGCACGAGCAGCTGGGTGGCTGCCCCATCCTTGGAAGTGCCCAAGGCCACGTTGGATGGGGCTTGGAGCACCCTGGGATAGTGGAAGGTGTCCCTGTCCAGGGCAGGTGGTTGGATGAGCTTTAAGCTCCCTTCCAACCCAAACCATCCTATGATCCTACGAGGACCAGGCCTTTGTATCTTCTATGGTATGGAAGTGCCAATGTACCCTGATGTCAGGAAAGCAATGAGTTTTGCTCTGTTTAAACAGCTTTGGAGAGAAAGGGAAAGGAAGAGAGGATTATTTTCCTAAACTGCTAAAAGATTTTTCTTTACCTGGCTGGAGAGTCAGCCTCGAAAAGAAAATGAATCACAAAACAAAAGCCTGATGAGAACCCTTTCAAATTCCAATTAGCCTCCAACACTACACAAGAACCCTGACACCTGTCTGCTTTCTGTTTAGTAATTCCTAACCCAGCAGGTTTTATTGGGAGCCACAAGGAGGTGATTGGCCCCAGGGCGATAACAGGGCCACAAAGCCCACATTTGATATCTCCAGATTACTGGAGCTGTGTAACCTCAGATAAGAACGTTTACACACAGGAACCTGTTTCCACACACTGCCTGTACCTTTGCTTTGGTGGCTGGGGCTGATCTCTGCCTGCTCTTGGATCTCTCCTGAATGGTGTCGTTGCAGCTCCGGCTTCTCTCCACCTTGGAGGTTAAATTCCTGAAAAGCAGATGGGTGAGAACAGGAACCTTGGGAACAACCAGCTCACCAGCCCTGGCAGCTGCTCCCTGTGGGAGGGGCATCAGCCTTGGCAGCACCTGGCTGGCAGAGGTAGCTCCCCTGCACTCAGGGCAAAGGGATCCAGGAATCCTGGATTTGCAGCAGAGTCTGGCTCTGTGTTCAGGGGCTCTGCATGAAACACGGACACCTCTGCCCACAGCCCATGATGAACTGAGGCCAGTGCTGAGGAAGAAGCTGGGGAAACCCCTCTGCTTCCCACCTGGAAACACACCTGCTTATTCAGCTGCTTCCACTGTGTCAGGCAACAGCCTTCCAGGGAGTTTGGGGCTGATGCCATCCCTTCGTATCTGTGCTGCAGAAAGGAACCAGAACTCCTGAGTTCCTCCCACGGAATTCTGATTTCTGACTAATGGTTTAAACCTACAGGCAATGATTTTTCTCCTTCATGGGATAAACATTAACTTCCTTAACTTCCAGGTAGGAAGTAATCAGACAGACACCACATTCTACCAATGAGCCTGCTCTAAAATTCCAGGGAAAAAATCACTTATTTTAGATTGGAACCACCATTTGAATTAGAGCACGTCAGGTGTGTTTAACACAAGTCAGAAGAACATCTTTAAAGGACATTAAATAAAGTCTCAGCCTCTTACCCTGAAAGGAAAGCAAAGGAGTAAGCACTGGTCTTGGAAACAAAAGCTGAGCGGTGTGTTTGCTTGCCTTGGAATGGTTCCTCATTCTCGGAGTCCGAGAGACGCTCAGGAAACTGAAGTCAATCAAGGAACAGTTAGCTGACATGCACAACAGAAAGAATAACTTGGAAAATAAAGCTCTTTCTTGCAAAAGTGTTGAAGATCCCCAAATCCCCCATTTCTGATTATACTGACAGGACATAAGGCACAAAAAATACAAAAACAAGCACATAGCTCCTATAGATAGCTGTTAGTCATCCAATAAAGGTAATTTATTGATCAAGAAAATGTGGGAAAATTCTACAATAGGGGTTACTACACGGTGTTGGTCACTCAGTCTCCATGGGTCAGCCTATCAAATGGAAATTTTAAGAGCATTTCCTGCAGAGCCTCCCAAATGAAATGGGAAATAGGCAGAAGTCAGCATGAAGAATGTGCTGAACTTCAGTTGTACAACTTCACTGCAGAACATTCATGGAAATGCATGCAAGCCTGAAGACCAAGGATATCCCCAAAGCTGTGGGGATCTGCTATGTCAGGAAGAGTCACACAGCAGAGGGTAAAAAGAGGGACAGAAACCTCTAGAAGAACATCTGCAGTCATAACAGACCTTAGAAGACAGTTCTCATTAACAAGGATCTTAATAATCTGCCAGCTCATAGCCTTCATAAACTATAAAAACTCAATCAAGGAATCCTGGAAAGCCAAAGAATGAAAATTTTGACATGTGGGCAGGGAGGAGAAGCATGAGCTTACTTACACAGTCTTGGCTCCCTTTCAGCACTACAGATTCATCTTTTTTCTGCTGTTCCTCCATTTTTCTTTTCCCTACGTCCATGTCATCTAGGATGAACTTGTGAATCAGATCCTCAGATGTCTTTTCTTCTTGTAGTTTCTCTTCTCTCAGCTGCAAGTAAGGACAAGAGAGATAGGGCAGTTATAATTTGAAGTCCTACACTTACAGACTGGAAAGAATAAGAGTTTGGTAACATCATTTAATTTTGTGCCTTCCTTTCTCCACTCCAGGGTAGAGCCACTGCCTCTCTCTCACAATAATGTGAAGATTGGTTTGCTTCTATGCCACATTTGTGTTTCATACACAAGTATCATGGATTTTATCTTCTTTGCAAAACAACAAAGGCACTGTGAGGCCCCGAGCTGGACAAAGCCCTCTCCGCCACTGTATTTTCTAAAATAGAGAGACAAAAGCTTTTCTCTACTTGTAGGTGATCACACTACATATAAAAATGTGCAACACCAGTTCCAAACAAGCTGTGATATTTCAGTTTTAGCCTCCCAATGGCCTGACATGCAGCACACACAGTTTGGCAGAAAAGCAGCAGCATCTAAAATAAAAGGTGAGATGCAGCAATTCCCACGTGAAAAGCTACACGAGAGATGAAATCCCATTGTTTCACCACTGTGTTGGGATGGAGGGGATCCAGAGAGGCCACCTTTCCCCTGACAGCTGACCCCAGGCTCAAAGCTTGAGTTCAGCTTCAAACAGGGAATGCCAGGATCTGGGACACAAGGTACATGGACTCTGATGGGATGCCTGTCCTGCTGCACTGTTTTGCTCCTCACCTAAGGAATCAAACTCCCCTTTTCTGTCAGGCTGGTTTCTTTATTTGCAGACTTCCTGTCACAACCAACAAGACCCCTTTTCTCCTCCTTTCCAGTACCTTTTCCTGAGGAACAGGCTTGGCACCATCTGATTGTCCCTGTTCATGGAAGTTCTCCCTGCATCCCCCAGCCACTTTCCCAGCTTGTGCTTTGCCTCTTCCTCAGCTTAGACACAGGCAGGAATAGTCTACATCCATCTGTACACAGAACAGATCCTCCCTCCTTCCTCCACCCACCCAGAAGTTATCCACACCTCTGACTGACACCTCTTTGTCCTGTTCATGAACCACAGCACCAGGAATTCATATCCCTGGGCTTTTCCTCATATTTGGGCATAGGCCTCTCAGGTGCCTAAGAAGCTCCCTAACTCAAAAAGGCAGCAACAACTTCTTCCAAAAATATTTGGTGTTTCTCTTCCCTGCTGGAGGAAGGGAAAACCTCAGAAGTATGGACATAAGGATGAGAAAGAAAACAGAGTTCATGAGGCATTACAGGAAAAGCACATTGTGATTTTCAAACTGGAAAAGACCCAAATCCTACTGAATCCAAGCTCCCAGAGATGAGGAAGAGAGAAACAAGGAGGAAAACAAGGAGGAAAAAAGGCAGAAACCAGGAAAAACTCCACTGTTTGGCCGATTGTGGGTGTTCAGCAAATATTTTCAAAGACCGGTTTGACTCCTTGCTCAGAGTTGTTTTAAGATGTATCTTTAAATTCCTCATCTATTAATAATCTCAAGCAATAACTACAACAGTGTCTGACTAACATAGATTGTGACCACATGATGCAGACGTGATGAATAGTCTGCTCTAAGTCAACAGTATTTCTGCCTTTTTGGAAGCATCTCAAAAACAAATTTACACCAAGATTTATCATAAGGATTTATATTTTTTTTGAGCTGGCAGAAATACCACCCAGCACTTGTGTCCCTCCTATATTTCTTATGTGGAAGAAAGTTATATGGAAATATTCACTTTTCTGGCTAAATTATAAAATCGAAAGACACGAGAATATGGAACAACACAGGAATATTTACGGATTTTGGGGAAAGTGTGAGGTGACAACCCAAGCTTTGCTGACAGTGAAGTCAAAAAGGCAACAACAGGATCCTAATCCTAATTAAGAGAATACAAAAAACAATTTAGGTCCAGAATTAAGGCTGCAAGCAAAATCAAACTCTACTGATAAAATCAGTACTAATTTCAAAAATAATAATTTGAAGTAGCCTTAATGTAAATTGTCTCCCAGAGAATTTCCTTCCAGACGTGGCAATGCTGTGCTGGGACAGGAAGACAAGAAACTGAAACAAAGTAGTGTGAAACATGTACCCTGGAGAAGGACCTCATGTTCTCTGAGTAGCATCTCTGAAATACTGGATGCAGGACCAGCAGCTGCTGTGAACAGCACAGTTATCAGAAAATGCATTTTAGTCCTTTTGGATACTGCAGCTGCAGGGGAGAAAAAAATGTACAAGCAATCGACAGTTGTTCACTCAGAACCACCACTCCTGACACTAATATTAATTCCAAAAGTTGGGCAAACTCACGTTTGGTATCTTCTCTTCCCTGCAGGACCTGTCCAGGTCTGCTGGCTCCCGGAGCCTGCTCCTCTGCCCTGGCTCTGGGAGGCTGCATGTCAGCACATGCCTCAGGTGGGAGTTTCCCTCCCACTCTGTGTGGGCTCACAAGCAACAGACTTGCTTGTGGTAGAGAGAAAGACAGCTGGACAGGATGAGTTAGGGTTTGAGTGCACAGAAATGACAGCCTCCTCTGGAAAAACATAAAATGCAAGAGCACCAAGGGCACAAAAGAGGAAAACCCAATCCTGCTGTCCTGCACAGGCAGCAAAGATCTATCTCATTCTGAAAGGCAGCTGGGAAAATTAAGCTATCAGATAATCCATGTCAAATAAAGTCTCTTCAGTACATAATTATGGTACCACTTTGTTTTCAACTGCAAAAAGGGTGGAATCGGGTTAAGAGTTCAGATATGTAAAACAACTCACATCTGGGAGATGTAAAAAGGTTTGGAAATGCTCCTGTCCCTTCCTCAGGAGGACAGCCCAGGTTATCCCCATTCCATGGCCAGGGAAGCTGGGATGAAACCCTGTGTCCTGAGACAGGGAAGGAAACCAAATCCTATACAAGCTTAGATTCCCAAACCTGAGCTCCTGTCTCCTCCCTGATTCAGAGGTTCAGAGATACCAAGAATCTCTTGGTAAGTAGCAACAGCGACAATTTTCAGATCATCTTCCCTACAACTTCCTGACAGGAGGGTAGAGCCAGGTGAGAGTCAGTCTCTCACCCCAGGTAACAAGTGAGGGCTTTTCCCACCTAAACAATTCTGTGATTCTATTCTGAGTCTGTGAACAAGGAAACAGTGTGCCTGCATCATCAGTTGTCATTTTACCAGCCAAATCTCACTGCCATTTCCTCTCAGATGACAATTCACAGAATTCCCTCCCACATGGCTCTTTCAGCTGAGCTTCACAAAAACCAAGTTTAAGCTGGCAGGGGGAAGAAACCCATCTCCCATCTGGCAGGGGACAAGAAGAGGAAGGCAGCAGGCTGAAGGAGAACAAGACAAACATGCCCAAATGCTGGAAACATGGCAAAGTATTTCCTGACTGGAAGAGAAAGGAGAAGGGCTGGCACTGGACTGCACGTGGTATTTCTTTGCTGAAGTCAAGCTGTAGATGTAAAAACCTTTTCAGCTGGAGCCTGACCATGCTGCAAACATGCTTCCTTAAATCTGACAGAGAATTGTTGCTGAAAATGCCACAAGTCCCACGGCTTTGCACGCACAGTGTCCCTGCCTTCCTGGCAAGACACCTCAGTGGGAGAAGAGTTTGCAATTCCTATGAAGAAGAGTTTGCAATTCCTATGATCAGTTAAAGAAATACTCAGCCAAAGCTATCTTAGTAACCTGCAGTGACAGTGCCCATCAGTGTCACTGCTAATTCCACACATGGAGAAGCAAGAGGGAAGACCCTTCCATGCTTTTAACTGTCTCCTCACACATATGTGTTTCCCAGACTAGTTATCTACCTGAAATATCACCTATTTTCCTACTCAGACAAGGCTGTTTTAAAAGACATTTTATTTTTGGCTAAAAAAAAATAGAAAGCTCTAGTTTGAAATAGTTTGTTTTTGAGGAGAAGGATGTTTGAGGAGAAGGAGATGCCTTATGCTGCAAAAGCCTTTATGGAATTACATCCACAACCAGTCACTCCAAAGAAGGTAGGTACATTTCCATGTTCTGGAAGGCAGGCTAAGACAGCAAAATTTGGCTTCTACATGCTCAATTACAGCCATTTCCTGAACTGGATGAACAGTGTAAAGAGAATAAATGAGCTTTGTTAAAGAACAGGAAAAGAGAGCCCTTCAGGTTTCCCTACAGGTAGGATGGCATTCCTGCAGGAAATCCAAGTTGTTCTGGAAGAAAAAACACAATTGCCCAAAATACTGACCTTCCTTAGCTGGCTCTCATATTCTTCTCGGAGCTCTCCTGTTTTGCTTAATTTAATGGGTGCTCTGAATATAAAGTCTGGAAAGAAAAGGGGAAAAAAAGGAATTATTTTTTAGTGCAGGATGGCTGGTGCTGGCCATTATTTCCCAGAAAGGGTGAGATCTCCAGAGGCTGCACAAGAGCTTCTGCAGCACTTTTTTCAACCCCAGATGTTTATACTCTGCCACTGCTATCACAGCTCTGTTGAACATACAGAAACATCAGGAGGAGGATGGCCCAGCAATCCCACTTTGCACTTCCCGAGTTTCCTGTGAGATTCTCAAGAGTCCTTGACAAGCAGTTAAGCAATCAGGGAGCACTGGGAGGATGTAAACACAGGGCTGAAGGAACAGCCCTGGGATGTCACAGGGAATCTGAGTCCTGGGAATACACCCAGGCTTCAGGCACAGGGAATCTGAGTCCTGGGAATACACCCAGGCTTCAGGCACAGGGAATCTGAGTGCCAGGAGCAAAGCCAGGCTTCAGGCACAGGGAAGCTGAGTCCCAGGAGCAAAGCCAGGATCCAGGCACAGGGAATCTGAGTCCCAGGAGCAAAGGCAGGATCCAGGCACAGGGAAGCTGAGTCCCAGGAGCAAAGGCAGGATCCAGGCACAGGGAATCTGAGTGCCAGGAGCAAAGCCAGGATCCAGGCACAGGGAATCTGAGTGCCAGGAGTAAAGGCAGGATCCAGGTGCCTGCTGCAGGCCCAGAATGCCTCCTCCACACCCCCTGCAGCTGCTGCACTGCTGTCCCACGGATCCCGAGCAAGCACAGCCTTTCCTGCTTGCAGGGCACTCCCCAAGCAGGGGTTTGAGGGGCAGGATGCTCTGTCTGGCACAAGTTCCTGTCCTGCCCCCACTTCCTCTCTTTCCCCTCAGGAGGTCAGAAGCCAAAAGCACACTGGCACAGGGTTACAGCTCAGCTTCCATCCCTGGAGTCTCTCATTCCCAAAGGAGTCCCTTGCTTGTATCAGCCTCAAAGCTCCCTCCCACTTCCGTGCAGTGCAAGTCTGGGCAAGCTGCACTTCAGCTGGAGCAGCCTGGAGGCAAAGGGAACAAGCAGAACAAAACAACAACCCCTGGACAACCATCCTGGCTCAATCCATGTCGGTATTCCAGGCAGGGTGCAGCACAGCTCATCATTCCAACGAGCTCCTGTCTGGAGCAGGGCTGGGCATGAAGGAAACATCAGGGGTACTTCCTTTCCCCACCCTGCTAAAATTAGAGGATATAAACCAGCAGCTCCACCACAGGTTTTCAGAGAATCCCAAGATTATTTAGGCTGGGAAAGACGTCTGAGGCCACTAAGTCCAGTCTGTGACCAATCCCACCTTGTTACCCAGCCCAGAGCACTGAGTGCCCCATCCAAAGTTGTTTTTTGGACACCTCCAGGGATGGGACTGCAGCACCTCCCTAGGAAATGCCTCATCACCCTTTCAGTGAGGAAATTCCTCCTGCTTCCCAAAGTGAACGTCCCTTGAGGCTGTCTCCTCTTGTCCTGTCCCTGCTCCCTGGGAGCAGAGCCCAAAACCCCCTCCCCAGCTGCCCCCTCCTGTCAGGGACCTGTGCAGAGCCACAAGGTTCCCCTGAGCCTCCTTTTCTCCAGCTGAGCTCCCCTCACTGAACTTCCCTTGGTTCTACCTGCCTCCAAATGACAGGTACAAATGGCAGGGTGGGTGAACCAATAATCTCGTGTAAGCAAACAGATCATAAAGCCTTTTTTCTCATAAAACAGCTGCTCTTTCCTCGTACTCACACGCCTGCACGAGCCAGGCTTGTTCTTAAAGGACAACATCCCAAGTGTCCCTACAGATGTGATAAAAATCCCAAGTGATGCTGGTGCTGGGGAGGCCAGGCTGCATTCCTTGCTCCTGCAACCAGCCACGCTGGAAACCTTCCACTGGCTTCCCAAAATGTTTTTTCAATTGTGGCCTTGAGCGGTTCCAGTTCTTTGTGAACTTTATCAGGCTGGAATTGCCACGGAGACAGTCCCAGGAGCAGCAGCAATCTGTAACTCGCCTGCAGCAAACTTCAATTACTCCTCAATGTTTAAGGCTTGTCTCCAGAGCTAAAAAAGTGGAGTTTTCCCCTCCAGGGCACAAGCTAACCCGAGGGAAACATGCAGCAGGAAAGATGAGCCACGTCAATGCTCTCATTTCTCACTTGGGGTCAGCAAGCTGAGGAAATTTTAAACAATGGAATAACATTTATGTCTAAGTTGTGGTGGTTGAGCTAAAGGGGTCCAACACCAGGTGGAGGCCATTTATCAACAGTATCTATGCACCAACTTGTGTATTTTGCAGATGGGTCAAAGAGAGATGAGCGACCAAATTTCTATCTCTGTACAAAGAGATGAAAACAAAAATGTATGTAATGATGTACATCTGAATTCCACAGAACTCCAGAATGGGTCAGGCTGGCAGGGACTGCTGTGGGTCACCTGGTGCCACCTTCCTGCTAGGACACCTGGTGCCACCTTCCTGCTAGGACAACAGCAAAGCAGGCAAAACCATGGAAGAAAAGGCTTTTTACTTGATTTTGCAGCAAATCTCCTGCTTGCCCTTCCTCTCGAGTGATCTGTGGGTCAGCAGAAGTGGCTCCTGAATGAAGCTGACTCTGAAGGGCTGCTGGGATGCTCCTTGCCAGCCTGGGGACAGCACTGAAACAGTCGTGGTGGCAGATCAAACCTGGCATCCTGCTTTTTCATGCTGGCAGGCAAGAGTTGCATCCTATTGTGCTCAGTCTTGGAAAAAACAACTGATTTCTACACTATTTGAGAGGACAAAAGACTTTCTAATTATTTAACACTAGTTTTCTTTACAAGAGGCATCTGACTTGCAGCCTCCATCCCCTTGAGTGTGTCCATCCTTCCCACACCAGCTCAGAAGTGTGTCTTACACACACACCATCCCCATGGAGTCACACTCCTGACCAGCACATTTTATATTTACTGGCAAAAGATTCAGAAACCTCCATCTGGCGAATTCAGCAACATGGGCTGACTGAGAGTAAAGCTGAACTCGATTCAGAATGCTCTGGTTCCCCGTGTGTCCTTCAGAGGCTCCTGGGCTCTGCCAAACCCATGCCATGGGGTAGGTCCCAGCTCTGCCCCCAGCAGCAGCAGCCAGTCCCCCTCGCCCCCATGGAAACTTTCAGCTGGCTCTGCAGCTTCCATTTCCCTCCAGGTTTTCACTACTTTTCCTTCTAACTCCTGCAGCTGAGGATGAAATCTTAAATGTTTTCAAAACACAAAACAAGAAGTTGGGGATTTTCTGACCCTGGCACAGGTGTAACCACTATTCAACTGGAAAATTATTTTGCAAGAGTTAATGATCCACTGCCATGCCCCGCACACTGACCACTGGGGCTAGCTCTGGGTCTGGCCTTAATCACTCTCTTCATCAGATTAAAAATAATTTAAGTATTGTAGAGTGCTGGAGAGAGGACAATGAGCAAAGAGATGGAGGTGCAAGCCCTCTGACAGCCCCACAGCACAGTTACTGCCCCAGAGAGGCACCCTCTCCCATCTTCACAGGAAATCCTGAATTTCACTCACCCCACCAGCAATACAACACTGTGACAAGGAGGAAAACAGGGATGGGGTCAGTTCTAATCAGTTCGAGCAAATCACTGCTTTTCCCGAGACAGGGAAAGGCCTCTTTGGGATTGCCACTTCCAAACTTGTAGCACTGTGGTCTTGAGACAAAAAAACAACCAGCGACAGGCCACAGAACAACAGAAACAACAGGAACTCAAGGAATCACCAGGAAATGCTCGAGAAGCAGACTGGTTTGGTCCAGCGGGGAAAGGGGAAAACCACTGCCAAAAAAGGACTGGGAGGAAGGAGGGGGAAGTCATTTTACAAGTCTGGCAAAAACACAGCACCCCTCCTGCACGGGCTCAGCTAGTGACTGCTGAGCACTGCTGCTGGGCAGAGGGGAAACAGGAGAAATCTGACTCTCTGAAATGGCAGTGCACTCATTCTCTCACAAACCAGGCTGAGCACCTCGCTGCAAACATATCCTGTTCCTTCTCCTTGGCCAACTGGATCCTCCAACAGCCTCCAAGCCTCCCATCTGCTGCTCCTCTCTGCCTTCCAAGAACCCCGCCAAGCAACTGTTTCAATATCAGAAACCTCACTCAGCAGAGCATTGCAGCCAGCCCTGCAGCTCCAGCTCCCAGCCGTGGCATCTCAAGCTCCATGGGGCGCCTTCCCAGGCGCTCCATGGAACCCGGAGATGCCCAGGGAGGACGTGGGACCCGCGGCCCCCTGCATCCTCCTGGGGCAGCAGCTGGGGCCAGCCTGAGGGCAGCAGGGCAATCAGGTGCCCCGGAGCTCCCAGCAAGCCCAGCCCGTGCCAAGACACAACACAGGTAGCGAGAGTGTCCCTGCTGATTGCTGTCCAGTGCTGTGACAGGGACTTGGACTTTACACCTATCTGGTCACCTAGAGCAGAATCCCAGCCTCAGGCAGGGTCTGAGGGCTCCTTCAGCCCACTGCTATGGAAGAATCCCAAAGGGAATAACGAAAACTGGGACATGAAACCATGATTAATGAGTCAGTTTAAGCGGGAATAATCAAGGGTATGTCAAGTGGTCATACCGAGTAGTTTTAAAGATTTTGCACATTTAAAGTGATTTAATTAAATACCTGAGCTTAATCAGTGTTTGATAACAGAATCACACAATAACTGATGTTGGCAAAGACCTCGGGAGACCCAACCAGGCTGCCCAGGTCCATGTCCAATTGGGATTTGACTCTCTCTGAGGATGGAAACTCCACAAACACCCTGAGCAACTTGTGCCAGTTCTTCCCACCCTCACACTAAAAAGTATTTTTCTCATGGCCAGTGAAACCTGATGTGTTTCAGTTTGTGTCCTCTGCCTTCTGTCCTGGCCCTGGGCAGCACTGGGATGAGCTGGGCTCTGCTGCCTTCTCTGCCCCCTCTCAAGGGCTACAGACACTGATAAACAGATATATAAATATACACATTACATGTCCATTGACAAGGCCATGGTGACTGGGACAGGTTTGTGAGCCTGGGGAGAAAGCAAATGTCACCCATCCCTCCAGGCAGGGTAAGGAGGAGGAACGACAGGGTCAGCCCCCCCTTGGTTCCTGGGAAGCAGCTATTCCTGGAAACCCCTTCTAAACAAGGACAAGGTGTTTGGGAGGTGGGCTGCTGGATTAAAGGAAGGGAAAGCAGGCTTAACCAGTGTCTTCCATGGTGAGATGGCTGGCTCAGTGGAGGAGCACAGAGAGTAGACGTAGGGACTGTACAGATCACCTCATCCCACCCCTTGCCATGGGCCTTCCACTGTCCCAGGCCGCTCCAAGCTCCATCCAACCTGGCCCTGGACATTGATAGGGATCCAGGGGCAGCCACAGCTGCTCTGGGCACCTTTACAGGGAAGAACTTCACCCCAATATCCCATCTAAACCCGGTGAGAAGCCACTCGCCTTCGTCCCACACACATCTCCCACAACCCAGGACAAGCAGAGACCTTTTAAAACCAATTCTACTTTAAGAAGCCCAACTCAGGCAGTGCCCAGGCATTCCTGCAGCAAGGCTGGGCACTCTCACCCACCGACTCCATTTAAGCACGGCTGACACCACTGCCCTGGAGCAGAGACTGACTGGGGCAGTGCCACTGTCCCTCCTGCGGAGGAACCGCTCCCAACGCTCGGCTCAGCTCCCCCTGGACACCCCATCTGCTCATGGATTCAGCAAATCCCTCCTAAATCTCTTCCAGGTTAGTGGGGCTGGTTCAAACCACCAATTTGAGCTGTTTAAGCTCATCCTGCCAACTCTTCCCACAGCCAATTAGAGGGTGCTGACACAAGCAGGGAGCGGGAGACCAGAAACACGCTCGGAAAGGAACGGGCTGGGCTAGAAGGATGTTTATCTCTGTTTGCTCTGCAGGGCTGCCCTCAGCACTGCTGCAACACCTCTCCAAACAACAGATCCCAGCGCACCCCGAGTTCTGACAGCAGCAAGGTGGGCATCTCCAGCAATGCCACTGTCTCAGACCAGGATTTATTTTGAAGGGAACACAGGGAGCAGTTTTCTAGGAGTTGAGAATGCACCTGGCTTTGGAAGCAGGGAGCAAACGTGCAGCTAAAAGCCATGAACACAGGGATGATGGACTTTTCCTATGTCAACAAGCAACTAGGACTTCCCATGGTGCAAAACCCTTCCTGCCTTGATGCAGCACAAACCTGCCTAAGTCCTGGCAGCACTGTTGGAACCGTTCACTTTTGGGCCAAGATCATCACAAAACCACCCGAGGAAGTGGGGAAACATCCCCGCAGCCGGCATCCCCTCCACGGGATGATGCTCTCCATCCCCCCTGGGCACCTCCCGATGCCCGGGCAGGGTGGCTCGGCCCCGGTGCCCCCTCCCCGCCCGGCCCCGCACGGCTCGTGCTGAGCCCGCGCCAACTCATCGCACCCCGCGGTGGCCCCGCCCCCAGGCACAGGCCCCGCCCCCGAGCCCCGCAGATTCCCGGCACGTCCCGCGGTGGCCCCGCCCCCCGGGCTGAGCTCATCGCACCTCCCGCCCGCCGGCCCCGCCCCCCGGGCTGAGCCCCCGCGAACTCACCGCGGCTCCGCGGCAGCCACGCCCCCAGGCCACGCCCCCGCCCCCGCGCCCCCCCCGCCCCTCCCGGTGCAGGATGGGGGGGGCGCAGGTGCCGCCGCCGCCGCCGCCGCCTCAGCCGCACCTTGCTCCGGCGGCCGCTGCTCCCCGCCCGCTGCTCCGGCCGCCGTGGTGGCTGCGGACTCGGCCTGCTGCCGCCGGGCCCGTGTGGAGAGGCGGCTGCGGCACAGCGGGCAGCAGAGGCCCGGGCCCTGCAGGCAGCGCTGGAAGCAGGCGAGGCAGAGCGAGTGGCGGCAGGGCGGCGTCACCGCCTCCACCAGCGCCTGCCGGCACACCGGGCACTCGGCCACCGCCAGCACCACCTCCTCCTGGGCCGCGGGCCGGCCCCGCCGCCGCCGCCCCCGCACCGCGGCCCGGCCGCCGGCACCCGCCGCCGCCGCCGCCATCTTCCCACACTTTGAAGGGCCGCGGCGGCCACGCCCACTCCGTATAATTCATGAGGGGGCGCCCCCCGCGGCGCATAGTAATGAGCGCGCGCCAGCCACGCCCGCTCATGAATATTCATCGCCGCCGCAGACGGCAGCGCCCCCTGCGCGGTCCCGGTCCCGGTCGGGACGGGGAAGGGTGGGCGCCCGGTTGTTGGGATAAATCATGGAATCACAGATGGGTTGGGATGGAAGGACTCCAAAGCCCACCCAGTGCCACCCCTGCCATGGCAGGGACACCTGCCACTGTCCCAGGCTGCTCCAGCCCGAGTGTCCAACCTGGCCTTGGGCACTGCCCGGGATGCAGGGGCAGCCCCAGCTGCTCTGGGCACCTTTTCCATCCTCTCAGGGAACAATTCCTCATTCCCAATATCCCATCCAGCCCTGCCCTCTGGCAGTGGGAGCCATTCCCTGTGTCCTGACCCTCCATGCCTTGTCCCCAGTCCCTCTGCAGCTCTCCTGGAGCCCCTTTAGGCCCTGCCAGGGCTCTGAGGTGTCCCCACGTGAACCGCCCAGCTCTGCCAGCTGTGATTGTAGCGAGTGGCTGGTCTCTCTGTCCCTATCCCGGCCCATGAGCCCTTTGTTCACTCTTCCCTCCGCTGTCCAGCTGAGGAGGGGGTGACGGAGCAGCTTCGGTGGGCACCCGGCGTCCAGCCAGAGTTAAACCAGCATGGATGGTGACTCAGAGCAAACCAGAGGAGGCAGAGCCTCTGCACCAGTTGCTATGGAAATCTCTTGCACTTCTCTTCTGCTTCCCATCTCTTTACTGGGGCACCAAACCAATCTGTCTTCTCATCATATTTTAACACCCTCTCTGATGGATCCTCCCAGCTACGTTGGGTTGGCAGAAGGGAAAATGTGGCTGAGAGGCAGAGGTGAAGCCCTACACCTCTGAGCCCCCCTGAGCAGGCTCCTCTCTCCTTGGCTGGAGAGAGGAAGGGGCAATCCATGCCCAGGAAACAGCCTCTGCACGAGAGCCAGGAACTGGCCGGGGGATATCATTAACTTTCCATCTCACCCACACTTCTATCTTTAGTTGTCTCTGGCTGTTGAATGACTGAAAGGATACCAGCATATGGATCCCTGCTGTTGTGGGCTCCATCAAGTGCCAGTCGACAAAAAAGTCACTTCTCGTGAAACAAAAATCTCGTGCTGACTTTACTGAGATGAGTTATGGCAGCGGTTTGGGACTGGCCCGTGTCCAGCAGTCTGTGTGTCTGTCCCGCAGAGGCTGCTGCTGCTGGCCACAGTCACAGGGAGAGTGCTATTCCTGAGTTCCCAACAAAGCTGCCGCTCCCAGGATCAGCCTGGACCAGGAGCTGGGCTCTGGGGAGCCCCCAGGAGGGACAGAGAACGTGGGAACAGGGGACACCTCCCCACCGCAGCCACCTGCAGGACAAGGAGCTGTGCAGAGCCCCAGGCTCTGGGATTTGGGAAGGGACCTCTGCCAGCTGCGCTCCCAAATTGCTCCTGCACATCCAGCCTTGGTTTCTGTGTCTCCAGCGTGTTTTCCGACCCAAAGCCCCACAGGGGGCGGTGGTTTTACACGGCCAGAGGGCAGGGTTACATGGAACACTGGGAAGGAATGTTTTACAAGAAGAGTCATACAGAAATGGCCCAGGGTGCCAGGGAAGCTGGGGCTGCCCCTGGATCCCCGGCAGGGCCCAAGGCCAGGCTGGACGGGACCTGGAGCAGCCTGGGTCGGTGAAGGTGTCCCTGCCAGGGCAGGGTGGCACTGTGGGGGCTCCGAGGTCCTTTTGGCCCCAGTCCCTCCGCGGCTCGGCAGCTCGGGATGTGCCGAGCTCAGGGCTGGCCTGCAGAGGGAATCCTAAGCCCGTGCAAGGCTCCAGCCTCAAACCCTGCCGTCCCCAGCCAAGACCTCAGCCTTGCCCAGCCTGCTGGGAGCGTTTCCCCGCTGCTCACCCCTCCCGAGCAGCTGGCAGGGCTTTGGCACCGCCGTTCCTCTTGCCCACCTTCCATGGGGGGCAGTGGGACAGGTCACGGTGCACACGGGAGATACAGACAGGTCCATGGCCCTGTGCTCTCCCATTTTCCCTCTCTATCCTTCTCCCTTGCTTTATCCAGCCTTTCTGCACCCCTGCCCCTTGCTTGGTTGCTGATCTCTGTCCCTGGAGGAGGATCTCTTTCCACTGTCCTCTCTGTGTCACTGGCTTGCACAGATTACAGATACCTATTTGGGTTTGTGCTTGGAAACATGCTCAGACTCTAAAAAGGGACCAGGTTTCCCATTCCAGGTTGGACGGGGTGCTCCCATCAGTAAATTACCTTCTTTAGCCTCACCAGTCAGTGGCTGCCCTAAACCCTCCCAACGGTGTGGCTTTAGAGCTCCTCAGAGCCCGCCGCTCCCAGGCACGGGGCAGTGACACACACTGGAGAGAATCCATGGGAAACCCTCTGAGGAGCATCCCCCAAGCACAGCCACCTTCAGGAGACCTCCCTGAGGAGCTGTCACCAGCGGTGCTCACCCAGGAGGATGGGAGCAGGGAATCACAGGCTGGGCTGGGTTGGAGGGGACACCAAACTCATCCCATTCAAACCCCCCTGATGTGGGCAGGGACACCTTCACTGTCCCAGGCTGCTCCAAGCCCCATCCAGCCTGACCTTGGGCACTGCCAGGGATCCAGGGGCAGCCCCAGCTGCTCTGGGCACCCTGTGCCAGGGCTTTCCACCCTCACAGGGAACAATTCCTCCCCAATATCCCACCTAACCCTCTAGTGTTTGAATCCCCACGTG
>JAWMQZ010000001.1:260590-324251 GCA_035584835.1 Tangara arthus
GGGCTCCAGGAGAGCTGCAGAGGGACTGGGGACAAGGATGGAGGGACAGGACACAGGGGATGGCTCCCAGTGCCAGAGGGCAGGGATGGACATAGGGAAGAAATTCTTCCTTGTGAGAAGAATTCCCATTTGTGGCTGGCCCTGGAACGTGACAGCACAGCTTGTGCTCTCTGTAGAGGCTGGTGACAGATGCTGTGCAGAGTGTCCCTGGATTCTGGGCTCCTGAATCCCTGGAATTCCTGGTCCTTCAGCAGAATCCCCCTCGCCATTCCCAGGGGAGGGCACGGAGCAGTGAAATTGTGGTTGGAGCTGGTAAAGAGCAGATTGTGGCCAGCCCTGCAATGCCTCAGCCCTGCCTCCTGCTCTGCACACTGGGCTGTGCTCCTGGAGGGCCACAGGTATCCCTGGGAGGGAGAGTCAAGGTGGGGTGAAGATCTACCTCCTTTCACCACTGGATTCAGTGCTTCCCATTTTCTTCACAGAATGTATGTCCAGCCCATGTGGGCATAGAAATGCCTCTTGATTTCTTTTGCTTGCAGCTTAAAGAGAAAATAACAAAGCTGGTGATTTAGAGGGATATTAAAAGTTTCCTTGTTACAAAGATTTCCCTCATATCCAGCTCCAGGAACAGGCACCTGCAAGCATGGGGCATGTGTTGGCACCTGGGGTAGAGTTAGAGACTGACAAGATCAGGAGATGGATGGAAAGAAGAGGGTTTTTTTCTGCAGAAACTGCCCTTGATTTCTTTAATCTCTGCCAGAAATGGGCCTTGTGGTTGGTGTGACCAGGACAAGGGCTCTGGGGACACCGTGGCAGACCAGGGGCTTGGTGCCACTCTCAGAGTGGGATGGCAGCAGGCACAAAGGTCTCACAGCCTGGAAAGCCCAATCCTGAGCTTGAATTAGAGAACAAAATAAACACCTTGGCTGATGGAGGAGATCTCCTGTCACCAGAGGCATCTCAGGTGATGACAGCTCCTTCCTGGTGGTGTGAGGCAGCTGAAGGAGATAATGGGAAGAGAGAGACCTGGTGTTGCAGATATGAAGGTGTTTGCAAAGAAGACTCTGCAAGGTCTGGGAGCTCCATCCAAGCCTTCCCAGTGGTGGAACATGAAGGTGTTTATTGCTGCATTAAATCCTGGATTTATGTGCTAGTGAAGTGTCTTGCTCTGAGCACCCCTGAGCTGTGAGGGTGGAACAGGAGGAATGGCTGAAAAACCACACAAAATCTGCTCTAGGGAAGCTGCAGAAATTCACCTCCATAATGAACTGGCTTATTCTGGAAGTGGCCTGGCTGAGGGAGCATCCAGTGCTGCTCAGGGAGCATCCAGTGCTGCTCAGGGAGCATCCAGTGCTGCCCAGCTTCTCCGTAAGGCTCTGGAGAGCAGAGAGCTGAGCCCACAGACAGCAGAGGAGGGCTGGCAGCCCGAGCTGGACCACTGTGTGCAGGGCCTGGGGAGCAGCAGGAACAGCAGCAGCGTTGTGTGCAGGCCAGGTGGCTCCTCCAGGGATGACAGCATGACCAGTGCTGTTCCAAGAGATGGTGCTTCGTGCCCATCCTGCGGAGATGGATGGCAGCTGGGTGGGAGCACTGCTGGGGTGCTGGGAGGAGGGTCTGGGGCCGGGGGGTTCCTCAAGGCAGGGGCTACACCGGGCATTTAAAGAGCTTTATGGAGCTGAGGGAGTGCCCAGGTATCCAGGTGGCGTTGGACAGGGAGAAGGGGCACAGCCGGGCCTCGTTTGGGGCAGTGATGTGCCCCATTAATGACGTACCCCATCAATGATGTACCCCATTAACGATGTACCCCATTAATGACGTACCCCATCAGTGATGTACCCCATCAATGTCACCTCCTGGCTCGTAGCCCCCAGGGCGAGGCCCGGCCCCGAGAGCCCCGGCGGGGCTGCAGGGGTTAACCCCGCGGCTCCCGCACCACCTCCCCGCCCGCCCGCCCTCCCTCCTCCCTCCCGCCGCCGAGGAATTTCCTAAAACACCCCCCCGAAAAAGTGGGAATATAACAATAATAAAAAAATTATAAAATACCCACCCTGCGGATCCCCCCTCCCGCTCCGATCTCCGCCTTTAATACCAACAAACAACTCCTCGGCTCTCCCTAAAGGAGGCGCCTTTGATCGGAGCGAGACGAGCCCCGCCGGGCACCGGCACCGGCACCCCGGGCACCGGCGCCGACAGCCCCGGGCACCGCCACCGACAGCCCCGGGCACCGGCACCCCCGGCACCGGCACCGGGACCTTCGCGCACCCGCATCCCCAGGCACCGGCAGCGCCGGGCACCGACAGCCCTGACACCGGCACCGGAGCGCTGCCGGCACCGATAGCCCCGGGCACCGATAGCCCCGGGCACCGACAGCCTCTGCTCCGGTACCTCCGAGCACCGACAGCCCCGGGCACCGACAGCCAGCCCCGGGCACCGATAGCTCCGGCACCGACAGTCCCGGCTCCGGTACCTCCGGGCACCGACAGCCCCGGGAACCGACATACCCAGGCACCGATAGCCATCCCCGGGCACCGACAGCCCCGGGCACCGGCAGCCCCGGCTCCAGCACCTCCGGGCACCGGCAGCGGGAGCGAAGCCCTCAGCGCCGACCCCGCGACATCACCGCGACATCACCGCGACATCACCGGGCAGCGCGCCCCGGGCACCGGACCGGAGCGCCAGGGCACCGGCAGCGGGCTGCGATGCTTCCCGGGGCGGGTCCGCTCGCCTTCCTCCTCCGGTGCCTCCTGCTCCTCTTCGCCTCCGAGAGCCGAGCCCGGGCTCGTAAGTCTCACCCGCGCTTGTGCCGCGGCGCTGCTTCGCTCCGTGCCTCAGTTTCTCCGGCGCCGGGGTCCCGGGAGTTTGCGGGGCGCTGGGCGGGCACGGCCGAGGGCACGGGAAGGTTTCTGAGCACGGCAGGTGCCGGATCCCCGCGGCATGTCCCGAGACACGCAACCGGCCGGTTTGCTGCCCTGCCCTGCCGGGCACACACATGGCGGTGTCCCCTGTGCCCGCTGCTGTCCCCGCCTGCTCTGCGGGGCTGCACAGGGCGCCGGGGGCTGGCAGGGGCGGGAGGAAGGGCCGCGACCCCCCTCCACGGGCTGGGAATGCCGCAGGGCGGGAGGCTGCGCCACAGACCTTGCTCCGCACGGATCCCACCCTGCCCGAGGGCATCTCCCCTCCGAGGAGGGACGGGACAGACACAACGCCTCCCCCGGCCCAAACACAGCCGGGGGCTTTCCTCCAGATCCGTCCCTTGTCCATCTCCGTGTCCATCCCTTGTCCATCCCTGGTCCATCCCTTGTCCATCCCTGGTCCATCTCCGTGTCCATCCCTGGTCCATCCCTTGTCCATCCCTTGTCCATCTCCGTGTCCATCCCTGGTCCATCCCTTGTCCATCCCTGGTCCATCCCTTGTCCATCCCTGGTCCATCCCTTGTCCATCCCTTGTCCATCTCCGTGTCCATCCCTTGTCCATCTCCGTGTCCATCCCTTGTCCATCCCTGGTCCATCCCTGGTCCATCCCTTGTCCATCCCTTGTCCATGCCTTGTCCATCCCTTGTCCATCCTGCAGTCTCTCCCACTTTTGCTCCCAGCTGAGGCACAGAAGGGTTGGGATAAGGAAGAGAGGTTTGGCAGTGCCACGGAAAGGCTCGAAGGACTTGGCCAGAGCTGCTCAGGAGTTTTGGAAGGTGCTGGATGTGTTAATTGGGGCCGGGAGGTGGGCTTGGCTTGGGCAAAGCGCCGGGACCCTCCCAGTGGGCGCTGGGTGACATCGGAGAGCCACCAGGGCTCCGGGCAAACTGGAGCAGGACCTGTGGTGTCCCTGCGGTTATTGCTCCCTTTAATCTCCTGGCATCCCAGCAGAGCCTGCCGGTGGCTTTGTCAGGGTGATTTACAGCGTGCCTGCTGCCAGCAGTGCATTAGGCACTCAAATAACCATCCTCCTGGGGTGAGGGCCCAAAATGTGAGCCCTGCATCGCCATCCCCACCGTGGGGCGTGCTGGGGGGATGGACGGGGCTGTGCAAAGCCCTGGAGAGCAAACTCTGGGAGAACCCAGCTCTTCTCCCTTGCCTGGGCTCATCCAAACCCAGCCCACAGCATCTGTCCCTTGAGCAGGGAGTGGGTCCGGGTCCCTGCCCCTGCTGGGAGGAGCAGGGAGCCATGTCCAGGAGGAGAGGCAGGTGTGAGGTGAGGGGTTTGCTCTTTGCAGGTGCTGACAGCCCCTAAGCTGGGCACAAACTGAGCTGGGTGGGGGCAGTGAGGGTTTGTCTGCTCCGGGGGGATGCTGGGGGCTGTTTGCAGGACTGAAACGTTGATGGAGAGCTGGGGGCTGTGGGATTGGAGCTCGGCTGGAGCAGCGTTCCAGCTCTGGAACACTCCAGCTTTGCCACAGGGCTCACCTCACCACGTGGAGGGCACAGCCAGGACTCACCCCGAGGTCAAGGGCAGGCTGGTTTGGGTGGCAGAGACATCACCAAATCGTGGAGTCATCACCAAATCGTGGAGTCATCACCAACTCGTGGAGTCATCACCAAATCGTGGACTTCTCTCACTGCCCACCTCTGCAGGCTCCCCCTTCCCTCAGGGCTGGTGTGCAGGGAGACTGAAGACAGGAATAAATTAGTTACGAGCAGGCTCATCAGCCAAGGGACCTACAGTGTCGTGGCTAAAAATAGGTGAGGAGCAGAAATGCCCGGGCTTGAAGGCAAGTCAGGAAAGAAGAATTTGCCCACAGAAACAGGCTATTTTAGGGGATTTGCACTCCAGCTGAAGAGAAGTATCAGAGGCACAGGTTACTGGGGCGAATGTGCTGCACTCTGAGCAATTCAGGGGCAGTGGGTGAGCACAAGGATGTTTTGGCTGGAGGCATTTAGACACCAGCATCTCTGGAGAGCAGGGGGCAGTGGATTTCCCCAGGAGCTTGGAAGCTGTTGTTTCATTTGTTTTTAACATACATGGTTGCTGGAGAAAAGAGGGTTCCTGGGATCCCTCTGTCCCAAAAGTTTGGATCCAGCAGGGATGAAGGGTGCTCCAAGACGGGAAGGACCAGGATGGAAAGTGAGTGCTACTGATGGTAAGGGAGAGGTGAGGGCTGCACACCCTGCTATAGGTAACAGAGCATTCCCTTGGGAAGGAGTGAATGCAGGATCCTGTCTGCCTGGCTTCTCCACTCTGGAGAGCTCAGAGATGCTTCCTGAGGCTGCATTGTCAGAGCCACAGAGTTCTCCAGGCTCCCAAAGCGCCCAGAAGGCATTTCCAGCCCAGAGCTGAGCGAGGCGAGTGAGCAGGAATTGATGTGGATGTGAGCAGAGTCTTTAGGATGCCCCATGTCAGGGGCCCCGTGTGTTTTAGCCAGTCCCTTCTCAGCAAAGCTGCATTTTAAGCCCTTCATAAATACAAGGCTGTCACAGGAGCGCCTGGACTCTGTGTACCAGACCGTGCTCTTTACACTTTATTTATGGCTGCTCTTGAAAACTGCTTTGCACGAGCTGCCTCCCTGGTGCCCAGCACGGCCCTGGCTGGCAGGTGTGTGACCTCCAGAGAGGCTCTGGGAGCTGAGAGCCCAGAGACAGCTCCCAAGGTGCCATCTGGGGATGCAGGACCAGCCTTCCCCCTCAGCCTCGGGATGGAACGGGACAGGGGGAGTGAGGGGGGATGAGCAAGACCCCACAACCTCCTGTTGAGCCATCAAACTGCTCAGAACACTCCCAAAATGACAGAACCCCACGTGGCTCAGGTGGGAAAGGCCATCCATCCATCCATCCATCCATCCATCCATCCATCCCCATCCTGCTCTTGCCCAGGCACGCTGGCACCTCTTGCCAAAACCCCAGCCCTGCAGAGATGCCAACAAGTGTCTCCTGCTGCCCAGCCCCGTCAGTCAGCTTTAATTTTACCAGCAGGCCCTCTGCAGACATGAATCAGGCTGCTTTCGAGGGCTGGACCCAAACCAGGGCTCCACTTGTGATTAAATGTTTGCAGGAAGCAGCCAACTGGCATGGGAGCTGCGAGCTGAGCGTCACACCAAGGCAGCTCCGCTTCTTCACCCTCAGCATAATTCATGGGGATGCTGCAAGCAGGGAGGGATGAAGTCATTTTCTCACCCTTCTGCAAAACCATGATTTTTTTTGTTTAGATTTTTTTTTTGTAATTTTTTTGTTTTGTTTTGTTTTGTTTTTTCCTCTCTCCTCTGGGTTTCCTCATACTCAAGCCACATGCTCACCAGTTCTGTGTGGTTTGCTGTAAGCTCGTGACCCAGGACCAGGGAGCTGCTGGGTCTCAAGAGCTGTGGGGACAATGTGAAGCCCTGATCAGGGAAAAGGAAGGAAAACCCCTCTGCCTGTCCCTCTGGTAACCCCCAAACCCACTGCAGACCCCCACGTGTGCTGTGCCTGGCCCAGCCAGCCTGGACAGCTGGTGCTCACCACTTGTGAAGCGCAGCTTGGGGAATCAAGGACCTAAAGCCATCCAGGAGAGGCTCAAAGCCAAAGAGAGGACCTGTGAAGATCTTTGTGGATCCACGGGGCTGCCTTTCCTGCTGCCCAGAGGGTCTGGCCATGGCAGAGCCTCACCTGAAGGTGGTCACGGGCTGAGGAGGGACTGCAGCCCACCCTGCAGCAAATTTGGGTGAATTTTGTCTGGTTGGGTTGGTTGGGGAAATTCACCCATAATTTTTCTGTTTGCTTTTTTTCCCCCTCCTCTTTCTTCTTTTTTTTGGTGGTTTTTTTTTTTTTTTGGGTAACAGTGAAAATGTCCCCTAAATTCAGGGTCTTCCATCTCTGTCACCCCTCCCAACCATTCTGATCTCACTGGGGGAAACTCCACCCCGAAATCACCTGTCCATCTTGCAGCGAGCATCTCTGTTTCAGAGTGAAAACTCTATTTCCTGCCTCAAACCCACGCGTTCTGTTCCTTTCTTGCAAAGGGAGTCCAATTTGCTCAGAGGGGCTGCCGCTCGGGTCGGACGGGTCTCAGGGTAAAAAATGCATGAAAATAAAATAAAACGGGGGGGAACAATCTGGGTTTGGTGGGTGGGATGTGAAGTGAAAGCGAAGGCTGTCCTTGCTGTGACACAGAGCTGCCCCAGAACAGCCCCTTTTCTCACCCGGCCTCTCCTGGTTGCTTGCAGGGCCGGAGGCGTTCTGCGACTTCAACGGCAAGAAGTACAGCCCGGGGGAGAGCTGGCACCCGTACCTGGAGCCCCAGGGGCTGATGTACTGCATCCGCTGCAGCTGCTCCGAGGCACGTCCCGCCCCGCTCCGCGCCGGGCAGCGACCCGCCAGCGCTCCCGGCGCTGCTCGTGGTGCTAATGATGCTGATCATGATGATGCTGATGCTGCTGCTGCTAATAATAACAACAATAATATTGCTGATAATAACAATAACAATATTAATGCTGATAATAATAATGTTGCTGCTAATGCTGCTAATGCTGCTATTATTATTATTATTATTAATAATAATAATAATAAGAATAATGATGATGATGGTGTTGCTGCGAATGCTCCTATTGCTGCTGCTAATGCTAATTCTGCTGCTAATGCTGCTGCTAATACTGCTAATGCTGCTGCTAATGCTGCTAATAACAACAACAACAATAATAATAATAATAAAAATAATAATACTTGTTGGGAAGGATGAAACTTTGTCAAGAAAGTCTCACAGATACTAAAATAATAATAACAACAATAATAATGTTGTTGCGAATGCTCCTAATGCTGCTATAATGCTGCTGCTCATGCTGCTGCTAATGCTAATTCTGCTGCTAATTCTGCAGCTAATGCTGCTAATGCTGCTGCTAATACTGCTGCTAATGCTGCTAATACTGTTACTAATGCTACTGATAACAACAACAACAACAACAATAATAATCATGCTTCTTGGGAAGGATGAAAGTTTGACAAGAAAGTCTCACAGATATGTATGCTTGGCAGAAAGATTTTTAAATGTAGAGTCTGATGAAGGAATAGAGTTGGAAGCAAGTTTTGATATAGAAGAAAAGAATTGCTGAGCCAGTCTTACTGGATAACCAGGAAGGCAAAGGGTGTGTTAGTTAGAAAGGGTTTTTATGGCTTAGAGCAAAGGATAAATTTACTTCAAACAAGATGTTTTTACTAAGCAGGAAGATAGCACAGGCAAACAAGCCTGCCGATGTGGCAAGTAGAAAAAAGGTCTCAGAATTTTCTACTATAATGCTAAAAATAATAAAGCTAATAATGCTAATGCTAATGATGATGTTGCTGATAATGCTGCTGCTGCTGCTGCTGCTGCTGCTGCACTGGGGCTTTGCTCGGCAGCTTTGAAGCAGATCGGTCCCGCTGTCTCATTTGAGCAGAAGAGTTATTTTTTAGGCAGGCAGATACTGACGGGCCAAGGGAAGGGTTCTACGCTAGCAGAGAGGAGATTCAGACGGATCTGTTCACAAGAAGCTGTTCCCTGGCAGGGTGGCAGGCCCTGGCCCCGGTGCCCAGAGCAGCTGCGGCTGCCCCGGATCCCTGGGGCGTTCCAGGCCAGGCTGGGGCACGCTGCGATGGTGGAAGGGGTCCCTGCTCATAGCAGGAGGTGGAACAAGGCCTTGAAGGCTCCTTGCCAGCTGAACCATTCTGTGATTCCGTGGTTCTGCGGGGCCCAGGGTGCGGGTGGCCGAGGGCTGCCCTGGGGCGATGGGACCAGGGCAGGGCTGGAGCCATCCCTGGCGAGCACAGCCTGCGCGGTTTGCTGTGACAGCGTGTCCCTCCTCCTGCAGGAGGGCTCAATGCTCCCTGGGGACTAACCAGCCCGTCTGTCTGTCTGTCCGTCCGCAGAACACCAGCATCAGGTGCTCCCGGATCCAGTGCCCGGCGCTGCCGTGTGCCAGCCCCGTCACGGAGCCGCAGCAGTGCTGCCCGCGCTGTCCCGGTGCGTGGGCACCCCTCGGGGCACGGGGACACGGTGGCCACGGTCCCACAGGGCGGTGACACCCAGCCCCGGCTGCTTTGTCCCCCCAAAAATCCCATCGTGATGGAAAAGGGCTCTCTGCCAGATCACCTTCTCCCCTCGCCCCCATCCCGAGAGCTTTGTAGGGACAAGGTGTCAGTTCACACTTCTGGGGCAAAACAGGAGCTGGCAATTTGTTCTGATCGTTTGCCAGCAAAGTGTCTTGGATTTAAAAAAAAAAAAATTAGAAATAAATTTTTAGAAAAAATTAATTATAGTTTTTTAACAACTTCCTTCTCTGCACTGGAGACTAGCTCAAGTTTTAGCCCCAAAACTTTTTCTGCCTTACCACTACTGATTGCCTAATTTTACCTCAATATGGTGAGAATAAAGACCTCACCTCAAGATTTAGTCCCAAAACTTTCCGTACCTGAGTGCTGGCAGAGCTAGTCAGAAACCACCAGTGATTTGAGAAATTAGGGAAAAAAATAGGAAAAACCTCATTAATTTTCATTTTTTGCTGATTACCTATGAGACAAGCCCTTTTTACCCGACTCCATCTGAATCTGGCGATGGTTACAACCAGGGGAGGGACAACCCCAATAATTTTGTTAAGAGCTTTGTGAGGTCAGGCTTCCAGGTTTTCCCACTGTGCTGGGCTCAGGGCAGCCCCATCCCCCAAAACCTTTTGGACCCTTCATTGCTGACCAGCCACGCAATGCTCTGACACCTCAGGGTGCCCGTGGGGTGTGAGGGCTCCTTTGGGGCGGGCTGGCTGTGACCCCGCTCCTTTCTCGGCCCTTCTTGCAGAGCCCCCGTCCCCGTCCGGGCTGCGGGCGCCCGCCAGGTCGTGCCGCTACAACGGGACCACGTTCCAGCAGGGAGAGATGTTCAGCGGCAGCGAGCTGTTCCCCGGCCGCCAGCCCAACCAGTGTGTGCAGTGCAGCTGCTCCGTAAGCCTCCTCCTCCTCCCCATCCTCCTCCTCCTCCCCATCCCCATCCTCATCCTCATCCCCATCCTCCTCCCCATCCTCCTCGCCCTCGCACGGCGCCGGGCTGCGGCACCCTGTGCCCCCTCTTTGGTGCCAGCACATCAAGAAGGGGCAAAAGAGCCCACAAAGCACCTCCCTCTGTCATCACACACAGGGGTTACACCGGTTGTGACCTGTCCAGCCACTGCCTGTGGTGCTGGAATAGCTGCTCTGGCAGCTCTGGGCTGGCAAGAGGAGTGACTGATGTGTGGGAATGATGCAGCTTTTGAGGAGGCTGGTTCCTCTCTTAAGAACCCCAACCAGGTGGTGTGAAACACCTGAAACACCTGAAAGAGCCCTCCAATCCAGCTGCCTGTGCCACTGTCCCCAGGAGTGGGCTCCTCGTCCCTCTGGGCTGTCACTCTGTGTATTTGTCAGGGCAATGCCTCGGGTGCGCAGGGGAAAATGAAGGGCTGGCTGAAGTGGAGCCTTCACTGGGGATCTCCCCAGGCTGTGTCTGGTGCTGCCAGCTGCTGGAACAGCTGCGGGAACAGCTGGTCTAACCCTCTTTGGGAGCTGCCCCGAGAGCAGAGCCTCTGGGATAAATCCTGCTTTTTGGGGCACTGGCTCCTGGGGCAGGGCACTGCGGTGAGCTGCTGGGCAGGAGGAGGAGGAGAAGGAGGAAGGGAGAGGCAGGTGTGGGTCCCCCGGGTGCAGAGCAGGATCTGCCAGAAGCTGTCACCCACCAAACTCCCCTCATCCCCTTCATGCTCCTTGCACAGCAGTTTGGCTTCCTGATGGGAGGAGAGGCAGCTGTGGTTTGGTTTTCTAAGGATATCCTTGGCTGACCTCTTGGTCTTGCTTGACTTGTGGATACCCCAGAGAAAACTGGCACATGGAGATGACCTTGCTGTCTGTGAGGTCTGGCTGTGAACATCCTTTTTTACCCCTTGGAAAAGGAGCAAAAACTTATTCCTGCCACAAACTGGTGCAGATCCACTGCCTGAGGTGGCACTGGGATGCACAAAGGTCAGGGCTGGCCTCAACCTGTGGTTTTCAGCTTGAGTCACCTGCAGCAATGATATTTTCCAAACAATCCACTCGGGTCTATCCCTGCACCTCTGTGTGCTTGGCCCTGGTGCTGTGGAATTAACCAAGGGACAGGGAGGGCAGAGCTTTGGTGTGGGCCTGAACCTGGGTTCAGAATCGTGCTTCCCACTTCCACCCCTCTCCTCTGGGTCCTTTTCCTGGCAGATGCCAGGGAAAATCCTCCTGGGGGTTGTTCTGCAGGGCTGGGAGGTGTGTGGTGGCTGTTGCAGCCTGGCAGCACTGATGGTGCCTGCCCTTTTTGGGGAAGAGCAGTGTGTTATCCATGGAACAGCCGTGCCAGGACAGGACACAGCCCTGCTGTGCCCTGCAGGACGGACAGACAGCGCAGCAGGGACAGACTGCAGCTGCCAGCAGGTGCTGGATGATTGGTGGCACTGCAAGGATGATTGGTGGCACTGCAAGATGGATTACCAGAGAGCTTTTGGTCATGGACTCATAAAATCCTGGGATGGTTTGGGTCGGAAGGGACCTACGTGGGGGACATACAGCCCTTTATAAGGCTGACAGTGTGTTTTTCCCTCCTGCCCTCCTAGGAAGGCCAGATTTACTGCGGCTTGGTGACCTGCCCCGAGCTGCTGTGCTCCTCTCCCTTCAGCGTGCCAGATTCCTGCTGCCAGGTCTGCAAAGGTAATGGGGCTGGCAGTGAGGGCTGGCACTCCCCAGCTGGCAGCAGGAGCCATCTCAAGCCACTCTGGCAGGAGTCTGGAAGCCTGGGCTGTAAATCAGGCCGCTTGTTATCTCTTGGTTGCACCAGGAAGCGCAAGCTGAGGGCTTGGGTTTTCCTTGGGTTTTCCTTGGATAACATGAATTGCATGTGCAAGGCTTGGGTTTCCCTTGGATAACAGGAATTGCACGTGCAAGGCTCCTGTCTCTCCAGAGTGCCAGGCAGGCCAGCACGTGGAGGAGAGCTGCTTTGAGCCACAGAGAGCAGAGCTCCAGGCAGCCCCCAGCATCTTCCAGGACAATGTTTTTGCCTTGCAGACGGCTCCTTTGAGAAGCCCACGGAAGAGGAGCCCCTGCAGTTAAACAGAGGTGTTGTACGTGACTTTTGCATTTTAAAACCCCTTGCTTCTAGCACAGCCCCCTGAGCAGCTCACAGAATGCCCTTGCACAGCGAGATCCATTGAGATCCTTGCACAATGCCCAGCAGCTCCAGGAGGACACCCAGGTCCTTGCTCAGCAGAACCATGGGCACCTGATTTGCAGGTGAATTGTGCCATGGAGCTGAGTCTGGCTGGGCATTGCCAGCCTAGGTGAGAGCCCAGGCCAGCACCCTGCCTCCCCAGGCTGTTTGTATCAGCAGCCCCAGCAGGGAAAAAGTGACTCCTTGGCTCGTGGGTTCCCTCAGGGCCACATTTCGGAGCTGGGCAGCCCATGCCAGCGCTGTGGGATTAGGTCACTCAGCTCCTGGCTCTGCCCTTTTCCATACTGCTCCAGCACCTATAAAACCTCCAAAACAGACACAAGGGGACCCTTTGTGCTGCGTGTCTTGTCCCAGCACTCTGCTCCTGGAAGCCTGGGATGTTCCTGGGATGTTCCTGGGCTGTTCCTGGGATGTTCCTGGGATGTTCCTGGGATGTTCCTGGGCTGTTCCTGGCGTTTCAGCCCTGCTGGCTGGCAGCCCCACTCTGGCTCCCCTGGTGCCTCCCAGGTGGGACAGCAGGATCTGGCCCATCCTCACCTTCCTGAGATGCCAGCCCTCCTTTTCCCACCTAGGAGAGAGCAGCCCATTTCCCTGTGTGTTTTAGGGATGCAGGAGCTCACAGGCTTCTCTGAGGGCATTGGGCTGAGCTTGGGTAGGGAAAGGCTCTGCCCCAGTGAGGGGGACACCAGTGTGGGGCACTGGCACTGCTCAGCACCCCTTGGGTCATGTTAGCAGCAAGATGGGAAAGGGGTTGGAGCACAGGAGATGCTGAGGGAGCTGGGAAGGGGATGGAGAATTCCTGAGGGAGCTGGGAAGGGGCTCAGCCTGGAGAAAAGGAGGCTCAGGGGGAACCTTGTGGCTCTGCACAACTCCTGACATGAAGGGACAGCCAGGGGGGAACAGGGACAGGAGGAGAGGGAACAGCCTCAGGCTGGCCCAGGGGAGGTTCAGGTTGGATATTGAGGAAGTTCCTTCCCCCTAAAGTTTGTCCAGCCCTGGCACAGCTGCCTGGCATCCCCATCCCCTGCGGGATTTACAAGCTGTGTGGATGTGGCACTTTGGGACATGGGATAGTGGTGGCCTTGGCAGTGCTGAGGGAATGGTTGGGCTCCATGATCTCAGAGGAATTTTCCAGCCTTAATATTCCTGTGATTTATAAGGCTTGTGGGCCATTGCTTACCCCTGTGGTCTCTGCCCCTTGCACTCCTGAGGGAAGGCATGCAGGACACTGCATGGCTTTTTCCAGCATGCTTTGGAAGGAGAACAACTCAACTGCTGGAGTCTGAATCCCCTGTTTTCCCTGGCTGCTCACAGAGGCACTCCCAGGACCAGTGCTTGGGGGAGGTGGTGGGCAGGAAGCCCCCCGGAGCCACCGTGTCCACGGCTCTCAGCTCTTCCCTGGAGCTCATTCCCAGGAACTTCAAACCCAAGGGAGCAGGCAGCACCACTGTGAAGATCGTCTTGAAAGAGAAGCACAAGAAAGGTAAGGGATGCAGGGGCCAGGCAGGGACTTCAAGTGGCTTCTCCAGAGCTTGGAATTGTTCAGGAATCTGATTCAGCAGCAGGTTTCCACCACCAAGTCCTTCTGCCCACTCCTCCACAGCCAGCCTCAACCAGGTGTCTCAGTCCTCATGCCCACAGTCTCCTGAGTGCCACTCTCCACAGTGGGTTGGGAGAAGGCTGGTCCTTGGAATGTTTTGGAGATCTGGGACTTGGGAAGGAAGGAGCTCAGCTGGAAGACTCCACATGGACCTTCCAGGAGGGAGGCACACAAAGACAGGACACTCCTCCTTGAGCAAGGGCTGGCCCTGACCCAGAGCTGCCCCAGGTGTTCCTCCTGGAGCACAGAGTAGGGAAGTGAGGAGAGGAGGCCAGTCCCTTGATCCAGAGGGGGGAAGAACAGCTCCTTTCTCCTCTTGGCCGCTCTCCCACCATTGTGCCTCGGGAAGGTGCCTTGGAGAAGAAGGCCTGGAGGAAATTGTGGGACCTCCAGAAATTTCCGTGCAGGAGTCAGCAGGTGGCACTCTTCACTGTGCTTCACTGCTGCCACAGCCTGGAGGGACCCTGGGCTCCAGAGGCTGGCAGGCAGGTGAGGTGCCCTGTCCCTGCAGGGCGGTCGCACCCGGCACAGCCACCTCCTGCTGCTGCTCCCTCTGCCCCATGGCACCTGCTGGGTGGCACCTCCTGGTCCCTGTGGCACCTGCTGGGTCCCACGGGCACCTGCTGGGTCCCAGTGGCACCTGCTGGTCCTGTGGCACCTTCTGTGGTGTCCCGTGCTGCCAGAGGAGCTGGCTCCTCCACACAGCAGGAGCAGCCATGTCCGAGCCGCTCCAAGGCCATGGCTGCACCAAGCCTCGGGCTGCCAAGGAGGAGGAGGAGGATTTGTGTCCCCAGGCAGCTCTTTTGTCTCTCCTGCAGCCTGTGTGTACAACGGGAAGACCTACTCGCACGGGGAGGTGTGGCACCCCGTGTTCCGGCTCTACGGCCTGCTGCCCTGCATCCTCTGCACCTGCAGGGACGGCGTCCAGCACTGCCACAAGCTCACCTGCCCCAAGGAGTACCCCTGCCAGCACCCTGAAAAAGTGGATGGGAAATGCTGTAAAGAATGTCCAGGTAGGTGGGATCCTGCCTGCTCCTGCCGCTGCCTCCCAGCTGCTTCCCCAGCCTTGGATTAAAGCCTCAGGCTGGGAGAGCCAAAGGGATTCAGGCTGCTGGTGGCTAGAATTCACACCAGACAGGTTCAGCAGGGTTGGAGGGCAGCAGGACTTCCCCAAGGTAAGGAACATCCCCAGGACCCCCACAAGGTGCCGTCTGTTGGGAGGATGAGGTCTGGAGTTGTGCTCTAGACTCAGAGTGCTCGGATGGAAGCTGCTTTCAGGGGAGAAGACACACAGTTTGTGTATCCACAAAAACCAGAGGGTTAAATTGTGCCAGCTGAGGTGTAGGTGTGAAGGGAGGAGTGAGGACACTTCCCAGGAGGGGAGCTGTCTGTGGCACTCATGGTTTGTGGGAATTGGAACCCCCATCTCTGGGAGGGGAGGTTGAACACAAGGGTTTTAGGGCGCTCCAGGTAAGACTGGGCTGGGGCTGGGACATGGAAAGGGGCAGGAGCACCAGGAGGGGCTGGGGGAGCTGGGAAGGGGTTCAGCTGGAGAAAAGGAGGCTCAGGGGGACCTTGTGGCTCTGCACAGCTCCTGACAGGAGGGAACAGCCAGAGGGGAACGGGGACAGGAGGAGAGGGAACGGCCTCAGGCTGGGCCAGGGGATGCTTGGATTGGATTTTACAGACAATTTCTTCCCCCAAAAGGTTTTCCAGCCCTGGCACAGCTGCCCAGGGCAGTGGTGAGTCCCCATCCCCAGAGAGATTTAGAAGCTCTGTGACACTTGGGGACATGGGGAGCAGCTGGACTTGGTGATCCCAAAAGTCTTTTCCAAATTCAATGACTCTGCGATTCCATGGTGGAGAAGACCTCCTTTCCCTTTCTGCTCAGTGTGCTTTGGGTCTCCCAGCTCCCTGCTCCTTGGAAAGCTGCTTGCCTTAAGCCACAGACCTGGCACAGACGTGGCAGGGTGTGACAGCTCCTGCTGCTCCCACTGCAGGATGTTTTGTGGGTGACACCTCTCTGTGCTGGCATTTATCAGGAGATGTTCAGCCGATGGAGCACCCACTGCTTGCCCACGGAGGCTAAAGGTACCTGGGTGTCTTTGGGCCTGCCTGGAGGGGCAGCAGGTTCTGATCCACAGCTCCCAGGGGTTTCTGGGCAGGGGTCTCACCCAGGAGAACAAGCAAAGGGCACTGCCACGTCTTGGAATGGCTGCAAAGTCCTTTGAGCTGAGATTTTCGAGGTTTTCCAGCCCCTGAGTGGAGACGTTCTGGGATGGCCTCCTCAGGGGAGCGAAGGGCAGAAGCTCAGCTTGTTTTAATAAGGTTTTTGATATGTTTATGAGCAGGATTTACGATGTGGTGCCTGGGGGGAATGGGATGTGATGACTGAGCAGAACCCTTCCAGTCTTGCATTCCCACTCTAGTGGGTCTCTCTGGTTTAAACCCAACAACTTTCCCTGCTTGGGTCTCCTGTCTGCTGCTCAGACTTCATTTTATCTCCAATTCTCCACCCTGATGCAGCCAGGATGGTTGTGTTCCTGCCTTCCAGCTCTCACAGACAGGGATCACACACACACTGCTCAGCCAGGTTACATCCTTGCCCCTTCCTTCACTGCCTGGAGGCTTTGCCCAGGTCCTTTTCCAGGGGCTTTCTGTGGCTGTCCTTACCTTCCTCCTTTGTACCAGTAACTTAGGAATGCCAAGTGATTTTTCCAAAGGGACCCTGACCCTGGGAATTGCTGTGATGTGTTGTGTGGATGGGGGGACGCTGCTGTGGGCAGAGCTGGTGACCAGGACCTCTGTGTCCCTGCTCCTCCTCCCCATGCTGTGGGGGTGTGAAGCTCCTTGGTTGTTAAATTCCCGTTGAATTCCAGGGGTTCCTTTCCTGCTGGGAAGGTGGGGCTTTAATCAGGGACTCCATGATCTCAAAGGGCTTTTCCAGCTTGAACAACTGCAGACTTCTGGGAATGGCCTGAGCAGGGGTTTCCCTGGGACAGGTGAGGGTGCTGGGCTGTGCTCACCCTCCTCTGCCTCACGCTGAGCTGCAGGGCTGAGCTCCTGTCCTCTGCCTCATGAAAAGCTTTGCTTCTCTTTAAACTGGGATTTCCATTCCCTCTCAGAGCAGAAGAGCTCAGGAGCACCCCAGAAAGCCTGGGGGAGAGCAGAATCAGGCCTAAAATAACTGTCTTGCTAAAATAAACCCCAGGCACCTATTTATAGCCAAACTTTCTTTCGAGTAGTGTGAAAAGCTTCAGCATCCAAACTGACTGGGAGAACAAGGCTAAATTCAGCAGAGCTGGGCTCCTCTGCGTTCCAAGGACCACAACCAAAGGCAATAAATCTCCTTCCAAAACCACAGGGCATTCTTAATTACTCCAGATACATTAAAAAAAAAAAAAAAAAAAGAGGGGAAAACGAGCATCTCTGCTTTACCAAGAATGCTGGAAAAGTCACGTAGGACCCAGGGTGGATGTCCCTGTGGTGGCACCCCGTGTGGGGAGGGTGCTGGGGCTGGTGCTGAGCCCACCTGAGGGGCTGAGCTGGGCACACTGCCCAGGCTCCCCTGCTGTGGGCCCATCCCTTGGCTTCCCTGATGCTCCTCCCCAGCAGGAGTGAGATGGGAAGTGGGGAATCCAGCCCCTGCTTCGTGGCCATGGTGACACCAAGGTCACTGCAGGGAGTATGGGGGATCCAGATGGACAAAACCCCCCTTCCCCATCCCTGCTGGCACAGAGGCTGCTGGGGTCAGGGGGAATGAAAAACATGAGGATGAGGAGGTCCACAGCTCCTTTATCAGCCTCTCCTTTGCTGCTGCTCCTGGAGCTGGGGCTCGGATCATGGGACTGTGCCCCGTGGCGCCAAAGCCAACGAGATGCCTTTTCCATGACCTGGCTGCTGGGATGGTCCTTCCTGCCCCCCTTTAATGAGCCATGTCCCTGTTTGTGCTCAGAAAGCAGGGTCAGACCCACGGAGGAGGTGGGCAGCCCCCGGTGTGGCAGCGGCCCCGGCCGTGTCCTGGTGTACGCCTTCGTGCCGCCGCGCTCCGAGCCCTCCAAGGACATCCTCAGGACCGTGGCCATCGAGAGGGAGCTGGCAGAAGAGGTGGAAATCTACAACTGGAAGCTGATTAAAGGTGAGCACCATTGTGAAAGCGGCCAGCAGAGCGGGAGGTGTGTGTGGAAGCCTGATGCTTTCCAAGCTTTGTTCGGTTTTTCTGGCTTTTCTCGCGGCGCTCCACCCCTTGCGTGGTGGATCAAAACCTGCTGACAGCAGGCTGGCTTTCCTGGCTCCCCCATTTCACACCCTCTCCCTGCATTCCTTGCAGACCAGGGGCTGGAAACCACTTCTGGCCCCACTGTCCTCACCATGAGCTGCAACACCATCTGGGGGCACAGCACATGGGCAGCCAAGGCAAGGGCCTGGGGGCTGCTGCTCCAGACCTCCCTGCTCCCGTGCCAAAGGCACGTGGAAAACAAACAAAGGAATTGTTCTGGTGGCTCTGTGGTTTTGCTTTCAGTCTTTTTTTACACCCCAGTCCACCTACAGCTTGAAAGCTGCTGCAAAGGCGCACAAAGGGGGATGAATTGTCCCCAGCCCACTTTTTGGATGGGTGGGTTTGGATGCTCCTTCCTGTTGGTGTGTGCTCCGGAGGTCAAGGCACAGCAAACACGCTCTCAAAAGGCTCCAATCTCTTGCTCTTTCCCCACACCTTCAGCTCTGCTCCTGTGGATGTGGGGAGTCTGGGGACACCTGGTCCAGTAGATATTTGTGCTGTGTGTCTCTGAGACCCAGGGAAGCATCCCAGTGCCCCGTTCCTGAGTTTCCACTGGATGCATCCCAGTGCCCCATTCCTGAGTTTCCACTGGATGCATCCCAGTGCCCCGTTCCTGAGTTTCCACTGGATGCATCCCAGTGCCCCGTTCCTGAGTTTCCACTAGACACGTTCTACCCCGAAGAACTTGAGTGCTTCAGGTTGGTCACACCTTCTCTGTGGATGCAGTGGCCCTTGCCCTGTGTCTGCTGGACTTGTGCAGCCATCCTGGTCTCCTGGTGTGCCCGTGTTTCACATCACTCCCTGGGGAGGCCTCGGCCACGGCTGGACAGCGCCTGAGGCATTGACCCAGAGATGGAGCCCTGGTGCCACCACGTTCCCATCCTGCCCCTGGCACGCTCCCTGCTGCCCGTGCTGCCCCTCCTCAGCAGGGCCTCCCTCACAATGGCACCTTGTGGCTGAGGACAGCTCGGGGCCCCGCCGCTTCCTCCCCTGGCTCCTTGGCAGGGGCAGCACCCAAACCCTCCCGGCACCTTCCGAGGCCAGCAGCTCCAGTCTGCATGGAGCTCCCCAGCCCTGCCAGCCAGGGACAGGGGAGGCCCTTGTCCCCGAGGCCAACACGGCTCTTTTGCTTGGCACGGTGCAGTGTTGTTGTTGGGAAAGAGCATGAGCTCACTCACATATGGATTCCACCTCTCCGTGGGCCATGGCTCCACCAACAGAGCACCGTGTGTGGAGCAAAGAGCCTGCAAGTCACACCTGGACCTGGTCCATTGCCTTTGTATGGGCTCATGATACCTACGTGGCCTCCTCTATTTCTGGGCCGGGATGGTTTCCTCCACGGAGCAGAAGTTGGGAGGAGAAACCAGCACCAACTCCAGCCAAAGGTTTTACCCAGCTGGCTGGTGGTGCACAGCTGGCCTCCAGAAGAGTTGCAGTGTGGGCTTCCCCATCTTTTTAGAGGTCTGAACATCACCAGGAGTTTTGAAAATCTGATGTTTTTGATGTTTTTGACCTGTTGTCCTCTCTGTCCATGCCCATCTTTCTCACAAATCCCCTTTAAAGCACCAAGAGCAGTGCCCCAGCAGCTCGCTCCATGCCAAGGGCTGCCAGGAGTGCTCCTGCCTGTTGGATGGGATGTGTGTGCCAGGAAATGGCACTGCCCTGTGCCAGCTCCATCCATCCTGCCTCTCCACTGGCGGACTGTCCTTAGCTTGTGCTATCCTGGCTCCTGCTGCCTTCCTCTGCTGCTCCCCAGCTCCTGGGATGTTGGGCAGGACCCTCCTGGGGGACAAAGGTCTCAGCCAGCTCTCTGAGAGCTCTTGGGGAGCATCATCTAGGTCGGTTGATTAAAAGATGTTTATCTCTTGCAGCTCTTGTTTAAAATATCCTCTTGGTTACTAATGTGCTGGAAAGTGCTTCATCAGCCTCGGGACTGTAAGCACACCCTCCTGCTCCTTTCTAATTATAGGCCAGAAGAATTTATTGAACACTTGTGCCTTTCTTGCGTCAATAACAGTTTTATTATGTCCATCCAGTGTCTTCTTTTGTTACTGGTAGGACTTCTTTACCCAACCCACTGAAAGGACTAAGTAACAGCCCAAAAATCCATCTATTTCTCTCTCTGCCTTTGACTTCCTGTACTAATTTTCCACAGTTGATAACATCTCATTTATATGGCTTGTGAGGCAGCTCCCCTTCATTACATACCCTTTTCATGTGTAATTGCTGCTGGGAATCAGGGAAAGTCTCTTCACCAAATAAGGGGGACCACGTTGCCTCTCACATCTGCTGGCAGCAAGAGGCAGGATGTTCCTGAGTGAGAGGTGGGGAAGGACATTCCAGGCACACCTGCTGCTTTGTCATGCCTTGCAGGAGAGCAGCAATGCCAGAAGCCCCGATCCCACAGGAAGGGCATTGCTGTCATTGCTGAACACAGGTTCTGCTTTGCAGGGGTCCAACATCTGAGTCAGCAGCTCCACTGAGGGTCAGTGCTGGCAGGGGCAGAAAGATCAATCCCTGCTGAGGTCACTCGTGTTTGTTCCTGTCCTGCAGCAATTTCAGCGCTGCTGACCAAGACATGGAAACCTTTGGTGCTTCCAGGGACGGAGATCACCTGAGCATGGAGGGGAGCACTGGTGTTTGAGAGTGAGCAGAGGGGCCCCAGCATCCCCTGGCTCTCACCTTCATTTCTTTTGTGCTTTTAGGGGAGATGGGAACTCCTGCAGGGCAAGAGGCTTTCTGGAGCAACAAAATCCTATTGCTTTCACCTGCTCCGTGGTGAAACATCCTGATCCAACAAGCAGCGGCTGCTCTCATAGAACCACAGAATCTTGGCAGGGTTTGGGTTGGAAGGGAGCTTCAAGCCTGCCCTGTTCCACAGCCCTGCTGTGGACGGGACACCTTCCACTGTCCCAGGTTGCTTCAACCTGCCCTTGAACACTTCCCCACTTGTGTGGCAGCCACAGCTTCTCTGGGCAACCTGTGCCAGGGCCTCAACGGGAAGAATTTCCTCCTAATGTCTGATCTGATACTTAAATGAGATGTCTCCTGGCCTTGGCCAGTCCCTGTCCAGCCCTGGCTCCATTGCCAGCTCCCACCAGGCTCTGGCAGCAGGTCCTGCACCAAACCAGGGCCCTGGGGCAGGCAGTGTCAGGAGGGGACACAGAATCCAACCCTGTGTGAGCCTTGAGTTGGGCACTGCAGAATCTGATGCCCTGTGTCCCCCTCTGCAGGAATATTCCATCTGATCCAGACCAAGAAGATCAGCAAACAAGAATTCAAGCAAGAGGCACAAAACTTCAGGCTGATCACCAGGACAAATGAAGGTAGGGAGAGAAAAATCCCCTTTCCTCACCCCTCCAGCACTCCCTGCCCCAAGCAACCTCCTGATTTCCTGCTCTGCTCTGGCCCTTCCAACAGGCTGTGTGAATCCCAGCCTGGTGTGGGAGCTGAGCCGTGGGGACAGCACTTGTGCAAGTGTAGCTGTGCTGGGGCTGACCTGCCTTCACACCCCACGCAGCACTCCTGCTTACAGCCACAATTTCACTTTGTGGCACAGGAAAGGGCAGCCAGCTTTCTAAAAGTGGCTGCAGTCTTGTGAAATCCAGAGGTTTTGTCTCTCCAGAGCCCGTAAAACTGTTTGATTTTTATATCTAATCCATCTGGTGCTCCTGGGAGCAAGGGGGGAGGGAAAAAAAATTGGTGCAAGGGATTAGCAAAAAATTAAACTGTTGAAATATGTTTTAAAACCATTCAGGATGTTCCGGGATGTGCGTAAACATGACAAAGAGCAGGAATGCCTGTGTGGAGGAACGGCCTCGCTGCTCCCTGCTGGCCGGGCTGGGGTTTAGTGGGATAGGCTCGGCACACCAGCACTCCCAGTGCCCCGGGGGCTGTTCTCACCCCCAGTCCCTTTGAGAGAGCATCTTTTGACCAAACAAACCCTGGGGGATTGTCCAGTCCCTGCTGCCAGGCTGTGCTCCACACCCCGGTGGAGTCCCTGGCATGTGCCTCCTTCTCCTTGCCTCAGTTTCCCCTGGCAAGCAGCCCTGTTGTGAAACCGTCCCGCTGCCGTGGCCGCGAGTTCTAGGAAAGCTCTGACCCACGATTTCTTCACAGCAGAAGGTTCATTCAGCCAGAAAACATTCCCTCCACCCCCGGGGTGACGACATTGGGGCTGCACAATCCTTGCTGGGGTTGCACTCAGGGGACAGAACACCTGGAGGGGAAGGAAGCACCTCCAGCCACCTCCTGCACATCTGGGGATTCTTTGGGGGAGCAAGAGAGGGACTGGGACACTTTGTCCTGGTTTGGGGGGGCTTTCACAGCTCCACATTTGATTTGCTGGGAGTCTGCAGCTCCTTGGGGGATCCAGAGGGATTCCTTCTGCAGCAGGATTTTCCTCTACCACAGGTTGCTGCATGAAGACCTAAGGCTGAGGCAGCAGCACAGAAATGAGTATAAATGGTGGGGGGCTTGAGCAACCCACCCTAAAATGGGGCTGACAGAAGGGAGGAGAGAACCATACCTGTCCAATGGCCATGAAACAGAAATTTTGGCTTTCTGAGGTTGAGATAGAAGCAGAATGCTTCCTCCCCTGAGAGGCAGAAAGTCAGCCCAAATCTGAGACATGCCAGGGAGGACATGGACCTACCACCACATCAGAGCACCCTTTAAAGAGGTGCACAGGGAGGTTTGTCCCTGTTTCAGCCTGAGCCCCTTTCCGTTTCACACGGAGTGAGTGTTTTGCACAAAAAGCACTGTAAGTGCCACTGACTGTGCCATTACTGCATTGCAAGGGTGGGAGCCCCTCCAAGCCCCGTTTTAATTGCAGTACCTGTGGCTGGGATCAATTTAATTGCAGTACCTGTGGCTGGGATCCCCGAGGAGCTGCTCTGAACACGGCCTGCCCCGAGGCTGCTGCTAATGTGTGTCTGTCCCTGCTGATCCAGGTCACTGGAACATCTTCCGAGCGCAGACGTCGGAGCTGAGGATGACAGAGAGCCCAGAGAAGGAGACAAAGAGCTTGTAAAGCCAAGAACTCTCCTCTAGCTATCGATTTATCTACACACAGACACACATACACATATATACCAACTCCAGAGCTGCATTACTCAGTAGACTGGCACTGCAATACAGGTTACACTAGTGGGAATTCCAGCGACTCCAGAGAACCATCCCAACCCATCGGAGCCACAGCCGGGCAGGTGCCTCTCTCCCGCTGCCCCAGAGGTGTGGGATGAGCGCAGGGAGCAGGGACAGACGGCCCTCGCAGGGATGGGACCTGCTGCCACACGAGGAGGAGGAGGAGGAGGAGGAGGAGGAGGTGGGATCCATCCCGGACACCCCGGCGTTCCTGAGGAGCGCAGCAAAGCGGAACATGACCGTGCTTCTCACCAGGGGAAAGATGACCTGCAAAGGGAGGAAAATCATCCCTCCCTCTCCTTGGAGCCCCTGGGAGCTGCAAAGGGACTTCTTTGCCTGGATGCCCTCCAAGGGGTGTTTTTGAACAATCTCCTCTCTTCCAGCTGGCATGATTCTTTTCCCTCTTTGCAGGGACAAGATTCTTTTCCCTGGGATGATTCCTTTCCCTCTTTGCAGGGAAAAGATTCTTTTCCCTGGGATGATTCCTTTCCCTCTTTGCATGGAAAAGATTCTTTTCCCTGGGATGATTCTTTTCTCTCTTTGCATGGAAAAGATTCTTTTCCCTGGGATGATTCCTTTCCCTCTTTGCAGGGACAAGATTCTTTTCCCTGGGATGATTCCTTTCCCCCTTCGCAGGTCACTTGGAGATGTAGGTTTTGGGAGGACCCAGCTGCTGGCAGGGTCTGAGACCCTGGACACTGCACTAAGGTCGCTGCTGAGCATTTATTGTGCTATATATTTATATCTATCCTATATAATCTCTACCGGGCTGTATTCACAGGAGGGACATCTCCCAGAGGGCAAACAGGATCATTTCTGCAGCATGGGGAGGAGGGCGTGCAGCAGCATCCCCTTCCCCCTGCCTGGAAACAGCTTTGGGGGATTTTCAGGTTGTTTTGGTACATATATTTATCCCTGGATTCTTGTTTTATTCTGTTTTGATAAATCTATTTATTTGGAGATCCAACGCTGTCTGACAAATCTGATTAAAAGTCTTCTTGATTCAGCTTCCTGTGCTGGTTCTCCTTTCCCTGCAGGGTCTGTGTTGAGGCTTGGGGGCCCTGGTGAGGTCTGGCTCCCTTGCACTCACTCAGAGCTGGGATGCAGAGAAATCCCACAGAAGCTTTGCTCATCCATAGGGGATCACCCTTCCCATGTGCTGGTGGTCTCCTCATGGCCCTGGGCTGCAAACAGAGCTCCCCAGGGCCCCACAACGGGGCTGAGGAGCCAGGTTTATCCAGGAGAGAGCCCCAGAGAGGCTTTGAGCAGGAGGGGGCTCCCCGTGGTGGGAGGTGAAGGGACAGGGGCCGAGCCACCTCCTTGCCCCAGGGCTGCCTGCCTGGCGGAGCTGTGTGCAGGCAGGCAGGCAGGCAGGGAGGATGCTGCCAGTGCTCTGACCCTCCTTGGCAGCCCAGTTAGCCTAACGGCCCTGGTGCGATCTAACTGGAGCTGAGCCCGGGGCCAATCTGTGCTCATTTGGCAGCAGTGGGGGCGTTTGGAGTGAGGCTGCCCCGGTGGGTCATGGGGAAGGCTGGGGGGGAAGCAGCACGAACTCTGCACTGCCTGGGCCAGGTGAGGCTCCTGCAGGTATCCACGGGGTGCTGAGCCCATCCAGGCTGTCCTGGGGCAGGGACACTGAGCCCAGGCACACACACACCTCCTGGGCACACCCAGCTCAGGGCCTCACACACAGAGCTCCTCTGCCATGCCCAGGGGGTTTGGGCGCTGCTGGATGCTCCGTGGCCAGGAGAGACCTTTGGTGAGCAGCAACACAGGAACCTGCATGGGCTCGGTCTCTTCTCCCAGGGAACAGTGACAGCATAAGAGAAAATTCCCTCAAGTTGCACCAGAGGAGGTTCAGGGCGGATATTATGAAAATTCCTTCCCCAAAAGGGCTGTCCAGCCCTGGCACAGGGCAGCAGTGAGTCCCCATCCCTGCAGGGACTGAAAGCTGTGGGCATGTGGCACTTGGGGACGTGGGGCAGCGGTGGTGGCCTTGGCAGGGCTGGGGGAGAGGTTATCAGAGGGCTTTCCCAGTGTGAACATTCAGTCAGAACTCTGTGATTCCATGGACGTGGCCCCTGACACTCCTCCCTCCCTGAGCAACCCCTGCCCAGAGTGGGGCACACTGCACTTCTAGAGAGCCCCACGTTTCTGAGGTGACCACAGAGCTGCCTCACCCCGGTTCCAAAATGCCCTTTGTGGGATGTGGCTCTTCCATCCTCCCCTGGCACCCCAGCCCTGCTGGCCTGTCCCGGAGCACAGGGGCATGGCAGGGGACAGACACCAGCTGCCCCGGGCTCACCGGTGCCAGGGAGCTCCATTGCCCCGGGACTGGGAGCCAGCACTGCTGGGGACACGGGGCCGGGACAGGGACAGGGACAGGCACAGGCTGCGGGCGGGCTGGAGCTGCGGGAATGCAGCGAGCATTCCCCGCGCACTCCCCGCGGCGGTGCCGGCGATCCCGGCGATGCCCAGCCTCGCCAGGAGCCCGCTCTCCCCTGCGAGGGGGCACCGCTGGGATTAACCCTTTTAATCGGATCAGCAGCCCCGGGGCAGAAGCCAGCGCCTGACTCGCCGTGCGCCCGTCCGTCCGTGCGTCCGTCCGTGCGTCCGTCCGTGCGTCCGTCCGTGCGCAGGCACGGTCCCGCCGGGAGCCCGGGCTGCGGGGTGGATGCGGGGACACCGCGACACCGTGTCCCGGCACCGCCGCCTCCCACCGTGCGCCCAGCTGCGGGCGAGGAGCAGCCCCGGCCGCGGAAGCCTGGAATTGCTCGGGCTGGAAAAGACCTTTCCACGCTGCCCAATTCCCGGACAGCAGGGGCGGCCAGGGGGGTCGGGCTGTGCTTCTGCGGGTCCTGCAGGACTCAGAGCTCCTGCTGCTCCTTCTCTGGGAGCTGTGTGTCCTGACAGCCCTGCTGCCATCCTCTGTGTGATGTGTCTGGAGTGCAGAGTGCCCCAGATCTCCCCTGGCTGGTGCAGCCTGGGCTGGACACCCTCGGTCTCTGCAGAGAGCTTTGGGCACTGGGTCCTGTTTGGGTCCCCAGCACCAGGCAAGCAGGGACTGGATGGACCTGGTTTGGCTGGAAGACACGCCAAAAACGCTCTCCCCTTCAGAAATGCTGGAACTGGGACCAAGAGAGGAAAGGAGGAGCATCCCATCCTTGGAGGAACCTCCTGGACACAACCTGATGTAACTTCAGAGTTATCCCTGCCTGGAGACAGAGGTTGGACCAGGGAGCTCCTGGGGCCCCATCCAGCCACACTGACCCCCTGGCTGTGGGCTCTGGGATGGATGGCAAGTCACCACCAAAAACCTTGGCTCTGTCTCTGGGGTCTCAGGGCTTTTTTACGTCAGAGCTGTGCTATTCCATGCTGCATTATCGGGTTAGTGAAACCACTTCTCCAAACTATATGTCTATATAATTGCCAGCTACACTCACTTCCTTGGCCCTGCTGTTTTCCATTGCATGGGGGTTTCAGGCATGAAAAACATCCACTTTCACCTTCATGTTTCCCCTTCCCTGAGGGGAAGCCACCATCTCCCTCCTGGCAGTGCCTGCTGGAGTCCTGCTGCCCACAGGGACAGACTGCTCAGCCTGGGTGTCCCTGCACCACCAGGGGAAATCCACACCAAAGAGGGGCTGGTGCTGCTCCCAGGGTCCTGTGGGAAGCCCACAGCTCGGGAGGTGGTTTGAATTTTTAGGCATCTCCCAATGAACTGGGATGTGTGCTCTTTTATCACCTCTCCCCAGTCAAAGGGAGGGATTTCTCCCCAAAAGGATAGGATTTCCCTTAAAATCTCTCCATAGAGACCCACTGGGAGAACATTCCCCTGCATCCACTCTCCTCTGCACATCCTTTTCTTTTTTTGGGACGAGAAATGGAGAAAGCAGAGGATTGTCAGTGCTGCAGGGCTCACAGGCTGTTCTCGTGCCACCACAGACCTGCCTCCCCTCCAGACTAAACAGTCCTCACATTTCCTGTCTCTTCTCACACAGAAATGTGTCTGTAATCACTCTTTTCTCCTGTTCCTTCACCTTTTTGGATGCAGGAGCAGCTCAGGATGTACCTAACCTGGCAGGGTGTCCCAGCTCTGCTGGGGGAACGGGATCACATTTCCCTGTCTCCAGCTTTGTCAAAGCTTGACACCCCCAGGATGAGGAAACAAAGAAATCCCTGCAGAGAGAAGCTGTGCCAGCAAGTCAGGACACTGGAAAAGCCCCTGGCTTCCTGGAAGGTTGGTGCTGAGAAGGGGGTGATGAGAAAAGCAGGGAAATCCTCGGAGGCGGCAGCTGGAGCCAAAGGAGGGATGGAGGAAAGGCGGCTGGCGTGGCACAGCGCAGCCCCAGAGGCCCTCTCCTCCTGCAGGATGCCTGGCCTGGGCCCATTCCCAAATCTGGGCATTCCAGAGGGGAGGCAGGACAGACCCAGGGCACAGAGGAGCTGCTGGATCGTCCCAGGGCTCTCCTGCCCCGTGGGATGAGGGAGATCCACTCTGACTGAACCTCTGCCTGGCTTTCCTCGCTCCCCTGTTTTGCGGCCATGGAAGTGTGTGGCTCCAGCAGAGATCCCTGTTTGTACAGGCTGGATAAATCCAAAACTTGAGTACAACTCCTTCTCACCAGCGTTGCCAAAGGACCATGATTCAGTGCTACTTTTTTGGGTAGAAATTAATTAGTTCAGGCCCATCACAATTATCTAACTCAAGGAGCACGACAATGACCCACTGTCTAATGGTCCTTCATGGCCATTTAGCACCATCTGGGGCGTCTGATCAGGGGCTTTGCAAACAGTTGAAAATGAAGTAAGAAGGACTGCTTGGCCCAGACACCTCCTTTTGCCTCCCAGTTGCACGGACAATGCAAATAATCCTGATGGACCATCAGATACAGGGACAAGGAGCAGGAAAAAAGAGCTTGGCCACATCTCTTGCACCCCAGGCTGGCTCCTCTTCCATCCTTGGGGGCTGTGGTGAGGACTGGCAGCTTCCCCAGCCCTGTGGCAGCAGACCCCCAAACAGACACACACCCCCTGTGGAACAGAGCCCCACTCAGGGCTAAACCCCAGGATAACCCCAGCAATGCATCCTCCAGCCTCCAGGCAAGGGGAAACACCTTACCAATAACAAAAAGCTTCATTAGAGATTAATAAAATTTGGCCCTTCATCTAAGCAGCCCCCAGCCTGCGAGGGACACCCAAAATTCCCAGGGCAAACTCTCCAGGTTGTGTTGACCTGCTAACAAGGAAGAGGTCACAGGAGTGGCGTGGGATTTCTGGATCAGCCTCACCAAATGCTGGCCCAGGCTGACCATGCTCCCCAAAAAGGGCAAGGTCAGGGTTAGCCCTGATTAATCCAAAGGATTTTGAGGAAGGTTCTGCCTCTGAAATGGCAATTTAACCCTTTCTAGCTGGTCATTTCCTCCGTGAGACCACAAAAGCTGGGTTTTCCTCAGCTCAGCTCTGGCTCCCTGCTCTTTCCTCTGGAGATTCCAGCAGCAGAGCAGCCTGGTCCCTGCTCGGGGCTGCAGGACAGGTTTGGGCGCTGCTCTCCCCCAGCCGGGGGTCCCTGTTCAGGTGGGGCTGGCCCCTCGTGGCCCTGGCGCTCTGCACCCCAGGGAGCAGCCGTGCCCCCCACACCTGCCCGGGCAGGGGGATAACGTCATCCGCAGCTCCTTGGCACACGAGGGGCTGCACATTCCCAGCCAGAGGAGAGGCCAGCTGGGGGAACCGGCCTGGGGGAGCCCACAGCCAAGTCTCCCAGCTGGGAACGGTGGGGAGGGCTCAGGCTCCGCTCCTCGCAGGGCCTGTGGCTTTATTCCCTTTCCCCGAGGTATGGGGAGGGAGGGGGAATCCCCTGCAGGCACAAATCCTGGGATTTTGTTCTTCAAACACCGTGGTTAGGGAGGATGCAGCGGGGAATGCCCGTGGAAGAGCTGTGGGAAATGACATCCTGGTCATCCTGTGGGACGGACTCTGTGCGTGCTCCTCTGCCATGTCCTCCTCTTTTCCCCCTGTGGGATGGACTCTGTGTGTGCTCCTCTGCCATGTCCTCCTCTTTTCCCCCTGTGGGATGGATTCTGTGCGTGCTCCTCTCCCTGTCCTCCTCTTTTCCCCCTGTGGGATGGACTCTGTGCGTGCTCCTCTCCCTGTCCTCCTCTTATTCTGGGATGGGTTCTGTGCATGCTTCTCTCCCAAGTCCTCCTCTTTCCCCCCTCTCCTTGTTTGTTTCAGTTTTCAGACATCCTGGAGCTCTTTGGGAGGCTCAGCAGAGCATTGAGGTAGGTGGCAAAGCTTTGCCCTGGGCTCTGGTCCTCGCTTTGATGCCAGCAGGGCAGAGTTTGCTCCCCTCTGCAGCCCTGGTCCCTGCAGGGAGCCGTGGGCTCTTGGGAAGCACCTGCTGCTTCCTGGCTGGGTTTTTCCCCTGCAGTGAGTTTTGAAATTGCCATCCCTGGCCGTGGCACTGCTCAGACTGATGGAGCCACATGCTCTGACATCCCCGGGGACACCCCGGGCACACAACCCCTGTCACCCGGGCCCTGGCACTGCCCCACACCCTGTGCCATCCCCGGGGACACCCCGGGCACACAGCCCCTGTCACCCGGGCCCTGGCACTGCCCCACACCCTGTGCCATCCCCGGGGACACCACAAGGGACCCGCCGAGGGCAGGGCTGTCCCTGCGGTGACCGGCACATCACACCCACGGGGCTCCAAGCTGCGGGGAGCTGTCCCCTGTCCCCGGGCACCACAGGACGGGTGTCCCCGGCCCGAGCAGCCCCCGCGGCCACCGCAAGCCCCCCGGCCGTGGGGCAGAGCAGCCCCTGCACCCCTGGCAGAGGGGCCGGGAGCCCGCGCCAGCACCAGAAGCCGGTTCCATGCAGGCAGGGAATATAATAAAATTAAAGCTCATTAAGCACTTAGAAAAGGGTTTGCATTGAGGGGGAGTGGGCGGGGGGGCGGGGGGCCGTGCATCTCAATACTGGGCTATTTAGAAGGGAGAGTTTAATAACAGGGGGAGGTTGGTTTTTATGGCAATAGATTTATTCCACCTGGGCTAAGAAATACATTCCACATCTGCCGAGCCGTGTAACCAGACTCTAATTAAAATCGTGTGCCAAGCGAGGGCCTGGCTGTGAAACACAAAGCTGGCTTTTAGAGCGGCTGCGAAGCGCGGCCAGGCGGCCCGGGGGCGGCAGCGCGGGCGCGGCGCTGGGACACTGCCCGCTGTCCCCAGCGGGGAACCGGGGGGCTGCAGGGGACACTGCGGGCCTCTGCGGGGACACGGGGGCACCCACGGGCATGTCGCAGCCCTGGGGACAAAGTGACATCTGTGTGTGTGCGGGGACCCCGGGACACCCACGGGCATGGGACAAAGTGACATCCGTGCGTGTGCGGGGACCCCGGGACACCCATGGGCATGGGGACAAACTGACATCTGTGTGTGCGGGGACCCCGGGACACCCATGGGCATGTCACAGCCCTGGGGACATCCGTGTGTGTGCAGGGACTCTGGGACATGTGGACACCCATGGGCATGGGGACAAAGTGACATCCGTGTGTGTGCAGGGACCCTGAGACACCCACGGGCATGGGAACAAAGTGACATCCGTGTGTGTGCAGGGACCCTGGGACACGGTGACAGCCACGGGCAGGGGACACAGTGACACCCGTGTGTGTGCAGGGACACGGGGACACCCACGGGCCTGTCGCAGCCCTGGGGACAGGGTGATGGCCCTGGGAGTGACCCCGAGGACGAGGTGGTGGCTGCCCACAGTGGTGGGACGGCCCAGGGCTGGCTGACGCCCACGCAGAGGCAGTGCGTGGGGACTGGTGACACCCACACGTGTGGGGACAGTGTGACACCGCAGTGACAGCAGGGAGAGGGTGGCATTCCCCTCTGCACAGAGGTCATGAGGAAAGGGTGACACGGATGCGCTTTATGGGCTCGGGTGACATCCACGCACCTGCAGCGACCAGGGGATGGCGTGGCACCCCCGCCCTGCGACAGGGGACAGCGATGTCCCCGGGCCGGCACGGAGGGCAGGGTGACAGCGCGGGCTGGGAGCGCGCTGCGGGCCCCGCGCTGGGGTTTCACAGCCCCCGAGGTGCCGAACAAACAGCGGCTGTGTCTGGGTTTAACAGCCCGGCCCTCAGACAGCGGCAGCAGCGCCAGCTCTGATGCACAAACTAATGAAACCTTCGAAATAGCTTGTACGGGAGTAGTGAAGTGAGAAAAAAACCCCAGAGCGCCTGCTGCCAAGGAAAATACACTTACCTAGTAAAGCATGAGTAATAAGTGGCGTTTTTTACAGTGTGAAGATATAACTTTTCATGAAAATACCAAATAAGGCTCCGTGTGAAAAGTGGTCGGCCTTTCTAGTTGCGTTTTTTCCCTCTGCCTCTCTCTCTTACCTTTCTTTTCGTGCTCCAGGCACACGTGTGCTGTCCCCGGTGCCCCTTTCGCGGGAGCCTGTTTACGGGGCGGCCTCCCGCCACCCCCGGCGCGGGTTCCGTCGCCCTGAGAAGAAACGAGAAGGGAATGGAAAAACAGGAGCTGCTGTTCTGCGAGACTTTCTATTTTTAAAAGGTTAAAAATATCTATTTTCAGACACCAGCCCAGGAAGCGCTGGGGTGAAGCGCCGCGGCGGGACGGCAGCAGTAAACAACGCCGGGACGTGCCGGGCGGCTCCGGGGACAGCCCGCGACAGCCACCCGGGCATGCGGCCACATGAGGGATGGCATCGGGCTGCGGGGCTGCGAGCCACGGGGAGGCTCAGCCCCGAGAGAGGATCCTCAGCAGCCAGGTGGGATGCCCAGCCCCTTCCAGGTGGGAAGGAGGTGCACACATCCAGGGGGATGCCAGCCCCGAGGTGGGATGCCCAGCCCCAGGGGAAGGAGGTGCACACATCCAGAGGGATGCCAGCCCCGAGGTGGGATGCCCAGCCCCTTCCAGGTGGGAAGGAGGTGCACCATTCCAGGGGGATGCCAGCCCCGAGGTGGGATGCTCAGCTGCTCCTGGGGGATGCTCAGCAGCCAGGCAGGATGGCTCATCTTCCCCAGCACCACAGCCCTGGTGGGATGGGATGTTTGTCTACTGCACGTGGATCCCAGCACAGGAGTGGGATGTGGCACCCACTGCGGGAGGAAGGATGTGGAAAAGGCATCTTCAAAATCCCACGGATGCTTTTCCACCTTTGGTTTTGCAGCTCTGCTCCCTTCTCCCAGGCCATGGTCCCGGGGAGCTCCCTGGGCTGGCTCTGGCAGCAGCCATGGCCCTGTGCTCATCCCTGGCTCCCCTGGGCAGGAGCACCCACACCTCTCTGCACCACATTCCCAGACAGGGAGAACCAGGCAGCGCTCCAGGCCGGGGCAGAGGGGCTGGAGTGTGTCCAGGGCAGGGAATGGAGCTGGGAAGGGAATGGAGCCCCACGAGGGCTGAGGGAGCTGGAAAGGGGCTCAGCTGGAGAAAAGGAGGCTCAGGGGGACCTTGTGGCTCTGCATAGCTCCTGACAGGAGGGGACAGCAACAGGACAAGAGGGAATGGCCTCAGGCTGGGCCAGGGCAGGCTCAGGGTGGACACCAGCAGGAATTTCCCCATGGAAAGAGTGCTCAGGCACTGGCACTGCCCAGGGAGGTTTGGAGAGCCCATCCTGGAGGTTTCCCAGGAACTCCTGGTGTGGCACTCAGTGCTCTGGGCTGGTGACAGCGTGGGCATTGGGCACAGTGTGCACTCCATGGCCCTGGGGGCTGTCCCGCCGTGCTGGGCTCACTGGTTCCGCGGTGCCGGCGCAGAGGCACGGCCCTGGCAGGTCCCGCTGTCTTGTCAGGGATTGTGGGATTGCCTTGAGGGATTTTGCTTCCTTATAAGGCCCTGCTGTTCCCTGCTCCCGTGTCTGGGGCCGGGCTGGCATGGCCTGTGGGAGAGCACAGCAATTCCCAGCAGGCTGCCGGGACACCCTCCTGCCCAGCCCAGTGATTCCCCCCGGATCCTCCGGCTCTCATCTCCACACTGCCCGATGCCCAGGCAGGAAGGGCTGTTTCTGCAGGCCCTGCCCGGTGGAAGGAGAGTTAGAAATCAGCTCAGCCATCTCCTGAACAAGGGATGGGGCTTTTGCACCCCTTGGGGCAGCTGGCTGGGAAGCACCTTGTCCAAGGAGAGCCCAGTGCAGCAATAGGTCTAGCCCGGAGTGTCTGCCAGGGAAACTCCTCGGGGCACCTGGAGAACAAGGATGACAATTCCTCTGCCTGAAATAAGGCTGTTAGGGAGCAAGCACCACGAACTGCACTTCATTGAATGAACCTCTCCCACTGCTTCTTCTGAGGCTCCTCTGAGGGTGTAAATGTGGTGGGAAGGGAGATACAGGGGGAAGAGGAGGGCAGATCCCCTGGGATTGGATTTCCAGCTGTGAATGACCCATACACGGGTATAAAGACCTCTGCATCTCCAGGAGGAGCCTTGGGACCCTGAGCTCCACCCGCACCACATCCCGAGGCGCGAGATGTGCTCCATGTTCCAAAAGCCTGGCTCCCGGACATTCTGTCCCTCCAGCCCCTGGGTGCCAGAGGAGTGACCCCTGCCCACAAGGGAGCCGTCTCCCCCTCCAGCCCCAACTCCTTGCTCGCAGGCATCCCCTGGGGACACTCCAGCCTCGGCCAAGGCAGCATCCAGGGACCCGAAGCCCCCCTGGGGCTGGCAGCCCGCGGAGCGGGGAGTATGAGATCATGACTTCTGCAAGTGTGAGGCTCTGCCGGGTCCCGTTCCTGCAGACGTTAGGTCATTTTCCGGAGGAAGTGCCGTGTGACGTCCATCTGGGGGCAGCAGTCGGGGCGGAGCCGGCAGCTCCAGCGAGACCACGGCACAGGTGAGGGGCAGGAGCGCCAGGACACCCGGCCTGTCCCCCTGCTGCCACAGCAATGACACTCCAGGGCTCCAATTCAATACAAATCCTGCTATTTCGAGGTTTCAGATGCCCTCAAACACTCCATTGAAAGCTTCCAGCCCTGGTTTCGATGGAAGAAATCTTTACCCACTTCACCAGCAAATGTCTTTGACTTCCACGCAGTCAAATACCACAACAACCCTTGGAAATCAGAATTTGACACATCATTTAATGAATAAGGACAAGTGAAAAAAAAAAAAAACCAAACAAACCAAAACTGTGTTCAATGGGATTTGTTCTCATTGCCTTTAAAAATACCCCCTCAACTCTACCAAAAACAACAGGACCCCTATGGCAGGGTGGGTTTTGCTCTCCACAGTTAAACTTTTTCATTAAACCAGAATAAGGCTGATCACTCTCTTGCCAGGCCACAGCATGGGTTTTGCTGGGGTGCAGCAGCTCCTCTCCACCAGCCCCTGCCTGGGAGCACTCACCAGCCCAAGCTTCAGGAGTGCTCAGCATCACCCCTCTGGAAAATGTTTCCCACCTGTCTGCCAGCCTCAGCACCAGCCAAGCAGGAGGCCCAGACCAAGAGGTCCTTTGTGGCTAACAGGATTGCTGTGCTTTATTCCTCTCCCACAAGAGGTTCCTCAGGACCATGTGCCATGGCACTCTTCCTTCAGCAGGCAGGTGAAGAGATGTCCAAGGAAAATCTCTTCTCTTGTCTGGTTTATGCCTGTAAAAAAACCCTTCAGGCAACCCCAAACTTCCAAACCCTGCGATGCAGCTCGTGCTGCTCCCTGGTACCTGCCTGGTGTTATCAGCAGCGCCCTCTCATCACCCTCCCCTCTGACTCACTGCCCTCCAAGGCTGAAGATCCAGTTCTTTCCCAATAACAGCAAAGCCTTCCCCCAGTTACTCCAGAGCCAATTGGGTGGGAAGCCTCAAGGATGTTTTTGCAAAGACAGAACACCAACAGTGTCCCAGTCTATAATTAGGCATCCGAGCAAGTTACAGAGGATACAAGTTCAAGGAAGAAGAGAGTAAGAGAATTTTATATGCACTGCTTTGTCCAAAAAAAGATTATGAAAGGCAGAGCAAAAACTATTTACCAGTCTTAGGGGGAAAATGAAGTAGACTTCATTCAGTTAAAGCCGAAGCAGATGTTCAGTATTTGTGTCTGAGCCTGAAGACCTGCTACATTGCTGCTGCTACCCAACGTGAACATCTGGACGAATCTGAAGAGCTGGGGGTGTACAAAGAGGGGAGGAAAACACCACAACTCCCCTCCTAACTTAGCACCGAAGGAGTGAATAAAAAAATACAATTTCATGTGAACAGGTTTAACAGCCTTTCAAGAGTTCCTCTGGATGTTGCCTCTAGTTGGCAGTTCCCACGCTGCTTAGTGAAGACGACTGAAATGATTGCAGTAACAAATACTTTTCTCTGATACAAAATCTAGCCCAGAGGGCTTCCTTACACAGTAAGCAGGGCACCTTGTGTAACCAGGAGTTGCATGTTGGCCCCACAAGCAGCAGCAGCTTGCAGAGAGCCACAGGAAAACAGGGAGCGACACTCCCAAGCTGCCAAGAGGAGCCAGACCCAGTTCACTTCTTCTGGCAAAAGCCCATGATGGAGACCTGCTTGTTGGCTCTGCTGGCAGGAGCTGCCCCTTTCTTTGGGTTCTTCCTTTCCTCCTTTGGTTCTCTCTTGGTGGGCAGCAAGGGTTGTTTTTGTGGAGCTGGTGCCTTGGGCTTGGGGAATTCATCCTCGCTGTCCGTGCAGGATTCGCTCTCGTAAACCTTCTCAGTCACTGGTGGAAACAACAGGGAAGGGAGCAGAGGAGGATGATGATGGTTAAGCCATCTTTACAGCAAAGACCTCCCCACTGGAGCCTTCCCACTGCACTCCTGGAAAGGAACGCTTTGGGTTCAAGGAGCACGTGTCAGACACAGGAATTAAGTCCAAAGTTAAGCAGTAGGAAATGACCTTGAGTGTGCCAAAGGAAGTTTAGGTTGGGTATTAGGGTAAACTCCTTCCCTAAAAGGGCTGTCCAGCCCTGGCACAGCTGCCCAGGGCAATGGTGAGTCCTCATCCCTGCAGGAATTTTAAAGCTGTGTGGATGTGGCACTTGGGGACATGGGCCAGTGTTGCCTTGGCAGTGCTGGGGGAACAACTGGAGTCAATGACCTTAGAGGGCTTTTCCAAGCCAGGGATCCTGAGATTCTAACTCATATGGCAAAGGCTGACCAGCAGCCATCAGCAAGTGATGAATCTGAAGGAGATCAGAATCAGTAGTTTGGCACTAGGCAATGGAACATCTAATTATGGCTAAACCCCGCCATTCTGACTTGGTCCCATTTCCACGGGGGCCAAAGCAATCAGATTTTCCAGGAATCCAGGCAAGACAACCTGGAGACATCCCCAAGCTGCTCTCACCAGCACACTGGACAGCTAGGGGAGAGCAAAGCAGACGCCACCCATCTCCAGGGGCACAAACCCTTTGGGGCAGCTTCTTTGCACAGAGGTGGCCAAAGAGGGCAAGCACAAAGAAATGCTTTATGAAAGATCAGCCCCAAGCCATGTCTGCAATCAGGGCTCTGCCTGAAGGGAGTGCCAGCTCGCTGCTGTCAGCGTCCGGCGGTGGAAAGCCCAGGGACATAAAACAACCTCACGGAAATTAAACTGGAGTCAGCCCCACTGATGAGAGCCACCGCCAGATCCCAGCAAATGCTCTTAGATCAGCCTTCCCAGCAGTGCTCTGGGATTCTTCTAGTAAGCCATTTTTCTTTAGCAACTGTATTCTTTTAAACAGATGTCTTAACTTCCCTTCTTCTGGGAAGCTGGCTTTCACTTGTATTAATGCATCAAATTAAATAAGGTTTCCTACGTCACCAGGGACTGGGAAGAGGAATGCTGTGAAATCCTCCTGGGCAGAGCTAGCAGGACCTCAGACAGGAACTGCAAACCAAGCAATCTCCCTTCAGAGGCAGCAGGCTTCTCAGGGAGCAGCTTCCCCAGACCACTGGGTGAACTTAAAACCCTTATCCTGTTCTCAACCTGTCAGGAACTGCTGGGAACTCCTGAAGTATGCAGTTAACCCCTCCAATTGCAGCAGCACAGCTCAGATCAGCTTTCTTTGGCTGCAGTCTCAGCTGAACTGCAGCAGTCTGTATGTGCAGCACCTGTGGGTGAACAGATGCAGCCACTGATGCCCCACTCACAGCCAGACTCCCTGAATCAGAGCGCCTCAAAGGACGGGAGCTCTAAAATGCTGTAACACTAATTTCTCTCCAATGCACGTGTGGAAATTCCAACCTCCAAGCCCATGTGTGTCCTTTGAAGCTTCAGAAAGTGCAAGGTACAAACACACAAGTTTAAACCTCAGTAATTCCCCTTTACTAGAGACTAAGAGCAGGCCCTCGATCCATGGATTTCTGTTGATGCCTAGGAATGTTTCTTGTGCTTAACTCCACACACACTTTAATTGCTCAATTTCCCTCAGGGCTAATCCCTAAATTACTTTTGCTTTTTGACACCAATTCCTTGCTATTGCAGCTATTGTGAAAACCATCACTTAAAATTGCGGAGAAATATAAAGTACAGCCTTGTTCTAATGTTAGGATTAAAACCTCTTAAAACCTAGAGTTGGTTTAAAAATAAAAAGACAGCAGGGAGAGGGGGAAAACCCCTCTACTTCAAAGAATAGCTAAAATTCACATTAGCCTGGGAGATTTGCAAGTTCTTTAGCCTTTGAATTGTTAGGCCTGTGCATGGAAAGGGTGTGGAATGGAAGGGAGAAGAGAAACTGGACAACAGCCAGACAGCACGTTCTGCACAACAGGCTGGAGGATTTGTAGTAGAGAAAGCAGCATCTCCTCCCCAGCCAGTTCCTCAGTATCCAGCTCCATCCCACAGGATCTGTCTCCCAAGGGCACAGCAGGGCCTTGCATTCCCCTTGTCAGAAAGGGGATATGAACTGTGAAACCAGGAGTCTGGATTTCCCAAGGGACTGTGAAACCCTGTGGGGATAAAGAGCAGAGAAACAGAGGCAATATTCCCAGCTGAACCCAGAAGAGACATTCCTGTGCTCTGGATGCAGAGCCTGTACAACTCAGCTCCCCATCTAATGCTATTTTGTTCCATTTTCCTTCCAAGTGTTTCAATGGCTCTGTCTGGGGTGGGAGAGGAGAACACCCCACAGGGTAACCAGCCAAAGCTGTCAGTAACCCTGTGCAAGCCCAATTCTTGGACAAGAAAGCAGCACTTGGGATTTCAGTCCCAGCGCAGCCAGCTGCTGAGAGCCACAGCTTTGTGTTCCTCTGAAGGAGACACACCAAGTTAATGAGAAACAGAAGAAGCAGCTCTGCAGACAGGTGCAAACAGACACAGCCTGAGCCTGGGCCAGGCAGCTCCGGAGCTGGGCCAGGAGTGCCCGAGTGTCTGCATGGCCAGCACCACCACAGAGCTGGACAAGAGCACCACCACGGAGCTGGACAAGAGCACCTCATCTTCCCCAGCACCACCACAGAGCTGGACAAGACCACCTCATCTTCCTCAGCACCACCAGGGAGCTGGACAAGAGCACCTCATCTTCCCAGCACACCCTGAGCTCCACTGACATCCCCTCAGCCCAGCCAGGCTGGGGAATCAAAGCATCCCATACAATCCAGCTGACAACAGCATTACAAAAACCACATTCCATGCTCTCATGTGTTTAAAGCTTCCAAAAAATCCTCCAAAACCCAAACCAACATAGTCTGAACGTTTGCATCTCTACTTCAATGTCAGGACATGGAGGAAACGAATGCAGTGGTGTTACACAGCTTCCTGCTGGCTACAGGAGGAAGCAGAGTCCGGTCAGGCTGGAATTCAAAGCCTCTGGCTCTCAGGACTTCTGTAGGGACTTTCTTCCCTTCTGAAAGCAGAGCCACCCTGATCAGAAACAGAAACCCTATAAAGTATTTAAGCCCTAACTGTTTATCTGGGATACTCTATGTTTCTTTAACATATAATCAAGTTTTGCACAGCTCTGGATTTATCCTCAAAGAGAAAAAAAAAAAAAACAACAAAGCTATCTCAGCCAAAATTTATCCCAGACCCTAAATCTCTTTCTGTACCGTCTTTAAAAGCTTGCAGCTTCGGAGAGGAGAGTAAATGAAGGTGGTAATCATGATGGCAGGAGAAAAGGGGGAAGAACTGAAGGAAAATCTGTGAATAATCACACAAGGGTAAGGATTCAGCTACAGCTCTGACTCCCTACCCAGGCCTTCGCCAGAGACTCAGTTACCTCAGTCTGGGAGCAGGAGTTCCAAGTGGGATAACGAAGTGATTTTGTGAACCTTTTTCTATCCTGGGAGAGGCTGGCCTGTTAAAATGGCCAATAAAGTGAGCTCCAGTGAGTGAGTGTGGGGCACAGCCAGTCTTACCCATGCAGCCTTCCTCTTCATCTATAAACATCTTGGATTTCAGCACGCGCTTCCTCTTCCTCCTCCTCCCTCCAGCTGACACCTGGGGGACATGGCAGCACTGTGAGAAACCAGGAGCTCCTTCCTCATTACCTGGGAGCAGGTAATCACTCTGATCTGCTCTCACCTCTGTGGATGCAGGCTCCAGCTCAGTTTTCAGAGCAGGTTCAGCGGGTGGAGATGGAGTTCTCTCTTCCTCCGGTGTGGGAGAGGGTGGGACATCTGCTAAGAAGAAGAAGAACACCTTGTTGCACGTGGGTCTGATGCTACACACTGCAGTTCCCAAAGGATGGAGGGTGGGATAGGATGGGAGAAGTGCCCTGGGGATTTTTGGTATGCCAAAAAAATCAGTTCCACCAAGAGAAACTTTAAAAAACCAGGCACAGGAACTGGCAGGTTTTAGCTATACATTTCAGTTACTTGTTTAAAAGAGTGACTGTAATTTGTTTAGAAATTAAAGGAGGCTGTGGTAAAACAGTTGTTGCTTTACTGGTGGTGCTACACATCCCAAACAATCCATGCTATCAGCTTAACCCAAGATTGTTAAGGGACATCTCAAACTTTTATTTGAAAAGAAGTTTAAAAAATCCCCCCAAAATCCAAACTACCACAAAAACCAGAAGCTGACTCTCTCACTGTTTGATCTCCTTGCTCTCCTCAGGGTTCAAGGACAGGGACACCGGGCTGCAGTCAATGCCAAGACTGATCAAAGCAGTCAAGGACACCTTTAGGCATTAGTACGGAGCACAGTGAGCTCTGGAGCCTGTACCAGGCACGTCAAAGTGAGACAAGCAGGCCTGCAGAGCGAGGAGCGAGGCAGGGCCACCCTCCTGTGGGGCTGGCAGGGGGACAGAGCTGCGGGAGACCCAAGTGAGAACGGCTGCCACGCAAGCACCGGGCTGGGGGAGAGCTGGCACCGCGGGGACAAACGGCTCCTGTGACCTATTGCTTCACCCCACACGGATGTGGCTGCCTGGCTGCCCTCATCCCACCACGGAGCCGGGATCTGGAGCTGTCCCGGGGGACTGGGGCCGTGTGAGGAGCCGGCGCTGCCGGGCACGTGGCCAGCTGACCTCCGCAGGTTACCGAGGGCTGCAGCGAGACAGCGCTGGGCTGCCAGGGCCAGCAATAAATCACATTGCTCCAGCAGGGGCTCGGCCTCCCAGGCACCACAGTGAGACAGGCAGGGGAATGCAAACAGAGGGATAACACCACTGGGCTGTCACCCTGCTCGGGGGCACAGCCAGAGCACGGCGCTCGAAGTGTGCGCTGCCCAGGGGCTGCGGGCAGCTCTGCGCTCTGTGCCCGTCCCAGTCTCACACACACACCCTGTGTCCATCCCAGTCTCACACACACCCTGGGCTCACCCCAGTCTCACACACGCCCTGGGCTCACCCCAGTCTCACACACAGACCCTGTGTCCATCCCAGTCTCACACACACAGACCCTGTGTCCATCCCAGTCTCACACACACCCTCCCCAGACTGCCCAGCACCAAACCTGCACCACCACTGCCAGCCTGGCCTCTGCCCTTTGCAAGTATCTCTGGGAGAGGACAAGCTAAGAGGGCTGAAAACCAGCCTGCTGAAAGCCTCTGCCGTGCTCAAGCAGGGGCTGCCGAAGGCATTGTCAGTGGGCCAGCTCCACTAGATTCCTTGGGGGAAATTTGGGCTTTTTTCAGCTTCCTTCAAACAATTTCCCAAGCTTTTGGCAGGCAGAAGGCACCTTCTCCTCACGTCAGAGTGTTTAGGACTACTATCAAGTTCTTTTATTACTTTATTATCCTCTTCTAGCCAACACAGCCCTCTGACATGTGATAACTCCTGAGTCAACCACTAGCTGCTGCCCACAGTTTGCTCAACAGCAACAGCTGCATGAAATAGATACAAGTTGGGCAACTGGATGGACCAAAGATGTAAATCCTGGCTTTGTTCGGTCTGCTCTGACCCTGCCTGGAAAAACTGTGAGAAGCTTTAGTGCTTCTGCTGTGGCTCTCCAAAACCCAGGGAGTTTGTAGGTCACAGTGCCACTGAAATCACCCTCCAAAGTGGCTGTAAAACACTTGTCAACACTGAGAAACGCTGCCTGTGTTGGTACAGCTGAGGCTGCCAAACCTCCTGTCCTCTGTGGGAGCGTTTGTGGAGTTTGTTCTGGCACTGGAAGCAAAACAACCTGCAGTGACTAAGGAACCCTCATACCAATATAACTTTTTAATGAAAAATCATTTAAATGGAGAGGATTGTGCCTTATGCCCTCTGTGTGTTTCCAGCATGGTACAATGTGCTGATGCTGCTATAAGGAAAGCTTATTTAGAGCTGCTTTTAGTACAGATTAACACAGAACTAGGCAGAAGACCTGGCCTGACACAGAATTGCCCATAAGCACTTCGCTCAGCCAGGCAGGCTGAGTTTCACACCCACAGAACCTTGCTAAGTGTGCCTGTCACTCCAGGCCCCCTTTTCCTCACTGATGCTGCTGATTCAAGTTGCCCCTGCTCTCTGGAGAAACCTGTTTCCAACCTTTCTAAGGATAGATGCTCTTCAAGTCCAGCTGCTGTACATATTTATATTTTTTAAATTTCTTTTCCATCCAACTCACAGTCTTCTACTTCTGTACTCAATATAATATTACCAGTTTGGACTCATTAAAAATATTCCAAACAATTCAAATCTGTCTTCTTTCATCTGGCTGGATTTAGAAGGGCAAGCAGCACGACCACAGGGCTGAGTTCTTTCAATTATCATTTTCTCTTTTGAAAGGGCAAACTGAGTGATATCCAAATTTGTATACATGTGCTGTAATTTGCATAAATTTACAATTTTAATGCACAGCACAAAGAAGTGAAGAACAAAGAGGGTTCTGATGCAGGAGCAGCAAGAGCAGTGACAAAAAACTTCCCCAGTGCCTGACCACCCTCTCAGGGAAGAACTTTTCCCTAACATCCAACCTAAACCTGCCCTGACACAGCTCCGGCCATTCCCTCAGGTTCTATCCCTGGTCACTAAAGCGAATGTAAACCTTGGAATAAATGAGACCAGGAGGCATCCCACTCAAAAGCATTAATTGTTAAACATGTGCTGAGGTCACACTCAAAAGCATTAATTGTTAAACATGTGCTGATCTGGTGTCCCATAGGAGACCAGAGGGTTCCAACATTCCAAACTCCTGCCTGACCTCACAGGATGTGGATGAGCTGAGAGATTCCAGCCAAGCAAGGATGGGCTGATTTTAAAATTCCCTCCTCAGAGCTAAACAACTCAGCTTGTCAGCAGGGGAGTGATGAGGAAATGGAAAGACAAACATTTAAAGAAATAAATACCAAAGAGTGTGGGCATATATGCGTATATATATATACATATATATACATATATATATATACTATAGCCACACTGGAATGTGATGGGATTAAGGCTGCTCACAAAGAACAGCTTCCTGAGAGATTTATCATCCTGTGGAATAGTCTAAGAAGTGATACATACCTGATGAAAAAGATAATTTGCAATTATGTGGGCAGCAGGGAAACTATGAAAACAGGCCTAGAGGTGGCATGGATACTGCAAAGATACCAACAGCAGCCACCTCTCCCTGGCACTGCAGATCTTCCTGATGTCCTGGCTGTTGCCCATGTGCCAGGCACACTAAATGAGGAATCAGCTCTGGCTCCCCCGAGGGACTCCACCTCCTCACCAGTACACCCCATTTGCTGTTTCACCTTCTTTTACTGGAGCTCTACACCAAACTGGTGGTTTCAATTACTCCATAATTGTCTGTAATGATCCCCAAGTTCCTTTCCTGAGCAGTTTGCTGGATGACTGTTCCACTTAGCACATACTCCCGAGCTCAATTCCAATTTATTTCCCAGTTATCTATATTGAACGGCATTTGTCATCTCAATTATCCAAATTCTTTGGGATCCAGCCCTGCTGTTCCTCATTATGAGCCCAAATCTTGCAGAGTTCTCGGCACCCCACTCCTGTCACACCACTGAGGAGACGCACAGTCGCATCGGATACGGCTCAACTGCTTTGCCTCCAACTTCCCTATTATCCCTTTTCTTTCTGCATGTCTTGCTTCCAACACTGTCTTCCAAACCCCTTCTATGAACAGACAGAGTAAAGACACTAAAAATGACCCTGTGGGGAGAGGGAGGCCACTTGTGAGTGCTCCTTCCCCACACGAACTGCCTCTGACCAGCCCTATGGTTCTGGAAGGAGCACTATCTTTCACAAGAGATTTGGGAAGCTCCTTCCCACACAGGGGCACTGGCAGCACACTTGGTAAGGAGACAGCCAGGTCTGAGCTAAGCTTAAACAAAGACTGAATCTTTGTTTTGAGACATCTCAACTCCATGCCTAAGTGCCTGCAGCACAAAGATAAACAGAAAGCTCAGGCTACAGCCATTTCCATGGTCTTTAGTCCTTTAAACTATTCCCTCAATCACTGACCAACAGATTTGGAGAGCAATGTTTTGGAAATCAGAACCCTGACCTACATGCCTGATTGTTTACAGATTTTCTTACCTTCCTCATCACTGCTGTCAGAGAGAAGTTGTTTGATTCGCTTCCTCTTTTTCTTGACATTTTCGGGATCCCTTTCTTCCTCGTCATCTGACCTATCTGCTCTCTTCGTTTTACTGCCACAAAAAGTAAAAGGAAAAGAAAGGGAATGAACACCCACTGTTTCTCATGTGTGCATGAAAGCATCATGCGCACTTGGACAAGCACATTCCTCATGGAAGGAAATCAAATGCCCCTTAAAAACCTGAGCATCACATACTCTGAACTGTACCTTGTACACTGAACTGAATGCTGTACACCCAGTGCACAAGCAGGCATAGGTGCACGAGCCTTCCCAGGCCTCCCATCCTTCCCCACATGCAGCTCTCCAAAACAAGGAGGATTTCTTTAGCCCCTCTGCAGTTCAGCCCAGCACCTCACCTCGCTTGGCCACAGCAGCCTGGCAAGAGCCTACTTCTGATCTTGTCTCTTTAGCTCAGGCTCCCAGTGTCCCCAAAAGCATCACTCAGAAGCTCTTTTGACAGACTGCTTGCCACTGACTGACTATGAGGTAGTGTCTCAGAATCCTGGAGCCATTTTTAAAGACTACTGGAAAAATAAAATAGCTTCTTTCTTTTTAATGTTGGCGAGACGTGTCAGACGAACAAGCCTGGAGGCTAAAGGCCCACGTATCCTCCAAGAGCTGGGACAGCCCAAGTGGCCTTCCCAGCTCCAGGCTGCCAACACCTCCAGGCCCTTGGCTTCTTGGACAAGACTATCACTAAGACAAGCAGTTAGTGCTAGCTGCGATGGTGGGCTGGGTGGTGTGCTTACCTATTCCCTTAGAAATGGATTGAGACCACCAATTAATTACTCATAGGCCACCAGAGAGCCATCAGACTGTAGTCTCTGTCAGTTTGGGTTGGATTAAACACAAAGGGCTGAACTTAAAATTAACTTGGAGCCTCAGCCCAAAGTAAACCCGTGGCATTGAAAGCAGCCCTACATGAGCTATGGAGATCAACAAGCACAACTTTGTGCTGCGAGTTGTGTACATACAGGCTGGGGAATATCCCACCTTCCCTGCAGGACAGGTGCTCCTGCCAGCCCTCCCCAGGCTGCCTGCAGGGTCCCTCCCAGGCTGCTCACAGAGGGAGGCTGTCTCGTGGAAAGCCATCCCCTCCCACTGAGGACAACCTGGGCCCTGTCCCTTCCCATGTGCGATGGCACCCACGGCCCTGAGGCACCCACAGCAGCAAATGGCAAAGAAACACCAGGAAAGAATCCTGACAGATAAATTTAGTCAGCTTTAACACAGTTTAGTAGATGGAAACAGGAGGTGAGCCAGCAGTGTGTGACCAGCCAGCTCCATGCAGGCTGTCCCCAAGCAGGGGACACAAAAAGGGACCCTGAAGGCAGACCCACCTTTTCCTGTCCTTTTGTTGAATTCTGACAGACTCTGTTTTCTTCCCAGGTTTCTCTGCTACAGTATTAGGAGATGACTCTGGTTCTGCTACAGCAACTGAAGGCTTCACTGCTTCTTTCTCCTCCTTTGGCTGATCAGGAACAGAGTTGGCTTTGAGTTTATCTGTGAATAAACCATTCAAAAGGAACAAACACTGGGCATTCAGTCTGAATGACCACTTACAAAGCAGCTGGCTAGCTCTGTGCACCAAGGCTACAGCCAGCACTACCCATCGTGTATTTAGGGATCTAGACTGGCCAAGTTGTATCAGACATGGGAAAAAGAAGGGTATGCTTTAATTTCTAGGTGATTTTCCATGCTTCTGCTGTTCCTGATGTCAAGCCACCATGTGTGCTGCAGCAGTTAAAACTCTCTGGAAGAGGACCTGGAGGCAGTGGCAGGAGAGGCTGCTGGGAGGGCCACAACATGGTGCCAGTGCCTCTCTGGGAGTGCTGGGAAAACAGGCTGGCTGCTTCCCTGGGCAAGGGCAAACAGCACTGGAACGACAGCTCCCTTATTTATGATCCACAGCAGAAAGCCCAAGGACCCCAGTGCTGTTAGCCCAGGACTTTCTGGCACTGGTGGAACCTTTGCAGCCAGGAGAGACACGCACGTAGGGAATAAATCTTTCTCCTGGAATCCCACCCTCTGCTCCATACACATAATCATTTCCAGTTCTGCTCAGTCTGCTCCTTCTCTGCAGCCACCTCACAGGTTTCCTCTGTGTGCTCCCTGACAGGACTCAGCAGAGAAGGGAACCCTTTGGGAATGATGGAAGTGCATCCCCAAAGCCTTCCCCATCCCCACTAGGTCACCTTTACCATGCCTCCTCAGGTTTTCAGCACATGAGCTTTGGTCTAGGGCTCTCCTCAGACCTTTAGAATTTACTCCAGTTAACTGCAGTGACTGTCCTCGGGCTGAGAGTGTCCTCAGCTCCCCCAGTCTCACCAAAACAGGGACCAAAGAGTCCCAGTAGGGCTGTGCCTTGTCTGCTCAGTGCTGGAACTGTCCCCTGCAAGCTCTGACAGATGTCTGTTACACAGTGAACTGTGCTGTTTACTCTCTCCCAAAATTCCTCTTTGAAGCCTCCTGCACTCACTGCTACAAGGGAGTCTTTGAAGGAGGTCCCACAGTCCTTTTCCAATATTCCAACATTCAAAACCTTCAGCATAGCTTCTTTTGACTTGGGTAATTCAGAAGGGACCTGCAGAGGCCACCTAGTCCAAGCCTCTGCTCAAAGAGACAGGCCACCCCTCATTTTTATTCTCCATGTATCAGGCCTTCAGTTTTTAGGAAAGAAATTAACCCTAAAACCAACAATGGGCCCCTCAGTGCTGTGTGATGAAAAGCAAGCACCATTAACATGCCTTGCAAAACAGGTTTTGGCAAACATCTCACCAATAGCTGGTCTTCCAGCCAGGAGAACTCACTTTAAATCAGATTTCTTCTGCACTAAAAATCCTTCCTGGTTTAGTCTGCTCAAATATGTCATTTTAATTGATCTCCCTCCAGCAAGCTTTTTGTCTGAAAAATTCCACTGAAAACTCTTAATTTTTGCTTTAAAAGTTGTGTGCTAAAACATTAACCCCTTTGAGTGCAGAAGAGCAGAAGAAAGCACGGAAAACTATTAGGAAAGAGGGGATATAAAGAAAATCCAATGAGTTTGGTAGAGTGGGGATGGGGAGGAAGAGTTCTGCTACTTTCTGTATGCCTCCCATCATGGCTCTAGTACAAAACACTTGATTCTACTGAGTATTCTTAAATTTCTACTCAGCTTAAATGAAGCATAATTAAAAAAAAAAACCTTCAAATAATCCTCAGGTTTGGGTTTTTTTTCATTTGTTGGTTTGTTTTTCTTAACTACAACAGGCTATTCCCTGACCACGATGGCCTCTGAAAACAGAAAAGCACTTACTCATAGCAACTTTTCCAAAGAAGTTGTTCATGATGCTGTTCTTTGTTAGTGGCTTGCTGCTTGCTGCAGACACCTGGAAGCAAAGAAGGGAATAAGCACAGGAATTGCTTTCAGCCCTCAAGGAGCACAGCAAAATAACAGATAGCGTTTGCTCCCACTGCCTTAGATTTTAGCAGATTTAGCAAATTCTCTGTTTTGGAGAGTTTGAAGATACTCACTAGCCATCAAAGGGGCCAGAGTGAGTTCCTAAGGACTCCTTAACCAGGCCTGCAGATCTGACTTGGAGCACATTCCCATCACTGAAATAATGCTTGGGACTAGGGTCAGCTCCCAGGAAAGAGCTGTTCTGTTTGCAAACCATCAGTAGTGCCTCAGTTCACAGCAGCCAACAGAGGAAAGAACAGGGATTGGTCAAACCAGGATCCAGCTCCTCTGGCACGTAGGCTGTTTGCAAGGAAACATCACTGCTCTGTTGCACCAATGCAACCACCACAGTGAGAAATCACACCCACACCACCTAAGAAAGTGCAGTCTCCTAATCCAACTTATTTTCATGCAAATAAAAGGCAACCAGACACTAAAGTTCCCAAAATACACACACTTCCCCAGTTCTAAACTCCCTATAAAAACCAGAGAAAGGAACTCAAATGTTCTCAGTTGTTATGAAAAGGCCAAACCATTCGCAGGGAGTGTTACCATTTTAACACCCATTTTTCTGGCCACATTGCTTTAAAAACAATTATACTAATTAAAATGAAAACATAATCCTATCCTGGAAAAGCAGCTGTGCACAAGATAAACAATTTAGTCTTGCACAGGTCAAGCTCCAAAACTTCCCTCACCCACCAAGTTTAAACACCTTGATACTTTAAAGACCTGGGCTTCTCAGGTTTCACTTATTGCTCAAAACAAATCCTTTTAAGCACAATGGAGAGAGCAAGATCCTCAGCTGGTGTGTACATTGGGATAGCTGGAGACAGCAGAGCAAATGTAGTTATGCTGCCCGAGACCTGGCTCATTGGGAATGTCAAAGCTATGGCAAATACCCTTCTGTGGAGACACCCAGAGTGTGGCACGAGGGGTTTCTCCAGGTGACAGTTAAACACTTCCCCAGGACCCCTGAGCACTCCCAGTGGGAGGTGGGCTTGGCAGGAGGAGCAGTGCAGGGGTGGCTGAGCTCCCTGAGGCGGTGTGTGAGTGGATGGTTAAGCCATGAACCGAAGGGCTGAGGTAACTTACACCTGGGGCCTCCTTGACCTCTGCCTTGGCCTCCTTGGCTGTGTCCTGGGCTTTGGCCGCTGCTTTGGCTGCAAACATGCCCATGATGCCTTTCTGCTGCTGCAGGGGGGGCTTGGCAGCCCGGGGCCCGTGGCCATTGACGGTGCTGGTGGCATCGGGGTCCCTCTGCCTCGGGGGGCTCTGCGCGGGCGCCGGCGCTCGGGGGGCCTCGGGCGGCGTCCTGGGCACGGCGGCGGCGCAGTGGATGGCACTGAACCTGTGGGATGGATGGATAGATGGAGGGAAAAACCCCATTAGCCTCCTCAGCTCTGGTGCTCACCTCGCCTTCCCCCCTCCTGCAGCGCCAGTGCTCCTCCGGGCCTGCGCGCTCCTGTTATGGAAAAAGGAGCAACTGAATCTGTGCGTGGGACAAGAAAGAAAGGCTGGCACACAGCAACAGACCTCTGATGAAAAGATCAGCTGAACCTGTCAGCAAGAGCCACAGCATTCACGTGTCAAACGAGCTGTGCAGCTTTCCTGGGGGGTAAAGGCCTTCTCCACACCCAGGCTGGACAAGGAGCAGGCTGCATTTTATTCCTAAATGGGTTACGTTCTCTAAAGCCTGTGGCAGAAATTGTATGGCTGAGTGAGGATCTAAAATGTTTGCAGGTTTCTGATGCTCTGACAAAGCCCACAGCTGCTGCCACAAGCAGCCCCACTCGGCCAGGTAGGCAAATCCCAGCTGAAACTGAACAATTGAAAAGGCTCAGAAAATATCCACGACATTCCGATTTAACTACACAGTCACTTCCAAGTAATCCCTGAGAGTGAGAAGCAGCTTGGATTATAATGGTCTGAAACTGGATTGTTTGGGGATGTGGAGACACAAGAACTAAATGACGTGCTCACAGTTACAGCACAGCTCACTGACAGTCAGGAATCGCAGCTCCCAAAAATAGCTGAACTCTGCTCCCCACTGTGCAAATCACAGGCGACGCTTTCCAGATTTCCCACAGAAATGCCACAAAAGAGCCCAGCTCACGCCTCCCAGCCTGCTGAATTACACAGCATATTTTCATTTGCCTAAGAAATAAAGCAGCTTTCTGCCAGTTCATTTCTGTGCCTCAGCACTAGCTGCTCACGTGCACAGTCCACTTCTACTCCCATCAGGATCTGTATTAACAAAACAACACCATCTCCACAGCATTCCCAGGCTGCAGCAGCAACCTCCTGACATTCAAACCTTTAAAGGAAGGAAAGCAGACTTTGAAGAAAAATAATCCTACTCTCATTTACACTTTCAATCTGTTTTTAACATAGTTAATACAACTCTCAGGGCAGCGTGAGCTCCAACTCTAAACACCACCAACCCTCCAATATATAACATTGTCACAAATAACATTGTCAATGGTTATGTTGACTGTGCAGCAGAGCTCAGCTAAACTTCCCATATTTCCAAGTCAGCTTGCCCTGATGCTGCTGTGTGACTATACCTTTATGGGCTTGACCCAAAATTCACTAAATAACCACTGAAAAAACGGGCAATACTTGGACTATGCTCTGCAAACAAGGAGTTGCTTCTGTTTGGAAAGCTGGCAGTGGCAATAGGCATTAAACCCAGATATTGGTGTTAGTTAGTGCATCTAACCACCTCCACTGTCTTCACTGCAAAGGAGGTCCCACAGAAAGCCAGAAGAGAACAAAGATCCTTGTCCCAGAGCTGTGAAATATCTGCACAGACAGGAAGGTTCTGTTTGCTACAAACCTCACATAATTAAACCTCTGGCTTCTGCAGGTCCTGCAGGAATCTTTCCCCAAGCGGCACAGACAATACATGCAGCTGGCAAGAGGGAGGAATGGGATCAATGTGCATTTACTTCAGCCAGGTCACAAATGAAGAAGGTCCACTTTTTCTTAGTTTCCTTGGGAAATCCTGCTTCAAAGCTGGATTTACAGGTAGGCTTCAGAGAGCTGTGTCAGAGCCTGGATTATCTAAACCTCCTGGATGTTTAAATCCCAAAGGATACAAGTATCCCTAAGGCACAAGGATCACCATGCTGGAGTGCCTAAGAGCGACCAGAGTGGAACAAGCCAATTGCAGCCACACCCAGGGCACATGGATCCACTGAGGTGGGATCTCCCAGCTCCTTCCAGGGCATCCACCCAAACACACAGCTCCTATTTTCTCTGTCACACTCTTGTCAACACTTTGGATAGAGCCACATTTCTCCTCTCAGATTCTATACTCTTCCTATGACACACCCTTCAGGCATCCCCTTCAAACCAGATTGGTCATGGCACCGTGCATCCCCATGACTTCAAGCTGAAGCTGTCCTGGTGGGAACAGCACACAAGTGAGAAGCTGCAGCTGCCAGGCACTGCTCAGGAGGGAGCCAGTGACTCCTGGGGGCTGCATCCCTCCCAGCTCTGCTCCAGCTCCACCAGCAAGGACACTGGTGCTGCCTGGTCTGCTCTGTGTGCTTCTCCTACGTCTCAGAGATCACAGCCTACTCTGAGCTGCAACAAACCCACAGAGACCAAAGCCCAGCTCCTGGAGGAGGAGCTCCTGTGAGACATCTTCAGAGAACTCGATGAGTCCAGAGGATGAGAGCACAGTTTCACAAAACAGAAAGCAAACTCCTGTAAATGCTTTGCTGAGCACATCATTCATGGTTTTATCAGCTTGTTTCGATTTTCTCTTCCTGTGTGGCTGAGAACTGGATTAAAATGGTTGTGATTAAGCGTGGCCTGGGAAAGAGAGCAACGTTCCCAGCCATCAGACAAGCAAGGTACTGGAACAGTCTCCTTGTCAGAGTAAGGACCAAGTGAACCAACATTTGGCTCAGTTTGCACAAGAACCACACAATGTGCTCTTTGGGCACTGCTCTGGCAGGACCTGGAGGGTATCTTTTCCCAGCTCTCTAAAAGTCCAGGCCTATCTAGTGAGCACTGAAGTGCACTCTGGAAGTGTTTCAGGAGGCAAAGGGAGCCAGGACTCACTCACTTGCTGCAGTGCTGCAGGTTTGCTTTGACAATGTCGTAGTCGGTGTTGTAGAGGGGGGAGCTGTCCTTGAGCAGGGCCTTCTGGATGCTGTACACGTGCACACTGGCAATTGTGGACAGCTTGGACTTCATTGCTGGGGAAAAAGACAGGAAAAGAAAGCCCTCTGTTAGCACACCCAGAAAGACTGACAGACTACTTGACAGCAAAACATGAATACAAAAAGGTCCAACCACACCTTCTCCCAGTGCTCACTAATGAGGAATTCAAGGCAGCAAACTCCACAAGCCTGTCACGTTTTCCACTACACACTCCTGGACTTACGAGGGACCTCTCTGTGTTTGCCTTCCAAACATCCAGTGTTTGGGATGCCGAATAGCTGAGGGAGTACCTAAAGCTGAGGCAGAAGGTAGCTGGTCACTGTTCTCTGCCCCTGGGGCTGTGTCCAGCACCACAGTGCCACCCTTGGAATGAAAACCTTCTGTTTTTTATGCTACTCAGACTGCAACCCCCTTGAGACGAGGGCTGGCTTTCAGGAATTCTTTGTTCATTGCTTATATTGTTCTTTCCACAGAGTCCTGGTCTGAGGCTGAGCTTCTAGGCACTGTAAAAATACACACAGTAATCATTTCTTGGGGCCAGTCCTAGAGTATGCAGCCCTACTCCCACCAAAAATCTCAGCCTCTTCCAAATATAAGTCATACCTTTGGCCTGCCTTCCAATACAAAAACCATGAGCAATCCTTTCCTCCACAGCAAAACAGTGTTACACAGCACACATAACTCAACAAACATGACACGGAGTAGCTGCACTGCCTGACAATCTCCTACTCCGAGGCAAACAGCCTGAGCTAGAAATCCACTTCAGATTTCCAACAACGCAAGTCCTTCAAACAAAGTGAGGTCATTAGCTCACATCCTGAAGGTCACGAATACCACAGTGTGCTCTCAAGTGCCAAAGATGTTATTTGAAAGTGATGAAGAGCCTGAAGCTGCGTTTCAGTTCTGTGGGTAAGATTTCATCAGCAGGACCAGAAAGATGGTGAGACAAGACAGTGCACTCAGCAGTGTTGCAATGGGGGTTTTTCCACCTTGCACTCACAAAAGTGAGGTAAATGTTCTATGAGAAGGTTTTAACACCCAAGGGACTCAGAGCAAAGACTGCAATTGCATTGAACCAACAACCACAATTACCAGTTTCAGCATTCTTGGGGGTCTGAAGGCTCCCAGTTGTTCTGAGACACTACTAGTGTATTGCTGTCTCCCTGCTGTCAGTGGCAGGGAGGTGGAAAAGAATCACTGACAAAAAAAAAAAAAATCAGACTCAATTCACAAGCCTGAAGGTATTCAGCTGCTGGCTCAGATACTCCAAATTCTGAGAAACAGCTGGTACAAAAAGTACACACCTGACCCCAAGAGCCTGGCTGGGCATTTACGTGCAGATGGCAAGTTCTGAGCTTTGCTCGTTTTGCTCTTCTTCCAAAGAAAAAAGTTAAAGCCACACGACTTTCCCAGCCTGCTTACCTTCCAGTTCATCCTCCCTCACTACTGCGACCTTGTGGCACTGCAAAAAAAGAAACACAAAACCTCTTAAAACCTGAGCTTGCATGCGAGACTGCTACTTTCAGTTATTAAATAACAAAGTCTAAAGATTATTGCAGCTGAAGAGGCTACAGAACACTGCCAATGCCTTTAAACACTCATCAGCTTTTAAAGCTCTGAAATGTGTTCTCTGGCCAGTCTATAAGGACCAAGGACATCTAACAGGCTGTGGTTAATACTGGGAGGATCCAGAGAGACAGACTGAGAACCCCACCACTAATTCTGTGTTAAACAGGTACCATGGACCTGTCTGAAATCAGGGAAAATCCTGCTAAATTCAGGCTATAAACATGACACTGCCTGTGCAGCTTTAGTTAAATACATCCCATTATACAGAACTAATGCAATAAACAATTACCTTCCATTTCAGGCAGATTTGGGGATTAGAAGACAATATTTCATGCATGTGAACCAGTTTATTATTTAGGAGAACAAAAAAAAAAAGGTTTGTTGTTGTTTTTTTTCCAATCTACAAATAAAAGGCAGGGCACCCTGAGATTTACTACTCCTAAAAGAAGGCTGGATCATACTGAAATAGATATTTGTAATATATTGTAATAGGTATTTAAAAACACTTAGTGGGATGTCAAAGGCATTTAGTGTTTGGCTTTTAAATTTGTCTGTGGGCAAAGGGGAACAGACACTGAATTTTCTTATCTTCTTTTAAAAACCTCTGGGATATCTGCCTGAAGTTTTAGCTGATATTCCTGAAAATCTGCCAAGCAGCAACGAAGAAAAAGAAATTAATTAAGCAGCAATTCCTTTACTTAATAAGCTGAGGCCCTTTAAATATAAAATGTTGTAAATTAATTTAAGTTTCTTTGGTGTACCAGGATTAAAAAGTTGCTTTAATTAGGCAGCAAAAGAGCAAGTGGCAAGAAAAACCACAGGCAGGTAAGAGAATAACCAAAGATTGGCAGTCTGAGTGCAGAAAGCAGCAAGGAAAGAGCGTGCAGTGTTAAGGGGAGCACTCCAGAGGGATTTCCACGGCTCTCCCTGCAGGAGTGCTGCAGCTGCATCCGCAGCATTCCGGCTACACCTACTGCCAGCAGGCAGCAGTGCAGGGCTCTCAGCAGTGCAGGGCTGTCCCAGCAGTGCAGGGCTCTCCCAGCAGATTTGAAAATAATGGGGAACAAAAGTCACCTTCATATCATTTCCCTTGGCGGAAGATTCCCTGCCATTGCCAAGGGACTGGAATGACATGAGCTTTAAAGTCCTTCCCAACCCAAACCATCCAGTGACACTGTGATCTTACTTTAAAAACACACAAGCTGCTAAGACAGAGTTACCAAATAATTATTTGTTCCTACGTCAGAAGTCACCTGTTTGTTTCAGATATATTAAATATAACAGTACAGGCTGGCAATCCCCTGGCCAGTTCTAGTGAGCCAAGAGATTTGTTATTTTCAAAAGAAAGGGGGGGAAAACCTGTTAAACTTGGGCTGTAAATGTGACACTGCCTGTGCAACTTTAACTATTCCATCATACAGAACTAATGCAGTAAACAATAACCTTCCAATTCAGGCAGATTTGGAGACTGACAGATTATTTCATGCATGTGAATCAGTTTATTGTTTAGGAGAAAAAAAAAGGTTTGTTGGTGCTTTTTTTTAAACTACAAATAAAGGGCAGGACACCCTGAGATTTACTATTCCTAAAAGAAGACTAGATCACATTGTAATAGATATTTGTAATATATTGTAATAGGTATTTAAAAACACTTAATGGGATGCCAAAGGCATTTAGTGTTTGGCTCTTAAATTTGTGGCCAAAGGGGAGCAGACACTGAATTTTCTCATTTTCTTTTAAAAACCTCTGGGGTATCTGCCTGAAGTTTTAGATGACATTCCTGAAAATCTGACAAGCTAAATGAATTAAGCAGCAGTTTCATTTGCTTAATCAGCTGAAGCACTTTAAATATAGAATGCTGTTAATAGATTACTGTTTGTTTTGTTCACCAGGATTAGAAAGCTGGTTTAATTACCAAGACAGTTTGAGCTGTAGGTGTGCTGCTCTGTTGGTTATTGTTCCCTGCCACACGGGCTGTCCCTCCAAGCATCCCCCAGGCACTCCCAGGCCACAGCAGACCCTGGCACGTGGCTAAGCTGATGTCAGAAGGGCCCCTGCACAAGGCTGTGTGATCTTTGCTGCCCAACAGCAGCAAGGGCATGGAGCTGGGTGCTGGCAGGATCTGAGTGAGTTGGTGAGGAACCCTGGGGTGTTATCCAGCACTGTGTTCCCAAACCATGGCCAGCTGATCCTTCTGCCCGCTGGGACAGACCCTGAGCCTCTCCTGTCCCTGCCCAGGAGCCCTGGCACACTGCAGCCCGTGCTGCAAGGAGCCAGTGCAGCTCTGACCCCAGGAGCACAGGATGAAGCAGGAGACACCACAGCAGAGGCTCCCAGCCAGCCAGAGCCCAGAGAGAGGGGAAGCACTCACAACGTGTCCATTCTGGAGGAGGTTCCCTGCCACCAGGTAGGTGACGTGGAGCTGAGCCCCCGAGTTCTCCCTGCGCTTCCTCTCCACGTAATCGTAGAGCATCCTGCACAAAAGAAACCAGGGTCAGCCACAGAGAGGAGGGGAGAGAGCCTGCAGCCCCCTGCCAGGGAGGGACTGCACACACTGCAAAGCCAGCCTGGCATGGACACCTGCAAACAGGGACACTGTTTCCTCAGGATTAATTTATTTTCCTCAGGGTTAATTTTCTGAGACCCTTGCTCCTCTGCCACTGTGGAGAATCCCAGTCCAGCAACCACAGAAACCAAAGGGCAAATATATTTAATAGTGTATATAATACATAATAATACATATAATTAATATAATGTAATGTAATGTAATGTCATATAATATATATTATGTATAATACATAATATTATAGATGTGATATATTATATATTATATATATAATTTATATAATGATGTATTTTTAATATAAAAATACATCATTATATAATACATATATAATTCATCGTAATACATATGATATAAAATATAATACCATATATGATATATATAATATATTGCTTATACAACATAATAATATATATAACATATATATATTATATATAATAATACAGATAATAATGTATTTTTAGTATAAAAATACATTTAATAGTATATAATACATATAACATATAATAATATATATTACATATATCTTACATATATAATATATATTTAATATATTGTGTATATATAATAATACATATAATAATGTATTGTTAGTATAAAAAAGCATTTATATTATAATAAAATGTATAATATAATATAATACAGTATAATATAATATATTCCATAGATATAATATATTCCAGATATATTACATCTATAATATACTATATAATAATATATGTTCTTTATATAGAATATTTATATTATATAAAATATATAATATTACATATAATAATGTCTTTTTAGTATAAAAATACATTTAATAGAATATAATACATATGATACATATAACAATACATATAATATATAATAATATATAATATATTACATCTATAATACATCTATAACATACTATATAATAATATATTATTTATATATAATATGTATATTATATATAATAATACATAGAATAATGTATTTTTTAGTATATTATATATTATAATACATACAATAATGTATATTTTAGTATAGAAATACATGTAATAGTGTATAACAGTGGGTCTCACAGGCCCTGGGCAGCTTTTTCTAAAGCCCCTCCTCCAGAGAGGCATTCCTGCAGTCCCTGAGAGAGGAACTGGGGACTCCTGGGTGCACCCCTGCCCAGCAAGGCACAGGGGGTGACACGGCTGAGAGGACAGGCAGGGCTGGTAATGCTCTCCAGAGGAATCATTTCAAGGGGATGGGAGCAGGAATGAGCACGGAACTGACGGGAATTGGGCAGGCTCTGGGGCATGCAGGGACACCTACTGTTTGGCCTGGTTCACGTGGACACCCAGCGTGTAGCTCAGCCATTTGTAGGTCACCTGGAAAAGGGAAAAAACCAAAAAACCACTTCAGTGAGGAAACCTTGGCCTCTCAGTTTGATCAGTGGAATTCCTTAGACACGCTCCTCCCTCCCATGGCAAAAGTGAGAGCCCGTGGACACCCGTGCTTCACTGAGTACTCTGAATTGTCCCAAAAGGTGTGGGGGGAATTTCTGCCCCTCTCCTGGCCCGGGAACAGCACCGTGCCAATCTCAGGATGTCAGGGCTGCAATCCCAGCCCTGCCCTGTCATTTTGAGCAGGTACATCCTTGACACCCATTCCTGCTCCTGCTCTGCCCTTTTAAACCAAGCCCCAGGCTCCGGGCTGCAAACACAACAATTAAATTCTTGTTTGTCTGCATTGTTCTTGGAACAAGCCACAGAGCCACAGGCTGGAAATGTTCATGTTGTCAGACAAGTTGCACGAACTTTGCCGCACCGTTTTCTGGGCAAAACCCATTTAATTTCGTTTCGTTTCATTTCATTTCATTTCATTTCATTTCATTTCATTTCATTTCATTTCATTTCAGTTTCATTTCATTTCATTTACAACTGAATTTTTGAAATAAACTTGGAAAGGAACAGACCCACGCAGAAAACCATCAGCTTTCTGAACTGGTTTCAAAACAGTTAAGGAAGGGAGAAAGAGAGGAGGGGAAACAGGGGGAGAGGAGGAAGAGGGGGGAGAAGGGAGAGGGAAGTGGGGAGGAAGAGGAAGAAGGAAGGGAAAAGGAGGAGAAAAAGGGGGAGAAAGAAGAGAAGGGAGAATGTAAAGAGGCGAGAAGGAGAAGGAAAGGGGAGGCGGAAGAAGGAGGGGAGAAGGAAAGGGGAAGGAGAGAAGGAAAGGGGAAGGAGAGAAGGAAAGAGGAATGAGAGAAGGAAAGGGGAAGGAGAGAAGGAAAGGGGAAGGAGGAGAAGGAAAGGGGAAGGAGAGAGAAGAGAAGGAGGAGGAAGAGGAAAGGAAAGGGGCAGCGGAAGGCAGCGGGTGGGAAAGGAGGCAGGGGAGGCGGCGGGGGGAGCAGGCCGCGGAGGGAGCAGCGGGCAGGGGGAGCGGGAGCAGGCGGCGGGCGGGCAGCGGCGGCCCCGGCGGCACTCACGACGCGGTTGTGGTCGGTGACGAACTCATCGATGTTCTCCAGGTACAGCTCGTCCGCCGCCATGGCCGCGCCGGGCCCGCGCTTCCCGCCCCGCGCCTCAGCGCCGCGCGCGCGCCGCCGCCATAGCAACGGCCCGCCAACCACGGCGGCCGCGCGGGGACACGGCAAGGGAAACGCGAACGGGACGCTCCGCCGGACCGGTGCCGGGGCTCGACTGAAATAAAATGAAATAAACGAAATAAACCAAAATAAAAAAAATTTTAAAAAAGGAAATATTAAAATAAAATAATAAAATAAGATAAAACAAAATATTAAAATAAAAGAAAATATTAAAAGAAAAGAAAACTATAGAATAAAATGTTAAATTAAAATAAAATGTCAAATTAAAATAAAATTCAATATTAAAATGATCTATTAAAATAAAATTATAAAATAAAATAAAATTATAAAATAAAATTACATGAAATAAAATAAAATAATTAAATAGAATGAAAGAGTAAAATAAATCTTTAAATAAAATGAAATAAAATAATAAAATACAATGAAATAAAAGAAAATATTAATATAAAAGAAAATAAAACAAACCAAAATAATAAAATAAAGTCAAATAAAATAAAATAAAATCATAAAATAAAATAAAATAAAATATTTAAATGAAATTAAATAATATATTAAAGTAAAATAAAATAAAAAATTTAAAATAATAAAAAATAAAATAAAATAAAATGAAGTCAAATAAAATAAAATAAAATCATAAAATAAAATAATAAAATAAAATAAAATAACTTAGTGGATTTGGGGAGAACCAAGCTGTGACAGGCAGAAACAGCAGTTCCAAAGCATCCCTGCTCCAGCCCCGAGAGAGGTCAGCGGCCCCGCAGAGCTCGGCACAGCAGCGGCACTCCCGTGTCCCGCATGGCAGCGCATCTCCCGGATTTGCGGGCATCTCCAGAACGCCCAGCTCTCCAGAGCTGCCGTGCAGTTCCTGTCCGGGTCGGCAGGTGCCAGCTGGACACCGCAGCACGGCGGGACACGGCCGAGGACAGCGCCCGGGCTTGTGCCGCCGAGATTAGCGCTGGAGGAACCCCAGAACCGGCGGGCAGGAACCCCAAATCCCTCCGGGATCATCCAGTGGAATCCTTCCCCCAGCACTGCCAGGGCCACCAGTGCCCCATGTCCCCAAGTACCACATCCACACGGCTTTAAATCCCTCCTGGGAGGGGGACTCAGCTGGACAGCCCTTTCCATGAAGGATTTCCCCTAATCTCCGAGCTGACCCTCCTCTGGCACAGCCTGAGGCCTTTCCCCTTGCCCTGTCCCTGTTCCTCGGGAGCAGAGACTCCCACCGCCCTCATCCCCCTGCCCAGCCTGCACCAGCACCTCCAAAAGGAGGTGCCCGAAGGAGCTGGGCGGGCTGAAAACACCAAATTACCAGGAAATACCCGGGGCAGGGTTGGGCAGGGCTGCAGGACCCCAGGAGCAGCGGTGGCCGGGCTGCTCAGGGCACAGAGGCCCAGGAAGGGGCTGTGGTGGCACTGCCACCCACGGTCACCAGGAGTGTCCCTGGCCCGTGAGAACTGCAGCAGGACGCCGATCCTGACCTGGACACAGCAGCTTTGTACCTGGCTAAGGTCAGGGGAGGAAACTGGACAGGTTTGGTGAGGGCTAGAATAAACTCAGGGTTTATTTTAGCAGGTTTTTTAATGGGCTCACAATGGCACTCAGTGCTCAGCTGGCGCCGGGTTTGTTTGGCTGGTCACAAAACCATCCACATCCTCTTCCTCCTGTGTGCCAGGAGCCTGTTCTCACACTCCTGCTGTCTCTTTCCCCTCATCTCACCGCAGTTATTCTCGTGACATTCCTGGCCTGGCATTTCTGCCTCCTTTACAGAAGGAGTGTGCAGGTCTCAAGCACCTTACTCATCTTTTCATTGTTCTCAGCCTCCTTTTCATCTCCTGTTTTTTCTTCCTTTAGTTTCCTGCTTTGAGCTCTCTGGATGGTTTCATGACCTGGGCTGAGGTGCCTGATGAGTGTAAAATTACACTTTTCACCCTCAGGACACAGCGTGTGCTGCTCCTGCACGCTGGCTGAAGGGTACACATGGGTGTAAGAGGTAAGAATTCTCCAGGTGAGGATTGCTTTCCTCTGAATTAAAATGCTATGGGATCTGCATCTGGCCTCACTCACACCTGCTTTATACTCTGTGCATAAATGGAAAAGATGAGCTATGTGTAAATTTATATATATAAATATATTTATATGTATGTGTATAAATAGAATTTATATGTATAAATTTCTGTCTAAATTTATATGTATAAATAAAAAATATGAGCTATGTGTAAATTTGTATGTATAAATATATTTATATGTATAATTATATGCATAAATATAATTCAGATGTATAAATTGATGTGTAAATTTATATGTGTAAATACAAAACATGAGCTATGTGGGCACAAATTGAAACAAGAGAGGTTCGTGGTGGGTGTTGGAGCCAGCAGAGGGGATTTTGGCTGCTCTGCAGTCCTGCTGCCTGTCCAGCTGGCACAGGGACCCCTGGCTGGGGACAGGCTGGAGGGGAAAGCGCCTTCAGCAGCGCAGGTGGAGGACAAACAGCACACCTGAGCTTCCCAGGGGGACACAGGAGCTCGGAGGAGCACGGAGCCTGCTGTGCCTGCTCCAGGATGGGCCAAAAACCAGCCCTGCCCAGAGAGGTGCAGCCAGCACAGAAACCGCGGCTGAGATCCGTCTGCCAGGCCAGCAGGAGCTTCCTGAAGTGCTTCCTTACTGCCCCCGTGGGGCACAGCCCGGGGCACAGCCCGACACGTGTGCTGCCCTGGCTTCCTTCCCCTCCGGCACAGCCTTGGGAATGCTGCTGGAGTCAGTGCGTGGAGCAGGGTGGGGGCAGAGCAGCCCTGCCTGTGGGACACAGCCCCCGAGATCCTGCCCTAAAAACTGGGCATCTCAGCCATTCCCCCTGGGGAAAGGTGCATTCTGGAATAAAATGTTTGTCCTTTGCTGAAATAAAATGTTTGGAATAAAATGTTTGTCCTTTGCTGAAATAAAATGGAATAAAATGTTTGTCCCTCCTAGTAAGGTGGCTGGTGCCTGTAGGGCCTGGGTGATGCTGTGTAGGGAGGTTGGGTGATGCTTCCAAGGTATCCCATGGCAACCTGGTGCCACCAATAAAGGCAAAATTAAAGCCACAGCTTAAGGAAGGATTCCCAGAGGGAAAGAGATTTGACAGACTGTTGGTTTGTTGTCCAGTGTCATTGGAGAGGTGGCACTGTCACATCCAGTCAGAATTAAACTTCCCTCTCTTTTGCCTTAAAAAATCCAGTGTGTCTGTGTCTTTCTGTTTCGTGTCCTAAAGTGACCATTTCCGCCCGGCTGAAAGGCAGGATGTGCACAGAAAATGTGCGCAGAAAATGGGGCAGCCCAGGATGTGCATAGTAAATTGGGCAGTGCCAGCGCTGCTGACGAGGGTCCCAGGGCTGTGACACACAGCTCCCCTGTCCTACGCAGGCAGGAAGGGCCCTGGGCTTTGATCCCCTGCCAACAACCGGGGGCTCAGCCATAGAAACAAGGAAATAACTGGCTGCACACACGCTGCTGTGTCTGTCCTGCCAAGGCAGAGAGCTGGAGCAGCTCTCCTGGAGCTGCCTGAGGTGGTGTCCCCAGCCCAGGTGGAATCCTCAGGGTGCTGCCCGATTCCTGGTGGTTTTTTCCTCCCATTTTTTCTCTTCCTCATTGAGAAAATGGCCTTACAAAGGGAAGCACCTTTCCTTCCTTGCAATAACGCAGAAATTGACCTTGTCAGCTGATAGCTGAGTTACCTCTGATGACAAAGGGCAAATGACCAGGGAGGTGTGTTCCTGGCAAGAGCAGGAGCTCAGTAACACGGTGACTGCTCTATAAAATCAGGACATGCATATTTTCACACGGTGGATAAGCTGGAAGGGCTGCAGGCTGGGAAAGTGTGCTCAGGTTTTAATGGCTGACTCATCAGCGGTTCGACCAGATTTGTCTATTCCCTGTATTTGGAATAAGAAGCCGGGGTGGGAACATTTCCTCTTTCACAGTCCCAGAACTGCAGCCCTCACCAGCACCTCGGCAACACAAGCACTTTATTTACACTGCACAACCTTGAGGCGCCAGCACAGAATCGTACAAAGGGAAGGGAACTTAGAGCTCCTCCTGTCCCACCCCCTGCCATGGGCAGGGACACATTCCACCAGACCAGGTTGCTCAAGGCCTTATCCAACCTGCCCTGGAACACTTCCAGGGTTGGAGCATCCACAACAGTCCTGATTGTACCCCAGAATCCCGATTTTAGCCTGCTGTCCCCCACCCTAGTGCCCCGTGTCCCACACCCTGTGCTGAGAGGGGCCCTGTCTCTCATCCCCGTGCCCCTCCTGCAGCCTGGCCATTATCAGCCACCAGCAGCCCTGGGCCTTCCTCACCCCCTGTCCCCCGTCCCTCAGCCCTGTCCCTGGGCACCAGCTGCCATCCCCAAACCCCCATCCCCGGTACCCTCCTTTGGGCCATGCCCCGTGTCCCCAGCCCTGCTGCCCCCTCTCCAGCCCCAAACCCGCATCCCGTGTGCTGCTGTCCCCTCTGCCCTGCCCTCCACGCCCTGCTGCCCCCTCTCCAGCCCCAAACCCCATCCCGTGTGCTGCTGTCCCCCCTGCCCTGCCCTCCACGTCCCCATTCACCATGTCTGTGCCCTGTCCCCCATCCTCCGCCCCTGCATCCCTGTTCTCCATCCCACCCCCGTGCCCTCCCATCCACTCCCGTCCGCTCTGCCCTGCTCTCCCCTCCCTGTCCCCATCCCCTGCCGTTCCCCGTGGTCACCCTCCGGCGCCATCCCCACCGGAGCCCGTCCCCATGACTGTGTCCACATGACCCCGCTGTCCCAATCCTCGCCTCCCGTTCCCTCCCCGCCTCCCGCTCCATCCCCGCCTCCTTCCCGTCCCCGCCTCCCTTCCGTCCCCGTCCCCGCTGCTTTTCCGTGTCCCCGTGTCCGGTGCCCCGGCCGGAGCCCCCGTCCCCATCCCCGCCCCATCCCCGTCCCCTGCCCGCCGCTGTCCCGGCGGTGTGCCCGGGTGTCCCGGCGCTGTCCCGGCCGCGTCCCCGGCTATCCCCAGGGTGTCCCCGGGCCATGTCCCCGCGGCCGGTGCGGGTGCTGCGGCTGGGCGCGGTGCCGTACGCGGAGGCGCTGCGGGTGCAGGAGCGCTGCGTGGCGGCGGCGCGGGCGGCGCGGGGCGGCGCGGGGGCGCCGCTCCCGGTGGCGGCGGAGAGCGTGGTGCTGAGCGAGCCGGCGCAGCCCGTGTACACCTGGGGGCTGCGGGGCGCGCCGGGCGCGGCGGCGGCGGCGGC
>JAWMQZ010000001.1:331636-366147 GCA_035584835.1 Tangara arthus
TTTACATTTTGTTCCTGAGGCCTCTCAGCTTCTCAGGAGGAAAAATCCTAAGGAAAGGATTTTTCATAAAACATGTCAGTGACACTACTCTGGCAGGATTCCAGTGTTCCCACCCTGCCACAGCCCCAGGGCACGGCTGTCTCTGCACCCCAGCTCCTGGCAGCAGGGAGGGCTCCCCCTGCCCTGCCAAGGACATTTTAACAATTTTAAAGGAGCTGTTCCTTGTGCTCAGCTCTGCAGAAGCTGAAATCCCTCCCTGGCTCCAGCATCCCGATCCTGCATTTCCCTCCCCCTAACGGGGGTTCTGTTGCTTTTATTCCCTCAGTAATTGTTTGATGAGCTCTCCCAGCAGGACTTGGCTGGGGATGATTCCACCCCTCAAAACTTCTCCTGGCAGAACAATCAACACCTCATTAGAGCAGCTCCCAGCCCAGCAGCTCCGGGATTGGGGGAATCCTGTTCGAAATGTCACCGGCCAGGGGTGCCCAGGAATGCACAGGGAAAGGTTCAAAGAGCCTGGCAAAGATTATCTGTGCAGGGAGGGATTGTTGGGGTGTCTGGGCCGGTCCAGGAGCTGGGCTGGATGATCCTGGGGGTCCCTTCCAACTCAGGATATTCCATGATGGTGATGGCATCAAAGGAATTCCTTCCATCACCTTCAGCCTGGCTCAGCTTCTGGTATCTGACTTCGGTTTGTGTTTCACCTGTGGAATGTCCCCCTCCAGGCTGGGACAGTCCCTCACCACTCTGAGGGGAGACTCAGCTCCTCCTGAGGCGCAGCTCCCATCTCTGCTCTGTGTGACAGGAACAGGGCCCAGGGAACAGCTGGAGCTGGGCCAGGGGGGTTTAAGGTGGATTTTAGGGAAAAGTTCTTGCCCTTGTGAGAAACGACTGCTCACTTTTTCAAATGTTATTAAACTTTAACAAAAACTACAACCAAGGACTAAATAAGGAAAAATTACAGTGCTGGGAGCCCCCGTGACTACCATCTAAAATGGATCCTCAGCTTTTTATATCCTTAGCCCCTCTTAAAGTTTTGTCAGTCAACTCCTTCTGTGCCATCCATTGGTGGAGATCACTTTTTACACCTTGATTGCAGGCCAGGTGTTGTTATGCTTTGCCTCCTGGTGACAAGCCACCCTCCTCTAAATGTCCTGACTACTGAGGCTATTACAAGGAGGGGAGGGAAAGAGGACTGTGGAATGACATTTTACAGTAACATTATTATAAATCTGTCTCTTAATTGTGAGAGCCAACTATTACATTACTTGTCTATAACACCCCAAGGATGTTGGGCACTGCCCAGGCTCCCCAAGGAATGGTCCCAGCCCTGAGGCTGCCAGGGCTCCAGGAGCTCCCATGGATGCCCAGGCTGGGATTGCTGGGATTGTGAACTTTGTTCTGGGTTCACCCAGCTGTATCCCACAAGGGATGATCCATCCCCCTTCCATGGATTTCCTGATCCCTGGGATTACACACAGCAGCTTCACATCTCTCCTTGCCCTTTCCTTTTGTGTGGAGAAACCAAAGTTCCCCAGCTCCCTTCCACCCTTCCCGTGGTGAGCAGGAGTTGTTGGATGGGGATCCAAGGGCTGCCAAGCACTGGGAAAGCCCCTGGAATGCCCCAGCAGAGAGCAGAGCCTGGTGAGCACTCACCATCACCAGGCACTGCATGATGATGGCCAGCTCCACCTCACTGGGCACGTTGTAGTGCGTTTTCTTTGTTTGACATATTCACTGTTTAATTTGTGGTTTTGCAATCTCTCTGTATGCTCCTCCCCCTGTCTTTGGAGTGGCACAAGCCCCCCATTTTGTATATAATGTCTCTAAAATTAGACTTGCTCCCTCACTGTTATTCAGTTCACTTAAGTGTCGGTTTTTCTGTTTGTTACCTGGCCACTCCCTGCCAAGTTTCAAACTCCTCCCTTTCCCAGTTGTCAACCCCTCCCGTCCCTACCCTTTTGCCCAGAACCTTCCTTACTCCTCCTTCCCTTAAATGTGAATCCCTTCCCAAACCTGCCCTCCCCTTTAGAAACTTCCCTGTCAGTTTCGTATCCTTCAAAACCCCATTAGTTTACTCAAGCTGTTCTCCTCCATTGGTTTACACATTGTATTCCCTGCCTTGTGTTCCACCCCCAGTTCTCAGATTGGTTAAAGATTATATCCTCCCCTGGGACCTCCCCTGTTTATAAGCTGGTGTCTGCCCTCGATTCAGGGTCCTGGGTTTCTGGACTCCTTGTTTTGCCGTTGAATAAAGTTACCCAGTGCCACCCCAGGCCCGTGCTGCTGCCTTTTTGTTTCTGTGCTGAACCTCCACTGGTAGCTGGGATTCTGCAGAGCTCAAAGGAGGCTCTGTCAAGCCCCTGTTATCACATAGCCAGGATTTAACACACCACGGACTGCCTGATCCCTGGATTACCCACAGCAGCTTCACATCTCTCCTTGCCCTTTCCTTTTGTGTGGAGAAACCAAAATTCCCCAGCTCCCTTCCACCCTTCCCGTGGTGAGCAGGAGTTGGATGGGGATCCAAGGGCTGCCAAGCACTGGGAAAGCCCCTGTGTCGCTATAGGACACGAAAGAACACAAGTGCACACCACTATTCTTAAGGTGAAGAAAAAAGGAAAGTTTATTTTCTGACTCTAACATTTATAGTTTTCCAAGAGTGACAGTGGATTGGAGGGTGACAGTGCCACCTCTCCAATGACACTGGACAGACCAACAGCCCATCAACTTTCTCCTCCTCCATAAAGGAATGCAAAACAATGAGTTATTTACAGAAAGTGTGTGAGAAAGTTCAGTACATGAATGTAAACACCAGAAAGCTTAGAAAATCTTTAAAAACCAGAGTGACAGCTCAGGGCATGGGGCTGCCAGCGGGGCTGCCTCGGGTCCTGCTGGCTGGGAGAGGCTGGCACAGCCTCGCTGAGCAGGGGAAGCTCTGCTCCTGTGGGGGATTTGCAGACGCTGGGAGCAGGGTTTCCCTGGCTGCAGGACAATGCCTGCACGGTTTCCCTGGCTGCAGGACAATGCCTGCAGGGTGCCACAGCCCCGGCTGCCTTTGGAGCTGCCATTCCCTCCCGCTGAGCCCTGCCACGCTCCTGGCGGCTCCCAGCACATGAACTGCAGCTGCCAGTAGCCTGCCAGCCCTGTCCCTGCCAGCCCTGCCCCTGCCAGCCCTGCCCCTGCCAGCCCTGCCCCTGCCAGCCTGGCTCCCTTTCCATGCCTGCCAGCCTGGCCTGCTGAGCCCTGGGCACTGAGGGGAAAGCACAGAGACCTCGGCTCTCCTTCCACCTGGGAACGGGTTTCAGCTCTACAAACTCTTCTGGAGGCTGATAACCCTCAAACACACTGGGTTTAGCTGTCATCTCCACGAGGGAGGCCAGCACAGCCAATTTCCTTCAGTCTATCTGAGCTGTATCACCATAATGATTTCCCATGGTCGCCCTGCTCTGGAGCTGTCCAGAGCATCCTCCACGGGCTGCCCTGGAGCCAGACACCCAAAGCCTTCTCACAGGGACACATTTGTGGAGTAATCATCACCTCCCAGTGCTGGGAGCACCGGTGAGGTCCCGGGGAGGCTCAAACCCTCGGTGCTGCGGTTGTTCCTGGGAGGGAAATCACCTCCATGCCCCACCAGAGCATTCTGCTCTCCAGAATTACCACGGAGGAGCGCTGGCATGGGAGAGAAGGGTAATTTTCCATGTTCCACCCGGTTTTGGGGAAACCCAGGGGTTTGTGGGCTGTTTTCCTGGGCTCTGGCCTTCTCCCTTGAAGACACAGCACAGAGCAGGGATGGGTGGGAGATTGGGAATTGGGAATTGTTCCCTGGGAGGATGGAAAAGCCCTGGCACAGCTGTGGCTGCCCCTGGATCCCTGGCAGTGCCCAAGGCCAGGCTGGACAGGGCTTGGAGCAGCCTGGGACAGCGGAAGGTGTCCCTGCCATGGCAGGGCGTGGGAATGAAATAAGCTTTAAGGTTTTTTTCAACCAAACCCATCTGTGATTCCATGATTCTATCCCCGTGCAGTGCCTGCTGTCACTATGGCAACCTCTGCCAGGACGTGCTGTGGAATTGGGACGCTGTATGGGATTGGGAGGGATTGGGATGCTCTGGAGGATGAGGATGCTCCGGAGGACGAGGATGCTCTGGAGGACGAGGATGCTCCGGAGGATGAGGATGCCCAGCGGGATGTGGTCACTCCGAGCCTGCTGCTCAGGGCCAGGCAATCCAATTGGAGCTGGTGCAGCCGGGGAGGGTTGTGATCCCCCACGAACGGCTTTGGAATTGCTATCTGGAAACGTTTCTCAGCAAGCGGCGCGCCCCAGGGCAGCGCCCTCTCCGCTGCCCTCCCGGGGGAGCACAGGACGCTGCGGGCGCTGCCGGGCGGTCCCGGGGAGGGCTGTGGCCGTCCCTGGGGCCGGGCAGTGCCGGTCGGCGGGAGCAGGGCGCACACGGGACGTTTTCGGGGCGTTGTTTTCGCCCCGCGGCGGAGGCGGGACGCGAACCCGCGGCCCCCGCGCCCGGTGCCGCTCCCGGAGGCTGCCGGGAGTTGTAGTTCCCGCCGCGTGCCCGGCGCCGCCCCGCGCGCCGCGGGGACTGCATTTCCCGTGGTGCCGCGCGGCGGGGCGCGGCCGGGGCGGGCGCGGCGGGGGCGGTCGCTCCCGTTAATCGCCGTTGCTCCCGTTAATCGCCGCTGGCAGCGATAAAAGCCGAGCCCCGGGAGCCCCGGCCGCTCCTCGGCCTCCTCCGCCTCTCCTTCCCCGCGGGCGATGCGCGGTGCGGCGGCGGAGTGAAGGAGCGGCGCCTTCTCCGTCCTCATCCTCCTCTTCCTCCTCCTCGCCGCCGCCACCATGGGCGACTGCGGCGCGCCCGGGGACGTGAACTCCAACGTGCTGGTGTCCCGCAGCACCGGGGACGCGCAGCTGGACAAGGCCGTGTGGCAGTGGCTCAGCTGGGACAAGGTGGGCGAGCGGCGACAGCGGCGGCACCGCCCGCGCCGCTCCCGGGGCTGCGGCACCGCCCGCCGGGCAAAGCGCGGCCCCGGCTCCGGCATGGGCACGGACCGGGCTGCCCGGGTACCTGCGGCACCGCCCGGCGCTCACCTGGGCAGGGATGGGGATGGATGGTGCCATCCTGGTGCTCACCTGGGCACGGATGGGCATGGATGGGGCTGTCCGAGTACCTGGGGCACCGTCCGGAGCTCACCTGGGCAGGGATGGGGATGGATGGTGCCATCCTGGTGCTCACCTGGGCAGGGATGGGGATGGTTGGTGCCATCCTGGTGCTCACCTGGGCAGGGATGGGGATGGTTGGCGCCATGTCTGCACCTGGAGCACTGCCTGGTGCTCACCTGGGCAGGGATGGGGATGGATGGATGGTGCCGTCTCCGCACCTGCCCCACCCGCTCCTCCTGGGGCCGGGGCAGGGTCAGCCGCTGTTAAAATGGTTAAAACGCTGTGTGAGTGTGTTCTCCTCTGCTGCCTGGGTTTAACCCTCCCCAGGAATGCACCGCCAGGTTCTGGCGTTCCCCTTTTCTTGTCAGGAGCACTGCAGGCTCGGTTAATTCAGATTAAACCACCCAAACCCGCGGTAACAGTGTGGTATTGGAGGGTGTTTGCTTGTCCTGTGGTTGAAAGGGTTACTTTGGGTTTTTTTGAGTTTTTTTTTTCCAGCCGGTTTGTCCAACCATCACAGCCTGTGCTTTAAATAAATACCTTGATGCTGGGGGAGGCGAAGCTGCCAGTGCACCAGGGCTTTGGGCTTCTGGCTGCTTTTCCTTCATTTTTATTTTAGGTTTCTCTCTCCTGAGCCTCTTTTGCCTTTATTTTTATCAGCCACGGCAGGCAGCGTGCTGGCTCTGTTTCCTCTCCAGCTTCACCCTGCCAGGATCAAAGGGAGAGAGCTGCGGGCAGGTGCCACCTGATGGCTCCGAGAGGAGCTCTCTCCCGCCTGCAAGTGTGGGTTCATTCCTGCCTGCAAGTGTGGGTTTATTCCTGCCTGGAAGTGTGGTTTTCTCCTCCCAGCCCTGCAGAAATTAACAGGTGCCATCTGCACCTCCTGCACCCAGAGCTGCTGTGCAAGTATCCGGGGGAGGAAATAGCGTTCCTGATAACACGTGTGATAACCCAGCGCGAACCCCTGTAAATATTTTATTTTTATGACGTCCTGTTAGTGCACCGAGAGGCTTTTGCTGCTTTTAACAGGTTGTTTTGCCTTCCCTAAAAACGTGTGAAGCTCCCCGGGGGTGGGGGAGGCCAGGGAATGTGGCAGGAGCAGGGATTGCTGCTCCAGTGCCCGCCGCAGCGCTCTGCTGCTCATCAGCCTGGAGCCCCCCTTTCCAGCCCCGGCTTCCCGAGCCGCAGGGGTTTTTGGTGCCCCTGATAGAGGAGAAATCCATGCACTCCGTTCCCAGCTGGGGGAGGCCTCTGCCCTCCGGCTTAATTGGAAACTGCTGGCTGTAATTAATTACCAGGGCCGTGCTCTGTGTGCCCTGAGGTTTGGGTGCTGGTGCTCAGGAGGAGGCAGAGCTGCTGTGCAGCCCCTCCTTGGTGAGCTGTGCCGAAAATTGGGCATTGTTCTCCACTTCCTCCCTTAAATTCCCTTTCTTCCACGTCCTGGTTTTCCCATTGCACCTCCAGGTGTGCCTCGGGTTTCCTGAGAGGGTCTGGGTTGTGTCAGGACACACCTGGGTCACCTGCAGAGGTTTGGGCTCCTGAAGGCTCAGCTGGAGCTCCCCATGGGGGGGAAACCTGGAATTATGACCCAGGAGGTGTTTGGGCAGGCCCCTCTCTCTGCATCCTCCCTACATTTTCCTAATTCTCAGGCTCAATATCATTTTCTCAGCTGCAGCATGGAGGGTTCCTCCTTGCTGATAAGGTGCTTTCGGGGTGTTCTTCTCATTTTTGTGGCTTTGGAGATGCTTTCCAAGAGGAAATTGACTTGATAGTCACTAGTTTGAGACCAGTCACTTTCTCCAGTGATTTGACTTGCAATATTTTTGCTTATTAAGATTTTAAGTGAATTATTAAGGATAACATGGGGAAAATGAAGGCCACAGAAAAATCCATTGAAGCTCAAACCAGCTTGAGGCTTTCCCCCTTCTTTCAGCTGCACATGCATAGAGTGTGCAAACAGAAAAAATAAATTGCTGTGAGTGGTAAATTATTTTGACAGGGTATTAGCTTTGAAACCTAGCTCTGGTGGTAAGTACAGGTGATTAACTTGATTGGGTGTGAGAGAGCCATAAGAAATACTCATTAATGCCCCTGTCTTTACTTCTCCACTTGTTCCAAGTATTGAACCCTGATGAGGCACAGAAAAGTGTGATTTTGCCTCGGCAGGTGACTGTGCAGTACATGGCAAGCTGAAAGTTTGGCAGAGAAGATATAATTTTTTATTCTTGATTAAAAGTACTTCAAGCCTTTCTGAAACGTGCTGCAGAGTCTCCTGCAGGTTGTGACCCCAGAGCTCTGCTTCTGGCAGTGACTTCTTGTAGTTGTTTTTTATATATATAATGTAATAATTTATGTTTTTTAAATGATGTAAGCAATCCAGGCCAGGGCTGCTGGGGGACCTGCAGGGATGAGGAGCAGGGATGCCCTGTGGCTCACCCAAAAAGCCCAGCAGAGCCCTGTGCTGCTGTCCCTTTGTGCCCCAGCAGGGTGTGTTCCCAGGGCCACTGTCCCTTATCTGCCCCTCCTGCTGCAGCTGGACACCTCTGCCAGAGGGAGCTGGTGGCTCCTGATTGTGGCCTTGGCCTGGCCCTGGTGGGCTGTGCTGAGCATTTACACATGTGTGCTCCACAGACACCAGGGAGATGGATTAGGCAGGTGCCATTATGTAGGTTGGGTCAGTATCATTATTTACTGATTTATATTGGGTGGGTGTCATTGATTTATTAGATGTGCATTTATATTGGGTCAGTATAATTTAGTTATTATATATAATATATAATAGAATTTATTTTATTATTATATAGATGATATACGATCATATGTAATTTATTATATCATATAATATATATGATCATATATATAATTTATTATCATTTAGTAATTACATATCATAATATATATACAACATAATATTATGTATAATTTGTTTATTATATATCATATTTAGTTACTATATATACATTTATATTACATCAGTATCATTTAGTTACTATATACAGATTTATATTGGGTCGGTATAATTTATTTATTATATACACATTTATATTGGGTCAGTATTCTTTATTTATTATAGACACATTTATATTAGGTCAGTATCATTTAGTTATATACATGTATTGGTCAGTATAATTTATTTATTGTATACACATTTATATTGGTTTGGTGTAATTTATTGTATACACATTTATATTGGGTTGGTATAATTTATTTATTATATATACATTAATATTAGGTAGTCTAGATATATTATGTACATATTTGTCTATTAGAGAGGTGTCATGTGTTTATTTATACATATATTATGAAGTTGAAGTATTCCTAGTGCTTGAGGAGGGTGGTCAAACAAACAAACGTCTGTATTTTCTGCAGAAATTCTGGTGCTGATGGTATTGTTTGCAGGTGTGAATTTGGCCTAAAATCTCTAAGGAAGTTTTCTTTTTTTTGCTCTTGGGAAGAGGAACCATCACAAAAGCCCCTGCGAGCCCTATGACCTGATGTCATAACTGCCAAGCAAACCAGCGGAACCCCTGTTTTTGGGTTTTTTGGGTTTTTTGGGGGGGTTTGCAGTGGGGTTAAGTGCCAGCAGTGTTGGGGAATTCCCAGGTCAGGGTGGCAGACGGTGCTCAGAGCCAGGCTGGGTGTTGCAAGAAGGGAAATTGGACCATAGGGTGTGAAACTCCAGCTTGGGGGAAAAGGGCAGGCTGGGAAGCTGGGAAGGAGTAAAGGTGATGCCAGGCGGGGATAAAGCAGCTGGGAAGGAGTAAAGGTGATGCCAGGCGGGGATAAAGCAGCTGGGAAGGAGTAAAGGTGATGCCAGGCACAGATAAAGCAGCTGGGAAGGAGTAAAGGTGATGCCAGGCTGGGATTTTTATTCCTCAGGAAATTAAGTAGCTTCAGTCAAAGATGCTTGTTAATCTATTTTGAAAAGACGTGTTTGTGCTGTTGCTGGAGCGTTGCCTGAGTCTTGCAGAGCTCCACGAGCTGTGGGATGTGTGGTTTCTGTGCTGTTTGTGCAGGGGAGCAGTGCAGTGTGCCCTAAAGAGCTGCAGAGGATGCTGTGTAATTTAATAACAGTGTTTTAAAGCCGAGCCATGCACTGTCCTGGTGTGAAATGAGGTTTTCAATAGTCCTGCCTCAGACTCTTTTCACATCAGTCATTTGTTTTCTGGTTGGCTGCCTGTGAACAGCAGAGAGAGAGACTTTCACTTCTGCAGTTTGATGCCCATTGTTCCCCATTGTTGTGGTTTGTTTTTAGGCTGTGTGGTGAGCAATGCCTTGCTTTGGTTGCCAGCCCATCCAGGAGCCTGGACAATAATGGATTGCCTTTCATTTCAGAGCAGGCAGACACGAAAATAAGAAATACAAAGTTGTTTGAAGTTCACATGTCCAGTGTTCAGGGTCTGCTGTGAAGCTGCAGAGATAATTTCAGATTTCTCAATGTGTTTTAGGGATTATTTTTCCCCCTGCAGAGCCTTCCCCTGGAGTGTGCTTCCCAGTGCTGCCTGACCTCTGATTTAAATGTCAGGGCAGCTTCACCCCAGCCCTGCGGATGCCATCTGCCTTTTCTGACCTTTCCTTGCCACCCTGCTTGGGGCAGCACTGCCCTGGAGGAACCCTTGTGGGGTGGTGTTTGAGGGTCCCCAGGACGAGGGAAGAGGATCTTGACTCCATATCTCAGAAGGCTGATTTATTATTTTATGATATTATATGAAAAGAAAATTATATACTAAAAGAAAGAGAAAGGGGACACCAGAAAGCTACAAAGGAAAATAATAAAATCCTGTGACTGCTCACAGCCTCGACACAGGTGAATGGCATTGGTCATCAAGTAAAAACAATTTCATGTGCTGGGTAAACAATTCTCCAAATCACATTCCAAAGCAGCAAAACAGGGGGAAGCTGAAGATTCCCAGCTTCTCAGGAGAAGGATCCTAGTGAAAGGGTTTTCATAAGACATGTCAGTGGCACCCTCGTGCCTCCAGAGCAGCGTTTTGCCCTCTGCAGGCGCTGTTTGCCAGCGGTGTGAGCGCTGCCATGGGTGGGATCTGTGCCCTGCCCAGCAGGCAGGCTGGGTTGCTTGCTGGCCCCATTGATTCAGTGTGAGCTGCATGGCTGAGGAGCAGACAGCACAGGCGTGCAGAGCTGTGCTGGGGCTGTGGCTTTAGGGAAATCCTGCCTGAGCAGGGGGTCAGTGGGTGAGAACTGCCCACCCTGGAGGGGCTCAGGAGCCTGCTCCAGTGCAAGGTGCCCCTGCCCGTGGAATGGGCTGGTCCCCAAGGTCCCTTCCAGCCCAAACCATCCTGTGAGTTCCAGGGTTTTACTGTGCCTGTTTCCTGTGGTGGGGAGGAAGGAAATGCTGCTTCAAGGTTTGGGGTTTTGTCTGTCCTCTGGGGGCAAAGGCTGGGAATGGAATTGTGTTATCTGCCTTGGGAAAAACTGTTCCAAAGGCTCTGCTCCTCTGGCAGAGGGGCTGGGAGGTGTCCTAGTGACCAGACAGCCACATCAGTGGCAGCAGGAGCTCTTGAATCCTTTGTTAATAAGGATGATGTGGGAATAATGGGAGAAGTGAGTTACGGTGGAGGCTGGTGCGCACACATTGTACGGGATAGGAGGGATTTGCTCTGGGAATCACCTAGAACTGATGAGCATGCAGAGTTCAGCTCCCGATTGCCAGCCCTGAGGGAAGGCCTGGGTGTGTTTTGCAGAACCAGAAGACGAAGGAGCAGATCGAGAGCCTGCTGCAGGACGGGAAGCACCGGGAGCTGCGCGAGCGCCTGTGCCACCGGCTGAGCTTCGGCACGGCCGGGCTGCGCTCGGCCATGGGCGCTGGCTTCTGCTACATCAACGACCTCACCGTCATCCAGTCCACACAGGTGAGCTCCGGGGGAGCCCCTGCCCCGGGGGGATCCTGCTGGGAGCAGCTGGCATGCTGCTGGAAGCCCCGAGCTGGGATGCGGCAGCCGGGGGAAGCATGGAAAGCTCAGTGCTCAGAGATGAGGTGGCTTGGAGAGCTTGGGCTGGGCTGGAATTTGGCCAGTGCTCAATCTGCCTCACAGCCCTGAGGTTGGAGATCTTGTGAGCTGCTTCAAGAACTTGTAGTATAATATATAAATACTTGTAGTATTTCAAAACCAAAGCAGCAAAAACAACCCAAAGGAAAGAAGCGAAGCCCCAACCAAACAAGCCTGTTCTTTTGTTTTCAGCATGAGTTATGGGCATGTATGGGCTGAGTAAGTGACACAAAGAGTTTATTTGTGCCCATCTCTAGCCTTGACTGTTGAAAATAGAATGGGCTGGGGTATTTGGAGCACTTGTTCTTGGGAAACCAGTAAAATGTTTGTTATGACAAAAGTACTGCATTTTACCTGTTTTCACACATACACTCCATTTCTATAAAAAGTATCATCAAAGGTGTTTTATGACATGGTTTAGCAAGGGTTGGTACAACCTCTCATTTAGTACTGTACACCTGAACTTTTCAGCTGGTTTCTCTCAGCAGGCCGATGCTCTCCCCTCCCTCAGGACGTGTGACTGAAATGACAATTTCTGTTGGCCCAGGGTGGAGGCATGTGGTTGGAACTTGGGACAGCTGGGGCTCCCCAGAGCTGTTTGACATTCTATTGTCTGATTTGTCCAACTGGAGCCCACACTCTTGTGGAGAGGCCAAATTCCAGTGCTGTTTTTGGAGGCTTTGTGTCAAAGTGCTGCTTTGAATCCCAGCCTTCCCTCTGGCAGTTCTGCTCTGCAGGATCTCCTTGGCCCTAACCAAAAGCTTCCCTTGGGTGTCTGACCTGCAAGCTGGACACACCCTGGAATGATGCTTCCTCCCCTTCTGCTCCAGGTGTGCCAGCCTGCTCTGCCACAAAGGCTGCAGTGCCATCAGCAGCTCCAGCTGGACTCTGGGTGCAGTGGGGGCAGATGGATAAAAGGGGTTGAAAAGTCAGTGTTTCGTTGCCAGGGGTGGGTTTGTTAAAAGCAGCCAGGCTGCTCTGAAAGGCCCTGTTTCCCTGGCAGCAGAGGGGGTTTTGGGGGTGATTTCCCTGCTCTGGGGTTTGGGGTGCTGCTCCCTTTGTGGGGCTGCTGGCTGAGCCAGGCTCCTGGCACAGAGGGAGGAGAATTCCCTTTTGCTGGGCAGGCAGTGTGTTGGCAGGCTCGGTTTGGTGGGCACTGCTGGTTTTTGGGAGTTGCAGCCCGGGGTGTGTGCCTCTGCACAGCTGCTATTTTTGGTTGTTTATTAGAGCTGCAGATCAGGCTGGGGCACGTGGCCTCTGGGGGTGGATTGGAGCTTTCTGTGGTTTCTGAAGTAAACTGCAGCAGGTTTCAGCCTTTTCTGAGCACTTCCACAGCAGGAGCAGTCCTGCTGTGAGCATGGGCAGCCCTGGCCCTGGGTTTGCTTTGCCTGGGACAGGAATAACTGGCCAGTCAAATATCAGACTTGTAATTCATACTTCCTTCAGTTAAAATAAGCTGTAGTGAAGTTGCATGTGTGTTCTGTGTCCTCCATTTGAGCTGGTTTTTCTTTCATTTGACTTTTTTATTTGATCTTCACTTGGTTTGATTATATGGATATTATGAAAAGCCAGCTCCAGGAAGGTACAGAATATTCAGCACTTGCTGAGGACTCTGCTGAAAATTGCAAGTTTTAAACTCTGCATAAAGCCCTGATTCCCTGGCTTTTCTCCTGCTTCGATGCATGTCCAGGTGCTTTATTAGTGGGAAAGGAGCCTGTCACTGATCAGTGACAAAACCAGCCAGCTTTGCATTAAGGAGTTTCCTGCTGCTTTAAAGGCAAAGGTAAAAGATGAAAAATGTAAATGCTGGGCTTTATAAAGCTGTTCCTGCCTCCCTGGATTTCATCAACCAAAATTCTTTGTTTTGTTCTTGATACCATCACTGTTCCCTCCTTTCTCTTTTGACCCTGAGCATTTGGGACAGGCCATGCTGTAAATGTGGGCTCGTTCTGTTCCATGGATTTTGCATCAGGAGATCACCTGAACCACGCCGTGGGAGAGGCAGGTGTGATACTTCAGGCACCTGAGGAGAATTCTGGCTTCGATCTGAGTGCTGACACCTGCTAATGAGCCATTAATTATCACCACCAGATGCACTTGTGCCTCTTTAGAAGTGGTGGAGGTTTAACAGCAGAAGTAATTAGGGACACCATCAGAACCTGAGTCTTGTTAGGGGCAATAGAAATTCTTTAACTTGAGCAGCTTTCCCGAGGGAGGAGTTAACCCCAGAGGTGCTGGAATTCCAGACTGCCCTTGGGGCACCTGGAGGAGGATTGGTGTGAGCTCAGGCAGGGGGTTTGGGCAGTGGAGAGGCTCTGCATTCACTTCCTCACTGGCTTTTATTGATCTACTTTTATTTCCTGCAGCTTTCATAATCGTGTTTGGATAACTCAGTCCTTTGGGGCTTGCTAACTTCAGCTGAGGACTCCGTGGCTGAGCTTTAGGGGCTGATTTTGAGCAAAATGCTCCATTGCAGAAAGTGAAGACATTCCTGTTTTCCTTCATGCCAAATCTTAGCCTGAATAGGGGGTCTGCTGTAAGAAATCTGCTGTTCATGTCTTTAGATGTTGTTCAAGTCAACTTGAAGAGTTTTTCCCATTGCTCTCTCTCCTCTCCTCGCAGCTGTGAGTGGAAGTTTTGGCAGGGTGAGCACTTGGGGTGTTTTGGGTTCAGTTTTGGGTTCAGGTGACTGCAGCAGGGGATCACAGCCTCCAGACCTGCCACCATTCAAAGAGTTCTCTTTGTTTTAAGAGTAAATATCTCCTCCTCCCTGTGTAAACAGGTCACACTTTGGGGCAAATCCTTGGAGTGCCTGCTTGGACCTGGTCTCCAAGGCCTTTCCCAGCCTTGGCAATCTGTGGTTCTGAGGGGCCAAAGCCATTTAAGAAAAGGGATCCTGGCTGGACTCCAGGGCAGGAGGCAGGCTGCCTTTCCAGAGAAAAACATCCTGAAGGATTGCACTAAATACTGCTTGGGGTGAAAATCTGTTTAATTCTGGTACAGAGCTTCCAAAATATGGGTTTTTCTCAATTCAGCCTTGAGAAGATGATTTGAATAAATGAAGCACAGTATGGATTGAAAAGAAGTGTTTGCTTCCTGAGGGTTTGTTGTTGTCCTGCTCACTTTTATTTCCCACCACAGTTTCTCTGGTTTCTTGCTTTGTTTCAGAGACCACTGGGGGAAAACCACTGCTGCTTTTGTGACTATTGTTTGAATAATTTTGTGAATGTATTGATGTGCTTGAGCTGTGTTTTGCCTGCTGACATGATCCATCCTTTGTGCAAGATCACCTTCAGTGTTTGCGTGTGTGCAGCCCAGCTAATTCTCCTTTTCCCCTTTTGTTTTTGTTTTCTCCAGGGGATCTACAAGTACCTGGAGAGGAACTTTTCAGACTTTAAGCAGAGAGGCTTTGTTGTTGGATATGACACACGAGGTCAGGTCACCAGCAACTGCAGCAGTAAGAAGTATGAGTATTGATTACATCTGCAAGACTAGAAATGAAATTGTGGCTTTAAATGCTTTCTGTCCTGTCAGCACTTTCTCTTTTGGTTTGGGGTGAGCTGGGCACACTCTTTCCTCTCCCTTAGTCCACTGGAACAGTAATGAGGAGAGGCTGGGAGTAAATCCTTTGTTTGCCAGCACAGGAGGAGTGTGAGGCTGCTTGCTGTCCACCTGAGAATTCACAGATGAAATGCACAAGGTCATTAGGCTTAATATGCCTGGAGAGAAATTTGAACATGAACGTAAATTCAGAGTATGAACATGCAGCTGGAAACCCCTGGATATTAATGCACTTTTTACACTCTCATTCTCTGGTATCTCACACCTGATTTAAGCTTGCCTGGGGGAAGGATAATTCCACCTGCAGCCTCCTGTAACCCTGGGTGTTCTCACTTTGAGGGGATTTTACCTGGAATGCTCAAAATGTGGACTTCCAGCAGTGGCACACTGTGCTCTTTGCAAGCAAAGGGGAGGAAACTGCTTCCTGAATTCTCTAAGGAATCTTAATCCCTTGTCACTGGGGAGCAAAACCCTCGTGGGTAATGGCATGCTGTGCAAAAAGCCAAGCCAGTGGCTAATTAGTGTTTTGGCAAGGAGGAGTTAATTATTGTAGCTATCGTTGTAACTAACAGTTCTTTTCCTTTTTGAATGTAGTAGTGTTTAATGTTTTGGGGATGAAGGAGTCCCTGGTGCAGTAGAGCACAGCATGCAGCGAGTCTCTCCTCTCCCCTGGGGTGTGTGTGGCCCATTTTTCCCCACACTGTGTGGGTTAGGCACGTTCTGAAAATGGGGAGGTGTAAGAGTGATGTTCCTTTTCAGCCCCCAAAGCCTGGGATTGAGCCTGGATGGTCACAGAGCTGTTTCACACATCCAAGCAGCACCTCGGTTCCTGACTGTGTGTTCCTCCCATCCCCAGAGCTGAAATCCAGCTGAACTCCCCCAAAAGAGTGTTCCCAGAGGGAGCAGAGTGCTTTCCCAGCACCGTGGGCAGCAGGGCCAGGGGGGATGGCAGGTCACCCAGGTGTGTGAAATTCACCAAGCAGAATTCCAGTGGCTTCAGCTCCCAGCTGAGCTCTCAGGCCCTTCCAGGGGGTCTCAGGTGGCTTTTGGCAGCTGCTGCAGGGGAATTCTGAGTCATTGAGGGGTGGGTTGCTGGTGATGGAGAGAGGGAATTCAGTATTAATGCCTGTCTGTGAGAGCAAGGTGAGCTTACACCATTTAATATCTCCTCTATTTTGCCTCTGAGACTTCCCCTTACCTCTTGAGCTGTGCAAAAGAAGTTTGGTATCAGTTACCTGGGAGAGAAGGAGCTTCCCTCGTGCTTGAAAGGGCAAGTTTATAATAAAGCGAGATTTTGAACTCTGGGCACTGTTCCTAAACATTCTGGAATGAGGGGTGCTGCTTTGCAGGGATATTTTTTAGGAGTAGCTCTGCTTCCTGGGCATGGTGTGGAGCTGCTGGGCAGGGCTGGCAGATGAGCTCCGTGTGGGGTTCCCAATCCTTTCCCAAACCTGCTGCTGCAGACATCTGGTACTTGAGGCTCCCTGGGAAGCTGGCTCTGTCCTTGGGCAGAGGATGGGTGTTGTGTGTCTGCGTGTGGGATATCTGCTTTGTGTAACTGAGGGGCTGCCCTGCCCAGCAGCAGCTGGAAGTGCTGGCTCACGTTCTGCAGCTGAGAGCTCTGACCCTGACCGTGCAGTTTGGAGGATACCACTCTAGGTGTAAGCCAAAAAGCAGAGGAGTGCCTGAGGAAACGAGTGCCTGGAGGTGGCAGGAATCCCATCTGGCTGTTGGGCTGCCCTGGGGAGCTGGGCTGACTGGATGTTTTCTTTTTCCTCTTGGTAGGCTTGCAAAGCTCACTGCAGCAGTCCTGCTGGCAAAAGATGTGCCTGTGTACTTCTTCTCCACCTATGTCCCTACCCCCTTTGTGGTGAGTCACCTTCTCGTCCTGTTGTTGCACCACACAGTTATGGGAGTATTTGATTTTGCTGAAGGAAGAGAACTAGCAGTTTTTAAAAAATTCTGTGATTTAACAGAAAAATAGAGGCTGTTTGGTACACCTGGCTCCTCAAGGAGGCTGTAACAGGGATGTCACCAGATTCCTCAGTGCCTCTGCTTTTAATGCCTCAAAGCCAGGCTCTTCTGGTCACAGCAGCTTTTCCTTGCATGGCTTTAAATCCTTGCTTGTATTCCATGAGTGTGCTGTGTGTCCTTGCTTTGAGGGGAGGACTGGAATGCCTGGGGAAACCTGGGACTGCTTTTCCAGCAAGCCTTTCTGTGAATCCCTTTGTTCTGGGTCCAAGGGCTGCTGTAATCTGAGTGTAGGCTTTCAAGGTGGCCAGTTAAGGATTGCATTTTTGTAATTGATGTAAAGAATGTTTTTATGGAGCGGACTTAGAACGAGCTTTGTGCTGCTGGTTTCCAGCTGGGCTGGTGCAGGGCTGGGGGCACCTGGGTGCTGTGGCAGGGCTGGGCTGAGCTGTCCCTGGTTCCCTTGCAGCCCTACGCCGTGCAGCAGCTGGGCGCCGTGGCTGGGGTGATGATCACAGCCTCCCACAACCGCAAGGAGGACAACGGCTACAAGGTGAGTGAGCCCTGAAACCCACCCAGGGACACCTTCCCCTAGCCCAGGCTGCTCCCAGCCCGGCCCTGGAGCCCTCTGGGATGGGGCAGCCTGTGCCAGGCTCCCCTTGTTGTGTGTGTGTGTCCATTAGAAGGATAAGTTACAGGAAATAATTTATCCTTCCACAAGCTGACACACTGGTCTGTGGTGGGAGATAAGAGCTCACAGTTTGTGTGTCTTGAGCATGAATCTGCAGTGACATTCCACAGAGTCTAATCAGCAGCTGAAGAAGTGCCCCAGCACTTTGTGTGTTTGAGGCTTAGAACTCACTTTAAAACTAAAGCCAGAACTGAGGTGGATTCGTGCACACAGCAGGGCACTGTGCTGAGGGTGGGGATGGTTGAAGAGTGGATCAATAAAACACAGTAGCCTTGGTTTTATTGGTTTTCTGCCCTGGTTTTCCGGGCATTAAAGGGGGGTGGGTGGCTTCCCTTGGCAAGCTTGGGACAATAAAACCATCCACAATAGCAAGTGCAGTGTTTTAACTGAGCACGTCCTTCCTCAGCTCTGTAAGAAGCTGAACCAAACTCTCAACTCTAGCTGAGCATTCTAGAAGGCCTGTGGCAGGTCAGTGAGTGATGGCAATGTGAGGGAAGGCAGAGAGACCCCTTGGGGGTGCTTGAACTGCTTTTGCTTTCCCTGGAACAATAAGTTCTTCACCAGCCTTGTTTCTGCTGAGCTGGAGCAGTGAGTAAGGAGAGAGGCCACAGGAATTTCCCAGGTGCTTCATTTGTCAAGAAGCAATTTAATGTTTGTGTCTTCTGATACAAACATACCAGAAGTTTGGAAATATATCATCAGTTTACAAAGAAGTGAGCAGCAGTTTGCTTGTGCCAGGACCCCGGTGTGTTTGCTGGTTTGCTATTGCCAGGACCCCGGTGTGTTTCCTAGTCTTTCTAGGAAAGAGCTATTTCATCTTTCACAAATTCCTGTGTGGATTTCAGCAGGTTCTGAAGGTTTTGGGCAGTGTGACCTGGAGGTGACAGACCCAGAGGTGAGGAGGCAGAGGCAGATGATCTGAGCAGAGTCTGCCCTGTGAGCTCAGCCTGTTGGCAGCAGAGTGTGGGAAAAGTGGCCTCTAAGTCTTTAACAAAGGCTTTATTATAGCTGGGGTTAGATATGGAGTTTCCACTCTGGAGGGTGTTTCCAGCTGAGAGATTAGGGCTGTTCAGCTGTGGAAAAACACCGACTTTGGCATGCTGCTTATCTGCTTTGCTCTGGGTTCAAACCCAAGCTGTGCTCCTTTCTCCAGAGGAATGCTAACCTTGGGGAAGGTGGTGTTTTCCCCCTGTTGCAGTTTGCACAGCACTCCCACGTACAAGTGCCTGCTTTTGGTTTCTCACATCCCGATATTTCAGCTGTGACAGTTCAACACCAGCTTTTGTGAAAACAGTTGTGTTGCTGTGTTAGCTCCATTTATCAGTTGTGAGCTCAGAGGTTCGTGCTGGATGACTCCAAACGTCTTGAGAATCAAGCCAGTCAGATGCTGAATCCTCTGCATGGCTTAGGCAGAATGTAGGTGGAATCCTACAGCTCAAAGAATTGATCAGGTTAATAATCTTTGCAAATCAACTGTGTCTTGTTTTCCTTCCTCTTACCCCAGGTTTATTGGGAAAATGGAGCACAGATCACCTCTCCCCACGATAAGGAAATTATAAAATGCATAGAAGAGTGTGTGGAGCCATGGAATGGCTCTTGGAACGAAAATCTGGTGGACACCAGTCCCCTCAGGCAGGACCCTCTGAAGAAAATTTGTGACAGCTACATGGAGGACCTGACCAAGATCTGCTATCATAGGTATTGTATAAAGCAAAAAGTCAGGCTTTTAAGTAAGCTGTGGGTTGCATGTGGGAAAAACTGACTGCAGACAGGCTTCCCTGTGTTCCCTGAGGTGTCATCAAATTCAAGGGTCACCATCCTCAGGGTTAAACCTTTTGATTGAGAATAATAATGAGAATAATCTGCCTTTGGGAATTAAGGTACTGTGAAACATCCCAGTGGAAACCATTTAATGCAAGTGAATGTGCTCTGAGAGTGCTGAATAAAATGCAGAAATTCAGAGTAAAAGTGAGGTGCACATGCATACAAAGATTCAGTCTGAAGGTTAGGTGGGGCAGAGGATGAGAATAAGAGGAGGATGGACGGCATGAAGCAGAGCTGGAATAACACTTTAAGGTGGTGGAAGAGCTTGAGTTTGATGTAGAAATCAACAGTTTATTCTTGGGAGACTTTGATCTGTCTCAGCAGAAGGTAAATACATCATTTTCCAGGAGAAGCAGCTTGAACCCAGCGATTTCTAGTGCAGAATAAGCACTTTCTCTGGTTCCTTTGAAATTAATGCAGCAATCAGCAGAGCAGTACACAGAGGAATTGCAGTTTGCTTTGCTTTCCCTCATGAAAGCAGTCTTGTTCAAGGGCTCAGAGGTCCTGCTGAAGCTGTGTTTCCTCCGCAGGGAGCTGAATGTGCAGAGCAGTTTGAAGTTTGTGCACACCTCTTTCCACGGAGTGGGCCATGACTACGTGCAGATGGCCTTCAGAGCCTTTGGCTTCCAGCCCCCCATCCCAGTTCCTGAGCAGAAAGACCCAGACCCCGACTTCTCCACTGTCAAGTGCCCCAATCCTGAAGAAGGAGAATCTGTGCTGGTATTCTGGTTTCTAATTCATCTGGTTTCCGTGGGGAGAAAACAAACTGAGGGAGAGAACAGGGGGAACCTGCTCTCAGCTGTATTGACACAGGGGGAAATCCTTGGGGGGGTTTTCTTTTAGATGTAAGCAGGAAGGCTGTGAGTTTATTTGCTCTTACATTTTGGTGTTTTTTGTCCCTCCTTCCCCCCCCAGGAGCTGTCTCTGAGGCTGGCAGAGAAAGAAGGTGCCAAAGTAGTAGTGGCCACTGATCCAGATGCAGATAGACTGGCAGTGGCAGAACAGCAGGAAAAGTGAGTGGTGGGACCCTCTCTTGTGTCTTCCTGCAGAAAAGGTGGTGACAGTCACAAAACATCTCCAAATTCCCAGGCACAGACGTTCAATCCACTCTTTTCCTTTATCCTTCTAGTTTTTGTCCTTTGGTATAGCTCCGGATGCATTTTAGATCAATTCACCCAGCAAAGAGTAGATTAAATACTTACTGGTGTAATAGTAAATGGCCAAACAAAGCTGAACTGAAAACTGAGGGGCTACTGAAGGCAGTAAAATAGTTTTGTTTGCTGTGTTTGCATTTAAATCAGGCAAACCTTCCTTGGCAGTTGTCATGGGCTTTTTTGGTGGAGTGGGGTTTTTTGTTTGTTTTGTTATTTTCAATTTTAATGCTTTGTTTTCCCCTGCTTGTTCATATTGAACAGAAGTTATTTTTCTCCCACTGACAGGCCCCAGTTCTGATGGCTGTGTAAGTAAAGGCTGAGCAGGCCCTGCCTGCAATGTTCAGGTTGCCTAGGCTGCTCGGTGTGGATCAGTTCTAGGCTGCTCTCCTGCTGCTGGGTCTTCCAGGCTGTGCCAGAGAGGAGACCCTGGGGCTGTGGGCTTGTAAATCCTTGAGGTGTGATAGATGTGGAGTCTGTCAGTAGGGTGGCTTTGCCTAGAGCAGCTTGGCAGTGCTGTGCTCACATCCCGTGTTCAGGGACTGCAGAATTCCTGTTCAGGGACTGCAGAAATCCTCTCCCCCAGCCCTGACCTTGCTTCTCTGGGTGTTGAGTGCCTTCAGCAATCCTCACCTGCCTGTCCCCACAGTGGCTGCTGGAAGGTGTTCACGGGCAATGAGCTGGCAGCCCTGTTTGGCTGGTGGATGTTCTCCTGCTGGAAGGAGAACTGCTCCCAGGATGCTGACGTGAGGAATGTCTACATGCTGGCAACCACGGTCTCCTCCAAGATCCTGAGGGCAATTGCACTTAAAGAGGGGTTTCACTTTGAGGTGAGTATGGGCTCTGTGGGGCTGTCTCCATCCAAACCCTGCTCATGGGGTGAAAAGAGGGCAGGGGACACCCAGGATTGTGGCTGGGAGTTCTGAGGGATTCCAGCTTGCAGAGGATGTTCTTCCACCCACACAGGCCTGATTTCAGCCTCCTCAGTGTTCTGGGACTGGGGGATCAGCGTGGGCAAAGCTCAGTCCCAGGGACACAAATGAACACCTGGACTGCAGATAACAGGAATACCTTAGCTTATCTGAAATCCTGCTGTGTGAGAGAAGGGGATTTGTGCAGCCTGCCCTGCTCACTCTGAGTGTTGATGGGTTTGTAAGGAGCACTTGGGGGTTACACAATGGCCCCTCAGGTGCCCCGTGCCAGTGGGGTTTGATTTTGGGTTTACTTCAGGCAGAGGAGCTCCTGTGTTCAGACCTTTAATGCACAGCTTTGTCAAGAACTTGGTAAAAAAGACACTGGGGGTGCTCCCCCCAGACTGACAGTTTAGCTCCTGCATCCAAATTAAATCTGATTTCTGTTGGATGTTAACCAGAAGAGAACTCAGTGCCTGAAATCATGGCACAAACATCCAAAGGGCCAGGCCTTGTTTATACATATCTTAATTAAATCCATGTGCAATAGGAATAAATATTTTGCCAAAAAATGAGGAATTTAAAATTGAAAGCAACTCTGAAAACCATTTTGAGTGACTGGCCAGATAATCAGGGTGAATGTCAGTTCTCTGTAGTGGATTTGGTTCTCTCTCTAAATACTGTTTGTTTAGGCTTTTTTTTTTTTAATTGAAAAAGGACATACTTGACTGAAAGAAAAGGAGAAGCTAGGAATTTACAGAACCTCTTGGTCTTCTCTAAAAGCTGCCCTTCCTTTTTATTTGTAACTTCCTTCTCTCCAAGAAAAGCTGTTTCCAAGCTTTTGGCTGCTTTTGCATGATTTATGTAAACGCCCCCAGAACAGTGCTCTCCCCTCCCAGCAGCTAAAAGTGTCACTTTTACATTTCTGTAGCTTTTCCTCCTGAATAACTGTGTCTCATCTGATGGGCAGCACAGATGATCTGATGTGATCTGAGCACCACAGCCCGACACACTTTTGCCTTGGTTTGGTACTTGTGTCCTACTTGAGTATCCACTAGGAAAATCCTTTCCAGTGGCTCTTTGCCTTGGACTCCTCATAAAACTGAAGATATGACTTGTCTGATGCTTCTTTACTGTCCCTATTCTACTTGTCAATTTATTAGATTTAAATTTAAAACACTTTAAAAAAAAACCCCAGAAAAACATCCTTTAGCTTTAGTGTTTTGACTCTGCAGCAGTCTTTCCCATTGACCCTAAAATTCAAAATATATTCTTATATTTTCTTTGGTGTTTTGGGTTTTTTTTTAGTCTGAACTGAACAGTGGCTATACCTTTTTTTCTTTGAATTGAATCTAAATTGAAAATATGTACTTTGAGCCCTGTTTTTTCCCCTCCCCTTTTTTAGGAAACGCTCCCTGGTTTTAAATGGATTGGAAGCAGAGTGAAAAATCTCCTAGACAACGGAAAAGAAGTTCTCTTTGCATTTGAGGAGTCTATTGGTATGAGTGCTGGTATCCCTTTAAACTGTTGAGAGCTGAGGGGGGAGTGTGACTAGGAGGGACTGATCTTAGCTGTGAAATAAACCACACAGAAAATGTACTTTATTTTTATCCTAGTAGCATTGATATTTTGCTCTCAGCAAATTGACTTGCCAACTCCCATAATAAATTGTATCTGACTTGCTGATTCTGGTGTTTGCTTATCTTTCCAGCCCTATAACCCCCAAAATCATTAGATTAGATGAGAAATCATTGGATTTCTGCTGCATAAGCAGCAATAAAGCAGCCTCCATGTCCTGGCCAATTTTCCTTTCCAGGATCAAAGGTTAGAGCTTCAGTCAGGTAAATCAGAGTGATAACCTGTCAGGTTATTTTCCCAGCATCCCTTTTTTCTTCCTAGGCTTCATGTGTGGCACATCAGTGCTGGATAAGGATGGAGTGAGTGCAGCCGTGGTCATTGCAGAAATGACAACTTACCTGCAGGGCCAGGGCCTGAGCCTGGCACAGAAACTCGTTGACATTTATGAAATGTGAGTGGTGGTTTTCATTAGAATATTCTACTCTGCTGTTTTGGAACCGGGAATCATCTAAGGAATATTTATTTAAATATGAGTAAATGTTTGTGTCCCTCAGGTGCTTTCTCATTGTAAGTTGTTTTGGGGTTTTTTTTTGATGTAGGGTAGATTAGAGCCCATCACAGCAGACATCACAAGGGGCTCCAGGAGGACTGGAAAGGGATTTGGGACAGGACACAGGGAATGGCTTCCCAGTGCCAGGAGGGATCTGTAACAGAGCAGGAATGGCTAGGGATGCACTCCCAGCAATAAAACAAGGGTGCTGTTTGTCAGCCCTGTACCGAGATCTTTTGGGTACCAAATGAGCCAAAACCCTCTGCACGTCACACTGAGAGCATCAATCTGCTTGCAGGTATGGGTATCACATCTCCAAGACCTCCTATTTCCTGTGCTATGACCCTGCCACCATCAAGAGGATATTTGAGAGGCTGCGGAACTTCGAGGGCCCCGAGTCGTACCCCAAGGGCTGTGGGGCTTACAGCATCCTGCACATCAGGGACATCACCACGGGCTACGACAGCAGCCAGCTGAACCACAAGTCTGTGAGTTGCAGTGTTTGTGCGGGGCAGGGATGCGCAGACCCAAACGCACCGGGGAGGAGGCGGGTGTGGGATGTGCTGCTTACTCCGACACGCTGAGCCCGGTGCTGCTGCAGCTCCTGAGCCCCCAGGGGCTGCTGCAGGGGCACTGAGGGGCTGCTGCTGTGTTGCAGGTGCTGCCAGTGAGCAAGAGCAGCCAGATGATCACGTTCACCTTCCAGAACGGCTGCGTGGCCACGCTGCGCACGAGCGGCACCGAGCCCAAGATCAAGTACTACGCTGAGATGTGTGCTCTGCCCGGGCACAGGTCAGTGTCCCAGCCTGCTGCTGCCCTCAGAAGCACGCCAGGAGGGGGCTCTCAGCCTCTGCTGCAGCAGGCTTCTCTAACAAACCCAGTTCCCCAGTTCCTTAGGGTTAAAAAGTGCTCAGGTGACAAAATGACGGAATTGTTCAGGCTAGGGGAGCTCTCTGGGGTCAGAGTCCAGCCTGTGACCAACCCTCACCTTGTCAAGGGGACCAGAGTGTCACATCCCGGCTGTTCTCTCTCTGCTGGGGTTGTGCTGCTGCTGCTGGGTGTGTTTGCAGCCAGGTGGGCTCCCTCTGCCTTTGGGGATCTGCTGTGTTACCCTGAGCTGCGGGAGAACAACCAGGTATTGTTCACCTGGGCTGAGCCACTTCCACTTGAAAAGTGAGCGAGTGGAAATCCAGGGTGTGTTTACACCACAGAAACCTCCTCTTCGTGATTATGGAATCATGGAATGGTTTGTGTTGGAAGGGACCTTAAAGACCATCTTGTTCCACCGCTCTGCACCTTCCACCATCCCAGGTTGCTCCAACTGGGCCTTGGGCACTCCCAGGGGTGGGGCTGCCCTGGGCAACCTGTGCCCGGGCCTCACCACCTGATTATTGCAGTATTAATTGAAATTAATTTAATTAGAGGAGAAAAAGGCCACTAGAGGGCTCTGGACACCATCTTTTACAGTCCCTTCCAGCCCAAGCCATGATAATCCTGCTGGAAAGGAGCTTGTTAAAGCAGGAGTCTCCATACCTGGAGGGGTGGGAAACACAACAGAGCAAGTCTATCCCCATCAGGTCTGGCTGTTTGTTTGTTTATTTGCATTTGGGCATTTCCCAGCCCTCTGACCCGGGCCTGTTCTCTCCTGCAGTGACAGAAGCGTGCTGGAAGAAGAGCTGCAGAAGCTGATAGAGGCTCTGATTGAGGATTTCCTGGAGCCTGCCAAGAACGGGCTGACCTGGCGCTCTGCGTAGAGCCCGGGCCAGGGGAGGCTTTGGAACAAAGGACCCAGGAGCAGAACCAGTCTCATCTCTGTGTCTGTGTGTGTGTGTTTTAAACAGCTGCGTTCTTTTTCTGTGCAGAAGAAGCTTTCTTTTGTCAGGCTTTTCAAGAAATTGGGATAAGGAGAGGAGGTCAGAGGAAAGGGTGGGATTTATTGCTGCAGTTTTCAGTCCTTTTGACCAAAAGTTTAATTCACCCACACCAATGCAAATGAACTGCCCGGGTACCTTTGAGGCAGCTGAGCTTAGCTGCCACATCTTGTCTTAAAACTCAGTTCAAGTACCTAAAACCTCTTTTTTTTGTGTGAGAAAAGGTTTTAAAGTTTTAAAGGAGTGATCACTCCACACTGACAACAAAGGCTGCTTCTTCCCTGCAGCTCTGAGACCTTCCTTACAGGTCTGCACTTCCAAAAGCATCCAAGCAGAGCTCAGCATTTCTTGTGTAGGCAAATTGTTGGCATTTTTCAGCTACTTAAGAATTCTTCTGTTGGTAAAGGTGTTCTTGGGCATTGTAGCTTTCCTGTGTGTGTCTTAAAATAATTGGCAGTGAAACAATAGTGGCAACAGCTGCAGCTTGGGGTTGGAATTGCCTGGTGCCTTTCTAAGGCTTCCAAAGGAGCAGGAACTTGGTCATTCCTTGGTAAAACTGCCCCTCCTGACTGCCACAGGCTCAGTAGCTACTTTTTGTCCCACATCTCTGCAGGGTCTTAAGCTTTCTTGATTTTCTATATTCATTACTTGATTTAAATGCTGGTCAGTGACTTTTTGGTTTTTGCTGGCCCGTATTTATATTGTCTGTGTATTAAAAAAAAAAAACACCAACAAAAAGAAAACCAAGGAAGAAAGTGAAGAGAAGACTAACAGTTATGAAATTGTGATTTCTAAATTTTTTTTTGTCACGTTCTGTCAGGTAATTTGTTAGAATAGCACTTTGCAAGTACTGTTATTCAAGGGTAAATTTTTAACGGCTTCTCTCATTTGTTTTCTCCCTTTGCTGAAATAGCAAGTGGGACTTGAAATCACATATTCCAAAAAAACCACCCAAACCAATACTTAGGTTCTCCTTGTGGTTATATTGGATTTTGGGCAATAAAGGCCCTGTTTTGGCACAGGGGAGCTGATTCTGGAAGCTCCCTGCTGTCACTGGCAGCAAGTGAAGAAAAGCAGCAGCAATTCAGTGCTGGGTTTTACCTGTGTGGAGATGATGGGAGAAGAGCCCAAGGTGCCCTGGAGTTGAAGCTGTTGTTTTGCCACTATTGCTGCCTCTCCAAACTGATCCTCCCTCTGCTGGTGCCCTCGCAGCTGGATGCCACAGGATGGCACAGGGTGGGTTGGTGTGTGTTGCCTCTCCATGGCTTCAGAGAGCCCTGAGGGTTGGGGGTTTCCTGCTGCCAGCAGCTTTGCACTATGTCCATGGAGAAGTATTTCAGTGTCTATGAATGTAAGTGTACTAGAGAAGGTCTGTGTTGCACAAGTTCTGACCTGTCACTGCTATTTATTTATTTTTATTTCAAGAGAAAGTATCTCCAAATTGTTCTGCCAGTGAGTGAAATGTATCTCATGCCAAAAGCTTGGGTTTCTTCTACCTTGACTGTACATTTGACTGACATGGTGGGGAAAATAGGCAAACCCAGACACACTCAGAGGATACTTTTGTTGCTGTCTGTGCTGGGTGGGGCTGGGAAGGCATTTGACTGCTGCTTTGCCTTCAGCTCTCCCAAAAAGGGTGCAGATCTGGATCCCCACTGCACTGAACTCAAAGGAGCTCTTGCCATTCCTTCCATTGGCAGCAGAGTAAACCCTGAGGCATTGAGGATTTTATTCTCCAGGCAGTGAAGAGAACAAGTGACTTGGGACATAATTTTGAACAAACACTGTAAAAAGCGTAGTGTGTGTGTGGTGAGCCCAGCTGTGTGTTATTGTAGCAGTCACGTCTTGTGAGTGATGGCTGTGCTCCTACAAAGAGCAGGAATCTGCAGCTTCCCAGAGATCTGCTCTGTGTCAGTAGGCAAGCGCTAGAAATGGAGAAAATGTTTTCAAAGCAGCATTGTTAGAAGCTGTTCCTAGTCTAGCTATCCTTAATTAAAGAAGAAATCCCAGCTGTGGGGTGTTTTGTGTCTGGGATTTTCCCCGTGGGTAGGTCTGACAGGGAGCTGTAGCTGTAGTGATGCTTTGGGGAGGACAGCAGCAGGCACAACGTGTTGAATGTACTTTCAGGGTATAATTACTATTTGCTGTTTTGAAACTGCTGCTACTGTTGTTTTCCTACTGTATTGGAACTGTTTGATATATTTATACTGTTCCATTTGTGGAACTCCTTTATCTCCTCCCTCTGATCTCGCATCCCTTACTTCTGTTACTGTGAAGGACTGGAATTCTCATTTCTTTGCCCTGTAACTTTGTAATGCATCGTGGTAGAGTTCACTCGGTTTGTGCACAGCCTTCCTCGAGTTGTCAGCTGTTCGTTCCCACCTCTCAGATAAGAACAAAGGCCTTTCTGACTTGAGTGCAAAGCAGGTCACAGAACAAAGGGCGCCGTGGATGTTGTTTCTGAGGTGCTTCCAGGTAAAACGCACCTTGTCAAAGCTGGGCAGTGGCTGAAGCTGTGGTCATACAGCCACTGTGTTGGGTTTAGTGTTTGATAAAATCCAGAGGGCTGGGCTTTGTCCCCTGACTGTGACAGGTTTAATTGTTGCTCAGCTCTGCTCAGGTAGCACTTTGTGAGCTCTCAGAGTTCAGGGCTCTGGTGGTTGCCTCCATGCCCACTGCTCCCTGGCTCAGCACTCTGTGCGCCCTCCCTGCCAGGCTCCTGAGGGAGTTGGGGGTTCCAGCTCCCATTTCCTTGCAGAAGGGTTGGTGTGACACTGGTGGAAGCCAGGAGAGGAGCGCTGGGGTCTGTCCCCTGGGCAGGGTGGGATGTGTGTGCTGCTTTAGGAAGCACCTGGATGGTCTCTAATTCTAAAACTGGTATCACTTTGTTTTGTTCTTCCCCTTTTTGTCCTCTCCCCAGCTAAGAGGGGGCTCCTTGCATGGTGGCACCTGGGTGGTTGCAGTCCAGCTTGATTTCCCTCTGCTCAAGAATGGCTTTGTACAGGTGACTGCAGCGTCTCAAGTTGCATCGTTCCCCTTGCCTGGAACCTGGGGGAGTCCTGGATCTGTACTGCTGTTTACCTGGTGTCTGTTCTGTAAAACTGGGGCGTGTTACAAATACAGAGTGAGAATTTGCACTTTTCTGAAGACTTTCTGTGTACTGCTATGTGGATTTAGCTGAATGAAGTGTTCTAAGTAATAAACTATTCCCTTCGTAGTCTCAATCCAGGTTTCCTTGTCTTCTTTAGCCAAACACTTGTGCCCCAGAAGCTGAGCTGGGCTTGGAGGGGTATCCATGTGCCACTTGGATAAGGCCTGGGAACAAGAGACTGCTCAGAGCCTCCTCCTTTGGATGGCACTGATGTCCCTGATGGTGGAGGTGTCCCTGGGCTGATGGGGACCTGCAGTGTCCCCTCACTGATGGCTGCAGCCTTCATCCCGGGTGATCCTGTGTACCTGCTGTTGTTTTATCTGCCCAGGCTGCTCTCCCTGGGCCCCTCTCCTCCTCCCAGCTCAGTGCTGGGGACAGCCAAGGGCCAGGCAGGACCCCTGGCCGTTCAGGGTGCACTTCAGCAGGCAGAGGGAGAGCCCAGGACTGGCACCTGCTGCTCTTGTCCCTGCTGAACTCAGCCACTTCTTCCAGGACAGCAGGATGGGGCTGGTCCAGCCTCCTCGGGGCTCATGGAGCAGTGTGGGGGAGCAGAGCATCTCCTGGAGGCGCCAGGGTCCCTCTGTGCTGCTGGCAGAGCCCCAGGACCCAGGGACATCCACCAGGGAGCAGCCAGGGTCGCTGGAAGCTGCTGAGTCCTGGCAGGCAGCAGTGCTGGCTTCGCATTCAGGTCTTGTCAATTTAAATGTTAATTCAGTCACTAAATTAATTACCAATGGGCCGAGCCCAGCCTCCATGGGCTGGACTCTCTGGATCCAGTCCCTCCTGGATTCACCCTGCTCGGCTGCTCCTGGCAGGGGGAGGATGTCCCTGGTGAAGGGCTGGGTGCTCCCTGCTGTCCCATTCTGGTTCTGGGAAAGCTGAGCAGTGCTGGCTGGAGCCTGCTGGAGCACCTGAAATCCCACCTGAGGGCCTGGGGTGGCAGTGGGACCAACAGCCCCAAAACCTGGTCCCCGAATGGAGTCAAGGGGAGCCCCTCAATTGCAGCTTGCCAAAAGGGAAACTGAGGCACAGGGGAGAGAGAGAAATGGGCTCAGGGACCCATCCTGCCCATGCAGAGTAGCATTTCTGAGGCTGGGCAGCTTGAACAATTAGAAGTGATGAGGAGCATCTAAAAATAGGGATTTGTAAATGTCAGGCTGGCGAGTGGCTGGGGCACGTGCTGGGAGGACAGAGCAGCTCTGCAGGCTGCCCGTGTCTGTGTGTCCTCAGGCAGGACAGGGACCTGCTCTGCTCTGCTCTGCCCTGGGGTGAGCCTGCCTCCCTGGGAGCTCCCCAAACCCCCAGAAGCGGCTGATGTGGGGCAGCCAGCACCAGAGGCATCTTCTGGCTGTTTGATCCTGACAGGAGCTGCAGAGCATCCCAGCTCTGCTTTGGGTGGGGGACACCAGGCCCTGGACACAAGTTATTTTCCACTGGTTTTTGGTAGGAGCAGAGGGCAGCAAAGGCCTGAGGCCCCATGGATGACCCCAGCCTCAGGATCTGGGTGCTGTGCTGCCAAAACCACCTCGGCTGTTCAGTCCCCCTGTCTGTGCAGACATGGGAGCCTGCTGGCAAGGGACACCCAGCAGATGTTATCCCCTCCATCTCCTCCACCCCTGCCAGCCTCTCCCTCATCCCCAGAATCCCACCTGGCCCAGCGTGCCAAAAACTTGCTTCAAACAGCTGGGAACAGAGGTTTATTTGGAAAAATAATCCAGATTGGGGCAGATTAGTGGAAACACATCCTTTGCCATCTGCCTGGGCACTGCTGTGCCAACTTGCTGCGTGGCTGCCCGGAGCCAGGCTTGGCAAGAACACACAGGGATTTTGGTCTGCCCTCTGAGCCCCCTGGCCAGGCTGAGTGTCCCCAGCCCCTGTCCCTTGGGAGGAGCCCCCTGATCCCTGGTGGTGTCACCTCCAGCCCCTCCTTGCTGCTGGGGACAGGTCTGTGCTCAGCAAGGAATGCCCATCTCCCAGAAACATCCCAACCTGGCTAATTAGAAACACCCACAGGTAAACAGGAGAAACCCTTACTGACAATCCCACTTTCTTTGGCAGGGCACAGGAGCCACCCCTGAAGCAGAGGAAGGACAAACAGAGCGCTGTCCTGAGCATGGTGATCCCAAACCACCAGTGTTTCAAGTGACCCCTGCTGAGGACTGAAATCCATTTCTGTGGGGCTTTTCCCCTGTGCAAACCCTTCCCTGCTCTCAGGAGCTGCACCCTGCTTTGTTTGTGCCTCAGTTTCCCCAAGGTATGAGGATAGTGTCCCTGCCTTGCTTTTCCTAAAGGAACCAATGAAAAGCAGAGGGTGTTTTTTCTCCCTCTGAAGGTTTGGGTTTGTTTGTGATGAGGGAGGAAGGAATGTGAGGACTAAGGAGCTTGGTGTGTAGGCTGTGAGGGGTGAAGTTGCTTGGGGAGAATTAATTCTCATTAATTCTGTGTTTCTGTAAGGACAAGGCAGCTCATGGCTGGTTTTTTCCCCTGCCCAATGCAAGAGCACCACAGCCCTGTGCTCAGCAAGGACAAGGGTGATGCTCCAGCCCAGCTCTTTCTCCGGGATAAATCCAGCTGCCACCACCACGCTGGTGGGAGTTTTGGTCTCTTCTGCACTAAAGAACCACACTCAGCCTCTTTCCTGCAGCCCTGAGCACCTTGGGCCACCAGGGGATACCCTGGTTTGGTGACAGGAGCACCTGAACACCTTCAGGATGTTCTGGGGGCTGGGTGTAGCCAGGGCTGCCCACCCACATCCCCTCCCTAGCCAAACCTTCCTGCCTGCCTGCTGGATCAGCCCAGGAAACATCTGAGCTTTGGAAAACAAGAAAGGAAAAGCAGATCTCAAAGCCTGTGCTGGTTGCAAAGCACCGGTGCCATTTTATATGCAGGGCATAAAAATAGACATTTTTTGGCTTTTTTCCCCTTCTGTTTTGGTGATGAGCCACTGCAGGGGGCTCTGAGCATGCCTTGCTTGGTTCCCATCATGGCTGCTGTTTCTATCCTGCACTTCCCTTGGCTCCAGGAGCTGCTGGGGTGACTTTCTGCTCCTGCTATGAGCTCAGGACACTGGGAGGTCCACATTCCTTCATGGAAAGGGACTGCATGCAAATGTGATGGCAAACACGGGGCTGTCTGTGAGAGCCCAAAAAGCACATTTTGAGTCTCAGCTCGGTGACAATGCCCTAATCCAGAGGTTCCCTACTCCTGCTCCTTTGTCATAGTGGGGTATGTGCTGTACAGAATAATATTGATGCTGACAAGCCACAGGAACTGTGCTCCCACAGCTTTAGCTTTATCCACCCCATCCTACCCCCTTCCTGAGGGGGCCTGGCATCCCTGGAGGGGTCTCACTGCACCCAGTCAGGAGGGTCTGAACGTTTTGGTGCCAAAAGGAGACCTGTCCTCATCCCCGGCCACCAAAAGCCACCACCTCCCTCCCTCCGGCCTCAGGAAAAGCTGGAGCCACCAGCTGCCCACACCAGCCACCCCTTCAGAGAAAGGGCTTGGGGGTCAGGGAGTGTTTGGCCACTTCTCCTTTAGCCTGGAGGCGATTTCCTTCCTGTTATCTATCCCAGAGCCTGGCGCCTGCTGCCAGACTGGTGTGCTGTGCTCCCTGCTCCAACATCCCCCTTCTCCCTGCTCCCTCCAGGTTTCTCCGTGCTCCAACATCCCCCTTCTCCCTGCTCCCTCCAGGCTTCTCCCTGCACCATGTTCCCCCTTCTTCCTGCTCCCTCCAGGCTTCTCCCTGCACCATGTTCACCTTTCCTCGCCTCTGTCCCCATGAACGGGTGCTGGAGTCACAGCTGGAGTGTGCTCTGCCAGATGTGCAAACCCAACCCACTGGCCCCTTCCTTTGCTCAGGGGCTCGGTTTGGCTGCACTGGGGTGGGAAAGGGATGTGAGGAAGTGGGTGAAGGTGAGGGCAGGCTGAGATTTCTCCCCTTGTAGCTGGCTGCATGGAGTGACAAGGTGGCACCGGAGCCCACAAGCTCCTACAATGGGGGAAAAACCTCAGGAAAGGTCTTCAAAATGCAACAAGTTTCACAAGAAGCTGAGCTATGGGGATCTCAGGATTCCCCAGGAGCCAGGACAGAGGGGAACCAGCTCCCTGCTCAGAACATCCAGGAAAATCATTGCGATTCCCAGTGCTGCATCCCCACTCGATCACAGCCCAGCCGCAGGCTCTGCTCCCGCTCTCCTTTCCCAGCCGCCCCACCTCGGTACCGCGATTTGAAGGGCAGGAATTTCTAAGGGGAAAAATGCAAAGGATCGCGCAGCAGGCTGCATCCCTCCCGGAGCCTCCAGGCATGCAAACAACCGGGCTTTCCACCTGGCAGCTGAGCGCACCCGCAGTCGGGCTCCGGGAACACAACTCCCGCAGAAGTCTCACTTCGGAGCCAGCACACCGGGCACCAGCTGCTCCCGAGCATCCCCGAGCACCCGGCACGGCCGGAGGCAGCCGCGCCCCTCGCCCTGCCCGCATCACCCTCCCGCTGCGGGGACAGGCAAACGCAGACGCCTCAAAACGCAACGCTCCCGTTTTCATCCCGGCACCGAAACTCGGCATTTTAAGATTGTCACGTTCCAAAAGCTGCGGCTCCCTTTGGGGAAGCCCCGCAGCCGGAGAAGCTCAGCGCGCCGGCACCTCGTGAATTAGGCACCAAACCACCCGGGAGAGAAAAATTGCTTTAGAAAGCTGTTACCTGGATAATTTTCCCGTGCCCCTGTGCTGCTGCCAGGGAAGGATCTGTGCCCAAGCCACACAAAACCCCCCTGCATGCCTGGCCACCAAACCAGCTCGGCAAGAGAAGTTCCTAAGCACCGACGAAAGCAGAGGAGCCCAGAGCTCCCTTCCTCTGGCAAACCGAGCACAGTAACTTCGCCTCGGCCGCGGGGATATTCGGAAATCATTTGCAAGGAGCTTTATAGAAAATAGACGACGGAGTGGGTGCAGCTTTCGATATATTTGCTCTAGGATATAGTAACAGGCACTAAAGCAAACACGGGCAGGGGAATTAGGGCGGGAGCTTCTGCTTGGCTCGTTGTAAATTACAAAGTGCCGAGACAGCCAGGTCTACGCTACATTCTAGAGTCGAAGGGCTGCCCCCGTGTGCCCCGGGGAACATGCACGCAGCCGGCGGAGGCGTTTCCTACAGCTGCATCGCCTTGTGCCTAGAACGAGCTGGAAATGTCATTGAACAAAACCTAATGGATAAACGGGCTCGGAAAAAGCACGCCGCTTCCCGTGAGGGGGAGCAGCTGGACGTGTTCTCCTCTTTGCAGCGAAAAAGGGAAAAAAAAAATTAAGTTAAACTTTGCGCCTGTCAAATAGAAATCTAATAGGAAAGAGAGCTGTACATGGTCAAAGTCAAGTCGAGGCTCCAGGAACGTCCAGGACAGTTTCAGGTATTGCCCGCGGCTTCTCGGGCTGCGCCAAGCAAACACCCGGCTGTGAGCGCCGAGCCGCGCATCCCGCCTGCCGGAGCTTCCCGGTGGAAGCTTCCCGGTGCTCCGGGGCCGAGCCGGGCGTGCTCCCCGCCCGAGGGCACCGCGATGGGGGAACGGTCCAGCCTGGAGCCCTGCGGGAACCCGTCGAGTCTGAGAGGGCGCGGCAAGGGGGAGCCGGTCCGGAGCCCTCCAGGGAGGCTCACCCCGCTCTGGGGCACCCCGAGGCCGGCTCGTCCTCACACACCGACTGTCGGTGGTGCCGGGGTGCGGTCGGAGGCCGGGCCGGTGCCGGGGTGCGGTCAGAGGCCGGTGCCGGGGTGCGGTCGGAGGCCGGGCCGGTGCCGGGGTGCGCTCAGAGGCCGGGCCGGTGCCAGAGTGCGGTCAGAGGCCGGGCCGGTGCCGGGGTGCGGTCAGAGGCCGGGCCGGTGCCGGGATGCGCTCAGAGGCCGGGCCGGTGCCGGAGTGCGGTCAGAGGCCGGGCCGGTGCCGGGATGCGCTCAGAGGCCGGGCCGGTGCCGGGATGCGCTCAGCGGCCGGGCCGGTGCCGGAGTGCGGTCAGAGGCCGGGCCGGTGCCGGGATGCGCTCAGAGGCCGGGCCGGTGCCAGAGTGCGGTCAGAGGC
>JAWMQZ010000001.1:372965-386971 GCA_035584835.1 Tangara arthus
CACAGGTGCCCAGAGCAGCTGTGGCTGCCCCTGGATCCCTGGAATGTCCAAGGCCAGGCTGGACAGGGCTTGGAGCACCCTGAGATGGAGGAAGATGTCCCTGCGCATGGCAGGGGGTGGGACTGGATGGCTTTAAGGTCCCTCCTGACCCAAACCATTCTGGGATTCTGTGATTTGTGTATTTGAGCTGCTAAAAGCAGAAGAGAAACATCCCCATAAAATGCCATGTGCGTTGCATTTCCTGGATCTCCCCCAGCCATCCCCAACACCAGGACCAGTCTGCAATGGCAAGAGTGTATCTGTTTAATAAGACAACCTAGGCCATGAAGGTACATTCCAAAAGGATAATAAATGGGATTGTTGGAGGGCAGGGACCAGGCACCTCTGTCCATCACTGATTTCCCTCTCCCACCCTCCTCCCTGAACCTTTCAGGCCTGTTTATCTTCCTGCATTTCTTTGGAGAGCTGCTATTTCCTGCTTTTCAGGGTGTCAAATCCACTGACAGAGTAGGATGTGCGGGTTGGGGGCCACGTTGGTGCTGAGGAGAGGCTGAGCAGGATGGCAGTGGAGCCCATGGGGCACCTGACCTTCTCCCAGAGCCCACTTGGGGCTGAGCTTTATTTCCAGATGGTGGCTGATGCAGAGCTGCTCGAGCATCCCAAATCCTCCAGCCAAGTGGAAGCCAAGGGGGTGATGCAGTCAGAGAGCAGGCAGCTGACGGCTGCTGAGCTCCCCTCACTGCTCCAGCATGTGCTTCCCTGGGTGTTTTTCACTGCCAGCCAGCTGAGCTCATTACTACGCTGAGCAAACGGAAAAATATAAATTTCCCCAAGCTTGGAACTGGGGTAGGGTCACAATTACTCACGCTGGAGCTGACAATTAATAATGGAGATCTGACAGATTACACGCTCAACCTGGGATAGTGCACAGCACCTGGAGAATATTAAATTAACGCTCACAGACACCCTGAGCTTGGAGCTGTGAAGTCCTCCTGGTTTTGATGCCTGATGGCAGAACGGAACCCAGAGCTCCTCCTGTGGGCATGGTGAGGGCAGGACCGAGAATTCCTCAGGGAATTTCTGTCCTCCAGCTGCTGAAGCACTGTGATAGGACCTGGTTTTGCATTATTCAGGTGACATAAATAATCTCCTGAGTCTAGAGGGGAAAAAAAGGGCAGGCACGGCCTTGCCAAGGCTCCTTTTTGCAGAAGGTGACTGGGGATGACCCTCACCCATCCCAGCCCTGCTCTGGGCAAATGGGGCCTCCTGGGAAACAAGGAGAACCCAGTGTAAGAGCTCTGCAAAGTGGAGCACAAGACCTAGGTGTTCCACAGTCCCCAAAACCCTACATTATAGCTCAGCCTTTTTTCCTCATTTCCCACGGGCAGCAGCCCTTTGATGGGGTTTGGGTCTACCTGGGGTGTGGTGGGAGGGTGTGTGTGCAGCACCCAGCAGCTCCTCCGCAGGGAACCTGGCCCCAGCAGGGAGCTTTGTGGGGAATTCTTCCTGAATCCCTGAGGAGCTGAAACCCCCCACGCCTTGGTGGCGATTTCTGAGTCACGCAGAGCTCACCGGGATGTTTCAAAGTCCTGCCTGCAGAGGGGATGCTCAGGGGGAGAAGCAGAGCCCAGTGCTCAGCAGGATGATAAATAACTCGCCGTGGGGACCTTCCAGCTTCCCTGCTGTGGCAGGGCTGTAAATAGTGTGCTTTGGGAAGCACCGGTGCATTAGTGAGGGCTGTAAAGCACCGGGGCTTGGCTGGGCGCTGCTGGCTGAAAAAACCCAGCAGCAAAAACCCAGCCAGAAAAATGCTTCCCGTCTTCTTTTACGAACCACAGCAATCTGCTGGCTCAAAGGGCACTTTAGGAGATTCATGAACTGAAGCCCAAAACAGGAAAAAGAGCTCCAAAGCTTCCTGAGGCTGGGCTGGGGCAGAGCCCTGGGTCCTGTCCCTGTGCTGCTCCTCATGGAGAGGGGGCTTTACTCTGCCACCTTGGGCAGGACAGCACAGGTGGCACCTCAGCAAAATGCTGCAGCCAGGAGTCTTGCAGGAGAAAGTGCAGACAAGGCAGGTGATAACATCTGGTAAATGATCCTTCTCTAATTGCTGTTTTATGGTAGTTTGATGGCTGGCGTGTAAAACCCCAACAAGCTTCGTCAAGGTTGCGGCGGAACCTTCTGGGAAGCAAAGGGCTGCTCGGAGGCTGCTGCGTGGGAGGGGGCAGGGAGAGCCCCCAGATTCTGACTTTTCAAAGGCAGTTTGTGAGTCACCTTCCCGGGGATCTCCCTGCTGCTGCTGCTGCTGCTGCTGCCCTGGGAGCTGAGGGAGACTCACCTGTGAGGGCCCCTGCACCAGGGAGGGCAGGTACCTCTCAGCAGCCCCAAAGAGCTCCCCAAACGCCAGGCTTAGAACAGAGGTTTTTGTGAAAAAACACTACGTGGAGAAGGCTTTAGGGGTGAACAAGCCTGGTGTGCTCCTGCCCAGAGCTGATATTGATTTCAGAGCTGCTGGAAGTGCTTGGCTCTGGAGATGCCCTGTGGGACCAGCTGGCCCAGGGGCAGAGCCAGCTCCATCCTCAGCCAGAGGCTGTTGCACGCAGGGAATGGCAGCAGGGAAAGCCACGTCCCTGTGCTGGCTGTTGGGGACACGTGGCTGTCCCTGGTGTCTTGTTCTGGGCAGGGAATTGTTCGGCCTTGGGCAGCCCTGCTCCTCTCCCAGCTGGAAGATGCTCCCTGGCACCTTCTCCTTGGGCTGCTCTAAGGATGGAGGTGGGAAGCAGCTGTTTCTGCATGAGGAATCTGCCCAGCCCCTCTTGTCCCACCCCTCTGCCCTGGAGAAAAGCATTTTTTCAGGTGCCAGGGTGCCAAGTCCTGCTCAAAGCAATGATCTGTGTCCTCTCTGTTGAGGAAGCTCTCCCTCCTGTCCAGCACTGACCCACGCTGGTCCCTGACCCTCTCTCCAGAGCACCCCCCTCCCACCTTGCCATCCCTATCCCACTCCCCAGGGCTGGAAGGGGTCACTCATCCACGAGAACCCCAGGACACATCCCCAGAGGCAGCCCTGGTGGGTTGTTTCCGCCTGGCACCAGTGATGGCCCAGCTGTGGTGGTGGCTCTTGTTTACTGGGCTGAGGCCTGCAAAAGATTAGGGGAAAACAGATGGCTCCTAATTGGCAGTGCAGCTTACTTCCTGCTCTCCAGATAAACCATTACATTAAGGCTTAAATCAAACTTCGTACAAGTTAGGAGGCTGCTTGTAATTATTTCAAAATCTAGACAGATTTAAGGGCCTGGATTAAGGCTCTGTTTACTGTAATGAATGAAAAAGGCCTGCTCTGTCCTGTTAGGCTGAGCAGCAAAGTGTTGAAGTGCTGGAAATGGGACCAGCAAAATCCTCAGGCTGTGATGGCCGGAGTTTGGGGGCAAAGCAAGAGGTCGTGGACTTTGGCCAGGCTTTTCTGTGAGAGCAGACCTGTGATGGGGCTGCTGAGGAGCACGCAGCTCCCTCTGGGACATAGTGACACCATCAGGAGGCTCTGGGCATCCGTGGGGACTCACAGCGTGGTTCAGGGCTGAGCAAAGTCTTGGGATAATTTTAATTGAAGCTGAACACAGCTCAGTTGAGATAAACAAAATTTAATAAGCTGCCCAGCTAAGGCTGATTAAAAGGGAGCGATGCCTGTGGATCTCCCGTGAGCATCTCCCACTGGAGCAGCGTGGATTGGCAGCTGCTCCAAGGATAAAACAGCATAAGCCCATGTGTTTGGGACGCAGCAGTGCCACCTGTGATCCCTTAAAGAATTCTCTGGGAAGTGAGAGGTTTTTGTTGTCTGTCCTAAAAACCCAACACACCTACAACTCTGACCAAGAAGTGTCTGGAACTTCTCTAGCTCTCCACCCAGCCATGATGGAACTTCTCTCAAGCCCTCTGCCCCAGCCCAGGCTGCCTCCCCTGGAGCTGATTCAGTGGTCAAGGAAAGGTTGGGCAGGACACCCTGGAATATCAGGTGGGAAGGGGCCTCAGGGATCAGCTGGTCCAACCTTTCTGGGGCAAGACAGCCGAGCACCCTTACAGATCAGTCTTGAAAGTGTCCAGAGCTGAGGAATCCTCTGCTTCTCCTAATGGGGAGATTATTTCAATGGCTGATTGTTCTCACTGATAAAAATTATCCTCTTGTGTTTAGCTGGAATATCCCCAGGGGAAAAACCTGCACCCCTCGCCCCTCATGTTTTCTGTCCAAGGGAATCTCCATCTTGTCAGCAGCCACCCCAGAATGTGGTGATAATGTTCTTCTGTTCTCAAGGCTGGACAAACGCAGGGCTCTCAGCCTTCCCTGTCCTTGGGTCATCTCTGGGACCTTTCTCTGGGCCCTGTCCCACCCCTTTTCTGTACAGCATAGGCGAAACCTGAGCACAGTATTCCAGGAGTGGCCTGACCAGTGCTGAGTGGGATAATGGCTGCTTTGGCTCAGCCGGAGATGCCCTGGCTGATGGGGTCCCATTTTGTGCCCAGCCTGTTCCCTAGGCTGACCCACAGATGCTCCAGTGCAGGGAAGGGGCTGACACATTTCTGTGCCTTCCAGGGAGGGTGGTGATACCCCACACATGGGCACTGAGTCCCTGATAATTTCCTAGCAACCCAGAAAAGTATTGATTGTGCTAAGCAGCACATCCATGCCTCATCTCAGAGTGAAAAATTCGGTGCTGCCATGCAGTAAATTCAGCAAAGCATTCACAATTAATGCACAGCTCCTGGCCATGCCTTCTGGATAGGCTGCCAGGACTGATTGATGATTGGAATTCTGCTAACTGCTTTAAGGAGCAAATTAAGGAGCAAGTTAAAATATCTGTGCTTTGGGCATGGAAAAACAGCCTCACTGAGTAAGCTGGAAGATCACATTAGTCTAGACAGGCCTTTTGGCTGCCTCTATAGGAGTTTTGTCTTCATCCATCCCTGGTCAGCCCCACAGAAAAGGAACAACACCCATGGGCACGTGCAAAGGCTCAGTCCTTGCTCCCACAGGAGGAATTTTAGTGAAGTGAAAGCTGGAGGTGCACCACACCTCACAGCAACAGCTAAATGAATCCCTTGGAAAGCAAATGGCTCAAGGAAAGAGTGCCTGTTAAATGGATCAGCAAATACCAGTGTCAATATCCACGGGAGGGTTTGTGATCCCTCCTTCCTCCTCATCCAGGAAAGGAAGTCAGGTGGAACAGCTGCTGGAAAGGAGCAGGGAAAGGTGGAGGTTTAAGGAGCAGGATCCCTTCAGGAAACACCTCTGGGAGATGAAAAGGGCTTTGTACAGAGCAGACAGCAAAAGGCAGGGCAGGGCTAGGGGTGCCTCATTTGTAGCAGGGTCAGGCAGAGAGGACTCTGCCAGCCGCATCTCCTGGGACCCAACTCTGCTTAGAAAACTCTCCCAACTCTGCAGGAGCTGCAGTCAAACCGAGAGAGTGGAAGCTCAGGCTGGATATTAGGAAGAAATTCTTTACTGTGAGGGTGGTGAGATACTGGAACAAGTTGCTCAGGGAGGCTGTGGGGCTGGGCAAGACCTTGCTCAAGCTGGTCTGCTGGGACGTGTCCCTGCCCTTGAGCAGCGACCCAGAGGGGCTCACTCAGCCTGTTTGTATATTCCAAAGGCTTTGCTGCTATTCCCATCCCGCTTTGACACTGGTCACGTTCAGCTGGATGGCAAATCCTTGAGGGAAGCTGTGTGACCCCGGCTCAGTGAGGTGTCTCTGCAGGAAAGGCAGGCAGAGGTTGTTTAGGGAGCACAGAAAATCCCAGTAGCATTGCAGAGCATGCACAGAAAGGGCTCTGAGAGCCCACTGGAAATCAAGTGGCATTAAGGCATGAATAAGCAACTGAGGGGGGGGAATAAAAAAGGCCTGCATATTATAAAGAGGGATGAGGAGGAAGGGAGCAATTCACAGTGGGAATGAAAGTGCTGCATCAGCCTGCTGGCCCCAGCCGCGGCCGGAGGGATTGATCTGTGTGCGTGCCTGCTGGGAAATGTGCCTCCATCCCTTGCTGTGGGCAGGGACACCTTCCACTCTCCCAGGTTGCTCCAAGCCTGTCCCAGGGCCTCCCCTCCCTCACAGCCAGGAATTCCATCCCAGTATCCCATCCATCCCTGCCCTCTGGCAGTGAGAACCATTCCCTGTGTCCTGTTCCTCTATCCCTTGTCCCCAGTCCCCCTGCAGCTCTCCTGGAGCCCCTTCAGGCCCTGCAAGGGCTCTGAGCTCTCCCTGGAGCCTTCTCCTCTCCAGGTGAACACCCCCAGCTCTGCCAGACACCCAAGGCAGTGATAGTGAGGGGGAAGTAAGTGGATTGAAAGAATTTATGGCTCCTGCACAAAAATGGGTGAAAAACCCCTTTGGGGTCAGGAGAGGAAATGCAGAGACAACTGCACTTGGCTTTGCTGCTGATGTTGTGGGAAGGTGACCCTGCTGCCAGGCACTGCAGAGTTAAACAACTTTGCTAGCTTGTGACATAGAAATATGATCTATCAGGGGGAAAGCCGTGCTTTTACAGCCTTAGCATCGCAGCGTGACATTCTGGAGCTTCAGCATTCCCCTGGCAGGGCGCTGGGTAAATGCCACTGCTGGTAAAGTCTGCTGACCTCTCTGGAAATTCAGGGGCACTTGTACAGTCTCAGAGGAGGACTCTGAGAGCCTCACCCCCTGCAGCAAAAGGCCCAAATTCTGAGCAGCAACTGTGTCCCAGGCAATATTCCAGTGCTTCCAGCTGACTGCTACAATTCCCTCAGCACCGTGGATGTCAAACAGCAGAGCTCGGCCGTGATCTGTTGCTGTACAGAATTTGTAGTGCACAGAGGAAGAGCTGGGGAAAAGCTCCAGCATTAAAACAAAGGGAATAAAGCTGCTCAGTGTCTGGTGTGCACGTGGAGAGGCACGGAGCGTGCCCCAGGTGCTGGGGAAGTTACATTTGTTAGCAGCCATGACTTGTTAAATGGATTTCCCTGCATTATCTGTCAGGGGCTGACTGCAGCTTCGTTATCTTTGCTGGTGGCATAGGATCATTGCCAAGTTATTTCGTGCTCCTTGATGGCTGTCAGAGCTTTCCTTGGGGGGGATCACAGGCGTGGAGCTGCTTGCAGTGACCCCAGCTCCTCCCTGCCTCACTGACAGTCACATGGCAGAGAAGGTTGCTACTCTGGACCCCAGCGAGTGGCACAGCCCCTACTTTCTTCCTGACACATGGATTAGGGATGTTGTGGAGGATGCAAAGATTTAACTGCTTACTGGCAGAAAAAGTGAAAAGGGGAACAAAGAAAAGGCGTCTTTGGGTTGTCTTTAGAAATAAGAGTATCTAGGTAGGAATTCCCTCCCGTTGTCCATCCCATGGCACTGTGACTCAGGTGTACACCCCAGAGTATCCTCCTTTCCATAGAAAAGGGCTTTTGTGGGTCAGGAGTGCCACAGCAGCCAGTCTGCCTTTCCAAAGGCTTGAAAATCCTTGCAGGCCAGTTCCTGGGTGAGTTCATCCCCAGCTTCTAGGTCCCCATTTCTGCTTGGAATCCCTAACCCTGACCCTAACCCATGACTCTAACCCTGACCTTGACCCTCTGACAACATCAGAGATGATGGATGTCCTTGCTGACTGCATCCCTCACCACCAGCTGTCTAGGATTTTGGGAAGGAAAGAGCTTTGTTCGCCAGGGGCAGAGTGTGTAACCCTATGTGGGAGTATTGGAGTTCTTGTCCCCTCAATTTGGCTTCTCTGGACTCCACAGCAACATTAATCACACCCTGACCAGCTGCTGGAGGTTTGTTTTAAATCTCCCCAGACAGCTCTGGCTCTGCAGAGAGTTCATTAAACATGAGCACTTTCTGTCCTGAGAGAGAATTAAATGAGTTAACACGTCCTAACGAGGAAGTAAAGTGCTGGGGATGGCAATAACAGTGAGCACTGCAGGGCTGGATGCAGGATGGGGCGCAGGGGACTCGTTGGGAAGTGCCCAGAGATCTGGCTCCTGCTGGAAAGTGTCTGGGAATGGGGATGATGTATTGTGCTCTGCCTGGAGAGCTGCACTGGGTGCCCCTTCTGGGAGAGAAATCATGGGATCCCACACTGGTTTGGGTTGGGAGGGACCTTACAGCACATCCATTCCACCCCCTGCCATGGCAGGGGCACCTTCCACGGTCCCAGGCTGCTCCAAGCCCCATCCAACCTGGCCTTGGACACTTCCAGGGATCCAGGGGCAGCCACAGCTTCTCTGGGTACCCTGTGCCAGGGCCTGCCCACCCTCACAGGGAACAATTCCTTCTCCATATCCCACCTAACACTGCCCTCTGGCAGTTAAAAGCCTTGGGATCCCACATCCAAGGGCAATTGGCTACACAACACCGTGTGACAGGCACTAGGGTGAAGGAATTAAATATGTTTGATGTGTGCTGCTGATGGAAAATGTGGGGAAGGAGGAAGGGGGAAAGGGAAAGATGAGGCAGGTGGCCAGAGACTGGAAATGCAAGCTGGAAAAATCAAAGGACACGCTGAGATTATGGATGGCCACAGAAACAGGATTGTCCCCTCAAAAAGGCAATTAACACTTGAGATACTTTGATGTTACTTTGCTCCTATATTTAATTTAAAGTTAACAAAGTTTAGCAAGGAAGGTGCTGAGATTTGGAAGGGCTGCTGCTACAGCCCTGACAGCGACGGGGGAGCTGGAGCAAAGACCCTAAAACTGGGGGGCTGTGAGGGAATGGGGCTGAGATGTGAGGGGAATGGGGCTCAAAGTGTGAGGGAATGGGTCTGAGGGAATGGGGCTGAGATTGTGAGGGAATTGGGCTGAGATTTTGACGGAATAGGGCTGAGGGTGTGAGGGAATGGGGCTGAGGGAATGGGGCTGAGATTTTGAGGGAATGGGGCTGAAGGAGTGCAACTTTTGCACCTCGGTCATACAGTCAGCCCCAAATGGCGACTTTCTGCCAGCAGACTGACACAGACAATTGATTAAATTGCTTTCCATGTTGTAAAGCGGCCCCTTGAAGTTAAAATCCCCATCTCGGGATGGATTTCCCCTAATTCCCCTCCCTCTTGGTGGGATCCAGGGAATTAAGCTCCGGTTTTGGGTGTGATCAGTCCTTCCCTCTGCTTTGCAGAGCAGCACAGTCATGTGAAAGAGATGTTACTCTTGGTTTAGCAGGAAAGTGGCATTGAAAAAAATAAAAGCAATGAAAAGAGGCCTCAGAGTGGCAATTTCTTATTTTTTCTGATGTCTCTACATCCGGGGCTGATGAATATTCACATTTCCCTTGGTAAAAGGGAAAGAACTGTAAGGGGAAGTGGATCTGCTTTGAGGTGGAGTACAGATCTCAATAAATTCTAATCAGCTGCGCAGGAATGGACACAGGGGAGTGGGAATTGGTAGATAAAGCCTCAGCTGTTAAAAGAAACACCAAGCAGCTCCTCCTGGCTGGATAAATCAGGCAGCCCTCTATATACACGTGTAACCAAGGAAGGTGAATTCATGAGGACTGGAGTTGTACTCTCATGTCGGATTAAATTTGGATTTATGGTGTGGAAGATTACATTGATATGTACCTGTGGTGGAAAAGGCTTGGTTTCCTCCCTGCTAGCTAGGCACTTAGTCAAGAAAATAAAAAAGAAAAGAGGCTGCTGGGACAGGAATTCTCATTTTCATTCAGGCCAGCCCAAATAATAAATCCACAACCAATTAAACCTCCCACTCATCCCTGCTCCACAAACCACAGCCTCCTGGAAAGCTCGTGGCCCCAGCTAAGACGAGGCTCCTCCATTCCTCTCACAGCACAGGTGAAGCTGTTGCTCCTAAGGGAGGCATTTTCCTGGGTTTTGGTGATTTTATGCCGGGCATTTAGCTGTTCCCATTGTACCACCTCTTTGTTTCTAGTCCGGGCCTGCTCTGGTTTGCCTTTACAAGGCTGCCAGCAAGCACTTGGGATTATTCACACATATTTGCTTGCAAGCATCGATTAGTTTGATCACCCTTGCGATCATTATTCCTGCAAAGACCAGAAGCTTTTAGCCTGCTTTGTTTAGTTTTTAAATGTCACAAGCGGTGGAGTTTGCAAACAGAGAGGGAAAGAGTGATAGAAATGACCCATTCTGATGTGAGAGCAGGAACTAGAAGTAAATTTAGAGACTTTCAGGTTCAGAGGAGGGGTTGTGGGTGAGAAAAGGACAAAAAAAGAGGAGAAATGGGGGTAACATCTCACAGATACATGGAGAAACGTTCCTGCAACACAGAGCTGTGTCTGCCAGTAGATCCCCTGGCACTTCAAGAAGGATCTTCATGTTCCCTGCACTTAATGAGGGATTTTCCTGTTAACAAGTCCTCAACAAGTTTGCTCCCAGGGGACACCAGTGCTCTGAAAATTGAAATTAGGCTTGCTCATTTTTTGGAAAGCTTTTCTCTCCCAATCTTTAATCAAATGTTTCTTCAGCTTTTTATATAGTTCCTATCAAAGAGCCCATCTGTGAACAAAATTTCCCTCATTTCCAGCTTAATATTTTTTTCTGCGAGTGGCAAAATGTTCTTGTCTGAAAAATGTTTAATAAATTTCCCTCTGTCTCTTGCTTTTATTAGCTGTGCTTTCCTATTCCTGACGATGCTCTCTGCCATTCCCATGTTCCAGAGCCCACTGAATTATTCAACCCATTTATTTCTGACTTTGGCTATTGTTCTGATCTGCCAGCATGTGCCAGTCAGATGGGGATGCGGAAGTTTTCTTCCCCCAGGGGGGAATCAAAACCCTACAGTCAGAGAAATCTTATCCTTTACTCGGGGACCTGCCTGGCATGGGATGCTTTTGGGAACAGGAGGCTTTTAATGGCATTCTGCATGGGAAAAAGCTCCTCCAGGACATCTTTTCCAGTCCTGAGGCCAGCAACAGAAGGAGGTGGAGCTGCTGGAGCAACCTGGGATAGTGGAAGGTGTCCCTGCCCATGGCAGAGGGTGGGAATGAAATGAGCTTTGAGGTCTTTTTCAACCAAAACCCTTCTGTGATACCACAATCTCTGCCTTGAGCTGTGGAGAAACCCATCCTGGCTCAGTTCTGCATAAATACGAGTTGTACCTGCTCCAAAAGTGCTCCAGACTGTTTGTCATCCAAGCACTGGGCTGGGGAGTGTGGGGGTGTTGCCTGGGAAGGGAGAGAGAGCTGCCCACATGCAGGAAAATTTTTTCACACTCTGCCTTTCTGACATTCATTGCCAGAAAAGAAATATTCCTCCAGGCAGGAAACAAATTGGTCCTATTTCCTTTAGGCACCCTTAAAGCTGCCTAAAGGCTATGCTTTATTGGAGAAAATGCTGTATTATTTTGGAAAGCAGGCCTTTGGGGAGCAGATCAGTATCAGAATTTAAGAGCTGGATAGAGGCTTAGCCATTGCTGAAAGTCTGGTGTTAAATGGGCTCCTGTTTACTGATATTTTGTACTTTCCACTTGCTGGAGAAAGAAAGAAAAAAAAAAAGAAGAAAAGACCTTGATTTCACCAAGGATATCAGGACAAAATAGGAAGTCATCAACAGGATTTTTAGTTGCATGTTCCTTTTGATTAGCCAGCCTTTCCCTGAGCACACATTACTGCCAAAGCACCACGAGCTGTTCCTCCTTGGATTAAGCCCCTTTATTGCCTATCCCTGCTCTCCATTCCATGGAAAGCCAGGCTCAGCTTGGCCTGGCAGGTGGCAGGCATGGATGAATTTCTGGGGGACTTCCTTGGAGTTTTCTCCCAGTTTTTTCCTCACTTTTCTGCAGGAACCTCAGTGCAGCCACATCCTTGTCCTGTCCTCACTCCTCTCTTGGGTCTGGAGCTGTGATCCATCCTGAAGTCCCAGGAGCAACTGGATTCCCAGGATCCGTGACCCACCACCAATGACCAAAACTGCATCCTGGTCACTCCACCTGGCTGCAGGTGCCTCTCCACCCACCTGGGACCTCCCTGAGCTCCCTGATTGTCCCTGCAGCATTTGCACAGGATGGGGTCGGGTCCCCTGGGCTGCTCCTCGGCTCTGCAACAGCAGAAACAACCAGAGACCAACTGGACACCAGCTCCTGCCAGGGCTGCAAAACTCAGTGCCCTCATTAGGGATTCAGGCAGGTTATTTCTGCACCTGAGCAGCTCCTGGTGTTTGTGTGATGCAGCATTTGAGATAATAAATCCTCCGGGAACAGGGCTGTGCTGCAGAATGCACCAGCGAGTGCCCAGGGCTGGGGCTGGAACATAGAGCTGGAATTATCTGGGTTTTTCCTGTTATTTGCAGAATTCAGCCTCATGTTACCCTGGATGAGAGAGAAGCTCTCGCAGTCATAAATGTCACATACATTTAACAGAGTGTAAGTCTCTATTCCAAACTCCCTCATCCATCTGGCTCCAGCACAGCTGAGATCAGGCTCTTCACAGCCTGGGAGATGATATTAGGGCAGTTTGTGTTTATCACAGCCATGAGTGATGCCTGCAGTCAGCTCGTGATAGAATGAGGGGAGTCCAGGCAGCACAATGGGGATGTATATTTAGAAGATGGAATAGGGCCCTGGGAACCATTAAGTGCCACAGCATCACCACTGGGGAGTGTAAATAAGAAGTGGAACATAAGGGTGGCTGAGTCACCGTGGAGGGGAGTTGTTCTCCACCCAAAAACAGCACCTGTCCCCTCCTGAGAGAGAAGAGCTGGGGTTGGATGGCACTGAACTGGGACCCCTCTTGGAGCAGTGCCTCAGATCCTGGGAGCTCCCAGACAGCTGGAATGAGGGGCTCTTACAGTTCATGGAATCACAGAATCACAGAATCACAGAATCCCCAGACAGCTGGAATGAGGGGCTCTTACAGTTCATGGAATCACAGAATCACAGAATCCCCAGACAGCTGGAATGAGGGGCTCTTAAAGTTCATGGAATCACGGAATCACAGAGTCACAGAATCCCCAGACAGCTGGAATGAGGGGCTCCTACAGTTCATGGAATCACAGAATCAGAGAATTCCCAGATGGGACAGGCTGGGAGGGACCACAGTGGGTCACTGGCGCCACCTCCCTGCTCCAGCAGGGCCATCCCAGAGCTCAGGGCACAGAATGTGTCCAGAGGGGTCTGGGATATCCCCAGGGAGGGAGATCCACACCTCTGTGGGCTCTGCTCAGGGCTGGGCACTGCCCAGGACAGCAGTTCTGCCTCCTGTGCCAGGGGAATTGCTGGGCTCAGTCCCTGCCCATGGCTCTGGGGCCATCGCTGGGCTCTGGAGCAGAGCCTGGGCCTGCTCTGCACACAGGGACAGCCAGGGACAGCCAGGGCAACCTCTCCAGGCTGAGCAGCCGCAGCTCCCTCAGCCTTTCCTGGGCACAGGGATGCTCCAGGCCCTTGCTCAGCTCCGGCATCTTCTGTCAGGATCCAGAACTGAGCACAGCATCCTTGTTCAAAATGTGTGAGATCAGGTGTGCAGTTCAGTTCAGCAGGGGCTGGTTTCTGACAGGAAATCACCCACAGGGAGTGACAGAGCTCAGCCATCACAAAGATTTCCGCTGTCTACCTTCCCCCATGCCAGTTTGTGTCTCCATCTCAGCTGTGATTCCCCTCCTTGGGCTGACAGCAGCTCTCACCATCTGGAGAGAGGTGCGTGCTCTTCTCCTGGGCTGAGCCTTGCAGCTGGAGCTGCCCGAGGAGCAGGAGGAAGCGTCACACACCAGGAAGGGCCAGGTGCTTGTTTTTCCATGCCCATGAATAAAGCGTGTGCTCCAAAGTGACCTGAGAGCAAAGGGATGCTAAATATCGGCTTCAGCCCAGGCTGGGGGATGAGCAGATTGAGAGCAGCCCTGACAAGAAGGATTTGGGGCTGTTGGTGGGTGAAAAACTGGACATGCCCTGTGCCCTGGGCTGATCCCACAGCCTGGGCAGCAGGACAGGGGGATTCTGCTCATCTAGAGAGAAGAAGGCTCCAGGGAGAGCTCAGAGCCCTTGCAGGGCCTGAAGGGGCTCCAGGAGAGCTGCAGAGGGACTGGGGACA
>JAWMQZ010000001.1:391680-458263 GCA_035584835.1 Tangara arthus
TAGAAATAGAAATAGAAATAGAAATAGAAATAGAAATAGAAATAGAAATAGAAATAGAAATAGAAATAGAAATGAAAAGTTCTGTTTTCCCACGCAGAGAATGTGTCTGCAGGGAGCAGCGCTGTGGTGATGCAGTGCTGGGTCCTCCCCTTCCCACCCCAGGGATTTGTCATCAGTCTGCCTTTGGCTCGAATCTGAGCAGGGGAAGGAGAAAACCCCCTCCCTCGGACGGCTTGGGAAGAACCTGGAAGGTTATTTTGGAATTTCCAGTGGGAGTTGAAGGAGCATGCCAGACTGGGTTCCTCATCCTTCCCATATTCCCCTTTGCCAAGTAGGGAGCGTGCGCCTTCCTTAAGGCAGGACAGACACCGCAAAGGATGATGTGATGGGATCAGGTGGGCTCAGGTTCACATCCCTTGGAGATCCCAGACCTTAAATAAAGCTGTTCTATAATAAAGCTGTTTAATAATAAAGCTGTTTTGTAATAAAGCTGTTGATTTATAATAAAGCTGTGATGGGATCAGGTAGGCTCAGGTTCCTGCCCTGCCAGGAGACACCGAGGGTTATCTCGGCCTTTGCAAAGCAGGGAAGGAAATTGCCAATAAGACCTGGCAGCCCGGGCTCCGTTGTGGATATTTCCTCCCTCATTTATGTGTAAATAAGCCCTTTTCTCTGTGACACCGAGCGGGGCTGCGGGCGCGGAGCTCATCCCGCAGGAGCTCCGGAGGGCAGATGGAGCCCCGGAGAACAAAGAGCTGATCCCGAGTGACCTGACATCATCCCTGGCACCGAGAACAAGGTGTTGAGCCGGGCTGCCGCTGAGCGCACCTATTAAATGCGCCCTCTCTGCCATGAATTATGCATCCCCGCATTTCCATTCCCCCCGCTGCCGCTCGCTCCTTTGATGGAATTCTCCTCGGCTGATAAGGATTAAGCCACCTTCTCCTGTGCTCCGTCAGCCGGGGTGAGGATGCTGCTCCGAGGTGGGAAATGGGGAGGAGACGAGGAGACGCAGGCCAAGGCTGGAGCCCGGCTGGGAAGGGCTGGGCAGAGGTCAGGGGGCTGTTTTGCACAAGGTGAGGGTGGGCTGAGCGCTGCTGGCACACCTCACCTGCCTGCTCCTCCTCTGAACAGTGTCACACACATATTTTATGAAAATCCTTTAGTTAGCATCTTTTCTCCTGAGAAGCTGAGAAGTTTCATGTTTTGCTGCTTTGGAATGTGATTTGGAGAACTGTTTGCCCAGCATGTGAAATTGTTTTTACTTGATGACCAATGACAGCCACCTGTGTCGAGGCTGTGAGCAGTCACAAGAGTTTATTATCATTCCTTTCCATTCCTTTCAAGCCTTCTGATGTCTCCTTTCTCTATTCTTTTAGTATAGTTTTAATATAGCATTTTCTTTTAATGTAATATATACCATAAAATAATAAATCAGCCTCCTGACACATGGAGTCAAGATTTTCTCCTCTCTTCCCTCGTCCTGGGACCCCTGTGAGCACCACCACAGAACAGCAGCCCCTGGTGCTGGCTGAGGGGCTCTGGAGAATCCAGATCCCATCTCTGTCTTCATCCTTCCTCTTGTCTTTTCCCAGGGGAGAACAGGCATCCCTACAAACCCGTGGCTCTTCTGCTTCAGGCAGGAGCCAAGCCTGCCCCCAGAGCACCAGTGGAGGAGCTGTCACACAGCTCTTGAAGTGTGGGTCAAACACAAACAGCAGAGCTGCTGCTCCCCTCCTGGTGACAGGAGCCAGGGAGGTTTGTCCTGGCCAAACACAGGGGGAAGGGCTCTGTGTGTCTGGCTTGGACACATTTCTGAGATGTGTGGTGACCAAAAACGGGCTCAAGGACAGCACAGCTCTCAGTGTCACCAGTTCCCCCTGGACACTCAGATCCTGCCAGGACAGGAGCGTTTCCACAGCAGATCCTGCTGCCCAGAGAGCTCTCCACACAGAGAAAGGAGAAATTGGGCTCAGGGTCGGGAAACACCAGCAAAAGAAAGCACTTTTTGTGGAAAATGGTGCTCCCTTGTGAAGTTGGGAGGGGTCTTGGGAGCCAGGTGTTAAGGCTGTGGTGTTGGGGCAGCAAATTCACATCCCATGTGGGGTGGAGGTGCCCTGCATCCCGGAGCAGCAGGCACTGGCAGGGCTGGGTGCCCACCCACCCCTGCAAGCACTCTCCACGCTGGCAGCTTCCATCCCCACAGCTGTGAACAGCTTTTTACTTTGGATTTTTCCACGGTGTCCAATCTGGGGCAAAGGAAAGAGGCACCGGCTGCAGTGAGGCTCTCACAGCGCAGGGAAACCGAGGGAGAGAGGGGAGAGAAACAGCTAAATGAGCTCTCCTGGGGCTGGACCTCAGCAGGCCCAGGAGGTGAGGCCACATCTCCTGCCTCCTTGCTCCCCTCAGAGCCGTGTTCCCAATGGGCAGACAGAGCAGGCCCATAAATCTGGAGCTGTGAGTGGGAATCTCTGGGAATGGCTGCCTGGAGCCGTGTCCACAGCACAGCACCTGCCCTCTGCAGGACGGATAAAACTCCTTCCTTCCCTCCCTGCAGCTGAGGTGCCCTGTTTATGCCCTCCCGCTGCCCCAGGCCTGTCCTGTTCTGTGTGTCACCGTCCCTGATGTCACTCCTGGAAAAGCACAAGGCAAACAGGAGCACAGCCCCGGCCAGGGCTGACAGGGAGGCAATATTTGCTCTGCTGTTTGTTTCCTGAGGCCGGGGAAGATGGATGGGAGGGCAGGCGTGCTGCTGACGAGCCACCCTTGCCTTGCCAAGCCCCTCTCTCTGCTCAGTGTGGGGGTGAGGACACAGGGCTTGTCCAAGGCTGGTTACAGCAGAGCCCTCCTGGCCTGACCCCACCACTGCTGACCCAGAGAACATCTGAGGGTGCCAGACCCCCCCTTAGGGTTATTTTCCTGCTGAATATCAGGTGGCTGAGGCTGGGTTTCCCTTAGCCAGGATCCTTTTATTTCACTGGACTTGGTGCCCTCAGAGTGAGCTGCAGAAAGGGGGGAGCAAGCAGAGCCAAGTACAAGGGGTCCTCCTAAACACCCTTGGCTTTCTGCTTAAATATTGGAGGCAAAGTCCTTGCACCGAGTTCAGAAGTAACAGAAATCCCCAAAGCTCTGCCACAGCCCTCTCCAGTGTGCTGTGAGTGGTTTTCTGGCTGTTCTTGGCCTTGCATCCTCGCTCACACCTCCTCAGCCTCTGCGGATGCCTTCACTTTCCACAAACCCCCGTCCTTGACCTCTCCACAAGGTTTTCTCTTGGCTGCTGTCATCCGAGGACATTTCCCCCTCCCTTTTACCAGAAAGCAGCACAACTGCTCCATACAGTGTCTCTCAAGTTTATTGTGTGTGCTGGCACACAGCAGATGGGCTCCATGCCTGCAGAGCTGTCCAGTGCAAGGTCACCAGCCTTGCCCTCACAGATAACATCTGCATGGACACATTCCTCCTCTGCTCCTCAGAGGGCACACAGCTAGGGATGGCAGTGGGAATCTCACAGGGACACGAGGAGACACTGGCAGGTTTGCACAACCACGGGGGATTTTGTTAGTCCTGAAAGAGCTTGCTGCTCTCCCCCAAAGTACAGGGAATTCTCCTTAATGAGCCCTCTGGAATTTGGTGGGTTGGAGTCAAAGCCCACCCAGTGCCACCCCTGCCATGGACAGGGACACCTTCCACTGTCCCAGGGTGCTCCAAGCCACAGCCTGTCCTGGAACACTTCCAGGGATAGAGCAGCCTCAAATTCTCTGGGAAACCTTCTGTGGGAATGCTCTGTGTCTGGTGGTGTCCCCAGAGGATGAATCCCCACGGGACAGCAGCATGAATCTGCTCCTTTATCTCTGCTTCCTTTCCCCAGCAGCTTTCAGCAAATCAGAGAAGTCAGATGCCATCAGCACCTGCAACTCTTCTCCTTTGAAGCACGTTGGTGACTTGGAGAGTGCTAAAATAAAAGAGAACAAGAGGTTAATAAATCTTCCTCCCAGCAGCGTCCATCCCAGTGTCCTCACCCCTTTCCTGACCCTGCAGAGAGAGGTGACACCCACTCATCATTCCTCAGCCCTGCTTTGAGCTGCCTCCTCTCTTTCTGGGGGAGGAAGAGGTGGCTGTGTCTTGGAGAAGGGGAATCACTGCACAGATGGGTTATGGAAGGGGAAATCTGCTCAGGCATCCGTCTGAGTGGTGATAGAGCTGCTGCCCCAAGAGATCTCTGTGCTCCCTCGGCCTGGCAGGTGTGAGTGTGGTTTATGGGGCCCAGAGAGCCCAAATCCACACCTGCACTCTCTGGGGCCATGCCCTTCCTTCTCTTCCTCTCACTGCCCAGCCCCTGCTCTGCATCCAGCACCCAGACCCGACCTTCCCTTTCCTTTGCTCTTCCCAGGCTGTTTTCCAGGAGCGCAGCTGGGCCCTGGCAGGGATCTGCCATCCATTAATTACCTGAGTGCATGATGGGTGTCAGCATCCCGAAGGGATTTGGGAACAGCGCTGAGAATGATGAAGGGCTGGGAGGCAGTGATTTATTGGTGGGAGATTAAAGGAGTTAAATATGAGAAGCTCAAGTGAGTGATGGTAAAGGAGAGTCTGAAGCCTGTGCAGCGTGGTTTGAAGGGTATGGACACCCAAGAAGAAGTGGTGGCATTGCTGAGATGGGCGATTTCAGGGCAAAAAGCCCTCAGAAAGCTCAGGGCAAGCTTGGGAATTGCCCTTTGCCAGCCTGAAGTTATCAGGGTCCACACCTCCAAATTCACTCCTCTAATCTCAGTGCAGGAAGGATTTCTGGCTGTAATCAAGCAGAGACATTATCAGAAGGGCAGGCACTCAGTTGTCCCCCAGTGCCCCGAGTTTGTCTGTGCTCAGCACCGTGGCATCCCCTGAGCCCCAGGGACCCCTCAGGACCCCAGGGAATTGTCCTGGTGCCAGCACAGCTGGTGAATGCCAGGCAGGGGCACAGAGAGCAAAACCTGCTTTCCTCTGGAGCACTCCATGGTGCTGTCAGAACCTGCTGGGTCAGAAACTCCAGTTTGTTTGTGCTGGCCAGGTACTGCCTCTGCAGAGTTATCCAGGCTGGAAAAACCCTTCCTGTGAGGGTGCTGAGGACTGACATGGGTTTCTCAGGGTGCTGGGAGCACCTGGATCCCTGGCAGTGCCCAAGGCCAGGCTGGACACTGGGGCTGGGAGCAGCCTGGGACAGTGGAAGGTGTCCCTGCTGCCCATGGCAATGATTTTGGGAATCAAGGATTTTGCTGCCAAGGGAATGATTTTGGCTCCCAAAACCCTGTGATCCCATGAAAATCCTCTCAGGCAGGGCTGCTAACAGGATCCAAAGGAGTTAGGGAGGGGCTGTGCTTCCTTCCAGGTGGAATCCTGGTTGGGTGCCCTGCAGAAATGCTCGTTCCCAGCAATGCTGGCTGTGCTGCCTCACCTGTGCCCCCCGTGCCATTGAACACTCAATAAAAAACCTGCTAATGACATCCCTGGTGTCACTGGGTGTGGCTGAGGGGCACTGCCAGCTCCTCCAGGGGCTGTGCAATTAAGCATCCTGCTCGGTGCTAATTACCCCAAACTTCTGAAAGGTTAAAGGAAAAAAGTGTCCAAGTTTTTCTGGTTTTTAATCTTTTTTCTTTCCTTCAAAATGTTTGTGCCTTTTAAACCAATGCTAATGATACATTTTTTTTTAATGGACAGCATTTTATCAATACAGACAACTGGGACTGGGATGCCAATTAAAGCCAGGGAGAGAAGTACAGCTGTAGCAGAACACCTGGTTTTTTTCCCCCCGAAAAATTATGACATCAATTTAATTGCAACTTTCCAATCCATTTTCCCTCCAATTAATCTAAAGTGCTCTATTCTTAGGAGGATTTTGGAGCTGTGAGAAAGCAAGTCAATAACCTGCTTTCTGACCCTCTCCTAAACTGCTAATGACTTTTTTTTTTGTTTTATCTCCATTTTAATGGATGATGGGCACAGTCAGAAGCTGGTTAGGAAATTTCCCCAGGCTCCTGCAGCAGGCATGAGGTCCTGCCCCACGTCATGCCGCTGTCTGTGCCATTCCCTTGGATCCCCTCGTGGAAATCCCTCCTCCAGGGAGCATTTCTGTCGTTTGTAGCTGCCAGCTTTGGTCCTGGCCCAAAGCCACCTGAGAGGGATCCCTGGAGCAGCAGGAGGGACGTGGGGAGGTCTCAGGGCTGGAATTCCTTGGGGGTTCACACACTGGGCGCTCACACACTTCCCAGGAGGGCAGCCTGCAATTAGCCACGCTGCTTAATTGCTGTGCCAGCCTCAGCCCGTGCCAGCCAGGGCCTCTCCAAATCACCATGGAATGTTCTGGCTCTGCACAGGACGCCCCCACAGTCCCACCCGGGCATGGGAGTGCCTTGTGAGCTCCTGAACTCCAGCTCAAGGAGCATTCCAGTTCCCTTCCCCTCAGGAATTCTCGGTCCTCACTCAGTGGCAAGCACAGGGAGCAGCTCAGCAGCCTTTTAACCTTTGCTGCCTCCATCTCTCAGCTCCTCCAGCTTTTCCAGCTCCTGGATCATTCCCATAACTCTTCCCCGCAGCCTGTGCCATTTATCTCCCTGCTCTCTCAGAGCCTGCAGCAGGAGCAGATCCATCACTGCAGAATTCCTTTCCAAGGAGTGCAGCTGACAGAAGCTCCCTGCTCCTCGTGTTGGGAAAATTAATCCACAAACACCAGAGGTTTATGTCCCAAAAGGAGACAGAGGAATCCTTTTTCTTCATTCCAATAAAGGGAGAGGCCATGGGGCATCCCCTGGGATCTCTCACAGTTTTGGAGGACGCAGCCTCCTTTTTATCCCAATGTCCCAGCCACATTTCCCTTCTCTCTTTCCCCATTTCTGAGGTACTTGAGAGGTACAGACTCCCTAATACACCTGATACAGAAGATTTCCCTCTAATGTATAACCTTCCCTTTTAATTTTTAATTCTTATGGAATTTAGGGGCTTTCCCCCATTTCTGAGGCACTTGAGAGGTACAGCCTCCCCGGTACACCTGATACAGAAGATTTCCCTCTAATGTGTAACCCTCCCTTTTAATTTTTAATTCTTACGGAGTTTAGGGGTGTTTCTTCCCCATTGTTTCTTTCATCTTTCAATGTCCAATTTCATTTATCAGCAAACCCAAAGTTTATTTACAAAAGCAAATATCTTTTTCCATTCATCATCCTTCCCATTGTTTCTTTTATCTCCCAGTGCTGGTTTCACCTCCCAGCAGCCCCACAGCTTGTTTGGAAAGACAAATCCACCATCCCTCTCACTGGGCAGCTTTTTCCCCTTGGCACTCCCCCCAGAATGGGTCCCCCTGAGGTGTGGGGTGCTCCAGCTCCTGGGCAGTCCAGTCTGGGGGTCTGGGGGACCAGATCAGCCCAAAGCAAGGCTGGGCAGCACCAGTGAGCTCGGTGTCTGAGCTCTGCACTGCACCCCTCAAACCAGAGCAGTTTGGGTCTAAGGGACCTGGAGGCTTCAGCTGGGTCGGAGCCAAGAATTCCTGCAGGAATCCCCCAAAGCAGCAGAGTGGCCCAGGGGAAATGGGGTGTGAGAGCCTGGGAGATGGATCATGGGAATAACACACGAATCCCAGGGCTTTTCCAGGACTCCTTTACCAATAATAAACCTTTACCTTTCCTTTACCAGGAATAAAGTGCTGTGGGTACCAGGAGACTCATGCTGGCTTTTCCCATGGGATACAATTTGTCCACAGTCCAGCTGCTTCATCCCACAGCTGTGAGGGCCTGGGGAGCCTTCCTGGAGCCCTCCCTGCTGGAGCCCTCCCTGCTCATCAGGGACATCTCCCAGGGCTCGAGATTCCTCACCCAGGACTGAGAGACCCTTCCTTGCCCAGGGGAGAGAGGCCCTCTGTGCCCAACAGACACTTGCTGAGGCTCTGAATTAGCAGTAATTAATCCCCATGGTTAATTCATTTAGGCAGAAATCCCTGTCCGAGTCTGAGCCCAAGCCTGGAGCTGGTCCCAGCTCAGCTCCATCAGGATTTTGGGCAGTGAGGGGCTCCACTCAACAGCGGGGTGTTCCTTACCCTTCTGTGCCTTCAGCCTCTGTGCAAACCCTTCTAAATCAATCCCAGCTTGATTTCCCTCTGTGAGTTCCACCCCTGCGGGCAGTGACAGTGACCCTTGCCACTGAGCTTTCTTCAGCTGTGTTTTTCCAGGTTTATACCAAACCCACTTCTGCCAACACCTTTGATGGGGATTCCTTCAGGGCCCCTGAGCTGCAGAGCATCCCAAAAAAAGGGGTCAGTGCCATGAAACCCCTCCTGGCTGAAGGCTGACTGAGCCCCTGCCTCTCTGTGTCCCTGCTCAGCCCCGGGCTGTGTGCTGGGAGCTGGGAATGCTGTCCCTCCTGCCTGTCCTTGCTGTAATTTCAGGCCGTGCCAGGCAGCTCCGTGCTCCCCCTTGGCAATGACCTTGTGCATAATTGAACACTGCCATTGTCTCCTCAGAAATGACACCTCCTGTTCTCCTGGGCCCGGATCACTGCCACGGCTGTCACCTGAGCTCCCTTGGGCTGTCCTTGAGATGCTGAAACTGGAGCCAGCAGTGCAGCCCTGGCTGTGAGGGGAGCAGTGCCACCGTTGTGTCCCCTCCTCTCGGTGCCAGCCCTGCAGAGACCACCCAGAGGTGTGGGCATGCCTGGGGAGGGCACATAAAGCCTGGTGGATGGCACAGGGATGGCACAGCTGCTGCAGTGCCGCTTGCAGGAGTCCTGGAGTCACAGCCTGCTCTGGCACCTGGGAGAGCTCAGCCACGGGCAGGGACACCTTCCCCTGGATCAGGCTGCTCTCACAGGCTGTCCAGCCTCTCCCAGAATATTTTCCAGGGATCCAGGGGCAGCCACCACCTCTCTGGGCACCCTGTGCCTCCCCACCCTCAGCATAAAAATCCTCATGTCTGGTCTGATTCATCCCTCTTTTCATTTAAAGCCTTCCCCCCTTGTCCTCTCACTACAGGACACAGCAAAATGTCTGTCCCCATCTTTCTTAAGCCCCTTAGGTGTGGAAAGGCCAGGAGGACACTGTGCTGCTTCCCAGAAGGATCATGGATGAGTGGATCTCCAGACCCAGCCCTGGAAGTCCCAGGGACACTGCTGTCACAGGAAGGGAGGCTGAGGAGCTGTGACAGGAGGGACAAAATGAAGATGCTCCCGAGGTGGGATGCACCATTTGTCTGTGCCAGCAGCCCTCACATTTGTCAGAGCTTAGAGACAGACACAAGTGATGCAGGGAAAAAACCCAGCAGTGGGAAGCAGTTGGGAGCTGTGGGAACAAAGCAGCTCGGTTTGACTCTCTGCTCACAAAGGAAATCTTCAGAAATCACCAAACCCCATTTTTTTTTTTTTGGTGATGATTCTCTAAATTAATGAGTCTGGAAATTTCATGAGCCTGTGCTGCAGATTATTATTGGGGAGCTGTTTTCCATTAAAATCACATCATGTATTTGGAGGGTTTTTAAAGGGAAATAAAAATAAAGCTATTTACAGAGTGCCCCAAATTTTACACTCTTCAGGCTGTTTTAGCTCCAGGCAAAGATTTCTTAGGGTCAAATTTCCACCCAGGTTAAGTTTTGTAGTTCACTGAGGGTACCTTGAAAGCCCCTGTATCAGGTCTCAGTGCAAGGCAGCCTCTCAGGGGGCTCCAGAAGATTTTGGCTGCAGCTGGACCTGTTTGTGCCTTTATTTGTGGAAATCCCCAGTGTCCCCAGAGCTGGCCTGCCCCAGCGTGGCCCAGTGCCCAGGCACCAGCTCCCTGCAAGCTTCTCCTTCTCCTCTCCTCCCCTAACCCACAGCAGAGAGATTATTTTCATTCAGAGCAGACCTGCTCAGAGCTGGCTGGAGCCAGGACAGCAATGGAAGCAGGAGGAAATGGAATATTTTTATTCCTGCAGTGTCACCAAACCTCCAGCTTCCACCTGGGGAGCAATGAGGTCGGTGCTAAGGAGTTCACACAAAGACAAAAAAGTCACCTGAGCTGGAAAAAACCTGTACAGGATGGAGGATTTACCCCAGCCAGGCTCACCCTTGCAGCCTTTAAGCATCCATTCCCATCCACACCCATCCAACCAGGACAGAACCAGGCTGCTGCTCTGTGTAATTCCTTTGGAAATGAGGAAGATGATGGACCAGAGGAAAGTAAAGGCTGAGAGGAGTACACATGTCCTGTGCTCTTTCTAAAGCTGGACCCTCTCTGCTCCCCAGGCTTTGCCCACCTGGGCTGGCAAAAAACCTCACAGGAAGGAAAAACCCCCAGGAAGGGAATCTTCCCCCATTCCTCTTGCTCTTCCCTCCGTGCTTGTTGTCTCCCTGCCATCGATATTTTGGATTTCCCACTGAGCCACTTGCAGAGGTCAGGGATATCCCTGGATTTCAGCCTGGGGCAGGAGGGCCACCCCCATGCCCGGAGAGGCACAGGGACGTGTCCCTGGCCTTGGAGGAGCTGCAGAGCCACACCTGGCACTCACAGGGTGCAGCTCCTGCCTTCTTGGAGCATGGCCCTCCACCAAATTCTCATGAAAGGTTTTCCTATTTCCCTGGGCTTATTTCAACAACAACAACAACAACAACAAAAGCAATTTCCCAGTCGGTTTTAGTTCTTTTTGATATGCTGCCTTTATCTTTGGTGCTTTGTGGTGCTAAATAGCTGCTGCATTTCACACCAGGAGAGCACAAATCCCTGCATTTCTGCCCCAAAAGGGCAGAAATAAACATGGATGTAGTCACAAGTGAAACCACTCGTTCTATTTTTGTCTCCCTTATCTCTGGCACTCCAACAAGATTTCTCCTGAGCCTTTCTTCTCCTTGATCTCGCGTTTTTCTGTTCCCATCATCTTCTTATCCTCTTTTCTTCCTACCCCGGGTTTCTGGAGTCTCTGCCTTTTATGCACAAAGCCGGCAGCTCTCTTTAATCAAACACAGCAATTAAGAAACTCTCAATTACAAGTGTCACCCGTGTCATGATTTATTCCTGGCTCCGGGACTTTGAGTTCACTTGTTATTGCTGTGTCTGGAGGAGTCTGAGGGGAACCAAGTGCAGGGAGCTGGATGGCAGCTGCCCCCAGGAGCAGCAGCCCCAAATCCTTGCTGGGATGTTTCTGTGTCACTGGGAAGGAGCTGATTCCCTGGGGAGCCAGCACTAGCAGCCACAACAGAAGCATCTCATTTCTTCTTCTTTTTTGAACTTTTTTTTTTTTAATTTTTCCCCTCCAGAAAGTAGGAATCCTACACCTAGCTTCTTCCCTTTGTGGAGGAGAAGCGTGGAAGTGGAATTATCATTTATTAATCTCACAATTAAAGCCCCAGAGCTCTCTCTGCACTACACCACAGGATCCTGCAGGAATGGGAGGGCACGGAGGCCACTTGCTCAGGGCTGTGTGACAAAGCCCCCAGGAGCCTGGCTGAAGAGCAGGGAGGAGGCACAGTCCAAAAGTCCTTTTCAGGCTCGTCCAGCAGCTTTCCCCAAAGCTGGTGTGGTCCTGGTGAGCAGGAGGAAGGGTGCAGAGAGGAGGAGAGTCCCTGTCCCCCAGCCTGAGCTCCTTGGTGACATTGGTGCTATTTCCTGCCCTCCTGTGATTTGCCTGGCATCCCCCTGAAGGTTCCCATTTCTCCTTGGCTTGATTGATGCACTGCAGAGGATCAGTGGAGCTCGCCCCATCCATCCTGGCTGTGACAGCCACACCACCTGCAGGGCTCCTCTGCAGGAGCCTGCTGGGGTCAGCAGCACGGGGCACAGCTCCAAGTGCCCTGCAGGGAGCAGGGAAACCTCCTGGGACAGCCTGGGGACAGGAGCAGGGCCCTGGTGAGGGGCTCTCACTCCTGCACTCAGCCACCAAGGGAAGTGGGGACAGGGCTTGTAGGAGTGACAGGACAAGGGGCAGTGGTTTTGAACCAAAGGAGGGGGGATTCCCACCAGGAACAAGGCAGAATTTCTGTGATGAGGGTGGGGAACATTGGAACAGGTTGTCCAGAGAGGTGGGATCCTGTGATGCTGTGATGCTGTGACCCTGTGGTGATTCTATGAGAGTCATGGAACAGAATCACAGATTCTGGGGTTCATGGGCTGGAAGGGACCTTAAATACCACCTTGTCCCACCCCTGCCAAGGCCTGGGACACTTCCAGGGATCCAGGGGCAGCCACAGCTTCTCTGGGTACCCTGTGCAGGGCCTCCCCACCCTCCCAGGGAAGGATCCCTTCCCGTATCCCAGCTAACCCTGCCCTGCAGCAGGGGTGCAGCCTTGTTCTCACCCATGGATTGCCCTGTGGTGGGGATTATCTCTCTGCCAGCCCACCAACCCGGTGTGTTTTTATTTGGAGTGCAGAGAGCCAAGCCCATGTCCTGTTCCTGTCTGCAGGGCCTGTTCCAGCAGCCCTTGGCTGTTCCTGGTGTTTGGGGGTGCTGGAGGTGGTGGATGCTCCCTCTTCACATTCCCTCTGTTTGTTTGTTTGCTTGTGTTCAGTTATTTCTCCTGCCCTACTCATTATTATTTTGCATGTTTGCTGCCCAATTTCTGCCTCCTTTCCCATTATTTAACCATACCCAGAGCACGAATGGTGCCCACTGGCTCAAGAGCTGCCTCTAAATTAAAGCTGCACGTTTGTGGGGGCCACAGGAGATTCGAGGTGTGTGTGAAAGCTTGCAGCACCTCCCAGGACTGGGACCAGCACCAGCAGGGGCTTTATCTTGAACTTTGTTTTGCTCCATGCAGCTGGAATGTCTGCTGGCCTCAGGAACGGGGTGGGTGGTGCCAGCAGCACTGGGGGGCACGGCCAGGGCTGGCACAGGGGTGGTGGAGGCTGCCCAGGGGATCAGGGTTACCCGTTTGGGATGCTGTTCCCTGCACAGACACCCAGCTTGAGCTGCCACAGACTCCCGGCTGCTTTTTAGGCACTGCTAAAAAGTGTCAGAGGTTCCCTGCAACCTCTGTTCCCACAGCGTCTTCTGCAGTGGCTCCCCTGAGGAATGAGAAATGCAGGAAGCTTCACAGCTGGGACTTGAGGGATGGACATTCCAGCTGTTAATCACAGCCCTTTTTTTAAACCCCAGTTTCCTGGAAACTGCAAAGCTGTGACTTCCTTTGGGCTTAGTTGTCACACCAGCAGGGCCCAGAGAAAGCCCTGTGTGCCTGAATGCCCTCAGGCCAGGTGAGCCCAGCCCTGGGACAGCTGGTGGTGTCACCCTGCTGCGCCCCTGCTGCTCCTGCTGTACGAGCAAGATTCAGCGTGAGACCCTTGGGATAGGAAAGGGACATTTCCTTTAGTCCAGCTGAATTCCAGGCTCTTGCTCCTGGATTTCCCCCAGTCCCCCTCTGCTGCCCACAGTTCTGCCAAGGCCAGGGTGCCTCAGTCTGCTCAGGACCGTCCAAGGCCTCCAAAATATCTAGGCCTTTCCATCTTTCTTTGTTTGCTATAACAAATAGCTGATGGAAGGGGGTGTGCACCTGGTGCCTTTTGCCTTAAAATCTTAATTTGGCTTTTGTGAGTCAGGCCCAGGTGGTGCCATCTCCTTGCTCTGGGGCTGATCCTCATGGACCTGTCCTGTCCCGGGGCTCTGGGGGCTGTACCCCATCAGGCACGCTGGGAATTGAGTCTCCCCAGTGTTCCCAGTGTTCCCAGTTTGATTGCCACCAACAGTGTCTCCATTTCTCAGCATGCCATCCCTATCCTCCTGGATTTACTGTTCCTGCACTGCTCTCACACACAGGCAATTCCCATCTTCCAGACCACAGGTTTTGGGGTGTCTCATTATTTGTGCCCAGCCCGTGCTCCAGAGCACTCCTGCAGTCCCAAGAAATCAGAAACTGTGGGGGGAGAAGAAAGATGAGCACAGAGAGCCAAAGCTTCATTTGGAATGGACACATTCAGTGCAAGTTGGACACTTTCAGTGGCCAATGTGTGATTAGGTCATGGCACTGGGACAAACAGGAGATGGGGAGGGTGGAAAGGGAAGCCTTTTTTCACAGCAGCTGTGAGAGCAAGAAGAATTCAATAGCAAGTTTATCCAGAGGAAGTTACTTTTTCCTGAGTTTGCTCAGAAAGTTGTACCAGTGTGCAGAGCTTGGAACCACCTCAGGTTCTGCTCTCTTCAGCAAATGCCATTCTCACTTGAAAAATGAGGAGACAGGGATTAGAATCCTTTGTCAGTGCTGTGTGAAAGCATTCTGTCCTTCAGCACCCTGGAAGCACCAGATGAGGCTGGGCTGGGGCTGGGAGCAGCTCCAGCTCTCATCACCTCTGCAGGATAAAGGATGCTCTTCCCTGGCCACAAGCACTCCAGAACCCTCAGCAGCTAGCTCCTGCAGCTCCACTGCAAGTCCATTAAACCTCAGAGATGAATTCCATATTTCAGGAGTAATCATTACTCAACCTGTCTCTAAGCACAGGAGATAATTCCTGATTTACTCTGCTCTGTTTGCTTGGACCTTCGAGAGGGCACAGCTGGAGGAGATGCACTTGGCAATAAGCAGGAAACTTACTCAATTCAGCAACATGGGGAGATAATTTTATGCCTCCAAGTGCAAGGGGTCGTATCTTCTCCTCACAGGACAGGCAGAGAACTGTGGTGAATGCCAATTTAATTTAAAGGGACAATATGAGCCCAAAACTCTTCTGTTCCGTTATGAGCCGCTGCCACATCCCCTTTCTCACAGGGCAGACTTTGCACCCCAGCCCTCCTTCCCCAGCCCCACTGTTTTGCCCTTGTAAATCCCAGTATTATCCATTTCACACCATTTCTCCAATCTGCTCTGAAGGATTTGGATTCCAGTCCAAAGCACTCGCGACCGTAAGCAGAAATTTTATTAGCTCCTGCTTCTCTCATCGTCCAAGTAATTAATTAAAATATTGATTAGTCCTAGAGACAGGACAGACCCTGGTGAGATTCTTGTAGATAAATCCTTTTGGGCAGGCAGCAAACTACCTGCAGCTCCTGGAGCTGGAGCTTTCCAATTAAGCCTGGTTTTTCTCCTCTTTTTCTCCCCTCTGCATAATTCCATCTGGCTGGTAATTGGTTTATGGGAACAAGGTGGGACAGGGTCAAAATGCTTCCTTCAGTCAGGAAGGAAGCTTGCCCAGGTGGGACAGGTGCCTGCCTGAAGGAGAAATGAAATACTTTGCTGAGATCTGTGTGAGACAATCCATGACACCCCCATCCCAGTGGCTGCACGTGGATGAGTCTCCTCTTCAGCATCTTTCCAGGGACCAGCACTGGGCTGGGTCTGGATCTGCCTGTCTGCTCTGTTTTCCCCTTCTGAGATCCCTGGAAACCTCCAGTTTCTGGGAATTGTGGTTTTAATTGGTAGCATTTCAGTGATTCCTTGTCTCGTCTTTCCAGTGTTCCTCTGGGAACTTCCCAGGTTTTCCTGAATTCAGTGTAACATCTACGGGGTTGTTTTCCTTCCTCTTCCCCAGCCTGAGGGCTGCATTGCACCCCCAGCTCTGCCTCAGTCCCAGCCACAGCAATTCTCTGTCTTGTGGCTGCAAGCTGTGTCTCCTCAGCCAGCATTTCCTGGGAGTAGATTTCAGGTTGCCAGAGGCAGCTCCAGTGAGTTTTAGGAGAAACTTCCAGTGGGTTTTGATTCATGTTTTGCTGGCCCCCTGCAAACAGCCACAGAATCCACCTGAGACCGTCCCTATCCCCTGGAAAACCAGCAGCAAAGCAGGAGAAACCTCTGGGTCTGGCTGCAGCAGTGGCCAGGAGCACTCCAGGGGGAGATCTGGCTGAGCTGAACACACTGAGGGTGATTTAAAAGCTTCAGCTTTGCACTTTTTCCAGAGGAATGGGAGTTGTGCCTGGCTCTAAAGCAGCTCTTGGCTCTGTAAGTGCTTCGGGTCCTTCCCTCCAGCTCTAATTCCTCCCCTTGACCCTGTGCAATTCTCACCAGCCCTAAAGGCACCGTTCTGCCTCCAGGTCTGTGGCCCCTGGTACCACAAAGTGCTGCATGAAAACATCCAGTGCTCCAGTTCCAGGAAGTCCATGAGTCCTGGCCCAGCTGGATTAGCTCCTGTTAACCCCACAATGCAATTCCTGGCTGGTGCCCAAGCTCTACCCTTCAGAGCTCTGTACATTCTCTTTCAGGCTGTCTGCAGGGAAGATCTCCTCTGGGGAGAGCCTGCAAACGGCACAGGGTGGATTTTCCTGCCTCTGCCCCTTCCTTTGCTTCCTTTCTCTGCAGCCCTCCTACCTGCCTGCCCCTTGCTCTGCATCAAACACTGCTCCTGCTGCTCCCTCGCTGCTGCCAGCCCTTTCATATTCCCTGGGCTTTTCATGGGAGCAGCCTTTCCAAACTGCCTCTCTTTCATCCTCCCTGGCAAGCCAGTCCCTTTCAACCGTGTTCTTAAAGAGCACAGGGGAGGGGATGGGGAAATGGGGGTTTATTTCTCTTTTTAGAAACTCCAGCCCAAATGGAAGGAAATTGCCAGAGCAAAAGCAGAGTAACAAGCCTAGAGCTAAGACACAGCTTGCAGGTGCCTTGGATGGTTATCCCCAGGGATCTGTCCTCTGCTGGAGGGGTAACGAGGGAAGGAGGAATTCAGGCTGTGCCAGCCCGTGCCAGACCTTTCTGTGGTGTGATGGGAGTTTTCCAGGTGGAAAATGAGCGTGCAGCCCTGAGCCCAGCAGTGAGAAGGGGCTGGCAGTGAGATGGCCGGGCCATCCTGCAGGCCCCTGTGCATCCATCAGGATCCCAACCAGGCAGCAGAGGGATGTGCAGCCTGCCTGCCTCCTGCAGCAGCACCACAGGCAGTTGAACTCCCTGTTTATTTTGGGACAGGGTTCAGTTATCCCCTTTCCCCCTTCTTTCTGTGAATGGAACCACTGCTTTCAGTGGCTTGAGGGGCTCTCAGAAAGGCTGCACAGCCCTCAGGGGCTCCAGTGGGATGGGGGAGAGAACCATGGAATGGTTTGGGTTGGAAAGGCCTTAAAGCTCATCCCTGCCATGGGCAAGGACACCTCCCACTACCCCAGGCTGCCCCAAGCCCCATCCAGCCTGGGCTTGCACACTTCCACAGCAAAGAATGGAATCCGTGGCAGATTCCTGGCAAAGCACACTGCAGCTCCCCACTTCCCACGCCATTGGAGCAAGTTGTGCAAATTGTGCTGCTGTTTGTTTGTTTGTTGTGGTGTGGAAAGTACCTTGGAGTACTAGGGATCAGCTGAGCACAGCAGGATAGTGCCTGGGAGCCAAGGCTTGTGCTCAGCCAGGAAAGAACCTTCTTCTCCAGGGATGCCACAGATTCCTGGGCTGCAAGGAGCTGCAACACCCCATCTCCTCCCTGCTCCTGCCCTAAGAACCTCATCCTGCTGCTTCAGCAACAGACACTGCCTTGCAGGGCTTTGGAAAAGAGGATAGAGCAAAACTCTCCTGGTTTTGGCTTTCTGAAGGTCGTGGTCAGCAAATGCTCCTCGTCCTTCCCTGGATGGCTGCACCTACACCCCTGCAACATCCACGCACTCCTCTGCCTTCCAGAACCTTCTCTGAAGCCAGACATTGCTTCTTCAACAGGGCTGTAAACTCTCAGCTCGGTGAACATGAGGCACTGCACAAAAATAGGAAAAAAACCCTGACCCAAACCCCTAAAAAATTCCAATCACCCTCCCAGTCTGCACTGAGGTAACTGGGTCCCTCAGAATGGCCGGGCAAACAGTTGGGGAAACAGCTAAATTCAGTCACTTCACCACAGGCCTGCTCCCTTCCCTTCTCTGCACACCCAGCCCTTCCCAGGGGATATCTGCCAGGGCAACAGGAGGGAGTGAATGTTCCCCTCCGTGTATTTCTTTTCTGCATATTTGGATTGAATTTACAAGTTTTGTTTTCTCTACTAAATTCCATCCTGGAGCCAAAAATGACAAAGTTCCCCAGTGGCTGTGGCTGGGTAACACAATTCACTCCTGGGTGGGAAGGAGCTCCAGGATGGGAAGAATGCAGGAAACAGAGGCAGCTGTACCAAAATAGGGCCAGGCTGGACTTCCACCCCATAATTACAGACAGATTCCCCTTCAGGGAGCCCAGGGCTGCGTGGAGCTGGGCTCAGATGGTTTAGCCACAAGCTTTACCCAGTCTGGAGAGCGCTCCAACCTCATCCTCTGATCCTGGGGAAAGTTCTGCCCTTCTCAAACTGCAAAACCAGGAATGCACCTGAACTCCCACATGCTTCAAGCACTGACCATCAGAAAGTAAGTGCTGATAACACAGAAAATAAGAATTATAAATATCAGTCACAGAGATCTGCAGGGTCAGTACAAAACCATTTCTTAAAAATGATTTATTTATAAAAAAAGCACTCCACAAAACCCTTCATGTTTATGGTTTCTGCTCAGTGCTGGCACCACTGAGACAGCCAGCAGGAAAAACTGCTTTGTAGGACATAAAACCAGGAGGCTGCAGAGTCCACAGGCTAAAGAGTGAGGACTAATCCATGTGAAGGAGCAACCTGCACCCCCGAGGAGGAGAACAACGTGTGGATGGATCCATGCAGTGCAGGCAGAGTCCATCCCAGCCAGGACAGCAGGAAGCAGCCCGGATCCAGCACTCCAAGCATCCACTCTGCACAGCTCGGCTGCGGGCTGATTCACCTCCCCAGCACGGACCACAATCCACATTTCGCTGTCACACTTTGGATTCCGGGCTCTTTGTGGACTTTCCCGCCAGTTTCTCCTTCTCTGGCTCTGCCTTTGTCTCCTCTGCCTGGCTGGCTTCCCTCTCCTGCTTCCTGAGGATCACATACACGGCCACGAAGCACAGGAAGGCGCCCACCTCGAAGAAGAACTGCAGCCCCAGATACCTGTGGGTGCAGACACAGCGGGTCAGGGCAGCAGGGATGTTCCTGAGAGCTCCAAGCAGCACCCCTGGGACTCTGGGGAGGCTGTTCCAGGCACGGCCTCTGCCCCAGAGCAGGGAGCTGTCCTGGAGTCACCCTCCTGGAGTGACCCTGGAGTGACCCTCCATGATCCAGGGGCAGGGGAGCATCCCTAGGTGTTCCCAGTGCTTGGCACAGGGTTTATCCTGGTGTCCCTGTGTCCCTACCTGTGCCTGAAGAGGGTATTGTCGTAGTATCTGCAGGCTGCCCTGCGCTCGCACCGCCTCTCCCACAGCACGCAGCTGGTGTCGATGGCGCTGCCGTACAGCACCGGGCCCGGCATCCATGCTGCAACAGCCACAGCGTCAGACTGGCCTGCCCTGCCCTCAGACACCCCAAAACAGGTACCAGGGGCCACACACACCCCAAAACCATGGTACTGGGGGCAACAGCCCAAACCATGGCCCCAGAGGCCACAGCCCAAACCATGGACCCGGGGGCCACAGCCACCCCGGAAACAGCCCTCAGGGACCGCAGGCACCATGGAAACAGCCCTCAGGGACCACAGGCTGAACCACGGTCCCAAGGGCCACAGCCACCCCAAAAACAGGCACTGGGGGCTACAGGTACCCTGAAAACAGGCCACAGCCCGAACCATGGACCTGGGGCCCACAGCCACCCCGGAAACAGGCCTCAGGGGCCACAGGCCGAACCACAGCCTCAGGGGCTACCGTCACCCCAAAAACAGGCCTCAGGGGCTAAAAACACCCTGAAAACAGGCCCCAGGGGTCACAGGCTGAACCACAGCTGCAGAGGCCACAGCCACCCCGAAATCAGGCCTCAGGGGCCACAGCCACCCTGAAAACAGGCTCCAGGGGCTCCAGGCTGAACCACAGCCACGGGGGCCAGAGGCCACCCCAAAAACAGGTCCCAGAGGCCACAAATACCCCCAAAAATATGGCCCCAGGGGCTACAGCCTGAACCATGGCCCCAGGGGCCACAGCCACCCCAAAAACACGGACCTGGGGCCCACAGCCTGAAAACCACGGCCCCAGGGCCCACAGCCATCCCGAAAACAGGCCTCAGGGACAACAGTCCAAACCATGGCCCCAGGGGCTACAGCAACCCCAAAACCACAGCCCCAGGGGCCACAGCCACCCTGAAAACAGGACCCAGGGGCTACAGCCTGAACCATGGCCCAGGGGGCTACAGCCACCCCAAAACCACGGCTCCAGGTGCTACAGCCACCCCAAAACCATGGCCCCAGCGACCAGGGATGGAGCCCTTGGAGCTGCCTTGTCTCATCCCCACCACGTGCCCCCAGACCCTGCAGGGCAGCATCTCTCCCTGCCCTGGGAAAGCCCTCTCCAAGAGCTGCCATTATTTTCCAGGAGGATATTTTAACACATTTCAATTTACCTAAAACTCTCAGCAGCATGAACTGTATGCCAACAGCAAATGATTTGTCTTCAGGCTGGATGCTCCTGAAAAACAAAATGGAACAAAATGCCCTCTGGCAATCCCTCCAGGATGGATGCTTCCCTCCCTGGCACAGCACCTCACCCACACACTCGTCCTTCAACCCAGCCTGCAAGGATCCCAGGGAGTTCCCATTCACATCACCAAAGCTGAAGAGGGTTCATTCATTAGGGCTGAACACTGCCCATGGCCTCTTCCTGGCCTGAAAATCCCGCCTGGCCCAGAAGAGCTTGGAAGTATCATTTACAGACTAAGACTAAGATGGCTTTCCCCTCTGCCTCAGCTTTACCCATGCTGGGCTCCAGCCCCACCAGCCTGGGCTCCCATCTAGGCTGGCTCCATCCTGCTGCCACCTGCAATCTAGGGCTGGTTTAGCCCCATCCAGGGCTGGTTAAACCCCCATCCAGGGCTGGTTTATCCCCCATTCAGGGCTGGTTTAGCCCCCATTCAGGGCTGGTTTATCCCCTATCCAGGGCTGGTTTAACCCCCAGTCCCGCAGCTGGCGAAATCCATCCCCTTGCCGCACAGACCCACTCTGGGTGCCCTCTGTGCCTGCCCAGGAGGTGCCCAAGCCGTGCCCACCTGAGGATGAGCATGAAGGAGGGCGTGTGGGAGGTGCTGGCCAGGATGCCAGCCAGGCAGGAGAGCACCACGAAGGGCACGAAGAGGTGGGAGCAGCCGGTGCCGCAGGGGCCCGGCCTGGCAGCGCCCGCCGCCCCGACGCAGCTGCAGCCCGTGTAGTTCTGCAAAGAGGAGACAGAGCACATCCACAGGCTGCTTCCAGAGGTGGAAGGGAACGCTGCCAGCTGACAGAGCCAAGGAGAGCAGGTAAGATTTGTCTGGGAATAATTAGCAGGAATTAGCACTCAGTACTTTGGGGAGAGCTCAGAGACACGTCCAGGGCTCCAGGAGAGCCGGAGAGGGACTGGGGATGAGGAACAGGACACAGGGAATGGCTTGCAGAGGGCAGGGATGGATGGGATATTGGGAGGGAATTCCTGGCTGTGCCACCTGTGCCAGGTGTTGTCCTGCTGCCAGCCCCTTCACCCCGGGCAGAGCTGCAGCCATAGCTCAGGGAGTGTTAAATCAAACATGTGCAACCTCACCTTTGAGAGAGGCTCATAAATATCTAGCACAGCCTTATAGCAAAGGAAAGATGCCTTGGGGTGATGAATGAGGAATTTTTCCATTTCTCTATTTTTTAGTCACAATTCTCTCTTTTTTATCTGTTTTAAACAAGAAACCTCTGGGTTGTTTTTTTTTTTATTTTAAAGAGACGTTTAAATAAAATGAGCATGATCTTTTGGTTGTCAGGGGGTGGCAGTTTGCAGAAGAGTGATCCCAGAGGCAGGGGCAGCTCGGGGTCTCCCAAAACCTCATTCCTACATCCAAGCTTACATGGTGCCCTCTGGGAGAGCTGCAGCAAAGCTGGGCGCACAACTGCAGGGTTTTCTGCAGCCTGGCAGGGCTCCTGGAAACCCTGGGACAGGGAAGGCAGCAGGCAATGAGTGCCATGAGTGAATTGTGTTGCCACAGGTCCCTGTACTGCTGAAAATGGTAAGAAAAGTGTAAAATTTCTAAGAAAGCAAGGGCTGGAAGAGGAGGCATGTCTGAGGAGGAGAGAAGTTGTTGGAAAGGATCTGCTGTACAAAAGGCAGGCACAGGGGTGCAGGAAAGCACATTTGGGATCGAGCTCTGGCAGAAAGCACAACTGTTATCAAAATGAAGCGCCGCTAATTAACCAAACGCTGCTGCGAACCGCCCAGACAGCTCCCCGCTGCCATCACACCCTGTGCCAAGAGTGCAGGAAAGCCACTCAACCTGCAGGTCAGGATTTGAGCGGCAGAGGCTTCCTCAGCTGGATCTGCTGAGCTGCACTGCCAGCAGAACAACCGCCAGCAGAGGAAGGCAGGAGCAAAGCCCTGCACGGTGACCCCGCACTCCACTCCCCTGTCCCACAGGCACTCAGGGCAGCCCAGTGGGCCAGCAGGGCCAGCTGTGGGCAGCTGTGACTCACCAGGACGGAGCCGTCGGGGCGCAGGGCCAGGCTGCTGCAGCCGGCAGAGCAGGGGGACGTGTACTCCACGCCGTCCGAGCCGCAGACGGGGTTGAAGCCGCGCTCGGGGCAGCGGCACCGCGCGTTGCACGCCAGGGCGTGGTGGTCAAAGTCAGAGCTGGGGCCAGGAAAGGGTTAATGCGGGCACGGGGCATCACCCACGTGCATCTCACAGAGAAAACCCACTGTGTGTGTGCTGGGGTCAGCAAAACCCACCTGATTGCACAAGGAACCCTTCCCCAAGGGAATCCCAGCATCACCCCAAACCTCTGCTCTGCCTGGCAAAGCATCCTGACCCCAACTGGCCACCAGAACCACCCACTGCCCTCATACTTGGTCCCAAACCTGGCCTTTGGGGTTCTTACAACACCACACTGTGGGAGGGAGAGAGGGAGGTTCCCCCTTAGGGCAGGGACCACAGGACACTGAACAGGGAATTCAGAGACCTGGATCCAGCCTCCAGCGCACACGAGGGGCTCCTGCCCACATTTAGCTGCCACAGCTCAGATGGTGTGATCCCAGGGCTGGCCCCTGGCTGAATTATTCATCCACCAAGCTTTCCAAGATGAAAACTTGTGCTGTTTGTGGCAAAAACGTGTTTACTCTGAGTTCCACGCTTGCTCCTCAGTAGGAAATCTCACTGGTGAACTCTTATAACCCTGCTCCTAAAAACCTTGTGTTAAAAGGTTTTAACCCATAGGAGATAAAGCTGAAATGACTCCACCATGTGTGGGATAAGTCACAAAGGCAAGCTGTACATTTTCTGCCCTAAACCTGAGGACACAGAGGACTCAGATTTTCTTAGTTTACCTCCACTAGCTGCTTCCTCTGAGGGAATAAACGCATTTCTGGGCATTCTGCTTGGCTCCCACCCCAGGGAATGTGCCTGTGGCTGGGGTGTGCCCGCCCTGGATGCCCCGTGCCCAGCCCAGGAGCTGAGGTACCTGTCCCAGTGGGTGACACCGGCCACCTTCTGCGTGGGGCAGCCCAGGAAGAGCAGGGGAAAGGCGGTGAGCAGGCAGAGCAGCATGCCCAGCACACACAGGGCACTGCACTGCCTCAGGGACATCTGGAACCGCTTCAGGATGGCACCGCCCACCACGATCCCCACCATGGCCCCGGGGATGTTCACAGCACCTGGGGAAAGGCAGGCATGCAATCAGGGGACCTTCAGCAGCACCCAGCCCCATCCCCTTCCACCATCCCAGGCTGCTCCAAGGCCATCCAGCCTGTCCTTGGGCACTTCCAGGGATGCAGGGGCAGCCACAGCTGCTCTGTCTCCCCACTGTCCCAGGGAACAATTCCCTCCTAACACCCAATGTAAAGCCATCCTCCTTTGTCCTGTCACTGTACCTTGTTTTCCATCTCTGGTCTGTGCCAGTCCCTTCTCACAGCAAAGGCCCAGAGGATTTGCTGTTGGGCTGCTATTTTTCAGCACAGGTGGTTCAGAAGGGACCAAGATTTTTGCAGGGATTGGTGGAGTAATGCTTCCAAAAAACTGCTTTCCAAAAGGATCCCACAGCAAACTGGCTGTCTCATGGATCCATAGGTGGAAGATGTCAGGAGCAGTGGAAAGCTGTGTCTCACCCAGCAAAATGTGATTTTTTAGTGTGGAGAGGGAGAAACACCAAGTCAGCCTGGGGAAGGTGTTTAATTTCTGTGCAAAGTAGGATTGTGCCAATTTCTGTGGTCACCCTTGTAAAACCCCATTTACATATAACCCCATTGACATATAACCCCATTTACATAAAACCCCCCATTTTTGGGGGGAGACCAAAGTTCGGCTGGAGACATGCAAAGTGTTTAGTTCAGCTAAGAATGCACGGGCAGGTTGCTTTCAGCCCCTCAATGCCCACGCAAGGAAGGAATTTCCAGCTACAGAAAGCTTTTTGATCCAAAAGGAAAAGGCCAGAGAGACTCAGTGGTGGGAACAAAGGCCAGATAAATTCATCCACAGAGCACGGTGCTGACTTGAATGCAGAGGGTACATCAAGGCTGGGAACAGCTCAGCTGGGCACCTCAGGGCAGGACAGCACTGCTTCAGCATTTAACCTTTCTGCTGCATTCAGCCCTGGCTCTGCCAGCCTGCTCTGCTCATTTTATCCTGATTTATCTGTCCCAGACCTCAGAGGCCTCTTTCCCTGAGGTGCTGTTTTCTCAAAACCGTGTTTTAAACACTTCTGTGGCAGGATCTCTGAACTCTCTGAGAGGGAGGCTTTACTCTGGAGGAACCCTTCCTAATTCCTAGATGGTTTTCTAAGGAATCCAAAGCTCAGCAGCACTTACCAATGATCATGTTGGCCAGGGAGGCTGTGAGGGAGAACTGCCTCTCCAGGAACTTGCCCATGAAGGTTGCCAAGCCAGCCACCATGGCAGAGATGTTGACCTGAGCCAGCACCACCAGCAGGTACACGGGGTGCCGCAGGTTCCTCAGCAGCACCACGGGGAAACCTGAAAGCACAGGGGGCCACTGTTGCACAGGGAGCAAAATTCTGATCAGGGAGCCACAGAAGAGCTGGGGTTTGAGGGGACTGCAAAGCTCATCTCGTTCCACCCCTTTCCCTGCAGCCTTCTGGCAGAGCTGCTGCTAAAACAAACACAAAAATAGATGGGAAGTCATTACAAGTTAATTTATTTGCTTGCTGCGGTGGCAATTTCAGTGTCCTTTCAGTTTCAATGAAAAAATGAAACAGTGAAAAGTGCGTTTTTTGATAACAGCCAAGGAACACTCCAGCAAACTGCCCTAGGGCTGAACCCTTGAGCAGGGGAGGTGTGCAGCCTGCTCAGCACATGGGGTGCCCCGTGCTGCCAGCTGGGAGCTGCCACTGTCCCTGCTGGAGTGATGTCCCCTTCCTGCACACCCCAGAGCCACTTTCTGCTCTGCTGCTGCTCCCCCAGTGCCTCCCCCTGCTCGGGCTGGCAGCAAAGGGCAACTTCCAAACAAACTGCTGATGAGTCTCCCAGATGAGGGCCAGGGCAGCCAATATGCTGGAGCAGAGATAAGGAATTAACAGCGAGGATTAATGCAGAGGACTGCCATCAATTAATGGTGTTAATTCTCAGCAGCTGACAAACAAGTGGGACAATCTTTCTATCTGCCCCAGCACAGCGGTGCTGGGGACATCTCCCCGGGGTTTGTCTGGGAGCTGGCCCCAGATGGGGACGAATTTTGGCTGTCCTGAATCTTCTGTGAAGAGCAAAAGGACTCTCTGAGGGTGCAGGGGGGTCCCCCATGTCCCCAGCTCCCCTTCATGGCGGCATGGCCCTTCTAGCTGAGCACTCTGCCCTCAGGTCAGCAAGCAGCCAAAAGTCATAGGGAGCAGCAAAAGCAGGTCCTTGGAGGGGCCCAGGCATACCACCATGGCCAAGGACCCTGGAATGCTGACCCTCTGCAGGCTGGCAGTGAGCAGAGAGGGAAGGAGCTGCATTGCACCACTGTCAACCCACGGGGGGAGATGGCTTTGCTCTCAAGTACCACTACAGGTCCTGATTTTTGAAGAGTATTCCCCGAATTTCTCAGCCATGTTGCAGATGGGAAACCTCAGCTTGCTGGCTGAAAAATCTCCTGAGAGCCAATCCAGCCTTTTGTGGGGATCTTCCACCAAAAAGTCCTTTTCCCTGGAGGTCTCTGGTCTTTCTAATCAAACTACACACCCCAGATGAGAGGTGAAAAGCTGAGCATGTCCCTACTTCATGGTGGGAGCAGCAAGATTTCCATCCTCTGCAATCCCTAATTGGATCCTCCTTGCAGCTCCAGAGAAGCAGCTGGGCAGAAAGCGAAAACAAGTAGAAACTTTAAAATAATAAACAAAAAACATCCTTGAAACTGCCTTTGGGGACCATAAGGGAAACAAACGAGTCACGAGTGCAGCGTTCCAATTGCTTTGAAGATCACCTTTAATGGGCTAATTCCCAGTATGTGCAGCAGAATCTGCACATCCTCCCAGGTGTTTTCAACAGAAGCCTGGAAATTAGCAATGGAAATGACTTCAGGCAAGCTAAATCCTACTTTTTCCATTACTGCAGGAAGACCTGATGCCTGCAGCAGCACGAATTTGGGAGGAGTTTGTGAGTGTGAGGAGCAGGGCGCAAGCTGGTGTCACACAGAGTGTCTGTGCCAGAGCCAAGATCAGTGCCCAGCTCTGAGTCCAGACAGAGCTCCATGCTCTGGAACATCCCCAGAGCCTGGCCTGACCCTTACCCTGCACACAGCCCCATCCTGGTGCTGCTGCTGGGCTGGCAAAGCCCTCCCTGCCCCGACAGAGCCTCCAGGGCTCTGCACCTGCCCCTCACAGCCTGCCCAGGGAGGCTCAGGGGCTCCCAGGAGCACCTCCTGGGATGAGCAGGCTCCAAGCTGCCCTTGCTCTGCGTGCAGGACATGGCAGAAATTGCCACAAGAGTGATTTTGCTCTCTGGGTATCCCCAAAGCAACAGAAGACACAGCAAAAGCGTTTCCTTCTCCATAGTCATGGAATGGTTTGGGTTGGAAGGGACCCTAAAGCCCACCCAGTGCCACCCCTGCCATGGCAGGGACACCTTCCACTGCCTCAGGGTGCTCCCAGCCCTGTCCAGCCTGGTCTGGGGCACTTCCAAGGAGAGTCAGGCTGGAGAATCTCATCTCCAAGTGCTGCTTTCATAAATTATCATGCAGAAAATAATAGTAAAAAGAGAAACAGAGAGAGGAAACAAAACCAGTGGGAGAGTGGTGAAATGGGAAGGAAAGTCTCTTTCCAGGGACTTGCAGATGAGCCAGCCCTGAAGTCTCTGGGCTTCACCCAGATTGTCCCAGGTAACCATCACACACTACCTGCCACGCCGTTCCTGGCTCTAAAAAGAGTTTTGTATGAGAGATCCTGGTGATTTCAGCAAGGCTGCTCTCCTGACATAAACCAGACACTTAATTTCTTTCAGAACTGGGCTTTGGGGGACAAATCCTGAGAAATAATGGATTTATTAGCACAGCCCTGACACAGCAACGCTGATTCCAGCCCCGCACCAAAGCTGCAGCGGAAGCAGGGAGCTCATTTTGATTCGTGTTTGGGAGGCACAGAGCAGAGGGCTGGTGTGAAAATCCCATCTGAGCACCATCAATCTGCTCCCACGCAGCCTCTCCCAGCACACAGGTTTCCAAATGACAGTGCCACAAGGTCGGGGGGGAAGAAACCCCCGACTGCCTCCTCTAATTGAGCATTAGGCTGACAGCAAACGCTGCCACCAGCGGGAGGAAAGCCTGCCCACGCCTGCCTGGCTGAGCCTGCCCTGCACTGACCTTCAGAACACGGAGAATTTGCCATAAATTAACGGGATAATAGTTGGGAAATATGGAGGAAGCTGACACGGAGTGACTTCAGAGGGTCACTTTTCTTAAGTAGCTGCCTAAGTGCAGAGTATTTGAAAAACCCAAACATCCCAAGCATTAGCAGATGCCTCCACAGACTGAAGCCCAGCTGATCCCCTTCAGCATAAAGAGCCCACTCATTTCCAAACAAGTTTAATTGCACTGGATTCAGACGTCCCTCTGGGCTTTAAGTGCCCAGACCCTGGCCCCACGCAGTGCTGGCCATTCTCAGTGGGACAGGAGGTCAGCCTGCCTTGGACAGCATCTCCAGCCTTGCAGGAGGGAGTCTGATGAATTTTTTTAGGGAGGAGAAGTTGCCAGTGCTGCTGTGGGACCGATTCCTGATTCTATGGCCTGAGGACTGAGCAAGAGCAGCCCTCAAACCCCTCTGACTGAAGGGGTCTGTCCCTTCCCACAGCTCTGCTCCAGCCCCACAGCTAGCACCCCTCCTTCCTGCCTGCATTGGGCTCTGGTGAGACTTTGGCCTCTGACTCCCACTGCCCACATGAGCCACAGATCACAGAGTCACAGAAGGATTTGGGCTGGAAGGAGCCTTAAAACCCATCCCATTCCACCCCCTGCCATGGCAGGGACACCTCCCACTGTGCCAGGTTGCTCCAAGCCCTGTCCAGCCTGCCCTTGGGCACTGCCAGGGAAGGAATGGGGCACTCAGAGTGACCGAGGCCAGGTGCTTTGGCTGGCAGGAGGTGCAGCAGGGCAGGGTGGGCAGGGAGCAGAGGGCTTAAACCCAACCCTGAGCCTAAGGTGCATGTCAAGGGCTGGTCCAGGGGCTGGGCTGAGCCCAGGGGGAGCATCCCTGCTCCCTGGCAGCACTGCAGCCCTGGCATGGCCCAGCCTGGCCGTGTGAGCTGCTGGCTGTGCAGGGGTGTTGGCTCACTTACGTCTGATGAACTCCATCAGGGAGAGGCTCTCCGTGTGCTGGGACCTCGGCCTGAGCTGGCTCAGCATGTCCTCCCTCTTCTTGCTGCCTCTGTCCTTCCCTCTCACCACCTGGGGACACACCACAGGCTGTCACTGCACACGCCATGCCACAGCTTCCCCTGCCCTGGCCCTTCTCTCCCAGACCCTGACACAGAGCAGCCCAGCATGGCCATCCCTGTCGTGTCCAGCTGTGCTCCCTGCCCTCACCTCCGGGCTTCTGGTGGGGCTGGCAGCATCCGGACACATTCCCATGCTGCAGAGGAGCTTTCCCACCGTTCATTGATGGAGCACACTCCATCAATATCAAGCTGTGCCGCTCCCCAGGCAGAGCACACCGTGTGCTCAGCTCACACAGACTCAGGAGGGGCCAGCCTTTGCAGGGAAAGCAGGTGCCAAACTCAGGAGATGCCAGCCTTTGCAGGATACCCTTAGGGGGATGGTTTTGTGCCCCAGAGCTTGTTCTACCCCTGTGTGTGGGCACAGGCACCCCAGGAGGGACACACCTGGCACCACAGCTTTGGATGGAGGGTGAGCAATCCCTGTGCTCCCTCACAAGCTGCTGGGCAGGAAAGAGGCAGCGATTGTAAGAGGGAAATGTATCCAGGCAAGGAGGGGCTCTGGGATTGGGGCAGGATGTTGGTCACCCCCTAAGGCAAGGGGCTGCCCAGGGCAGTGTGGGGTCCCCAGCCCTGGAGGGCTCGGAGAGGGAAGGTCCATGGCAGCTCCCTCGGGGTGTCCCACACCCCAGGGCACAGAAATGCAAAGGAGCACTGCTGGGATGTGTTCTGACCCCAAAGAAGCACTGCTGGGATGTGTTCTGACCCCAAAGGAGCACTGCTGGGATGTGTTCTGATCCCACAGGAGCACTGCTGGGATGTGTTCTGACCCCAAAGGAGCTCTGCTGGGATGTGTTCTGATCCCACAGGAGCACTGCTGGGATGTGTTCCGATGCCCTGCAGGAGCTGCAGGCCTGCAGGGGAGCCCCAGGAGCAGGCTGGGATGTCCCTGGAGCTGCTGGGACACTGGCACTGGCACTGACAGGAGATGTGCTGCTGTGCCTGGCAGGGCTCGGGGCAGCGTGGTTTGCAGCCACAGAGTGTTTACAGCTCTGCCACCCCATCAGCTCAGCAGCCCTGACCCGAGCTGGGCAAATGAGTTCATTCAGCACCAATTAGAGACCTGTAATGGACAGGAGGAAACAGCAGCTCTTGGGCTGAAACCCCTCCTCTGCTCTGAGACGAGAGCACTCATTAAACAGCAGCGAGGTCACAGTGTCTGTGCTGGGGCTGCCACCTGCCCTTTTTAAGGGCAGAAGCAATGTGCTCCTTTCCTGTTTTGAATTGCTGGAGCTCAGGCTTTCATACATTTTTCAAATGCAAAGATAAAACCCCTTTCACTTTTCAACTGCCTTACAGGGGCTCTTCTCTGCTCTGAAACTGCAGCGTTTTCCAAAAATACATTCAAGCTGCTCCTGCCCGTGGCTTCCTCAGCTTCCAGCTGTTTGTACTTCTGAGAGTCAACAGCCTGCACGTCCAGACAAAACCCCAGCTCCCCCCGATCCCCCAGTCTGGGATGGCCCTGTGTGTGACCCTTGCAGGCCACGTTTCCCTGGCTCAGCTGCGTGCACACGGAGCAAAGCCCTCACAGAGGGGGGAAGCTCCTCTCCCTGTGCTGCCTTGGCCCTGGCATGGTGTTTTGCTGTCTGAAAGGATCAGGAAATACATTCCTGTGGGCTGAAGGAAAGCAGGGCCAGAAGGAAAAGCAGGAATCCTGCCTGCTTGCTGTGGATGATGCTGGAAAGGTGCTGCTGCACCATCAGAGATGCCCAAGCCCTGAGGAGGATGCTGTGCCTCTGCCACGGGGATTTTGGCATTCTCAGAGCAGAAATTTGTCAAGCTGGAGCTGGAAGGTGCAGTAACATGAGCTGGCTGCTCAGCCCTGCCCCAGCATCTTGCCAAGGAGAAACAAACTCAGCTTGCAAAATGCCCCCACACTTGGATCTTCCTGGATGAATCCTGAAAGGACTCAGCTCCTTGGTGCCATTCATTGCATCTCACGGTTTTGCAATCAGATTTTATCTGCATTTTTATGTGCCCCTGGATCCCTGAAGTGTCCAGGTTGGACACTGGGGCTTGGGGCACCCTGGGACAGTGGGAGGTGTGCCTGCCATGGCAGGGGTGGCTTTGGGGTCCCTGTAACCCACCCCATGCCGTCATTCCATGAGTCCACTGGCATCACTGCCACCCTCAGGGGGCTGGAGGGGCAGGCAGGCTTTTGGGGAAGGAGAATGAAGCTGCCACACACTCTGCATCAGGAAGAGCATCCCCAACCTGACCTTGGCCTTGGGAAATCCCCCATCTCCCTGCACAGACAGGAATAAATCCGGGCATGGCTGAGCAGGGCTCTGCAGGAGAGGAAAATGAAAGCAGCTCTCCCTGGCAGCTCCTGCTCTCCCCACCTGCTCCTGCACCTGTGAGAAGGGCAGCCAGAGGTGCCAGCAGGCTGGCTTGATCCAAATGCACCCCTGGAAACAGGGATAAATGACCTGCTCTGTGACAGAGAGGTTCTCTTTGTTTATTTTGAGGTTTCTGCAGAGTTTCCCTCTGGCTGTGAACAGAACCTGGCACTCCCAGCTCGCTGAAAAGTAAGGTCACAGAAGTTATTTTCATATTAGACAAACAAAGTGCAAAGCCTCACGGCCTGGGAAAGAGTTATTTTCCTTTTGACAAGGTCAGGCTCCCTACAAACACCTCATTATGCCTCTTCCAGCAGGCGTGGGTCCCTCCAGGGACCCTATTTCCAGGAGTGTTAAAATAACCAGCTGAGGGGCACCTTGCTCCCACCACAAGGGAGGATTATTTTTAGCTGCTGTTTGTGCCTGCCTTTAGAGCTCCCTGGGGAAAGTCCAGCTGTAGAGAGCAGGATTCCTGTAGCCTGTCCTGTCACTTGGCCCTCTTTGTTCCTCAGACTGTGCCCTGTGCTCCTGGGCTGCCTTTGGTGGTGCTTTTGGAGCTTTAATGAGGCACCCAGAGCACCACAGTTCACCTCGATTTCCAGCACCTCTTGGGGCCCTGGGAGAGCTGGACAGGACTTTTTGCAAGGACAGGGAGGGACAGGACAAGGGGGAATGACTTTAGGAGGAAGGAGGGCAGGGTTAGGTGGGATTTTGGGAAGGAATTGCTCCCTGTGAGGGTGCTGAGGCCCTGGCACAGGGTGCCCAGAGCAGCTGTGGCTCTCCCTGCATCCCTGGAAGTGTCTGTTTTGTCTCTGAGAGCAGCTTTGTCCCTTCCAGTCCCTTTCTGTGTCACCCTCAGAGCTGCAGGACAGGCAGAGCCTGTGTGGCAGGAATATTGGAATAGTGTGACAACACTGCTGCCTGCCTTGGGATGCAGCAACACCAGCAGATGGCAAAGCACGAGCTAAACTATGGCCACACAGCAACTGGAGAGTGCTGGGAGCTCCTCACAACGCAGGACACAACTCCAAGGAATGGTTCAGACCCATGGAGGCAGGATTAAACTGGAATTACTGGGGAAAAGCTGTTCTTGAATGAAGACAGTTTTCCCTGTATAAGAACCTCATCCTCTCATCCCCTTCCTGATTTCATGACAACCTCATGGCTTTGCCATGATCAGAGGATCATTCAGGATGCTTTGGTGCTAGAAACCTACTGGCAAGCAGCAAAGCAGAGAAATAAGAATGGTTTGGAACAACTAATTTAGGAGAAAAAGATCAAAAGAGCAGCCCCACACTATCATTAATGTTAACAAGAGCCATTCCAGGGACTTCAAAGACAGAATTCATCAGGAAAAGGTGAAGCTGCAGCGTGGAATAAACCTGTAGCTGTGTCTTGGCTGGTGGGAGGAGGCAGATCAGTCTCCAGAGGCACAGAGGGCTCAGTGACACCCAGTGTTTGCTGCACAATGCCCACTGAGGAGGGTGGGCACGAGTGGGATCCCAGCTGGGGCTGCAGGAGCTCCTCAGCTGCCTCTGGCACAGCAGAGCTGCGCTTTTCCAGGCTGTGCCTGAAGGGATGTGCTGTGGGCAGGACAGCACACACACACAGAGGAAAATATCCATTTCCAGCACATCTTGGAGTGCTCCTGCAGCTCACATGTGTTACCCGGAACAGCACGTGGCAAACTTTCTGCAGGGATTTTTATCTGATTTTTTTAGGCAGGGCCCCTTGCTGGTGCTGATACCCCCATGGGACAGGCGTGGCTGCCCCAGTGCCTCCCACTCTGCAAGGAGGGCAGAATTTGGCTATTTACTGTATTTTCCTACTATTATTTTTAACTGTCAGCAGATTCCAAGAGCTTTCTGAGGGAGATGCAAAAATGGGGAGAAATCCAAGAATTCAAGAAATTCACATGCTGCAGAGGGACATGTGGGTGCTCAGCCATGTGGGAGTGCTCCCTACAGATCCCAGCCAGCAGAGCAGGGTGAGACCTTCCTGCTCCTTTTAAAATCAATAGCCTGTTCCCCCTTAAACCCTTGCAAGCTGCTCAGAGTGCAGCACTTGCCAGGAAGTGCAGCTGTTTTAGCTGGAAGTGCATTATCTTCTCTCGAGAGGCGTTTATGAAATTAATATTCCCATCTTCCCTAATGAAGAACTTTTCCCTAAGATGAGCCTCGAGCCCGCTAGCCCAGACCTTTCCCAAGGCTTGAGGGCAGCCCAGGCTGCAGGAGGAGCGATCAGGCACGCTGCATTTGGGGTCACCCCCCTCCTGCCATGCACAGAGCACCCCATCACCTCACAGCTCAGGTCAGCAGCAGTAAATCACTGCCCCATCACCTCACAGCTCAGGTCAGCAGCAGTAAATCACTGCATCCCCAAGCTGAGCTGGTGGAACAGGTCAGGGAACCCCCAGTCTGCACTGATTCCTGTGGAGATTCAGGCAGTGTCAGGAGAAATGAAGGATTGCTCTGCACAGACTTGTTCAGACAGGGAGGTTTCGACGCTGCCTCGAGGTACAGCACACGTGGAGGGCACTGACACCACTTCCAGCACGGCCAAGAGAAGCACGGCTTCACCTCCTGAGCGTGTCCCAGCAGCTCCAGCCACATCCCAGCCGCAGAAACTCCTCCTCTGCCAGCACAGCTTGTTCTGCTCTGCTGCTCCCGAGGCGCTGCCACGCGCAGCCGGGACGCTCGGGGAGCTCCCGAGCTGTGTCAGGCCCTGGGGAGCAGCTCTGGAGTGCTCAGAGACCCCTGGGGAGCAGCTCTGCACTGCACACACACTCCTGGTGTGCAGCTCTGGACTGCCCAGACACTCCCTGCCCTGCTCCCCAGCTCTGCTGGAGAAGAGCTGTCCTCGTCTGCCAGGAGCCCACTGATGGAATTTCAACTCCCCCTCCAAAATTCAGACAAAAGCTGCCAGGATGGGCAAAGCTGGTGCCCTTTGCCTCCCCTGGCAAACCTCTGGTAAACATGAGAATCTGGGACTGCATCCTCCCCTCCCCAAGGCACAGAACTCTCAGTGGTTTTGGTTCCCGTGGCATTTCAGCCCCACCGAGGTGTGTGTGTGTGTGTGTGCGTGTGCAGAACCTCTCCTACCTCTTTTGGCATTTCCCGTGGGAAGAAGAAGTATGGCAGGGCACACAGGGCCACCAGGCTGGCAGCCACCAGGAACCCGAGCCACCAGGCCCCCACCCAGCGTGGGTCCTTGTTGGTGAGCTGCACCTCAGCTGCAAGAGGAGAGGAGAGGGGCATCAGACCAGCGCTGGCACAAGGCAGGGACCCCAGTGGCCCCAGCCACCCCCAGCACCAAGCAGCCCCGAGGTGGTGGCTCCCAGCCCAGGGACCATCAGTCCTGGGGCCTGGGCAGCGTTTGCCCCGATCATCCCACCACTAAATCACATTCCATGGTCTCTTCCCCATTTCATTGCTGCCCTCAGGGCATCCAAAGAGCTCCTTTGGATGGAGACAGCTGGCACGGGGATGTGCTGGATGCCCACTCTGCCCCACTGGCACAGAGAACCCCCAGGGGGCTGGAATCCCCTCTTCTCCCAAAGCTGTGGTGCCTCACCTGAGCTGACTTTGTCGATGTCCACGTAGAACCTCAGCATGGCAGAGCCCAGCATGAAGGCCACCCCCGGCCCCACGACCGTCAGGGAGAACAGGATTCCTGTGGGGCACGAGAGCAGGGAGGGCTCAGCCTGGGCAAGGGACCTGGGGGACACAGGAGCCTCAGGCTGGGACCAGGCTCTGCTGCACCTGCCTCCAGCACAGTCCATTTCCCTGGCAGCTTTCCTGTCTCCAGGAGCAACAGCCCCATGATCCCCATCTTCCTTTCCCACGTGGAATTCCCTTTGGCTCAGACCTTTCCTGACACTCAGCCTCCTAGAAGGACTGCAGTACTCCCAGCAACAAGAGGTGCCCCTTGGCATCAGTAATCCAGGGAACACCAAGTACTACAAGGTGAAGGAGATAAAAGTTATCAGTGAACTCTCCTCTGTGAATTACTGATAAAAGAAATCCACACACGTAAGATTCAACTCCTACCTCACAAGTGAGAGGTCTGGATCACCTACCAGAACAAAACTTGATGCCGTGCTTCCTTTTTTCAGCAGTAATGACCTGGTTTTGATCTACCTTTGCTGCTCCATTCAGTTCAAGGCTGTCACGGGTAACAGCTGGGAAAGGACTGGAAGGAGCTGCAAGGACCACCTTGTCCATCCCACCACGCTGGGACACCCCTGTGGGCCTGTGCCCAAGCTGTTCTCCAGCACCCCCTCTGCTGAAGGGCACCCTGCCATCTCCCAGGTGGTTGAAACTGCTTTCTTTGGTCTGTTTGGTTTGCTTTTTTGCTTTCTTTGGTTTGTTTGGCTTTGCTGACAGCTAAACAGAGTCCCCACTGCTGCCCCTTAAACCCACAGCTGCCACTTGTGAACACAGAGATCAGACTGTCCCTCTAGTCCTTCCTGAAGCCTCTTTGGAGGAGTTTATGGTAATTACCTCCAGTTTTTGTCACTCTCGGGCCAAAAAACCCCAGTTTCTACCCCAAATGGTGCTTCCCAGCTCTCCTGCTGCCCGCCCAAGCCTGAAGCACATAAACCCTTTCTGCAGAATCCTGCCTGGCTGTGTGCAGAGCAGAAGGGCTGTAACAAACCCTGCTCTCATTAATGCCAATTATCCCAGCCTGACCTGGCTGCCAGCTGCAGCCCAGGACCAGCCTCACCCAGGTAGAGGGGGGAGTTCCTGTGGCTGGCGAAGTCGTCGATGTAGGAGATGCCGAAGGGCTGGATGGGCACGCCGCCGATGCCCAGCAGGGCCTGGGCCACGAACATCACCAGCAGCACCTCCTGGTTCTCCCTGGAGCCGTGGGGAGGGCAGCTGGCATCGCTCAGGTTGGCCCCAGCCCCCGGGGCCCCGGGCTGGCACAGGTCCGTGGTGTTGCTGGAGGTGCCTGAGGTGACAAGGGGACAGCCCTGAGGAGCTCGGTCTGCAGGAAGGACTTCTTCATTTAGGCACTGGAAGGATCTGAGCTCTCCCTGCAGCCTTCTCCAGGAGAACACCCCCAGCTCTGGATCTGCTCCAGCAGCTCCACATCCTTATCTCAGCCCTTATCCTTATCCTTATCTTAGATGGCAGGGGAAAGAAAACACAAAGAAGTGCAAAGATCACTGCACTGGTGTTCACAGAGATGGGATCATGAGCCTGGAAAGCCTTCAAGGCTTTTCCTCCACCAAGGGTCGCTCCCAGGACCTTTGACAGACTGCCCAATACAGGTAAATGAGCAAACCTGCAGATTTTGTGAGCAGCTACCCAGGAAATGACAGCTCGTTTTCCTCAGAAGAGGAAAGGGCTTCTTCCTCAGAACCCCGGGCAAGGGGGTGCTGGTGCTGGCAGCAGGATTTCCATGGTTATGCCCCAGATCCTGTGGAGCTCCAAGTGCTCAGACACAGGCCCACCTGCAGCAGCACTGCTGAAACACCAACTCAGTGTTTCCAGGCTGGGGTTGCAGCTGGCCCCTGCTTGCAGCCAGCAATGGCTCACCTATTCAGCCTTCCTTTGGCGTCTGCAGTTGCCTGAACCAGCTGCCCTCCCTCTGGTGAGCCAAACATGTTTAGTGGAGGCTTCTAGAAGGTTTGCTGGACCTTCATGGCAGGAATTGGGCAGGTAGCAAGTAGCTTGTTTTCTCCTTTCTTTCTGTTCCCATCCCTTCATTTTCCTTTAGGGAGAAAATCCCAAACCCACCCTGTCCTGTTCCCTGCAGTGATTTAAACCCTTTCTCAAGGGAGGCTGATATTCCAGTGGGGTTTAAAACCTCAAGGACAGCCCAGCTAGGCCAGGGAAGGCAGGTGAGGCTGGATGTGCAGCAAACAAGGGGAACTAGAGGCACAGCCTGCATTTTGGTTGTTTTCCTGCCCTTTCCCATGGTTCCATGGTCCCCACATCCCCCTGGCTCTGCTTCCCACCAGTAGCTGTTGCCTCTCAGGGCTGAGATGACTTCATTCTCAGAAAAATAAAATGTCCTGAGGAGAAGCCAACAGCTTGCAGTTCCCAGTGCCTGGAGGGAAGGCCATTTCACAACAGCTTCCCTCTGCCAGGGGGCAGGGATAGGTGGGATGTTGGGAAGGAATTGTTGCCTGTGAGGGTGGCTGCCAGGGAAGCTGTGGCTGCCCCTGGATCCCTGGGCTGGTGGAAGGTGTCCCTGCCATGGCAGGGGCGGAACGAGATGATCTTTACGGTGCTTTCCACGCGAACCATCCCGTCATTCTGTTATTTGCTCCCGGAGTCCCAGGGCCCAGGGCAGGTTTCTGAGCACTCACTGGCCACGGAGTGGTCGTACTCGTAGGGCCCCGTGAGGAAGTGTGGCAGGGCCATGAGGAAGCCGGCCAGGGACACCAGCAGGGCCCCGCAGCCGATGAGGCGCGGCCGGTGCACGCGGCTGCCCAGGTAGCTGACAAAGACGATCAGCAGCGTGTTCCCAACCTGCAGGGACAGAGCAGCGCCGTGTCCCCGGGCAGGGCAGCATGGGGACAGCGCTCAGGGGCACGGGGACACGGCTGGGGGGCTGCTCACCTCGTTGAAGGAGGCCAGCAGCCCCGAGGTCTGGCTGGAGAGGCCGTAGCGGCGCTCGATGGTGGAGATGGAGCTCTTCAGGTAGCCGGAGACCAGGAGCTGGGAGAGCTGCAGCAGCCCGTGGCAGAACACAAAGAACTGCCAACACAGAAATGGAACCCCCAGCAGGGTCACTGGGAGCTGCAGGGTCACTGGGAGCTGCAGGGCCACCCAGAGCTGCAGCACAACAAACTGCATCCCCCTCAGAAAGGCACCATTATCCAACTTAAACCTCTGACCACAAGCCCTGGAAATATCACCCCTGCTCTGCCAGCAGTGAAATCTCCTGAGATGAGGTCAGAACCATGGAATTGGCCCCTGCCAAAAGTCAAAGCGGGGTCAATATCTGCGAGGAGGCTGCAATTTCTTAGCTGAGAAGAGGCTTTGGACAAACACTGGGATGTGTTTGCCTTCAGCTGGGATGAGCCCTGTTTGCGTTGGCCCTGTCCCTCAGATGCAGCAGCAGAAGGGATGTTGCACAACAGTCCTGTTCCCATTCAGCCAGAGGCAGACGGCCATCCCCAGCGCTGGGAGCTCTTCTGGGACAGGAATGAGCCCTTCCAAACACACCAACAAACAAGTCAGCAGGTCAGAGACAAGAATTCAGGCTGCTTTCCTTTCCTTCTCACAAAGCCCTAGATGTAAAACACATCTCCTTTGGAAAATGTGATGGCTCTCTTCCACTTCCAGAAGCAAACCTGGTCAAAGTCAAATAATCTGCCCTCATCTCCATCCTCCCTCCTCCATCTGAGCCACGTCCCTCCTGCTGCCTTGTGGCTCTGCCAGGCACCCCTCCAGCCCCCAGAGGAGCTCAGATAACCAGCCCAAGCAGTCACACACCCTCAGGACACGGCCCACCCATCTCCCTGTGGGACAGGCTGGGTGCCCTGGCTCCTTCCAGAGCTGCTGCCCAAACCCTTGGGGCATTGCTCCTGCTCCGTGTGTTTTGCAGCAGCTCCCACCACGGAGAAACTGCTGAGCCTGGCCTGGATTTCTGCTGCATCTCGTTCTGCTCCGGGCCTCAAGTGAGGTCACTGCCAAGCTGGGCTGCTCTGTCAGCCAAGGCAGCATCCCCAGCACAGAAAGGGGGAAGGTCAAACCCCTGGGAAGTACGGGGCTGGGCTGAGGTCACTGCACACCAGGACAGCATCCAGCACCTCCCCCCTTCCAGGCTCATGTCACCACTGACGGCTGCAACGTGTCTGGACAGGGAAAGTGCCACCCAGCCAAAGGAAGGCGTCCCCAGAGTCAGCTTTGCTGAACCTCCTGCGTTCCTCCCAGTCGCTGCCTGTGTCCGGGCCCTGCTTCCTGAGCACATCACCTCAGAGGGAAAGGCTGAAACCAGATCTGGTTATTGCAGGCATCCAGGCACACAGCCCCCTGAGTATCCCAATCCTGGAACTGCAGGGGTTTGCAGCAGCTGCCCAGCACAGCCCCACATCCTCTGCAGCTCAAAACGCATTGGCAATCTGGGATTTTAGGAGAGATGGCCCTGCAGTGGCTTGGGCAAGGACCCCAGTCCTGCCTCCAGGGGCTCTTTGCTCTCAGCCATCAATTTTTTGTCAGGAAAAGAAAGAGCAGCCTTTTCCTGGCCTTTGGATCTGCTGGACTGGTGGGACTGGTGTGCTGCCCAGCAGGTGACCTGGACTGGCAGACACCAGGCTTTTCCCAAGGCCTTTTCCCTGGCAGCAGGACAGACCATGGACACCAGGAGCAGCCCCAGGGCTGAGCTGTGCTTGTAAAGCCTTCCCTTACATCCACGGAATTAAACAGCTCAGAGAACCCAAACCCTGGCGAGGCACTGCTGCTCCCACCCCACACGTGCAAGGGAACAGAGAAACACCCTCCATCCTAGGCAGCCAGTAAATCACAGACCTGGGAGCGAACCACCAGCAATTGCTCTCCTGGTGGTGTGGAAAAAGCCCTTTTGCAAGGGCTGCCTGTGTTTGCAGGCTGGATGGAGCAGCCTGGCAGCAAACTCTGCCCCTGAGGGCTCCCAGCTGACAGCAGCACGTCCCCACCACGCTCCCTCCTCGTGCCTGGGACGTTCTGGGGGCTATTTTCAGAGAGAGTTTGTGCCTCAGCATGTGGCAGAGGCACACTGGGCTGAGCTCATGGCAAATGGCTCTGGGAGGAAACAGCTGGAGCAGTTTGGCTGGGCCTGTGGCCAGGAGGGGGCTTAAAGCCCATCCAGTGCCAGCCCTGCCATGGCAGAGACACCTCCCACTGTCCCAGGTGTCCCACCTCCCATCCAGCCTGGCCTTGGGCACTGCCAGGCATCCAGGGGCCTCCCCACCCTCCCAGGGAACAATTCCTTCCCAATATCCCATCTAAATCACAATGCTCCTTGAAGCCAAGCAGGGCAGTTTTTAGTTATGTCCCTCAGTTGCATTTTGACACGTGGTCCGTGGTTTTTGTGACACGCTCTCTGGAGATATAAATACCCATAAAAACTGCAGTGCTGTGATTTTTGGTCCTCAAGCCACTTCAAACACATCCAACCACATTGTGCAATGGTTCTGTGTCTCTGCAAGAGCCATTCAAACCCTGGGCTGCAAGTTTTGTTCTCGGAGGAAGTCATTTAGAAACCGGACAGGGTGGCTAACTTCTTGGAAAAAAAACCCCAGGAGTAAAGGGGAAAACATCCTGTGCTGAGGATAATTGTGTTCTTCGTGACAAGGGCTTCCTCCACATCTGCCCGTGGCAGGGCTTGCAACAAGAGGGTCTGCAAGGTCCCCCCCAGCCCAAAACAGTCTGGGATTTTAGGCTCTACCTTCACAGATACAGCAAAATACAGCTTGATTCTGCTGGCTTTGCCCCTCAGTGGTTCAATCTTTGAACCCTTTAAAATATCTCCTCATGGAAAAATCAGCAGGGTCATATCTGTAAAGATAACCTTGCTGGGGAGTAAAGAAGAACCAAGCCAAACCGACCAGATAAAAAGCAGCTGAATGGGCTGAAAGAGAACTGGGGAAGAGCCTGAGGCCACGGCTCTGTGTCTCCAGCCTCTGTGCAGGCTCTGCTGGCCGCTGCCTCAGTGACTCACTGTGCTCCTGCCCCACTAAGCAGGGTGAGTAAATGCACCAGCATTTGTAGAAAAACCCTCGAAACCGCCAATCTTCCCCACAAAAGGGACAGAGAAGTCTTGAGCCTTTAAGTCCAACTGTCATGTTTTGTTCTCTGGCCTGGCCAGACTCTCTAATGAGCCAGGTAATTGGCTTCCAACTACCCTGAATGTTGTAATGCACTGGCGATAGGGCTGCCACTACTCAAAACAGGGTATTATCGAGCCAGAAGGGAATGAAGCAGGTGTTGCAAGACACAGGGAACCATTCCAGGTGGTTCTGCAGCCTGTGGTTCTGCAGAGCTCCTCAAACCCTCACCTGGTGAGCCTGGGCTTGCACCAAATCCAGGAGGACCCAGGACTTAGAAGAAAGGCTTCACACTGACAAAGCCAGGGCTAGACGGGCTCTTGGGCAGAATTGTTCCCTGGCACAGGGTGCACAGAGCAGCTGTGGCTGCCCCTGGATCCCTGGAATGTGCAAGGCCAGGTTGGACAGGGCTTGGAGCAGCCTGGCACAGTGGAAGGTGTCCCTGCCATGGCACTGGATGGGTTTTAAGGTCCCTCCATCCCATCCCATCCCATCCCATCCCATCCCATCCCGTGACTCTCTGGAGGAGCTGGGAGTTAAACCTGCACTGAAACATCGCTGCCCCACCACTGGCTCTGGAACGGAGACAGCTCCACACCAAAGGCACTTGTGCCCTGGGAACACAGGGGGCATTTCCCAACCACACCTGGCGCCCATAAATCCTCCCAGTGCCTTCTGCAGGAGGCCGAGCTGCTGTTTCCCAGCCCGGGGAGCCGAGGGGGTGCTGGGGAAGCAGGGCGTGTTTACCTTGATGCTGAGAAAGGGGCTCCTGCAGAGCCTGCTCCGCGCCGCGTCGGGCCGCCTGCTCCCCGTCATGCTGTCAGCCTGCCAGGGATAAATCACTCAGCACAATGCTCGTGGCGGGGCCTCAATTCCCCCCTGCTCAGCAGGCAAAGTCCTGCCAAACACCCCCACAGCGGGCACACAGGTCTCCCCGGCAGCCACTGATTGTTCCTGGCTTTCCTTTGCTCGGGGCACTTTGATTCTGCAAAGCAGCAAAGCCGCCTGCAAAATGTGAAAGCGCAGAGGCTGGGAGGTGAAACGCTGCTCAGCAGGGCCAAGGACAACATTGTGCAACATTTCTGGGGTCGGTGTGACTCCTTATCAATGGCCTGGGTGGCGGGGCACCCTCAGCCAGCTGCCAGCAGCAAACTCTGGCAGGGCAGCTGGCAAAGCTGATGGCTGTGCTGCCATCCAGAGGCATCTCAGCTGCCTGGAGAAATGGGAATCGAAGGGGAGCAGTGAGCTGCAGAAATGGATTTCCAGAGGGACCCCATGGGCTGCAGGAACGGGCTCGGAGAGGGATCTCAGCGGGCTGCAGAACCCCATGAGATTGAAGGGAATTCAAAGTCCTGGCCCTGCCCTGCCCAGGACTCTCTGCATCCCTCTGGAGGGATCTGTCCAGGCTCGGGGGCAGCTGCTCCTTGCTCAGCAAGCCCTGCATCCCTCCCTGTGCTGGGCACGGCTGGATTAAAGCCCTTCCCATCCCTCCCTGTGCTGGGCACTGCTGGATTAAAGCCCTGCATCCCTGTGCATCCCATTGCCACCGCGGCATTCCTGCATCTCCGCTGGAATTACCCCTCCAGGCTCACTTCTGGACCCTCAGCCACCACCTAAATGCGAGCATGCAATGAAATTCCAGCCCGTGGGAAGCCAGCAGCCCCCCCTGCCTGCAGGTCTCCTTCCCTCCTGTCAGCGCCTCCTCCCCAGGGACCCGCGATGTCTTTGTTGGGTTTCAGCAGCCAGGCTTCCTGCTCAGGAAGCTGCATTGTTCCCAGGCACGTTAGAGCCATTAGGCTTTAACTTGTTGTTCAGCACATTCTAATAAATGTTTTCATCTCCGCAGCAAATGGGGTGAAAGGCTTCCCATTATTGTTGTGTGTAATTCTATTTCCCCCGTGATGAGAGGCAAAGGAGCGAGGACCCGCAGCCTCAAACTAATTAACAAAATGCAGGGGTTGATGTAACTTCTCGCAGGAGGAGCCTGCCTGCACTGTGGTGCTCATAAACCCTGAGAGGTGAATTCCAGGGGGGACCTGCCCGAGTTCTGAGCGCCACAGCAGCCTCTGCAGAACGCAAGTGCTGCCCTCAGCCCGTTCTGAGAGATATCGCTGCAACAAATCCAGGCTGGGATCAATACAGCGCGTTTGATCCTCAGTGGAAGCAGGCAGGAAAAACTCCCCGGCCCCTGGAGGTTTGGCTCAGCAGTGCTGGGGCAGAGGCACCTGCCTGGCTCCAGCCCTGATCAATTATTGACAGCCCTGGGCTTGCTGCTGCGGCCCCTGGGATGCTCAGGGGGCAGGAAAAGGGGGGAACACCGGAGGCAGGAAACCCAAAGGAGCCTGGATTTCCAGGGACGGGAATGTTCATGGAGCTGGAAGCAGGTTCCATGTCCTGGTTAACTGTGCAGCAGCACTCTGTCATCCTTTCCAGCTCTCCTTGAAATGTGTGGAGTAGAGAGGGAGGGCAGCTGACCCCCGGGCAGTGCTCAGCAGAGCTCTCACACACCAGGGTTTGCCAGCAGATCAAACTGAGGACAAACCCCTGCCCTCAGATCCCGCCCAGCTCACCCAGCTCCTCTCCCTGAGGAACGAAACTAAACAGAAAAGTACTTTGATCCTGCTGAAAGGACATCATATAAAGAGGGAGATAAGACTTAACTGATTAAAAAAAAAAAAAAGAAAAAACCAGGATGGATGGATGGATGGATGGTTGGTTGGTCAGAGTGTTGCAGATCCATCAGCTGCTGTTGTTCCTTCAGATACAGGTGCAGGAATTGTCCTCAAAGCCCAGTTTTCTTCTCACTTCTGTCCTGGGTCAGTGCATCCCTCAGAAAGGCCTGGCATGGCAATCCCAGGGAGCTGAGCTCAGCCTCACACCAAGTGAAGCCACTAAAATTCTGCCAGGAATGCCAGCCTCACCTGCCTGGCACCTGCTCCCTGCTCCCAGGGGACAGTGACTGCAGGGAGCTGCAGGCTGGGGAATAACCTCCATCTGTGCAGAGCATCCCTTGGGAGGGTCCTTAAAATTCACCCAGGCTGCTTCCACTGTCCCAGGGTGCTCTGTCCAACCTGCCCCTGGGCACTGCCAGGGATCCAGGGACAGCCACAGCTGCTCTGGGCACCCTGTGACAGGGCCTGCCCACCCTCACAAGGAGGAATTCCTTCCCCAAATCCCACCTAACCCTGCTCTCTGGCAGTGGGAAGCCTTTCCCATGTCCTGTCACTGCCTATATCTGAGACAATCCCCCAAACCATTTGCAGCACTGATTAAGATGCTCCACTTGTCCCCAGGCTGCCTCTGCTCTGACACCAGGGCAGCAGAAATGCCCCAAGCCCCTCTGGGAGCTGCACCAGGGTCCTGGCTGTGCCAGCAGGGTCTGGGCTGGGTGCTCAGCACCCTGTCCCATTGCTGAGGCTGTGCCTCCACCCAAAGCCTTCATCAGCAGCTGCTCCCCTGGGCTGAGCAAGGGGAGGCACACGCTGGGCTCAGCAGAGCGTGAGTAAATAACAGCCAGTGTAACACAGCAAATTAAACCCCAGCAGGGGACTGGAAATGCCAGCAAATATTCTGGAATCTGCCTTCCTTCTGCTGAATAATTCTACCTCCGTGGGAGCGAGGCTGGAAGGGTGTCAGGGTGTGTATTTATGACGGGGGTAATCTGTGTATTTATGTGCCTGGGGTGAAGGGGAAGCTGGCTCGGAAAATGCGGGTGCAGAGATGCTTTATAGCACAGTAGAAGGGAAAGGCAGTGGATACACGGCATGGAAAAAGACAGGGAACAAAAAGGGATGCAGGGATGTGCCCGAGAGCTGTTTCTGCCTTGCACCATGTGGCAAAAAGAAAGTGAAATGAGATGGGCCCAGCTCAATGACTCTGTGTAATGAGAAATGAGCCACAGATGACAGAAATCTTACAAGAAATCAGAATAGGAAAACATTGCTGGAGGTTAAAAATTAGAGGAAAAAGGAAAACTGGTGTTGAAACATATGACCTGCAAGCACAGGCAGTGAGGGAGAGGCTGCAGCCCTGCCCTGGTACCCCCCTGCTTCAGGAGTGATGGAACCCCGCTCCCCAAGTGTGTGCTGAGGCCTCCCAGAGCTCCCTGCCTCTCCCTGGCATCCTCTGCCTGGGCTGGAGCCCTTCCTGGAGGGATCCTCTCCTGCTCCAGCACTGCGGCATGTGGGGCAGGAGCTGGAGCTCACCTGGCAGCACCAAACCGGAGATGGGGACTCTCATGTCACTGCCAGGGATCCAGGGGCAGCCACAGCTGCTCTGGGCACCTGTGCCAGGGCCTGCCCACCCTCACAGGGAACAATTCCTAATTCCCAAAATCCCATCTTCTCTGTTGGAAGCCATTCCCTTCGTCCTGTCCATGTCAAAGTCCCCATCCCTTCACTGGCAGGGAGGGGCACCAGAGGTGAGGGGAGCCCAAATTTGTGGGTGATTTTTGTGTTCTCCTTGTGCCAGCTGGGCTGAGCTGTGCCCTCACACCCTCCCTGGCTTGGCGGCAGTGCCACACTGGGGTGGCTGTGCTCCTCCAAAAACTGGAGTCTGGTATTTTCTGGGTCCCCAGGACGAAGGAGGAATTGAGAATTTGACTCTGTTTTTAGAAGGCTAATTTATTATTTTATGATATCGTGTTAAAGAATGCTATACTAAAACTATACAAAAGAATATATAGAGAGTATTTCAAGAATATATAAAGAACTACACTAAAGAGCAAGGATACAGACAGAAGGTTACAAAAAATGACAATGAAAACTCGTGACTGCTTCCAGTCTTGACACAGCTAGACAGTGATCAATCATTAAGTAAAAATAATTCACATGAAACCAATCAACCAACCTCCTGTTGGATAAACAATCTTCAGACCACATTCCGAAGCAGCAAAACACAGGAGAAGCAATAAGATAATTATTGTTTTCATTCTTCTCTGAAGCTTCCCAACTTCCCAGGAGAAGAAATCCTGGCAAAGGGATTTTTCAGAAAATATGACAGTGGGACTGGAGCTGCTCTAAAATGAGCCTTTGTTCTCAGTGACTGAGTTTGGATTTGGGTTTTTGGGCACTGAGGGATTACTGCACAGCTGGGATATCTTTGGTGTCCCACAGCCCCTGGAAGGTTTTGCTGTACTTTGCTTTTAGAACACAGGGTGGATTCTGGTGGTGGTTCCAGATGGTTTTTCAGTGGTTGCCAAGTTTAGCAATGCCAATCTGTCTTGGGCTGGTGGAAAAACTAATTAGAGGTGGTTTTTTTCCTTCTCTGGACACAGTGTTTCTTTTTCCTATTTCCCCCACTTGTAATCAATCTGTACCTGGTGCCTCAGTGCCTTTTCACTCACCCTGCCTTTTCCTGCTGCCTCTTTGCTGCTCCCCTGCTCTGCTGTGTCTTTGTCAGAGCTGCAGGGCTGTAAGGAAGCCCTGGCAGTACCAGAATAATGGTGCAATTACATCTTTAGTTTCTCCCACATCCTTACAGCTGCCAGCTCCCCAGAGCAGCAGATCTCTCAAGGAACCAGCACGCCTTGCAGGTATTTGCTGCCTTGTCCAGGTACACCGGGGCTGGATCTGCTGAGGTACCAGTTGGACTTTGCTCCCTGCAGGTGAGATTTGGGCTCATTTTTAAATCATCTAGGGGCACACATTCACATATTCCACCTCCCTGGGGAATGCCCAAGCAAAAATTTAAAGGTACTCTGGCACTGATAAAAGTAATATCATGTATTGATTGTTGAGGTGAAAATCAGGGTGGAAAAGCAATGAGAATGTGTTTATATATTCAGATTATATGTTTGTATGACAGAATTCAGTTCTACTCCATTCCTGGGTCCTTTTCTGTATTTTTTCTGGTAGTTTCTTGACTAATCCAAGGGCTGTGATGGAAGTACCAAGTGTAAGACTGAGGCATTAACAGAGCTGGGTGTTGGATAACGCAACACAGACAGAAATACAGGTGTGGGGTAACTCAGTTCATGTCTCTATTGTCAAAAACCTGTCAGGTTTGCTTTAGAGATAATGGAATGTAAATTTACATGTGCTCCACGTGCAGGTTGTTCTCTGCTCAGCTCAGTATGGAGCTGAAAGGGTCATATTTTAATAATTTTCCTTAGTATGTGTTTTCCAGTAGTCATTACAGGCCCTGGGTAATTGGTTCTAATCTGAATGTTAACATTGACATTTTTATTGTGCTTGACAGGGAATGAGGGCTGATGACTAAAACATTGATAAATTGAATAAATTGATATAAGTCATATTTAATTTGCTTCTTTGCTATGTACTGGAGTGAATTATTCACGCTGCTCAGGATTTTTGCCCTCTTACAGAGAGTTTGGTTATGCCATAAATGTTCATAAGAGAGAAACTTCATTCTTTTCTCATATAATGGAGTTTCTACATAAGTGTGCAGACTTGTGAGAAAGAGATGCCATAAATCTACCAGGGAAAAAGTTCTGATTGTGTTGTACTGACAGATTTGCTGTTCCATGAGCTCATTACCTGTACAGCTGCCAGCAGGGCTGGCTTTGATGCAGGGCTCCAAGAGCAAGAAAAATGAGGAATTATAAATGTACATAAAAGGCCTGATCTGCCATCCAAAATGGTACTGGCTCGTCTTGGAAACAAACTTCACTTTGGATCATTTTTGCCTGAAAATGTTGTGTTGAGTAGCTGTGTAAACCTAAACCAGCCCTAATGGAACATTGTTTTCTTGGAGATAGGAGCAGTAATGTAGGTAATGCTCTCAAATGCTTTAAGCAGTTATTATTTTCAGAAGTTTCAGTGGAAAGAGTAAAAGTAACAGAAAAATATAGAGCAAAATAGAGTGTTAGGAGTAGTAACAAAGAGAAGGGAGAAGAAACAACTCTGTGTGCTGGGTGGGGGTAAGATGCATTTGAATTTCAAACATCCCCAGTGGCTTTACTCAGCAGAAATGATCTGCAGCTCCTTTGTGTGAGTAATATCTCAGCAAGCCTTGGAACAAATCCTCACACCCTACTGACTTTTAATGCTTAGCAGAAAATGAGTTGCTGAATAAAAGATGCGACAACTTAAAGGGGTCTTTTCATTGGGAGTCAAAATAAATGCTGCAGAGAGCTGGTGCCTCTGCTGTCAGGAGCAGGTGAATTGTTTTCCACTCTCATCCCATCTCACACAACTGCTTACAGCTCTGCTAACACACACCTGGGGATCTCTGCTCATGTGAAACTTAATCCATTTACGTGCAGGACAGTTAAGAGACCGGGCTGCTGCTCATTAAGGGATGTAAAAGGAAGCCCAGGATGAGGAACATGTCTTAAAACAGTACCCAGGAGAGGAAAGGGGTAGGCAGGGGATTGGAATGTGAGTATTAAAAGAGTTTTAACTGTCATTATTTTTTATTAAGCATTGAGAAGTCTGAGGAGAGTTTCTAACAGTAAAGATTTAATTCTTTGTATGGTTTAGGGGCCAAGAGAGAGGATTTGTTTTCAAACACTGATGTGAAAATGAGTTGCATCATGTTTTTAAAGGGATAAAACAGATACAAAAGGGGGCTCTGAAACTCAATATCAAATATCATTAATTCATGTCCTATCCCTTCCTTCCAACAACCATTGACTGAAAGGCTCTGATATTTTTATGAGGGTCAATTTAATTAGGCTTGAGCTCTTCTCAAGTAGCAGGGTGTGCAGAGCTCACCTCATGGAGAAAATGCTGGCAAGCTCTCTAAGAAGTTCCTTGGAAAAAATGACTTTGATAAATCAGCAACTCCATGAAAAGAGATAGTAAACATTTATGACAAGTTAACAGAGTTTCTGTCGCACGTTGGCAGCCTTTTGTCACTGCATTATTGCATGAAAATAATGTGTTCTTTTATTCCTGTAGTAACCTGCAAACATTCCTCTTAAGTATGCTTTATTTTTTATGTCAGGGCTTTTTTTCCCTAGTCCAGTGCCCCTGGAGAAGTCTCCTGTGAGGGAAGCATGATCTGTAAAAGCAATGGCATTTCTAATACTTCAAATGAACTTACACCTGTTGTATGTTGCCTTAATGCAACAGCTCCTGTGTCAGCAGTGGTAAATCTGGATATTAAAGACAGATTTTCATTCTTGGAATTCAGACCAGATCAATTTTATTATATATAAATATAGTTATATATATATAATATATGATAATTATATAAATAATATATGATATACAATATATTATATGGTACATTATACATATATTATATGATATATAATTATCATACTAGATATATGATAGCTCTTTTCTGCATAATGGAAAACAAATCCAAACCCAAAACCACCTCCAACAGGTGAGACGTGGAAGTTTTATTCAAGTTAAGTTTAGAAATTTAATTTATATTATTACGAAGAAGCTTAGGATGTTTTTTCTTCTCAAAATATGTGATTCCTACAGAACTGAACTTATCTTCTTGTAAATATTCTTGCAATAATTGTCTGCAAGTAGGTGCCAGATAGCAACAATAGCAGAAGCTTTCTAGGAAGCAATTAGCTCAGAGATTTTTTTTTTCCATTTTTCTTCCTGAAAAGAGTCTTTCATTTTTAAATGAGAATTTACAGGTCCAGTATTGTAGTTGGTAGCAATTGTGAAATAATTCTGAGATATGTTTTAACTGACCTGTTTACAGGAAAAAATGAGTGTGAATCTATTGAAAAACCAGAGAAGTACAAAGTGGAGAGCTATAATATGGTTGCCATAGACACAATTTCATATTCTCTTCCCTGTTTACTGCATTGATAACTCCTTTATTGAAATCCAGGGAAAAAAAAAAAACACCAAAAAAACCCAAAACTGTGGATATTCTGAAAAGGCTGCATTCCTTTCTGTTGTAATGAGATTATGTTCAGAGCTCCTTTAACCACTAATTACCATAAGGAAATTGGCCAACGAGCTGCAGTGGAATCTTTGAGCATACAGGAATATATTCAAGATCAATATGTAATTATCATATGCACAGAGAGATTTCATAGTCAAATTTAGTAAAAACAGATGGACTTGCTCCATATGGCTAATAGAGATTTCAAGTTAGCAAGAAGTGCGTGAATTCTGTAGATACAAGACTGAGATTCCTTTTTCTCTATTACCAAGAAGACAGGATGTAAATTCATCTTTCTTCTTTTGCACATAATACCTAAAATGTCACTAAGAGTTGATACGTATGTGCATGTGGCAGGGAGAAGTCTCAAGCTTTTCTCACAGTTTTTCATGTTATTCTACTTGTAAAATTCTCCATCCAGTCACTGGAAGTTATAATCTGCTCTTCTGCTGTTTTGATGTCACCACAATACCCCACTAAATCCTTGAAAATTCTGTTTATTAGGAATAGATGTGCGCTAGATTTTTCAAATGTCAGAAGGAAGACTTCATTTTGTCTAATACAAGGATGAAAAAAAAACCAACCCAGACCATTCGTTTTAAACCTTTGGTAGCTGGAATCTTCCGAAGATGTTATTGCTTAATAAAAGCCTGCCAAGGCAGCAGGTGGGGATTTACCAGGTAACTCCATTAACAGGAGAGGAGCAGTTCAGCTAATCTCTGACACTGCACCCGGGCTGTGACAGCCTCAGCTGCTCCTCCAGAGCAGGGAGCTGTGGCAACTTAAAAGGTGATTGTCACGGAGGGAAAGAGGGTGTCTGAAGAGGAGTTAGACAGGATGTTTTCATTAACATTAAAGAGCTCTTGCTATTCATTAGGCAGCTTGCTCTGAGACCACAGGAGAGTTGTCACTCACAGAATCTTTTCACATGAAAAGGATGCATCATATAGAACCCTGTCTTACCTGCTTCCTTATGGAGTTTCTGCACAAAAACAAAATACAGGCACTTTTGGATTTTTTTTCTTTTTCTAACAAAAAAAAAAAAAAAAAAAAAAAGAGTTTATTTTATCCTGAGTTTTAAACTGATTTAAAAGACCTTTTGCTGTTATGCTCAAGTTTACACACCATGTGTATAACAAGTTGCACCAGACCTCCACAAAAATGGGTGGTTTCAGCTTTTCAAGGCCAGGCTCACTCTCCTGCTACACTTGCACTCTGGTTTTCCTGGAGTTGTGCTCTACACCAGCATCCTTCTGACCTGTGGGAGTGTTGGTCCTTCATTGTAAAATACTTTATTAAAACCAGAAGTGGCTCCTGGTTACACAAGCCATGTCCAGGAGGGCTGGAGGTGACAGCCGCTCAACTGGGCAACTAATGATTAAACTGCTCAGGGCAGACAGAATATCCATGGCCCAGTTACCAATGTCCAGTCTGTGCAGGACTGCAGCTCCTCTTTGAGCTCTCCAAGGCTGCTGAGGAACAGGTCAAAGCAGGAAAAGCTTCAAGTACAGAAATCAAATGTGAATGCTTCCAAGTGAGGATGTTGGAAATCCATTGGCTTCTGAAGCCTCTTTAAACTGTGGCTAAATACTTTCCCAATTAATAATGCATGACGGGGATGTGACAGAGGATGCCAGGCAGATGGAAGGAGGCTACTGAGTGTTTGTGACCTGGAACCATCAATGTTTGCCCTGGCTTTGGGAGCAGGATCCACCCAGGCACTGATCTCACAGCTGGGCTGCTGTTTGCTGCTGTGTCCTTGGATCTGCTCTGTGGGGCTTGGTGGGAACAACCCAGGTTTCCCATGGATAAAAACCACAGACTAACCTAGGCGTGGTCTCATCCAGGAGCTTTTTGCTTGGTGAATTGCTGCCCAGAGGGGTCAGGGCATGTTGTGTCTGCTCAGGGGCTGGCACAGTTGCTGGAGGATTACACAGCACACAACTCCTCCTTTCCTCCCTGCTGTTCTGAAGATTATTTTGGAGGGCACCAAACTTTACTCCTGACTGAAGTTGTTCTTCTGTAGTAGCAAAATGAAAAATATTTCAGAACTTTCTAACACAATTCTGAGGACGTCTCTAATGTTGTCCTGCTTACAAACAACTCTGACCTTTTTATTCTTTTGAAGGTTTTCCTGGATAATGAGAGGCATTTATCATTCCCAGTCTCATCTCCTATGCAAACTAGATTGTTCTGATGGGATTCTGTTTGCTTTATGCTTTTAAGGAATGAGCTTTAGGAATGGACGAGAGAAATGAAACTGAGAATCAGTTGGTTTTTAGAATTGCATTCAGGATTGAGTTTCTTCTGTAATACCCAATTAAGAATTTTTCCCCCTCCCTTTCTTCCTTCCTTTTTGCTCCTGTAGCCCGTTCTTCCTTTGCAAGCGGCAGTTAGAACTACAGGGGTGTATATGTAGTCAATATAAGAGCTTTCACCTAAATGGAGTTCTGTATTTGTAGGGAATGCAGGAAATGTCACATTAAAGTTTGTTTGGTGCTAATTTTGTTCGATTTTCATTTTGTTTCAGACATTATTTTGGATACTTTGCTTGAAGATTATAAAATCATTAAATCTTTAAAATTGTGATTATCTGGAGCAGAATAGAAGGAAATTGTTCCATCTCAGCAGAATAACGTGAATACGCGGATTGCTATTTAATTAAAAAAATGTGTCAAAGTTATACTGCAACATATGAGGTTATACTTTTTGTGTTCAGGATAAGCAAAATACGGACACTGTGGATTTTATTTGACTTTGTGGGCAATAATAAACCTTTATCTAGGTGTAGATTGATACCTTCCTCCATAGTCATATCTAAGTTTTCCCTCTTACTTCTTCTTGCGCTGTCTTAACCACTGCATTTAAATGTGGAGCTGCACTGTGGTGTTCCAGTTGGGTTTTAATTAGCTTTATTATCTATTGTGTAGGGCTTAATCAATTCTATTGGATGCTATCTGCAGGTGCCTCCAGTAAGGGCATATTACATTGATTTTTCATTTCTCACATCAAACACACAGCGCTTATCCAGTGCTTGCTGTGCTTGCTATTGACAGCAGGGTGATTTAGGGCACCCAGGCAAAATGTAACAGGGATCAGGACAGCTACAAACCCCTCAGTATGGATTCATTAGACAGCAAATAAGAAAATAGGAACTTGTGGCAGCTGGCTGTCCAAGAGGGAGGGCTCAGGAGAGCGAGGAGCTTGGGAGAATGATTGTTCTTCAGAGGGAGAGTTCTCCAGCTGGAGTGAATGTCCTCCAGGGAGAAGTGCAGCAGCATGCTGCCTCCTCCCCAGGACGGCTGTTCTTACTGCAAATATTGCACTTTCCCAAACTGTGGGTCAGCATTATATCCTTCGTGTTGGAAATTTTATTAAAACCTGCAAAACCACTTAAATCTCACAGGCGGGGGGGCTTTGGAGATAGTTGAGTGTGCTGGCTGTGGCTGGGGTAGCAAATCAGCTTAATAGTGAGGAAAGGCAGCAGGAATTTGTTCACAGCCCTAAGAGAACTGAAACCCCATCCCCATTCACTGCACTGTGTCCTCTGCAGCTCTGTGCCCCAATCTGCATTTTCAGGCCTTGCTGATCCAGGAGCAGTTCTCCATCTGAACAGAGCCTTTTGGGGTCATGAGGCTCTGCTTCCAGTTTGGAAGTGGGCAGACTTGAAAACTACCCTTAAATTTAATGAAACCTGTTTAACATCTGTTTTCAATTGTGCCTCCTAGCTGCCCTTCCCCTAGACAGCAGCATTCTATGCAAAATGGGTATTTTTTTTCCTCTTGTAGTAGTTCTTTCATCAAGGTTTCCAAGGTAATCTCAGAAACCTTAGATTCTCTCTGCAGTTTTTTTTCTGATGCTGTGATCTACACAGGGAGTTAGGTATTATCAGTCCTGATATTTTTTTTTTCCATAGAGGTTAATAAAAATCTACAGCCCAATTTTGCACCTATTTTTTTCTGTTGGTGAACACAAAGTGGATTGATTGGAGTCACACAACTGTTTGGGAGTGGAGCTGTGTTTTGAGTGAGGAAAAGAGCTATAATCAGGCAGGCTGACAGGAGATGCCAAAGAAATGCTGCAAACACTCTTGTGTTCTCATCAGGATTTCTTTCTAGGCCTGGCTCTGTCCTTTCAAACCACAAATAACTTCTTTTCTCTTGCTTTAAGTTCTTACCAAATTGCAGAGAGGTTCAGAATTGCTTAAAATCCGGGGTGTCCATAAAATCACCGGGTTAAATTGACTAAAATATGGAATTAAAAAAATTGGGTAATATGTGAAGACTTGCTTGGCTTGATTAGGCATCCAGCAAGGGTTTTTTTGTCTTTGAGACACTTTGGATGCCAGGGAATTTCCCTGGAAGAGCATCAACCTTGCCTGTGAGTCAATGAAAGGGATTTTCCTTTGGCTCCAAACCCACACCTGGACAGGCAGGTCCAGCCCCTGGACTGGATGTGGCATCTCTAAATAGCTTTTACCTTTTCTCTCACAGAGTTGCACTATTTCTGAACAGTATTTTTGCAGGAATAGTGAATAAGAATTCTGTTTCTTGCTCCATTCCCCGAGAAAATCAATGTCAGAGAGGTTTCCCTGGTTTGAGAAGCCACTGGGCTGTGCTTGCTTGAGCAGTGTTAAGGATTGGGTTGTACCACTCTAATCCATTCCTCTTGCTGGTAAAAAAAGCACAGCAATTCATTGCTTAAATGGAATTTGAATAACACTGTTGAAATCGATAGCTGCTCCTTATCCATATAAAGATAATTGATCTTTTTGAAGCTCTTTAAATACAATGAGCATTTGATTGTGTTTCCTTCCATTGCTCAGCTTAACACGGTAACACAGTAAAATTAAATGTTGCTTGTAAAATGACTGGAACATTCAGTGGTTTTTACTCCTACAGCACTTCCTTGGTCTGTTTTTGTTGATTGGCTGTAAATGAAGATAAGAGCTGCTGCTTTGGAATGGACAATGCAGCAGCAATGTTTCTTTGTGTACAGAAATCAGTCTTTGTGTATAGAAATCAGGCACTTCTGTGGCCTCTGGTCACCCTACCATGGGCACTTCACGCTCCAGAATTATTGTTTTTTGTACTTTCTAGTGTCGGTCAGACACCTCTGTCAGTCCCTCTGTGCCTGCCTGCTCTGAGATGTGAAGTTTGGGTTGGAGGTGCAGAGGATCTTTCATGTTCCAGGTGTGTGTGTGCAGCTGAGTCCTGCACTGAGCCCAAAAAGTGCAGAAACACAAGGCAAGAGTTGCCCTGGGAGCCTTCCAGGTGAGATTCCCAGGCTCCTGTGCCTGTGAGGAGCTGAAAAGGAGCTGCTCCAGCTGGGTGCCAGCCCATCCCTCTCAGATACTCCTGCCGGGAATAGGAATATCTGAGTGCAGAAGTAACATTGCAAAGAGCTATCTTCTATTTCCTATTTCTTTTAGTTTTCAAGGTGTTCCACAAATTTTTAGCTGTCAAGGCTCTTGGAGAAAATCCTCCTTCTTTTGTTATAAGGTCTGAATATTCATTTATTTTGTGCGCACTGAACATCAAAGTTTGAGATTGTGTGTTAGAGCAGAGGGTAAATAAAGAGCTTTGAAGTTTTCAGTGGATTCCTTGCCATAAAGAGCTGTGAATGTCACTCAGCTAGAAACTTCCCAAACTGTGATTTATTTGATTTTTTTTGTGATCAGTTAACTATCATCTCAAACTGTTTTGTTTGCATTTGTTCATTTATCCCAATCAATCAGTCATTGAATTTACCGTGATCAGTGTCCTATCATCCTGCACTACCTCTATATTTTGCATCACTTTTTAAGTTTGAAAATTACACAGTCTTTAGACTATTGGTTGAAAATGTTGATGAAAATTTTAAATATTCATTACAAGCTGAAATGGAAGGGGAAAGCAAGTATTTTCTATGCTGTATACGCTGAAACTTTTATCCAAATATTTGCTATTTTTGTCTAGTACTAATAAATTCTGCATTGCCTTTCATCCCACTGCAGGTGACACCATTTATCTCACACACTCTATTGGAGCCTCTGGCTGGGGAAGGGGTTTTGTCACCGAGCTGATGACAGCTGATCACTGTGACTTGCATGTGTTCTCTCAGGTAAATCACACAGGTTCCAGCTGGCCTGTGAAAACCCTGCCCTGTTCCATTTCAGAACAGGCATTTTGAACCAGCATAGCAACAAATAATTTATGCATGGAAGTTGTGAACTTTTTGCGAATTATATTTGCTTTAAAGGGCAGAAAGTGTTATTGAACAAGTAAATATTTAAAAAAAAGGAAGCAGAACTTAATTACTCACTGATGGAGATGCTGTGGGTGGGAGTGGAAGTGTGTTTGTAGTAGGTGCACACATCTCTGAGACCCTCACATGAAACAGGATCAAAAGCCTCATCCTGTTCCCTTCTCTGACTGATCAGACTGCACTTCTGGGAGGTAGGAAATGGATACTATGGACACACACCTGTGTGTGCACCATGCACCTCCTCAGGGCTGCTCTGCATCCCTGATTGTACCTGGGATAGCCTGGGGCTGCTCCTGCATCCCTGATTGTACCTGGGATAGCCTGGGGCTGCTCTGCATCCCTGATTGTACCTGGGGTAACCTGGGGCTGCTCCTGCATCCCTGATTGTACCTGGGATAGCCTGGGGCTGCTCTGCATCCCTGATTGTACCTGGGATAGCCTGGGGCTGCTCTGCATCCCTGATTGTACCTGGGATAACCTGGGGCTGCTCCTGCATCCCTGATTGCAGCTCCTGGGGTAACCTGGGGCTGCTCCTGCATCCCTGGCACTGCACCTCTGAGCCCCCAGGCCCTACAGCCCCACTCCAGCCACAAGTTCAGAGCCAGGTGGTCCTTAGGGAGCATTCCCTGAGCTGAACCAGGGCCTCAGGCTGGGGAGCTCAGGGGGAGGATGCTGAGCTGCTGCCTGGGGCCCGGCAGAGCCAGCAGTGTGGTGATTATGGTTCCCTCTATAAAGGCATGGTAAATTGAACAATACATCTCAGGATTATAAAAAAACCCCAACACCAAAGTGGTTTTTTGGGAGTGAGATGTTTTGCCCAGCCGTGTGCTGTTGCACAGAGCAGTTTCACTTTGAGCACACACTGAATTCACTGAATTTGGCACTGGGATTTCACAAGAGGCCTCGCTGCAAACACAGAGCTCAGGTGTGCTGTGAGCCTGCTCAGAGGGGCGGGGTGGTTGTGGCACTCTGCTTTACCAGTGGGGATTGTTTGCTCTTTAACCACCTGATCCTATTGCAGCTCCTTTCTTAGCTCCCATTGCAAATTCAGCCTGACCCAGGCACAGCAGTTTGCTGGGTGGTGGTGATGATGAGCTCTCCTACAAACAGGAAAAAGCAGTGGTTCTGAGGTTTATAGTGTTTATCAGCAGGAAAACAGAAGTGGCAATTGCTTTTAATTGCCCAATAATTTCATTATTCAAAAAATGGAGCTTACAGGAAGTAGCTGCAGTTATGACTGAACCTGCTCTTTAATGTGTTCTAAGATTTTTTCCTGTGTTATGTTATGTAATAGTGATAAGCTGCTGGTTTCAGTCAAGTTTTGAAGTACAGTAAGAGTTGGGTTTATCAAGCCCTGGGATGAATTCTCCACTACTCCCACTGAAAACACCTTTGTGAATACTGTGGTTCTGACTTGTCTGTAGAAATCCCATTCCTCATATTAAATCAACTTTCAATCTTTGTTCTCTCAGTACACACGAATTTTAAGATTCATAACCTATTTCTGTTTGGTTTTCCTCCCTTTGTAGTTTTCCCACCCATCTCTGTTGTTATTGAGCATGTAAGGAAATGCAGCCCCACAAGGAACATGCACTCTGAATTAATTAGCTGCTTTCTGTAAATACAAATAAATGACAACAAGATCAAAAAGGAAAGCGGGAAGGGGAGGACTAGCTACTGTCACACCTGTGGTGTTGCTGCTCCTAATTTAAAAAGAGGCTTTAAAAGGTGCTGTGCTGCCAAATTATGTCCATTGTCACTGTCACTGCTGCTCCAGTCCCACAGAGCTGTCCCTGAGGGTCACACTGAGCTCAGGGCTGCTCTGTGGCTTCCTTTAAGCATCAGATCATGTCTGGAGGCTTTGAACAGCTATTTCTTATTCTTATTTATTATTTCTGCAAACTAAACCAAGAGTTTCCTGTTCTTGCTGTCATGTTTTCCAAGGATTATTGGTAATAGTCCTGATTTTCCAGCCTTGTCTTGATAAAAATCTCATTTGGTGCAATCTTAATCCACAGCTGGAAATAGAGTGTGGTGTTGAGTTTGTGGGGGTCCCCAGGCTGAGGTGAGAGATGAGAATCTGACTCCATGTTCTCAGAAGGCTGATATTATTTTGTTTCATCATATTATATTTATTATATTTATTATATTATATCATATGTATTATATAGTATTTATATAATATTAATTACATTATATTATATTATCTTTATTACATTACTTATATATTATATTGCAGATTATATTATATATTATATTATACATCTATACTAAAACTATACTAAAGAGAAGGATACAGACAGAAGGCTTAACAAGAATGATCATGAAAAACTCGTGGCTGACTCCTTAGTCTGACACAGTTGATGGTGATTGATCATTAAGTAAAAACAATCCACATGGAACCAATCAAAGAATGACCGGTTGGATGAACAATCTCCAAACCACATTCCAAAGCAGCAAAACACAGGAGAAGCAATCAGATAATTATTGTTTTCATTTCTCTCTGAGGCTTCTCAGCTTCCCAGGAGAAGAAATCCTGGTGAAGGGATTTTTCAGAAAATGTGACAGTGACACCTGGCAGCCTCAGAGGAAGCCCAGAGGGCTCTGCCCTCAAAGGCACACTGGTGGAAATTTCTGTGCCAAGCAGTGGGGATCTTTCATCTTCATCTCTGTGAGACCTTCAATGCTTCAGCTCCTTGCTGCAGTGGGAAAGAAGGGTTAAAATGTGGGAGCAGGGAAGGAAGGGTCAAATATGTAAAGCCACTTTCATGTACTTAGGAGAAGAGTGGTAACAGGAGAGCTGTTAAAAATTTTTATAGCTGGCACCAAACAACACTGGTGTTAAAAATCATGGAACTGTTTAATAGCAAGTGGAGGTGTACATTACTTAATTAGAGGCATACAGCAGTGAAGCCAATTGAGAGATATTATTTTAGTATTTTTTCCAGAGGGCATATCAAGTCTACTCACGAATTAATAAACAGATTGTAAAGCCTAAGCAAGCATATTAGGGAAGTGCATGTGTGTGTACTGGGTCTATAGACTGGGGCTGTGCACACTTGTTTGTTTGTTGCCATTGCATTTGAAATATGTTCCTTGTTTTCCATGTAGACCTCAGTGGAAGAATTATAGCATATTGGGGTTTTCTAAAGACTAATTAAGATCTTCAGAGTTGATGTGTGTTTACTGAAAAAATACAGCATGAATGAGACCTAAAGCAGCAGCACTCAATTAACCCATGGTGGTGAGGTGCAGTGGCTGTTCCCTCAGAGCCTGCCTTTGGTGCATGGGAAGAGGGAAAAAATCACAGATTCCCTCCACTTCTCTCACCCTCTGATTTAAGTTATCACTCAAAAGGCATTTTATCAACTACTAAAAGCTGTCTACAGTTTAATACACACCTCTGGCCTCTCTCTCAGCTGCTGTTAAAGGTAGTTGGATTATGAGGAAGTGTCAGCTCACCCCGAGGTGATCAGCACTAGGACAGGTGTGGACTTTAGGTAAGGAGGGACCATCCTGTCTGTAAAATGAATTTCCCCCAAATGGAGCTGGTGGATTTGCTCTGATGGGGACAGCATCAGCTTTTTAAGCCTCAGTAAGGCTACTCTCCATCAGGCATTTTCCTAACCCAGTTTGGTGTTGCCCCTAACACTGGTTTGATCCCTTTTTTAAACCCACTCATGCACCTTCTTTAATTCACAGTTGCCACTTTGCTTTCTGTGCAAGGATGAGCTGTCCAGCTCCATCCATCGTGAGTGTGCCCTGCACAAACCCTGTGGTGTTTCACACCTCAGCAGGCAGGGAGCTTCCAGCCCAGGGTCACTGCATGGCCCCAGCTCTCCTGACTTCCTCCTTCCACTCTGCTCTCCTATTTTATATTTTATGTTTTCCTGTATTTATATTTTAATGTGAATAGTGTTGTCACATTATGGCAAAAAGTCTGTCCTTAGTGGGTATCTCAGTGCACTCGGTTACACAAAATTACACAAAAATTACACAAAAATCTTTTACCTCACTTCCCTAAATTCCTCCTATGTCAAACTATGACACCCCAACAAGTGCAGGTTGCACCCCTGCCCAGCACCCCCTTCTCAGCCAGGGAGAGAAGGGGATCTCCTCCACCTGGAGAGATCATTCCTGGCACAAACCACTCCTCACAGGACCCAGGCTGCAGGGAAACACCAATGGATTGCACCTCCAAAAACACAAAAGATTGTGAGAAATACTACTTACTTCCAAAAAATTTAAAAGGTTTATTAAAACCCTATCAAAAATACAACAGAAGACTGAATAGAGATAATATTACAGCGCTGGGAGCAGAGGATTTTCCCCACCATGTGCTCACCCACACCATGGAGGTTTCACCTTTTAACCCTTTGCCCCTCCCAGAGTTCTGTCCATGGACTCCTCCTTCCCTGCCCAGTGCTGGAGATCACTGCCTGACACCTTGATTGGAGCTCAGGTGCTGCCACAGGAACGAGTGACCCTCCCAAATGTCCCAAACCCAGGGCACCCCTGAGAACAACACAAGGGGGTAAAACACAACTATAAATCTATAAAACTGCTCCTAACATATATACATGATATTTGCCTTTTAATTGTGAGAGTCAACCATGACATTCCTCATCTATCACAGGAGGAAAAAGAGGAGAAAAAAGATGCAAAGCTGGAGGTAGCAGATAAGAGGGGTGATAAGAGAGGGAAGGAAGTTGAATCTAAGTAGAGAAAGCCATGCACTGGGAATTCAAATGAGGGGCTGGACTGGATAGAAAACCAACGGGGTCTTATCTAGAGATTGATAAAAGAGAGATTAAAACAAATGCTCAAAGGCAAACATGTGTTTTTTAGAAACATGGGGAAGTGTAGGGAGAGAAGACAGTGCTCTGACATACCCAGTTCACCCTCAGCAGCGTGAGTTTTCCAAGTTGTCTTGGCCAAGAGGAGAAGAGCAAAGATGGGGTGCTGGAACAGAGCTGGAACTAACAGAGAAGAATGGGTGTGAGAGCAGTGATGGAAAACAGGCAGGGACAGCACTACTGGGGAGCAAAGGCAATTTTGTCTTGTAACCATGTGCTCACTCAAGCTTGACAGAGAAAGAAGAAGAAAAATACATTCCTGTTATAAAAATTCCTGTGTAGGTAAATCACACTGCAAACTTCATGGTGAGTGGTTTAGTGTGCCCAGGTTTGGCTGCCAGCTTTCCTGAGCTCAGGCTAATCTCTATTGCTTCTCTGTAAACTGTGGCTGATGCTGCTGCACTCCCAGCCTTTGCCTCTCTGACCCTTGGTGATGGCCATCCTGGGGCTGTGCTGCTACATCTGCAGATAACATGAAAATGATCCCTCTATATTAGCAGTGTTGGGAGGATGGTGAAGACTGGAGATGCCAATGGTGCTTTATCTAAGTCTGGCCCCAGTCTAGTGAAGCTAAGATAGCTTTTGTAATTTTAAATATCATTTTTGCCACTGTGTACCATGTCACAGATATGAAGCTTCTTGGGAGATGCGGTAATGAACTAATGTGGGAGCTAATGAAGGTCATCTTGAGAGAGCAGTAAGAGTAATGCCTACTGCTGGGAGACTTCTCACTGGGAACCCTCAGACTTCAGCACTTTCCAGTCTAAATAAGATGTATGCTTCCCTGACCTTGTCTTCTCCAATGTAAACTCAGAGCAGGATGTACTTAGAATAAAGATAAATAAGGCCTTACCCAAATAAAACACTCGTCTGCAGAAACAAATCTCCTCCAAGCAAGAGAGGGAAGGGAAGCAGAAACCGATGCTACTCTACTGGAAAAAAAATATATGTTAGAGGGATGAAGGAACATAATATCTGCTTCAGAGTGCAGTAAAAGTAAATGCAACTTAAGGTTGAAGGTGTTATTGTATCTTGGGAGTTTTACTAATTAAGTTGTGGAATATGTAGCATTTAATTTCTCTACTAGAACTTTGTTTTTGAAGGTACTCTGTATTCAGCAAAGTGCAGTGCAAGGTCCTACACCTGGGTCATGGCAACCCTAGCTACACCCTCAGGCTGGGCAGAGAGGTGCCCTGGGAGAAGGGCATGGGGGTGATGGGAGATGGAAAACCTCACCCTGAGCCCTCAGTGAGTGATCCCAGCCCAGAAACCAACGAGTCCTGGGCTGCATCCAAAGGAGCATGGCCAGCAGGTCGAGGGAGCTGTCAATTCTCCCCCTTACTCTGCTCTTGCCAGCCCCACCTGGAGTCCTGTGCACAGTTCTGGTGTCCCCAGAACAGGAAACACGTGGAACTGTTGGAGCAAGTGCAGAGGGGGCCATGAAGTCCATGGGAGGACTGGAGCACCTCCCTATGGAGACAGGCTGGGAGAGCTGGGGCTGCTCAGCCTGGAGAAGAGAAGGTTGTGTGGAAACCTCCCAGCACCTCCAGGGCCTGAAGGGGCTACAGGGAAACCAGAGAGGGACTTTGCATCAGGAACTGGAGTGACAGGACAAGGGGGAATGGGTACCCATGGAAAGAGGGGAAATTTAGGTCAGGTATGAGGAAGAAATTGTTCCCTGTGAGGTGGTGAGACTCTGGCACAGGGTTCCCAGGGAGGCTGTGGGTGTCCCAGCCCTGGCAGAGTTCAAAGCTAGGTTGGATAAGGCTCTAGCAGCCTGCTCTAGTGGGAGGTGTAGAGGACCTTTAAGGTCCATTTCAACCCTTTAACATTCTGTGATCCCATGAGAGAGCCAGGATGGCATCACTGTGCCCATGGCAACCCTGCAGGCCCTGGAACTGCTGCTGCTCTGTAATGGGCACATCATTCCCTGCCTGTCATGAGCAAAGAGTTGAGGAATCTCTGGCTTTGGGGAAACCTCAGGCAGCCCAGGAGAGACAGCTCTGAAAAGCTGGCCCAGCTCAGTCCCAGGCAGGATATTGATCCCTGGCTGTGTTTGACACAGCCTGTCTGTAAATGTGCTGCCTGTGGCTCCAGGAGCAGCTCTGGGAGCATTGTGCTCTGCAGAGGAGTGATAACATTGATTCCTTACTGGGCTACAATATTTGATCGAGTCTCACAGCTTGGCAGAGGCTTGGTTTGGGTTTTTCTTGTGTTTTGGTTTGTCGTTGTGGGTTTTTTTTAAAAATCAACATTATATTGACTAGAGCAGCCCACTGAGTATTTGTGCAGTTTGGGAAGAGTTGCTTGCTTTGCCACCAGCAATTTCCTGCACACCTGAGCCTCCCAGGAACACAGGTAATTGTTGGAAATTATACAGGGGAGCTCAGTGCTAGAGAGAGAGCAACAGAGAGATGCTCTGCTGCTGCTTGACAGACTTGTAACCAGATTCCAGTTTGTGCTGCATTGCCCCTTGGTGTAACCCTATTAAGAAGCTGTAAATAGTAATATAAATGATGTTACAGTCATTTGTTTTGATGTATCTGAGCCTTTAATAAATCAGCTGTAGCTTGGCTAATAGGAATATGAGAGGATGGTGTTTGTTGCCAGCAGCTGCTAGTAAATTACAATGCAGTCATCTGTTTTACAAGGAAATTAAATGTTTGTTCTCTTGCTCCCTCTCCCTCTCGCATATTTTAGAGCATGAGAATTGTTCAAGAGCCCCTGTGTTCTGCTAGGCATCCTTTTGGATGCTGTTGCATGTGGCTGGGGTGGCAGGGAAAGCATCTGCAAGGAGATTTGAGTCACTGCAGTGTCAGTCCCACATTCCAGCATTGCTCTGGGCGCATCCTCCCAAACAACAGTGGCTGTGTTTGGTTTTACTTGGGTGACAAACTGTTTCTTGGGGTGTCAGCAGCTTTTGATCCTTGGATCTGCTGCACAGACCTGCAGAGCTGAGCTAAGCAGTGATTTCAGTGGTGGGCACTTGCCCTGGGCTGGGTCTGTGTTTACACCAGCCGTGCCCTGTGCCAGTCTGGCTGGGGTTTGTTCAGGGTTAGGATTGTCTGGAATGGACTCAGGGCTGACACATCTTGGTTTGGATGTGTCCAGCCAAGTTAATTACTCCTTTTGATTCCCTTTAGAGGTAGTGAGAGGATCTAAATGCTTGGAGCTGCAGCAGGTTGGGATAAAGTTTAAAGGGGTGATGGTTTTACCAACATCTCCACTTGTAACAGGAGGAGATGAAAAGGAAAGATCAGACCCCAGAGAAAGCTCTTGTCATGGCTTTGAGGCTTTTCATAAGGTATTGTCCACCAGAAGGCTCTTATAGAGTCACAGACACCCTCTATGCTCCATCCTTCTGCTCCATTCTCCTGTGAAGGAGTTCTGAGGAAAGTTTCATGTTTCAGGATGAAAAATTAATCTCATCTTTCAGTGCTCTACTTATCTCTAGATAAACAAGTAAATGCGGTCTGGGGCTTGAAACTTATCTGAGTTACTCAAAGAAGTGCCTAGAATTCTATTAAAAACTTCTGGTTTCTGTATTTGGTGAAAGGAAGGTTTGGCTGTGCTCTTTCTCTCATAAAATGTTTCCATACTGTAACGTGGTGATTGTTTCTTCTGTCTCTCACTGCAGCTCTGCAACAATTCCTGTCTCCAGACCCCAAATGACATGAGTTTTGCCAAATATTGCAATTAAAATGCAACATAGAAGCTGTGTTCTCTCTGTTTTCTGAGTTCTTTTCCCAGCTCTCAGCTGCACCCACGTTCCCTGGCATGACAACACACGGTGCTAGGCAGGAAGCAGCTCCATCCTTCTGGAGGTGTTGGTGTTAACAAAAATTATCCTTTGGCAAAGAAGGGAATCTCACCAAGGCTTTGCTGTGGAGTTCAAGCAGTGTTCACAGTGTGGGCAGGCAGCTGGAGGAAATGCTCCCATGCACAGCTTTGCTTTAACAGGAGCAGCTGGTTCACCCTCTCTCTGTTTGAAGGCTGCAGGAAGGAGCTGTGCTGGGCACCTTCCTGCAGGTGAACATTAACTCTGCTCTCAGAGTCTGTGCCCTAGGAAGTGTGTGCAATCCAAGGGTAACATCACAAATCTATGCAGTTTTATTATACTTTAAAGGAGAAATAACTGCACTGGATGACACAGATACTGTTCCTTGCAGGCTGATTGTTAATATTTCATTTATTATGTCTTGTGGTCTGTCACAGAAGAACCTCATTGGTTTCTGAGGGTGATTTCATGCAAGGCTGCACTTTTGAGGTCTGATTTGGAAAATAAATTGTGTTATATTAGTATGAGTAGGGCTTTTGTCAACTCCCAAACATAGGTTTTGTGGAAGGGGATATTGCCTGACAACGTCTGCCCTGAATGTTTGATTTAATGACCACTTAAATCCATGCTGTGGTTTATTATTGTTATTGTTAAATTTCTATTTAAAGAGTAAATTTATTGCTGTCAGTCAGAAATTGGTCAAGACAGAACCAGTAACACATTCAGGCACGTGTTTGTGTCATGTTGAACAGTGACTTTTAAGAATACATATATGCTTGTTGTTGATACCTCCTGAAGTCAAAAATGCAGATATGAAAAATGGTGTATTAATAAATAGCAGCTGTATTTGAAAGGGGCAGGTATTTCTGGTGCAGCCTCTGGCAGAGGCTGTCTCGGTTTCCCTGCTGAAGTTGATGGCTGAAGTCCTGCACAGGGCAGGGGGTGGAACAGCCCTCATAGCAGAGGTTTGGTTTCTTTGCACTGCTCAGCTTGGCTCTGCATCATCAAACCTCAGACTGCTTTGCTGGCATGGGGCTGGGGCTCATTCTTCACTGAGACTTGTTGCTGCATGTCCCGAGAGCTGATACCATTCCCAGCTTTTACTCCACCACAGTGTAAAGAGAATACTGTTACACTGAAGTCCCTTGGAAGCAGGTAATGGTTTGCTCCAAGTCCAGAATCAAGAGAGATTTTTACAGAGGTCTTTAGTCCAATAGCAGACCCAGTTAAATGTTACAGATAACGTGAGGCATATTGCATTTCCTCCTGTAAAACACATTGTCTCAGCAAGGTACCCCACAGTGGGTTCCTCTCCCTGTTCAGGCTCCCACGTGGTTTGGCCGACTTGCTGATGCTCTCCAGATACACTTTATGAGCTCTGCCACAAATTGATAAGGGTGAATTAAAATGTCTGTATTTCATACTTCCACAGACTGGTGTTTTCTATTAAAAACCAAAGGAGTGTGGTCTTGGTTTCAGAGGAGGAAAGCCTGAGCTTTGGTTTCTGGATGAGAAGAGTTCCCTGGGACAGTGACACGCAAAGGGCCGTGTGCTGTGTGTCTGGCAGGGTCTGCTCCAGCTGCACAGGGCTCTGTGTGGAAGGAGTGTTCCTGCTTGGAGCTTTCTGCTGACAGCAGGAATCTGCAGTGCCTGTGTGTGACAGGGATGGAGTGTCTGGGTCCCTGTGCTGCCCTTGTGCTCACCCTGCCCTGCCCACTGGAGTGGCCACCAGCTGCTGTCCCTCTGCACAGAGCGAGGCAGCCCAGCCTCTGTGGCACACCATGGCACTGTAAAGCTGCTCCTCTCCTCCTAACGATGGGGGGAGCTGGCTGCCTTTCCCTGCTGTGGGCTGGGGAAGGAGGGACACTGCCCGTGCCTCCGGGGCTGCCTGTGTGCTGGGCTGGAGGCACCCAAATGCATGCAGAAAAGGGCAGCAAGGCTGGTGAGGGGTCTGGAGCACAAATCCTGTGAGGAGTGACTGAGGGAGCTGGGGTTGTTTATCCTGGAGAGGGGGAGGCTCA
>JAWMQZ010000001.1:458363-481797 GCA_035584835.1 Tangara arthus
TCCATCCATCCATCCATCCATCCATCCATCCATCCATCCATCCATCCATCATCCATCCATCCATCCATCATCCATCCCTCCGTCCATCATCCATCCATCCATCCATCCATCCATCCATCCATCCATCCATCCATCATCCATCCCAGCTGGGGTGACCTTTCCACCCTGGAGCAGCCGTGGCTTTCAAAGGGGACGGAAGGAGGGCACTCCAGAGCCTGTGGCTGAGGGAGATGGCTCTGGAGTTACATAAGCAGCCAGGTTGGAATGGCGTAATTCCACGAATCGCTCTCTTGGCTTTGCTTCCAGTGGCTGCCCAGGGCTGTGCAGCTGTGGGGGTGTGCAGCCCCCCAGGACCCCTCCTCACCCTCTGCTCCTGCTGCTTCCCAGGCTCCCGTGGGGTGCACCAGCAGCACCCGTTAAATTGCTCCTGCCCCGTTCCTCCCGCCGCCTGAGGGTTTCTGTGGGGCCTGAGGGTTTGTGAGGCTTGCCACACCAGGATCTCCCAGCTTTGCCCGTTTTGCTCCTTCCCTCCACAGTTTCATGCAATATTTTGAGCACAGAAGTCACCCCTGTGTTCTGGATGGAGGCAGGTGCTGGACACCCACCCCCGGCCTGAGAGGGACAGATGTGCCTGCGCTGCAGGAAAGCCTTGTCCTGTGTCCATTTTCTATCTTAGCACCACCTCCTCTGTGTCTGGCAGGCAAACTCTTCCTGCCTCGAGCAGCTCCAGCTCCTGGGTGGGAGTTAAAGAGCTGAAGGAAGGATGAAGAGCCCAATTCCAGCAGGAATCTGCCTTCCCACAGGCTGCAGGCAGTGCTTGGCTCCATGGACAAACACCTGCCAAGAGAAGCCTGGGGAAGTGATCCCAAACCACAGCTTCCCCCGTTTGGGGTTTCATACACCATAAATACCTTCCTGATGTTTTTTCCCCTCTGTACTTCACTGCTGCTTGGACAGGAGTGAAAACTGAGAAAAACATAGATTTTTTGCTGAGTTCTCCTGAAAACTGTGAGAGTTTGCAGTGCAAGGAGCAGCTGGAGGAAACGGGCAGAGCCAGAGTGGCTCCAGGGACACAGACACCTCTGGTGAGAAAAATGAACTTTTTGAAGGGGAAGCTGTTGCAAAACAAGGAGCAAGAGCCCCTGCAATGGCCCCATGCCTCAAGCACACATCCTGAGTGGAAACCACAGCAGCTCCCTGGAGCTGAGACCTCCTGGAGCAAATCAGAGCTTGTTTGCTATTTATTATCTGTGACTTCTGACAAAAAAAGTCCCAACAAGCCCAGCTCCTCCATCTGCACTCATGGTCTGCCCAGGACCAAAGACCTGCTCCTCACACTGAGTATTCCATGAGAAGCAGCTGCATCCCAATCCTGAACATTTATTTCCAAGGGATATTCCAGGGCAGCTCTTTACCCCCTCCGCACTAACCCAGGGATTACCAACCAGAGCATCCCCAAATTTTGGAGGTGGCCAGTAAGACTTGCTTCACCAGGAGCTGGGAATGATGCTGGCCACCTGCAAGCAACAGGGATGGATGGATGGATGGATGGATGGATGGATGGATGGATGGATGGATGGATGGATGGATGGAGGGAGGAGCAGGGAAATGCTGCTGCCCGGAAAGGAAACTGAGTAGAGCTTCGGAGAAGTGAGAAAATTCCTTAGCCAGCAAGAGAGGAGCTGGTTGTGAACAGCAGAGGAAACACTGTGGGTGGGACAGACCTGGTGACATTTCTGGGTGCTGATGGACAAGGAGAAATGCTGGAGTGAAGCCCCAGCCTGGAGCAGCTGGTGGGGGCTGGAGCTGGCACAGGAAACGCTGGTATGATGGGCAGCAGGGGGAACTACCCAGTGTCCTTCTTCCATTATTTAACATTGGTGGACTGCACCAGTTATCTTCTGGAGGTGCCCAGACCTGCAGCTGGAGGCACAGCTGGCCCCAGCCGAGCTGCCTGACAGCAACAAGCCCTTTCCTGCATCCCTGGGCGTGATCGTGTCCTGGGGTTTCTCCAGCCCCGCACTCGCTCTCGGTTTTCCCTGGATGGCGCCTCAGAGCCTTGCGGTGTTCCAATCGTGTCTCAAGGCAGGAATTCCCCTCACCGCCCGCTCTGCCTCCCACACGGCCGCCACTTCCCTGGAAAATCACCTTTCCAAAGCCTGCCGTGCCAATGGCAGGTGCTGAGGGGGGAAATGAAGCTGCCAGGCAATCCCCCAAAGCCACATCACGGCTCAAGACATCCAATATTTAACCTACTCCAGCCAGGGTGCATGTGGCAGGTCCAGGGCAGGGTATGGGGCAGAGCAGCAGCCCCAGGAGAGCACTGGGAGCACACTGGGAGCCAGGAACCACGGAGGAACCGGGGCTCTGTCCCACTGTCCCAGGCTGCTCCAAGCCCCAGTGTCCAACCCGGCCTTGGGCACTGCCAGGGGTCCAGGGGCAGCCAGCGTTTTTTGGGACATGCAGTGCCATTCCCTCCTGACACAGAGGCTGCCCCTCCAGGGGTGTCCTTGGCCTTGGGTGCCCATCTCCAGAGGTGGGATCAGAGCAGCAGCCCCCACACAGGAGGGGACACAGCCCACCCAGCCCTGCAGAGGCGTCCCCTTGTCGCCATGCCCAGCAGGGACGCCTGGCAGAGCAGCAGGTGTGGCCAGCCTCACCCCAAAGCTGAAATCCGTGCTCCGGGGAGGACAGGCTGTTCCCACGTCTGGCTCCCGGGGCATGTGCCCACCCCAAAGGCTTGAGGGGACACAGCAGCTCCCCCGTTTGCAGGAGCCAGCAGAAACCCAGCAGCTGCTGCTCCCAGGGCCCCGCAGCCAAGGAAAACTCAGCAGGAGCAGCTCTGAGCCCAGAGCCCCCCATGACTATGGGCTGCAGGATCACCTCCCCTCCCTGTGGGAGAGCTTTGGCTCGGCCAGGCTCCCTGCGGCAGCCAGGCAAGGTCAGATCCACGCTGCCCGGCCCCTTCCCAAGATCCGGGCTGCAAACAGCCAGTGCCCTTACAGGAGAAGTGAAACCACGGGAGAAAGCCAGCGGGGCAGCAGTGGGAAAATGGGAAAATTCCCTGCAGCGGGAGAAATAAGTGGGAAAAGAAAAGACCCTCAAACAAATAAGCACAAGCAGAGAGGGAGCGGCAGAGCACACGTGCAGAGGCAGGCGCGGAGCAGGCACGGTGACACTCCTCCTTCTCCCCCTGAAGCTGCTCCCAGCCCCAGCAGAGCCTCGCAGGAGCAGAAAGTTCACCTTGGCAGAGCCCGAGGGGCAGCGGAGCCATGCTGCACGGGCGGGCAGCTCTGCGCACTCACCCTTGCTCCCGGCGCTCTCCCGATGCTCGCTCAGCCCAGGCAGCCCGGCTTCCCCTCTGCCGCCGGAGCCGGGGCCATTCGCCGCCGTTCCTGCCCGCCCGGAGGCGGGCATGGCTCTGCGGAGGTGGGGCTTCATTCGCCTGCGCTTGTAGCAGCCGGAGTGAATGCGACTTCTGCAATCCCTTTCCATAGGGTTTCATTTATTTCTGCGTTTTCTTTCCCCGCAGTGCCAGAGTGACAGAGTGTGCGGTTTGCTGAGCCAGGGCTTTACCAGCTGCTTACCCAGCCCCAGTCCGAACTGGGCTTCGTTTTCCCTCCAGCTCCAGTCCCCTCTCCCCTCCCTGCAAGGGTCCCGTTCCTCCAGGGCACTTTCCTTGGGTTCGTTTTCTCCTCCAACTTGCTTCATCTGCAGTTTTTTTCTGTAAAATTTGAAGCCGTGGTGTAATCCTGGGATTTGGGAAAGGGAAACTTTGTTTATCTAACCCTGGACTATTTATTTTCAAGGTCTCCCCAGTACTCTCTTGCTCTGAGCACTGAGGCTTTTCCAGACGAGAGCAAACGGGCTGCCCCATCCATGCCTGCCCTCTGGCAGCGGGAGCCATTCCCTGTGTCCTGTCCCTGCAGGCCTTGTCCCCAGTCCCTCTGCAGCTCTCCTGGAGCCCCTTTAGTTCCTGGAAAGGCTCTGAGCTCTCCCTGGAGCCTTCTCCTCTCCAGGTGAGCAGCCCCGGCTCTGCCAGCAGACAGGTGCACAAACACAGGCGAGCTTTGCCAGGGCAAATTCACACTTGGATTCCATAAGGCTGCAGCCACAAGAAGCTCCCCGCTATCCCAGCTCAGAGTGGGACATTTCCCCTCTCAGGGTGAGGCAGAGAAAGGCACAGACCTTTCCCTCCTGGCACTTCTTGGGCTCTGAGGATGGGACAGCCCACAGGACGCGCTGGGCAGAGGGACCTGGTGTTTCCCAAGGGAAGGTCATCTGCTTCCTCTGCACCATCTCATTACACAGTAATTAAACAGCTCCTTTATTAGCTCGGGCAGCACGGAGGGTTTGGCTGAGCAGGACACAGCCACCCCAGCGTGTCCCAGAGCACTCTGCACCCCAGGGACCCCGATCTGGGCTGCCACTGCAGAGGGAGGAAACCTCATCAGCCCCACCGGCTCTGCAGGGCTGCAGGAAGGCATTAATAGATGGAAACAGATATTATTAATATTTTACAGCTGCACAGCTCCTTCCTGTGCACAGAGCATCCCCCAGGACCCTGGAACAGGGGGATTTGGGGCTGGGAGGGGCAGTAACCCAGGGGGAGAGGAGAGTGTACAGAGCAGCATGAGGCAGCCACCGCAAAGAGCCCCGACACGGGATGCTCCGGGCAGGGAAAGGGGGACACCCAGGAACGGAGAGGCGGGAACGTCCCGCTGCGATATTCCATGGAAGAAGAGCACCATCTAACGACTCAGCTCTCGCTCCGAGCTGCTCGGAGCTCCGCGGCTGCTCCGGCTGCTGCTCCATCCCACGGCCAGGGGGTGCCCAGAGCGCCTCGTCCCGCTGCGGCGTGTCCCAGCTCCGGGACATGCCCGTGGGATGCTCCCAAGGGATGCCCATCCATCCCGGGCAGGCTGAACAGGGCTCGGAGCCACCTGGAACAGCGGGAGTGCCCCTGACTGTCACAGGGAGGCGGAACTGTAAAACCCCTCAGCCCAGCCCGATCCCAAAGAGCCCGTGGGGTGTTCAGAGCGGGGCAGTGCTCGTCCTGGTGCCTCTGGAGCCGTGCCCTGCCTGCTGCTGCCGCTTTCTGGCCAAGAGATTTCCTGCTGTTCCTTCAGCTTTCAGGTCATGCGGGGCTTTGGCCTCCGAATGTTGGGACGTGCAGCCCCGGGGTGCCTCCCCAAAGGGTAATTCCTATTAAAGCAAGCAGGGGCTGGGCCAGGTGAGGGGGCTGAGTGCTCTGGAGGATGTGTAGGCAGGAGAATTCCTTGGAACACTGGGGAGCAGCTCACAGGAAATGACAGCAGCACTTACTGGCGCAAAGAGAGTGCCAAATCTCACATCTGAGATTTGCGACGTGCACAGATGAAGAAATCCAGGCTTCCAGCCTGGAAAATTAGGGATCCCACAACTGCCCAGGTTCTGCTGCTTATTCCAACTCTGCTCTTGGCTCAAGACTTCAGCTGGGATTGCAAAGGAGCAGTTCAGTGTCCTGGGTGGGAAATGGGACCTGTGGCCACTTGTGGGGCTGGGGCTGATCCTTTTCTGCATGTGGGGCTGGAAAAAGCAGCTGGGCTAGGGCTGGGATTTCACATCTGGGCTCTGCTGATGCCTCACGAAGTGCCAGCCCAAAGGTGGGACGCAAATGTTTGGAATTGTGCAGAAATTGTTTGCAGAGCTGGGATGTAAACTGGGGGGTTGGTGGTAGTCAGCTGCCTTGCCTCTATGAATTTTGGGGCTGCCTTCTGAATCCCTGCTTGGATCCTGCCTTTTGATGTCCGTATTTGTAATGCCTGCAGGGGACAACAGGAAAGGCTCAAAAGAACTAAAGTGAATTACTTGGCCTCTCTGCTTAGTGAAAAATCCCAAACCACCACCAAAGGAAATAAGACCAGGATGTGTCAGATTCTGGGAAAAGGGAATTGGGAAATCACAGGGTTTCCACAGCAAGAAGAGACTTTTTCATTATTTTCTTAACCAAAAAAAACCCCAAACAACAACAACAACAACAACAACAACCAAAAAACAAAACAAAACAAAACAAAAACAAAAAAAACCCAAACCAAAACAAAAAAAAACAAAACAAAAACCCACAACCAAAAAAAACCCAAGAAAGACAACATTCCTGGGTTTTTTAAATGACGATTTAATTTTTTTAAATGCAAAAGTGGCTGCCCCGTTGCTGGAAGTGTCCCAGGCGGGGTTGGAGCAGCCTGGGCTGGTGGAAGGTGTCCCTGCCCGTTCCTTTCCAGCTGGGAACCGCAGATGGCAGCACGACCCTGGGAATTGCTGCCTCGCTGCTCCTACGGGAGGGCAGCGCCATCCCAATGCCTTGCCTTAAAACCCCCGAGAAACCCAGCGGGAAAGCGAATTTAAACTATTTGTGGACAAATTGGGCAAAACAAAAGGCCAAGTGCCGCGTCCTGCATGCGGATGCACATTTAAGCACTTTTTTATATTAAATTGTAAGCACTTTTTAGTATTAAATGTGCTAATAGTTCAAGGAGCTTCTATTGCTTCTGTCTAAAAGAGAAGAGGTTTTAAAGAAGAAGTAAATCTGAAGAAAAGATTTGCTATTACCCCTTTTACACAGCATCACTTCCAGCTCTGAGCTGGTGCCATGAAATGCAGCCTACAAAGAGTTAGTGGAGATAAAATGGTAAAAATATAAACATGAACATAAATATAAGTATAATATAAATAATACAACAATTATTGTAACTTAGATGTTGAATTGTCTCATTTTGCTGAGAAGCTAATTGTCATTATTTTGCTGAGAAGCTGCAGTGGGATCTGTGACGCCAACACTGTGCCAGATTGACTGAGTGTATTTAAAGAAGAATGAAGAAGTTCCAAGCTCATATTTATCTGCCTACACAGATAAAATACTTGTCAACTCAGCAACACACAGGTGCTGGCAGGAATTTATCCTGTGTCTGTTATCCATCAGTTTAAAAACCCCCACACTTGTTAGTTCACATCTATGTGGTTCTTTTTCCCCCCATATTGTTACAGAAAATCCAGTTATCTTTTTACAAAACTCTTCAAATACCCTCAGCAATAAAAGTCCTTTGAGGGTTATTAATTTGATTGAAAAATTACAAGCTAGACTGGAAAGCAGCTTTTTGTTGGAACAATAAGTGGGGAAGTCTTTGTTCTTGAGGTATTAAAATGCAAATGCTAAAAGCAAGAGGGTAGTGGTGTCATAAAAAGAAAATCATTATCTCAAAGGTGATTATTGCTTTACAGTTGTGAGTAATTTCCAAGTACTTCACATGTTTTTTCTTAGTAATGGAAAATGACCTGTGTATGACTCCAATCACAAAAACAGCTTTGAAAAATCCTTTATTTAAGCCATCCAAAAATTATTTCTGCTCTATCTTAAAACCAAACAGTTCTGCTTCAGATGAGGGAGTGCATTTTACACCAGGCTGCAAAACTGTGAGGATACAACCTGAAACCTGGGTGGAACCAAGGCATGCCACAAGGCAGCAGCACATTCATCCTGCTTTTCTCCTGCTCTGAGGATCAGGTTTGCGATCCCAGAAATGCTCTTTGCTCGCTGGATTACCCTGTGCAGCTCTTCATGGGCAAAAATATTTGTCCCTGGAGGTGCCCCAGGAAGGGCTGGAGGTGGCACTCAGTGCTCTGGGCTGGGGACAAGGCGGCCATGGGGCACAGCTGGGGCTCGGGGCTCTTTTCCAGCCTCAGGCATTCTGGGATTCCAGGACTCCATTCCCATGGCTGGGGTTTTGCTTGCAGGGCCACAAATTTGGGTGAAAATCTCTCCATCAAATCCCTGCTGTGCCAGGGACCAGAGCATCCGTGGGCAGCTTGGGAGGACAACAATTTGAGATATTTGGGTGTTGGAACTTCCAGGGAAAATACCTTGGGGAGAAATGTGATCTTCTGGAGCCAAACTGGTGATTCACAGCCACCTTCTGCAGGTGGCCCTGGTGGGAGCTGGAGATCCTGTCTAAGATCCTGCCCCAAAAATCCAACTCTTGGGTTCTGTTCTCACATCAGAAACCAAAGTGCAGCAGGACTGTGCAGTAGGATTCAGGACTCTCCTGTTCACCAGAACATAATTTATGTTTTTTAATATCTATATATATATCAGAAGGATATACGGGCAAGACTCAAAAGAAGTCTTGCCCTTTTTGCTGATATCCTGCTGCTGGTTTTCATCCCTTAAAAAATTTATTTTGTGCGATTCAGACAATATGAAAAACATGGAGAGGTGGTGCAACATTGGTCATTACTCCCCACAGATTTTAAAATTACTTCACACAGGTTTTAAAACGATGACTTAATCATTTCAGGGATGTTTCTTAAAAGTTTCCTAATCTTCCTCAAGGCAGGGAGGAAGATCTCATCTTAATCCTTGTATTCTGTGAGTAGCATTTGTGTTGCAAAGGCACTGCACAAAAATCAGGGTGCCAGAAGCCACACTGGAAATGTTCTTTTTATTCACTGAGCAGTTTTTTCCTGTGTTTATTTGCTGGGCTGTATAGCAAATGTGTTTTCCCTTCTGACCTTTCCCTGCTCCTCTCAATAAACCCCCAGATAACTTTTACTGCACTGTCTAGCTGTATGTGCTCTGTAAGGAAACAATCCAGATTAAGAAAAGTTTAATTCTGGTTCACTGGCAGCAAACTAAGTTGAAAACAGTTCAAAACTCCTACTGAACTTGGGGGAATTACTTTTTCATAGACTCTGCCCCTATTTAAGTAATTTGAATAATTCAGGAACAGATAAAGCAGGATAACCAGCAGTAACAATGAGTAAATAAAGTGTTTCCAGGACTACCATGGAAAGTGGAGGGAATTTGAAATGAATTGTGGAATGTTTTAAAAGAAACACACCCGGGGGCTCCGATGGATTTTAACTCTTTGCTGACGAGGGAGAAGTGTTGCAGTTGCTCTCTGCCAGAGGATATTCATGGGCTTTCCTTTGTCTCCCCAGACCTCTCCCAGGTCTGGATGCCTCTGGGGGCAGGAGAAGGCGAAGGGGAGCTCCAGCTGTGTGCCAGAGGCAGCTCAGGGCCTCTAATCTCCAGTCTGTACACACAAGATTAAAGATCCGCCCCGAGTTTTGATTAAGAACGCAAAGTTAAGAGATTAAATACCAGGAAGCCAAATCAAAGAGCTTTAAGTCAATCTCTGAACTCATCAAAGTTCCAAATTTCTAAGCTGTCATTACAACACAGGATTAGTGCAAAGCTTCCCTACCCTGATTTGATGTCCTTCCCTGGACAATGTCATTTATTCCCCTGTGCTCCCATAAACCCAGCTATTGTCTTGTCTGCAGAGCTCAGCCCACCTGGATCCCCCGGGGGCTTTCCTGGCATTCCAGCCCTGCCCCAGTTAGCCTGGGGCCCATGGTGAGCCTCCCTTGTGCTGCCCTGCTTGTTGACCCTAGAAAATGCTCTGAGGCACACACAGCATGGCCTAAAGGAATAAACACATCCCAAAAAATAAATACATCCCAAAAAATAAATACATCCCAAGGAATAAATAAATAATTCCCACTTCCTTCTCACCTCTGGCCAGACAGATCCCAAAGACCTGGGAAAAAGGGAGACACCAGAGTGGGATGAGGCCGCTGTGGTTATTCACCTCCGGGTACCTGAAAATGAGCCCTGAAAGTCCAGAACTGACATTCACACCTTTCCAGAGCCAGTTCTATCCAGGGTTTTCTGTCCAGGGATCAGCTAAAGCAGGAACTGCTCTGAAAACACATCCTGCAAGCTGCCACAGTTGTTGTTAAAAGCTGCTGCTGTAATGCATTAAAGTAAATGTCCCCCTGCTTTTCAGGGTAATAAATCGTGTCCTTCCCATTTTTCATTTATGGAATTGGCATGTCTCAGCTACATTAAGATTGTGCTTTCCAGGGCTTTTTCCACAAGAGATAACTTAATAACATTGCTAAATGCTGTGCTAATTAAAGCTTTCACTTGAAGTTACTCTCCCTTGTAAGACACTGTGCCAAGTGAGCCATTTCCAAATTTGCATCTCAAGCCTTAGAACTTTTTGTAAGAGTTAAGCACACAATTCCAAGCTTTTTGAACCCGCTTTTTAACTTTCCCACATCCCTGTGCAGAATGTCTTATCCAGAACATCAAATTTAAATGTTAAATTATGAGGAGTTCTCTTTATTTTTAAAGGAGAATTGGAACGTTTGTTCTTTATTGAATTTTATTATCCTCCTTTACAAGTGCAGTTCCTATTAGTGGTTATTTAGTGCAGTTACTATTAATAGTTATTTAGTGTGGCCATTATTAATGATTACTTGGTGTAGTTATTACCAGTGTATTTTTACTCTTAAAAGCCACATCAGAGTGAAGCTTTCCATCCTCTGGAATTACTGGAATGGCTGCCCAGCAGCTCCAGCCCTGAGCTGGTTCTCCCCAAAGCAGCAGGCCCTCAGTGCCATTAATCCTTTCCCAAATCCCACCCCATACCTGCATTCTGAACACAGCTCCCACCACCCTGCTCTTGCTCTCTACTTTATTATTACAGGTCCTTTAAGTGCCAGACACCAAAAAATACCAGCATCAATTGAGAGTCCTGCTTATTGAATATTGCTTTTTCCTGGGCAGACTGGCTCAGCTTTGCTTGAAGGAGCAAAGCTTAAAGAATATTTTATTTTTTGTATGAAATAGAGAAATATGTTGATTTCCTAGAGCAGCTGTGGCTGCCCCTGGATCCTTGGAACTGTCCAAGGCCAGGTTGGAGCAGCCTTGGACAATGGAAGGTGTCCCTGCCATGGCAGGGGTGCCACTGGGTGATCCCTTCCAGGATCCCTTCCAAGCCAAACCATTCCATGATAATAAATTAATTTTATCTGCTGTAAAAACTACAGGTACAGCAACTCTGTGTGGTGCCACCAACAAAAGGGGCCTGATCCAACAAGTGCCCCCCAATCCTGCCCAATGCTTAAGTGCCTGGAGCGTGAAATTCAGAAGTTGTGGTTCTGAGTCGCTGGTTGCATTTGTGGCTGCATTAAAAGGCTGTTCACGTTTTCCCAGTTAAACTAAATTACTATTATTTCCATCTCCTGCTCCCTCCCCCATCCAACTGTTGTTGTTTAATTAAGGATAGCATGCTGCTCTTCAGTGGGTGTTTGTTTATAGCCTGATAAATGTCAGGAATATGCTCTGGTGGGAAGTCTTTTAGCTGGGAATACTCAGGTCCTTTTAACCACTACTGTAGCTGTAAAAAAAAAGAAGAATTGTTTTAAAATGTCCTTTTCTGACTTTAAAATATTTTCATTATTAATTTAAAGGGAATGTGCTGTTCAATTTGTGCTTTTTACAATAACCTTATTCTTGGCTTTTTTTCCCCTTTGTTTGTTATGGTTACTTGCTGGCAATGTGCATGTTTTGAACCTGGGGAGGAAAAGGCGCACTTGTGATTTACAACAGTAGAGAATCTGTACAAGCTATTGTCTGTGGACACATTTATTTTTACTGGTTGTGAAGAGCACCTTTTCCAAAGCCAGCTCAGGCAGCAGCCTCTCCTCAGGGCCTCTGGGCTGTCCTGGAGCCTTCAGCAGGCAGAGTTTGGGCTCCAGTCAGAGCCAGGAACATCCAGTTTTTCCACTACTTGTCAAAATCTAATTTTGGTGGATTTTTTTTGTTTGTTTTGTTTTTTTGGGGGGGAGTTTTTGTTTGTTTGTTTGTTTTTTGCATGGGGCTTTGTGGTTGAACACAAGCATTTTACATCAGCTTTGCCATGAAAGATTTTACATTGCTTTGCCCTTTCCTATGTATGGAGAAGAAGATTTCATGGCCCTTTACAAAAGTCAGTGCAACTGTCACGCCAAATCACCTTAAAAACAAAGAAAAAACAAATTGGGAAGGCGTTTAAATGCCTTTACTTTTTCAAATTCCCTTCATCACTTTTACCACAGTTAGGGAAAATTTTATTTGAGTCCTTGGAGCATTTTGGGCGGTCGGGCTCTCCCAGGGAGTGTCCCACTACAGGGGTTCAGAAGGGTGGGGAGTGTTCCCTGGATCATGCTGACTGATGGGCCTGGCAGAGCTCCAGTCACTGAGCAGTGCCTTGAAATCTGCCTTTTCCCAGCAGCTTTGTGCCATGAGGGGACAGCCCCCTGGTCCTGGAGTGCTCTCCAGGCGCTGCTCAGTTCCATCCCCCAGGTCTGTGGGACACAAAGCCCACAGCCTGGCACACACATCCAGCACTTTGGGGGGTGTTTGCCATGATTTTGTAATTATTATTTAGGGAATGAAATAAGGAGAAGACAAATTAGTTCAGAAATTCCTCAGGGACTTAACCATTGCCAAGTTATTTTCTTGGATCTGCCAGCAATGACCTTGGGTGCTGAACACCTCTGGAATGGTCACTGTGCAATTCCCACCTGTGGAAATCCCTGGCAATGGGTTTCCCTCTGCTTTCACTTGCCCTTTCTGCCTGGAGGGGATGGGAGGTGTCAGCTGCTTGCTTGGCTCTGCAGTCACTCCTGAGCAGGGCTCAGCCTAATGGGACCTGACCTGAGCTCAGCCTGGGCAGGCTTTCCCTGCCCCCAGGACTGCAGCCTGAGCAGCTCCGTTTGAGGGCTGGAATCAATGATGAGTGCTTGAGAAGCTGATAGGAGAGACACGCACGTTTCCCTTCTCTCTGAGCAACCTGGGGGTTTTTAATGCATAGCTCTCTTAATGAAAAGCTGTAAATTCATGCTTCTCTCAGAGGTGGAGCAGCCTGCAGGTTCAGAGTGCTGAATTTCTAAGAGGCTGTTATCAATCACAGTCCTTCTGGTTTAGCCAAACTAAGACAGAAAACCTGGGGAGGAATCTCTTTGCCATGAAATTCACAGAGCAGGTTTTCAACTTGGTGGGAAGTCACACTCCTATCAATAATTATTGCCTCTGGGACTTTATCTAAGTGGACAAATCCAGGACCATCCAGCTCTTTCAGGGCTTTCTTGGACCATTGGTTAAGGTGCAAAACCAAATTTGGTTCCATTTGTTTATGGGATTAGATTTCTGACCCAAGCACCCTATTTATTCCCTTCACCTAAGCAACAGCAACAAAAAATAGTTACAATTTCTTTATCACCTTAATATCCAAAGAAAAACCCTTACAGGGATATCTATATCTCTGTTTTTGTGTGGGGGAGCTGAGGGACCTCTCAGGACTCCTTCCAGTCCAGTTTTCTGGCTTCCCTGTGTAGGACATTGGAATATGTCTAGAAACAGCACAAGAGGTCCTGTATGTGTGTGTGTGTGTGTATATATATATATATATATATATATATGTATATAAAATTATTGTGCTATTTCCAGTAGCACTGGAAGGTCAGATTTGAAGGGGAAATCCCCTCTACAACCCTTAACTCCCAAGGTGCTGTTGGATTTCCTAAACAAAAAGCAAACCCCAACACTGCCTGAGTTGAATAAACATTGATCATCTATTAATATTAAATCTGGTATGTCTTGCTGCTGCTTTGGGTCTGGATCAGCATCATCATTTATTAACATTTTGAAATAACTCTGCAGAATGGGGGATGCTCAAACTGGTACCTGAAAAATCTCCCCAGATCTCTCCACAGAGAATTTGGGAGGTGAAGAAAGCAGAAAAAAATCAGCCAAGATGGATGCAGCTAGTTCAGTTCCTCATTTTGCCCACTTTCTATGCATTTTGCATAAATCAAAGGCCACGTTTTAAGTCTGTGTTAGATCATCAAATAGCTCTTTTCAAAATGTCAGCCATTGAGTGCCCAAATAGCCTGCCAAATAATATTTAATCAATTGCAAATGGGATGCAGGTTCTCCTGGAAACTTTGGGGAATTTTTCACCTCAGCTAAATGCAGGTAACACTTTAGGTCACTTCCTGCACTTGCCTTGGCTGAATTAGCCTGGACAAAACTCTGATTGGAATTACTGCAGAAATGTGCAGAGATGATGAAGCTGAAACCCAAATAAATAATGAATGCAGCCCTCCTGTTGAATGGCTCTTCCCTAGCACTGGGTCTCATTAAAATCAATAGAAGGAGCAGAGAACAAAAGGCCATGTATTTACTGAGTTTAGCCTGTAGATAATGAAGTGGCAAATAGGTCACGCTGCTTAGGAATTTATTTAAAGCCATTTGATTTTGATAATGCCAGCTGTCACCAAGTGCTGCTGACAGGGATGGTCTCCCAGTTAATTTTTCTTCCTACCTGAGCAAGCCTTGACCCTTGAAATACCAGCTCTGGGTGCACAGTGCAGCTCTGGGCAGGAGGCTGGAGGTGTGGGCACTTTGTGTGGTAAGAGGAGAAAATGGAAAAGGGAATTAGCCATCCATATCTGGGCAAGTTCACTGTCTTTAATTCCATAGTCAGATAAACTTTATACTTGGCTTTATGGCACTGGCCCTGCTGAAAGGATTGCAGCTCCTGAGCTCCAGATATGCACTGAAATGAGGAGATAACTTTGGGGTCTAGAGGAGAGAAAAGATCCCCTTGCAGGGCTCAGTCTCTGGCTGGGATGGCATTTCTGTCTGGAGAAAGGGAGGTGATCATTTGGGAAAAGTGGGGACAGTGACAGCATGCTGGAAAAGATTTCCTCGAGCCTCAGAGCATCCCCTAGGGATGCTCAGAGTGATTTAATCAGCAGGGAAAGATTATTTAATCAATCATGAACCTGGGGTTGAATTTTTTAAAGAGAAGTAATTTTCTGTTCATTCTGAAAGGGGAGCAGGAAACAAGTGTGCCTGACAGAAAGGTGTCCTGGCTGGGGATTGCCTGTGGTGACATCCATGACAAGAGGAGCCTGTGTCACACAGGTGTGAACTTGGTCCTTGAGCTTCTGAAGCAGCAGAGCCTCTGCGTTCTGTCATTCTTGCAGGGGGGCAGGTTCAGGGGTGTGTGTGGTGTCAGTGGGAGATGAGGGGCAGCCCCAGCCCCTCTGGGTGTGGGATTCCTGCCAGGGTTTGTGGGATGGAGCTGTCAGGCCATCCCTGTGCCCCGAGCAGAGCCCAGGCTGTGCCTCAGAGCAGGGCATTCATCTCCAGGCAATCCCTGCTGCACAGCAGAATGCCAGATTAGCAGTTAGGAGCCCTTGTGATTAGAGAGATTAACTGCTAAACACATCACTCCTTCGGGGGCCAAGCCTCCCTTTTCATTTGGAGCCGGTAGCCTGTTAAAAATTACTGCTCTGGCAATTAGGAGAGCACGAACCCGCTGACCTGCACAGGGGTTGTGCTTTAGGAGAACCTTGCTAGCAGTATTTCTGCCTGCTTGCTTGTTAGGCAGCCCACTTTCCTTCCTCTGGACATTTGAGGCGCTGCCTTCTCAGAAGATGCTGCTTTACTGGAAGGAAAAAGACCAGGCAGCTCCAAGCCCCATCCAAGCTGGCCTTGGACACTTCCAGGGACCCTGTGCCAGGGCATCCCCACCCTTACAGGGAGGAATTCCTTCCCATCCATCCCTGCCCTCTGGCAGTGGGAAGTTCATTCCCCCTTGTCCTATCAGCCCAATGAGGACTTTGGCTTTCCTAATCTCTAACCAGCCTTCTCTGGAAATGGGACTTGTTGGGATACAGGGAGGAGGTCACTGCAGTCAGGGAAAAGAAAAGTTTCACTCCCAGATTCTTGGAAAAGAGAACCCTGTCAGTTGTTTATTTATTTATTTAGAAAGCACATACAGCGATGCACGGGGAGGGGATGGAGATGCAGACCAGGTGAGCAGAGAAATCCAGCCCAGAGGAAGAGCCAGACCCCTCCCGGAGGATCGGTAGTACATCAGTCTAGGCGAGCACTTCAGCTGCTGTACCTCTAGGTTAGAAGAAGGAACCACAGGGAGCCTCTGAGGAGCGGGAGCTGACGACCCCTCGGGCAGGCTGGCTCTGTCCTGGCTCACGCCATGGTCTCCTTCCTCAGCGTGCGCCGCTGCTGGCACGTCAGGATGCTCGGGAAGGACGACTTCCCCTTCGTCCTCGACCTCTTCTTCAGCTTCTTCTGGTGCTTGAGGGAAATGCCCAGCTCCTCCATGATGGCGTTGAAAGAAAGACACTGTGGGGAGAGGGGATGGAATTAAACGCTTCCCACAAGGAGAGCCCGGCCGGAGCTGGGCCTGGCCCTTGCGGAGCCCTCAGGTGAGGGCAGAGCTCAACCTGGGCCATTGTGGAGCCCTCAGGTGAGGGCAGAGCTCAACCTGGGCCCTCTCGGAGCCCTCAGGTGAGGGCAGAGCTCAACCTGGGCCCTCTCGGAGCCCTCAGGCGAGGGCAGAGCTCAGCCGGGGCCCTCACGGAGCCCTCAGAGCTTGGCCCGGGCCCACACAGAGCCCTCAGGTGAGGCCAAGGCTCGGCCTCAGAAGATCCAGCTGGGAAAAAAATCCCTGGACACAACAGGTGACTGCAGGGGTTTTTCCCTAACTCATCTTTCAGTGACTTTCATGTAACTTTGGCTCAACTAAAGACGTTGATGGACATTTCTGAAATTCCCCACAGGCGCGTCCGCCATGTTTTGGTGGCCTTGCGTCACTTACCCTTTCTCGGTTGACCCTGGCCTTACAAAAGAAAAGATCTTGTTTTAAACACCATATACTTTAGTCACAAAAGGACCATGAGCATGCTGGAGGAAACAAAGAAGGGTTTTTTCAAGGTTTCTTTGTGGTTTAGTTATTTTTCCCTCATGAAATGAACGGACATTTCTCAAATATAGCGCAGGCCTCAATCTTCTTCTTTTCTTTGGAAGGAATCTTTTCAAATATCATGTGGTGAAGAAAGGAGATAATTACCACAAGAATAAGGGAGATGAATGGCTTGGAAAGAAAGAAAGAAGAGATCTTCATTCTTCCCACCAACACAACATTAACAAAGACATCTGGGGTAAGTGGAAACATATTTTAAAATTCACAGCTGGAATAATTATGTATAACAGAAAGAAACACAAGTAGCCTTTAAGTGGAAGTATCTGGCTTTGCAAAAAAACCCCCACAACAATCGTTCTGTGCAAATAGACATGAATAGATGATTTATATATAAAATCGAGTGATGGCAGCAGGGGGAAACAAAGCTTTAAGCCCCTTACCTTATTAAAAAATAAAGTGTGTGACTGGGTCTGCAGCGAGCTCCTGTGCTCAGTGTGGGTGTGAATTTTGGACCCTGTGTGTGCCACCTCGTCCTCATGGGCTGGGCTGCACACAGCTGAGATCCCAGATTCACAGCCCAACATGCTCCTTCCCTGAGGTGCTTCATTTTTGTTCATCTACGATTCCGAGGTCAATTAAACTCCCGTTAATTGGCGCCGCTGCCCAGAGTCAATGGGCGCAGCCAGGGCGGTGCATGCCGTCCTTTCAAATGGCAGCCGTGATGGGCAGGCCTCTGCTGCTGCAATTGTCATTTAAACACCCTGCCTTTGTGGATATAAACCCGGCATCCCGGCGCTCCTTCCCCCTGGAGCAGCAGGAGGAGCAGGTATGCTCCCGACCATTTCTGTGTGCTCCAAGCTTTCCTGGAGAGCAGCACCGCTCATGCCCAAACTAATGAACCCAAAGGCTCTGAGTGGATTACTGCTCTCCGTGGTCTCAGCTTTAACTGGTTTTAAAGTCTGGATTACAAAGTGAATCCAGAGCTCCGTGGTAACTAGGGTCCTATTAACCCTTTGTAGGATCGATCAGGTTTATTTGTATTTTCCTTCCCTGTGTTTCTCACTAGCCTCCTAATGTGTTGTATTAAATCCCAGCCATTACTCTCTGCAGAGTGCAGACAGGGATGATTTCTGCAGGTGAAAGAGTGCATTTTACTGCCTTGTTAATAGGCTGGTACTTTAATTTTCCAAAGGGATTCCCATTACTCAGACTGTGCAATAACCACAATGCCTTTCACATTCATCTCCACAAAACACCCCCCTGAAGTTCATTTTGCATGTGCAGACAGATACACAGAACATATTGCTGGGAGGTTTTAATATCTGATCTGTGGAGTGCCCAATGGCTCCACTTCCAACTGCTTTGAATTTTAAAATAATTATTATCAGGAAGACTCCAAGGTATTCTTAGGAAAAGTGGTGCACAGCCTCAGCCAGAAGGGTGTGGGGTTTATAGGAAAGCATGGACAAGGAACACACCCCAAGACCTCTGAGCCCAAGCCAAGTCCTCTGAGGAGCACCTGCAAAGCAGCCTTCAAAAGGGGGTGTTGACATTAAAATTCAATTTAAAAGGGAAATATACTGATCTTTTGTCTCATATTCAGGTGGCCAGATTGAATTGCTTTAAAATCCCCTTTTTTCCCATGCTGGTCAGTCCACTGCTGAGGTCTGCCCAGAACAAGAGCAGAGTGGGCACAGATCAATCTCTTTTACAACTTCATGATGAATTTAACATTTTGCTTTCAGCCGGCTTAACTTTCTCATTCTGGCAGTGTCAAAATGCTGCCGGCCATGGCATGTAAAAGGAAATGTCATCCTTTAAAAACAGACGAGGTTCTGCTCTCTCTGTGATGTGGGACTCTTTCTCTGTGCCCTTTGGTCATTTCAGCAGCTGCTAAAGCTTAGTCATGAAGCTCCCAAATCCTTCCTTACACTCCCATGCAGAGGTCTGTGCTAAGCTTTAGGAGAATTACAGACTCAGAATGAAAAAACAAATAAATAAATAAATACCATAAAATGAAGTAGAAACAATGAAAAAAAAAGAGTTGTAGTCAGGATTTATCAATCTGCTTCTGCTGCTGGGCTACCACTGAGGACAAGGTATTTTATTAATACCTTGCAAAACCAACCAAATAACAATAAAAAAGCCACCCAAACCCCAGAGTGTGGTGGAAGTGCTGATAACTGTGAAAATCTAAGGATGTGGGGCAGATTTCATTCTGAGAAGAATGGAAGAAGTCCTGAGCAGCTCAGGGACAGAGGAGGAAGTGCAGAAGCCAGGATTTTTCTCCTGCACCCATAGCTGGGACACTGACCTGTGCCTTGTGCTGAAAGAAAATGGATTTATTTTTGCACAGAGGGAAAAATATCAGAAATAGTTTCTTTTAGTGAGGAAACTGCTGCTGGGGCACATTGAGTATTCTGTCACACAGATGGCATGAGGAGAGGCATATTCTGGTGGCATGAGGAGATCCCCAAATTAACTCCTTTAACCTGCCAGTGTCTATTGAGCAGTGACTGTCAAAACAGTGTGACAGCAACCCAGGGATTAATTTAACTCTTCCCCGCTTACAGAAACTGTTCCTTTGTGCTCTGTTCACAAGGAAAATCAGAAAAGCTGCTTGCTGGTCTCCCACATCACCTGAGCAGTGGTGGTTTTTGATAACTGTTTTTGCAGCTAGGGATGAGGCTCTGTCGGGGATAGCAGGAGCTGCTTTGGCATTCCCCCAGGGAGCTGCTGCCAGCCTGTGGGGCTGCGTGTGGGACAGCTAAACCCAGGGAACGATGCTGTCACTGCCAGCAGGGCTGTGGGACTGACAGCTGGGACAATGTTTACCCAGCAAGTGACAGAAACGCTCTGGATCCGGCACTAATCTGAGGAACAATTACAAAACCGGTCCAAGCTGCAGCCCAGAGGATTTCTTGCGTGGAGCACTGATGGAGATAAACACATTAGGCATCTTCCTTCTCCTCTGAGAGCTGAGAGGAGCTGAATTTAATTAGTTTTAAGTCTCTTCTACTGGGAAGCTGCAAATAAAAAGTGTTTTCTTAAATCAGGTATTCAGAGGACCTAATTCAGGTCTTTGCTGGCGAGAGGGAGCATTTTATGGAGAGCCAAAGCTTTCAAGGCCCCATTCAAACAAGTTAAGAGGCCATTCTGAGCAAGACAATTTCTTGCAGCATCTGGAGTGCAGCATGAACTCCCACCCTGGGATGGGCAGGGGAGAATTGGAGCAGCTGAGCTGTGAGCAGCAGAGCTTTGTCACAAAGCACTCCAGCCTGCTGCCAGCAGCACCAGCACTGGGACAGGGCTCAGAGAGATCACAGGGCACTGCTTGCTCTGCCTGCCCTCAGCAGCAGGTACACAGACACCATTCAAGGGGGAGCATTTTGGGTGTGAAGGAATCCCCTCCAGCAAGGGCCCTGACTGCACAGGGGGCAGAAATGGCCCCAGGAGAACAGAGCAGTAGCTTGTCTGATGAGCAGGAGCTCCACTGGGCAGGAAAACATAAAATAGGGCTGAGGGGAGGGAGATGAGCTGGTGACACTGATGGGAATATGGGAAACAATGGAATACAGGTAAAGGGGTTTGGGAACACTGGGGTTTGCCACAGTTGATGACATCCCTCGAGCTGGCGTTTCTGTGCACTTCGGGCATCTCAAATGGTTGACATGTGTTTTCTGGTGGCAAAACCACATCCAGTCCATTGTCCCCTGCCCTGTCAGCCCCTGACTGGCTGAGGGCTGGAGGAAATCCAAGTGTTGTCCTCCCAGGGTGTAAAACACATCCAGTGCCAGCCTCCTGCACAAAGCAGGCCACCAGGGTGCAATATGCAAAGCAATGCCAGGGCTTTGCTGTCGGGGATAAACTGATGCCCGACTTTCCCACAAAGGAGTTTCTCTGTTGCAAATGAACCTCGTGAATTGCTCAAACAAGACAATGGAGTTGCTCTATTAATGGTCTGTGTGGGTGTTGCCTGAGGGTGCTGCTGTTGAATATGTCCTTAATGGTTACATGACATAAAATTTAACTGATGGATCTGATTTTGTGCTGTGATAGTTACTAGCAGGCTTTGAGTAATGCATTTTAAATGGAGGAATTAAAATTCATTAAATATTGACACAGGGCATAAGAGATGCCAGCTCACCATCTCTGGCAGCTCCGAACAGGGGTTCAGGAAGTTAATGGAGCCCTGCAGGGTGTTTGGGAGGTTCCTGAATTCAGAGGTTCCTGAATTCAGAGCTGCCTGGCCCACTTGCAGCAGAAACCAAGCTGGATGTTCCCCCCTGCTTTCAGTAACGAGGCTGCCACTGTTCACTGTTCAGCTCGGGTTGGGGAGGAGATGAAAAGGAGGGAAATCATTTTTCTTACCTGAAGCAGGCGAATTACGCCAGGAAATGACAAGGTGACAATTGCACATGAGAGGCTGTGATAATTCTGAAAGGCTAGCACGCTCTGCCGAGCTCCCTGCTGGGGGTGTAATTCTTTCCTGTGACACCATTTAAAAACTGCCCCATTTCGGGCTTTGGCAATTCGCTCTGAATCAGCTCACCCCCTGCGTTAACCCTGGGCAGGGCTGAGCCCTGCCCTGCGTGAGGCGCTCCCGGACACACCTTGCTCCTCTCCTGACTACACCGTGTGGATCGAGGGCTGCGCTCGGATCCCTCGCTCCTCCCGCATTAACTTGCCACAGTCTAACTCCGTGGATAAGGTGGTGCCAGAGGTGGAGTTGGACGGGTGGGGTTGCTTACACTGCAGTCCGTAAAAGAAACAAAAGGCCTTGCATGCAAGAGAAGAGAAATGGGAAAAGTAAATAAATGAACAAAGCAAAACTGAAAACAAGCATGAGAATGATTCAAAAGCCATTTAAATCAAAAGAGACTGAACTCATGGGAACAGAAAAGTCACAGATTGTGTTCAACAGTGCTTTGGATTAGCTTAGTGATAACACACCCTGCACAGCATTTCCCATCTAAGCTGCTTATCTCACCAGGGAAAAGAGAAAACAATCCCAGAGAAACCAGAGAGAAACACTGGAATCGCTGGTATTGTGCTCTCTGTGAAATTGCTTCTGGAAAAGATGTGCCACATTAACTCACTTGATCATTTTAATTATTAAGCAGCACCTTGCTGAGCAGTAGCAGTGCAGGTGCAGAAATGGGGGGTGTGCACACGTGTGTGCAACCCCGAATTCTGTTACTCACCCCACTTATTGCTCAGTAAATTAACACCCCTGGCCTAAAGATTTAGGTCTGCTTTAGTCCTGGCTTCAGGGAGGCAGTGCCTTGCACAGACTCCTGCAAAGTTTCCAGAATATTCTGCACCATGTTAGTACTTAAACTAAACATTTTAATTATACTAAATATTTTAATTAGCTGCAACTGTTCTCCAAAATGTGTTTGAATAAACGATCTCCTGAGACAGGAACAAAACAAAGATACCAATACATTTTTTATGCATTTTGTGCTAAAACGGGCTAAAGTACTAATTAGAAAGCTGCAATATGTGCAAATACATTAATCCTTTACCTCTGCCTTATCCCAAACCAGGGACCCTTTGATTGGCATGTCCTGGGGTTGCTCCATGGGCTGCATCTGTTTTTTGCGGACAGTGACACTGCTTTTGATGCAAACTGCACCTCGCAGAGCGAGCTCAAAATGTTCCTTTCTCCTCCCACTCATCCCTGCTGCCCTCGGGGAGGGTCTTTGCCTCAACAGCCCCTCCTGGCATTTATGTCACCACCCTTGTAGGATAACACCTTGGATGGGGAGGGGGAAATCCCCCATGGAAAAGCCTTTCCCACTTTAAAGTGCAAAGGGAACTTAACCCTCTTCAAGGTGGGTGCCTCACATCTGGGAGCCTGGAGTGACGAAATGGGAACCTTTGGGGATGCAGGGTCACCCCCTGGTCCTGCAGGTGGGGCCCCCTTGTCCCTTGGGAAAGTCCCGCTGGAGAGAAAACGAGCCAAACAGGGCCAGAGCAGGGTCCAGGAGAGAGCAGGACAAACTGCCCCGGGGCAGGAGGGGCTGGCTGACAGCTTAGAAACACTCTGCCAGTTCCTGCCCAGCCCTGCCTCTTTCACAGGGCTGGTGGCTCTATAAAGGGTTTTAAGGATCAATCCCTTCTCACAAAGTGCTCTAATGCTCAAGGTGTGATTTACACACAGCATTTACTTCGTTTTCCTCTGCCCTTTTAAACTGCTCATTACACTTCAGTGGAGCTATTACCAGAACTTCTTTGGCTCCACAATCTTTACAGTGGCATCCATCACCTCTCAGTAGATCTCCCTGCTTTGAAGTGCATCCTTCAGCACAAGTGGTAAACCCCTGGCTTTGAAAAAAGATGCTTTCTAGAGCAAGAGGAAAATTGCTTTTGGGATTTGGATGTGCTTTCCTATGTTGCTCAAGCAGCTTGTGATAATGCCATATAAAATACCCAACAGCCCAGTTGTTTTATTCCTTTCCAATGTAATTTATGCTGGAAGTCCTGGAGTTCAAGTAGAAACTGTTTGAGAAATTAATTGCCCTTGTTCTGCACTGCCCTGCTAAGCAGCACTAATTGGACCGTGGGTGAGGCTCTTCCCTGTCGTTATTAATAAATTATTTGTCATTAGAGCCGGGGCTGCCTGGAGAGAGCTCAGCAGCAGGAAATGCTCGCTCCATCACGGAGGTGTGTGCTGCAGAGCCCCACCGCGGTCACTCACCTGCTCGATGGAGCAGGGCAGGGTCACTCACTCACCTGCTCGATGGAGCAGGGCAGGGTCACTCACCTGCTCGATGGAGCAGGGCAGGGTCCCTCACTCACCTGCTCGAGGGAGCAGGGCCGGG
>JAWMQZ010000001.1:481897-493405 GCA_035584835.1 Tangara arthus
AGCAGGGCAGGGTCACTCACTCACCTGCTCGATGGAGCAGGGCAGGGTCACTCACCTGCTCGATGTCGCTGTTCTTGCGCGACTTGTAGATGAACTCGCCGATGGCCACGAACACGGAGAGCACCAGCCCCGCCGCCAGCACGATGAAGATGCCCCCGATGTTCTCCACCCCGAGGGCGCTGGCTTCCTTGCTGTCCTCCTCGGGGCAGCCGTTGCCTCGCCACCACTTCTCCTTCATCATGTGCAGCTTGCCCTCCTCCTGCAGCTGCAGGATGGCGATGGTGATCTTGTCCCTGTACGGGGACCCTGCAAGGGGACAGCGAGGCCTGGCAGTGCCTGGCAGCGAGGCCTGGCAGTGCCACCATCTGCAGCAGCAGCCTCCCTTGGCACAGGGGGGATTATTCCATCTGGAAAGGGGAATCTCTGTTGGTGTCTGCCCTGGGGACTGGGAAGCAGAAGGCTGCACTGGTGCAGTTATTTGAGAATTCATGATAATTTTAGGGTCTCCTAGTGAGGTTTATTTAAGCCTTGGCAGTGGATTTTCTTGCCAAGGCATTCCTCCACATCATATTTGAAAATTGCTGCGAGCACTCATTGAGAATTTCCACTTTGCATCCCTTCTATTGACTTCAGCATCTGTTGGTTTTTCCTGCTGCCTGTAAATGAGGGCTGCCTCAGAGGAGTCCACAGGCACTCAGACACTTTCCCTTCTCATTTACACTCACAGCTCCACCTCAGCTACCTACAGCTTGTGAGAACACTGTGTGGACAAGTCCTTTCTATTGTGATTTGCAACAATAGCGGCCCTGCAAGCTGAAAATAGCAACAATTTCATGCTCTTGGTTTGCAGGCCACCATTTGCTAAATGATGTGTGTGCAGGATCTGCAGCTTTATGGGCCTGGGCAGTGTCTGGCGAGGAGTGGGGTCACACTGGGTGGCTCAGTCTGCTTAGATTTGATCTCACACACTCTGCTCAGCCTCTCCATCTTCCAACTCCTGCAGCCTGTATTTGTGAGAGAGACTTCTTTGTGGGACCAGGATTTTGTGATAGCAAGGAGGGGGAGCTTGCAAGAATGGTTCTGTGATTCTGTGAGATGCTGTTTGGCTCCAAAGGCACATGTGTGCTCCCAAATCCTGCCCTGCTGGACTCCCTACAGCTGGAAACATTTGGAGTCTGGGCTGAAATGCAAAGCTGAAAGCCCTGCAGCTATTTCTTTCCCCTTTCCCCTCCTTTAGCAGCACATTAATAAGACATGGAAGGACAGGAAACTGGGGAATGGCTTCCCACTGCCAGAGGGCAGGATTAGGTGGGATATTGGAAAGAAGTTCTTCCCTGTGAGGGTGGGCACAGGGTACCCAGAGAAGCTGTGGCTGCCCCTGGATCCTTGGAAATGTCCAAGGCCAGGTTGGACAGGGCTCGAAGCAATCTGGGACAATGGAAGATGTCCCTGCCCATGGCAGGGGTGGCACTGGATGGGCTTCAAAATCCCTCCCAATCCAGGCAGTTCTGTGATTCTCAGGTTTTCTTCAACCTCTATTTCTCCAAAGTTTCATTTTGCTGCATGTCAAAAGTGCTGCAAACCGAACTCCATCATGGCAAACCAAGCTTTAAGGCAGATTGTGTGCCAGAATGGAAGGGATCACGTGGGGCTTCAGACAAATCTCACTGAGGCACCACTCCTTGTGCACTGAAATAGCCTTGGAAATTCGGCCCCACAGCTTCACTTTTGGTCCTTATTTTGCTGTTCAGGACATTGTTAAAAACCCTTGTGCCATGGATGCATGTCCCCCTCTCTGCTCTCCATTTCCTTCATCCCCCAGCCCTGTCTGAGGAGAAGAGTGTGAGGAACATTGCAGCTCCTCATTTGTTGTGCCAGCACTCAGCTGCTGCTGGGGCAGAGTACTGCCAGCACTGGGCCATGCTGTGCCCACAGCTGCCAGGAGACATGTGTCACACTATCCCAAATCCATCTGGGAAGCCAGAGACCAGCACTGCTGGAGGCAGCCAGCTCTGAGAGGAAAACGTGCCCGCTGTAAGAATGGATGATTTGTGCGCTTGCTGTTAAAGACCCAAAAATAACAGCACAGAAAACAGGCCAGAAACACCTCCAAACACTGGCTTTGCACAGAGGAGTGAATTATTACCCCTGAAAACAGCAGTGCCTCGCAGAAGAGAGAGCAGAATTGTTTGTGCCTTGTCCCCTGCAATGTGTAAGGCTGCAGGACTCATCCATTTCCCCTGTCTGGAAGGACACAGCTGGGAGCTAAAGTGGAGCAGCCAGAGTCACAGCACAGGATTTGTGGGGCTGTTCATTCTTTCTTGTGTTGTTTATGTTGCCATCAGGATTACCACAATTCATCTGGAGGGTAACAGGCGCCTCTAGATTTCTGCACTGGCTTTTAGAGTTTGTCAAGAGTGCCTGGAGAGCTGCACTGGTGGTGGTTTATTGGTGAGCTCTACCACCACCCACAAATCCATCTCCACACCTCTTTAAATATTCAGCACATTACTTATGGCCTCTGAGCTGTTAACAAACCTCTTAGGCCAAGAAGTGCATTTATCTACTTTCTTAGCAGTCTCCCAAGGAACTGGGAAGAGTTTTAGTGTTAGAATTACCTGCATCAGCCTGGGACTGATCCTGGAGTTAAACCTGCCCTGACAAATCACAGAATCCCAGAATCATTGAGGGTGGAAGAGAACTGAGAGCACTGAGTCCAGCCTGTGCCCAGTGCCCACCTTGTCCCCAGCCCAGAGCACTGAGTGCCACGCCCAGGGATGGGCACTCCAAACCTCCATGGGCAGCCCCTGCCAAGGCCTGAGCACCCTTTCCATGGAGAAATTCCTCCTGATGCCTAAAACTGCTGTATTTTACTTGCAGAAGATGCTCTGATAAAATAAAACATTTCCTGGATTCAAGAATTCTCCAATTCTCCCTGTTTCTTCAGGAGCCATAAGGTGCTGTCCAGCTCCCTCACTGGAAATTGTGGAGTCACAGGTCCCGTGGTTTTACATTCCCCTACAGTTAAGCACTGCTGAAGATCTGGTGTTAAGGGTCACAGACAACCCTTTTTAATTTATTTTTTCTGCACAACCTCTGCAATCAATACTCTTGAATGCTCTGAGAGAAATAACAGAGCCTTGGGGGTCCCTCTGAATAGTGGCAGGTTTATCTTGTTTATGAAATCAGTTTTTTATGAGATGCTTAATGATGCTGGATTATTCCACAGTGCTTGGGGATATCTATTCCCCTGAATTTTGCAGGTTTTTCTTAACAAAAAAGTAAAGGTTCACTTCTCATACAAGAAACATCTTATAAATATATTTCACAGCTGCATTTCCAATGGTGGCACTGTCTCTGAGGATTGCCATCTGTTCCAATTATTCCTTCATTGTTCTTGGTTTAAAGTGTGGCAGTTTTATAACTGCAAGGAAACTCTTGCCATGAGTTTGTCATTCTTGGGGGTTTTAGCTTTTGTATCACTTTTCTCAGGGTGCCAGGGCTGTTCTCACATAGCCAGTGGAAAAATATACTTGGGATGTCATGTCTGTGACAATCTGTCTGCGGGGCTCAGCATCACAAAGAATGACAGTTCCAAGTGCAGAGGTGTTTCTCCCGTATTTATATCCGCTCTGTCAAGCAATGGATGAACCAATCCCCAGCTGGACAGGGCTTGGAGCAGCCTGGGATAGTGGGAGCTGTCCCTGCCATGGCAGGGGGTGGCACTTTGGGATTCTTTCCAAGCCAAACCCTTCTGTGGCTCCATAATTCTATGAACGCAGGACAAAACCTGGCTTCCCAGTCCCAATTATGCACAAGTGCACAGCACAAACTTCTGACACAATTTTTAATGCTGTACAATTAGAAGACCTTAGAAAGGGTACTGGACATGCTAGAAAAGGACTGCCAGAGAGTTCAGAGAAACTGGGAGTCTTAAAGCTCTGCCTTAAAGGGGATGAATTTCTGATTTACTTCATTACCTCAGAGCAACACTGAAGAACAGTGAGGATCACCTGTAGGGTTCTGCATCAGGGAGGTGCAGGGGTTTGACTAAGGAGTTTTCTTTGGGGCACATACAGAATCCTAGAATGGTTTGGGTGGGAAGGGACCTTAAAGCCCTTCCAGTCAGATGGGCAGGGACACCTTCCACTGTCCCAGGTTGCTCCAAGCCCCATCCAACCTGGCCTTGGACACTGCCAGGGATGAGGCAGGCACAGATTATCTGGGCACCCTGTGCCAGGGCCTCAGCACCCTCCCAGGGAGGAATTCCTTCCCAATGTCCCATCTAGCCCTGGTTTTGTCAGTGTGCATCCATTCTCCCTTGTCCTGTTTCTGAGATGCCAGGAGTGAATGGTTTGCCTCAGGGGACACTGCTCTGTACCCCCAGCCCCTTACCAATGGGGGTGCCCACGCCGTAGCCCTTGGAGTCGATGAGGCCCCCGATCTGGGTGAGGTTGCAGTTCCTCTGGGTCACGTACTCGATGCTGGTGGACTCCATCAGCAGGGCGTAGTCGGTGGTGAGCACACGCTGGATGCCCTCGTCGTTGTTCTTCACCAGCGCCGTCTGCTGCCGGCTGCTCATGAACGCCCACATCTTCTCGTACGTCGAGATTTTGGATTTCTGCCAGGGAAAAGGAGGCACAGAGTCACACCAGCACCCCAACTGCCCTTGCCAGGTGTGCCTCAGCCTCCCCAGCCTCAATGGCGGTACCGCGTCTGGAGTGACAGGGAATTGGTGGCAGGGTTTCCTTCCAGCAGCACTCCCCTCTTACTGGGCTTTATGCTGAGGAATCTCTTGTTGTTTCCCACTTTCTTTGCAGTGCCAGGAACGCAATTACTGGCCTGGCTGTGAAGTGCTCTGGAGTTTTCTGGGCCCATGCTGCTCCGCAGATTGCAGCACACAGGCAGCTGACCCAGTGCAGCTGGGCACTGCTGTCCTTGGACACTGCTGTCCTGGGGCACTGATGGCCTGGGACACTGCTGCCCTGGGACACTCTGCTCCCGCCTGTTGGGGCATACCCACTGCTCCAAGAGCCTGGTGATGAACAAAGAATTCTTCTGCCCCGTCTGTTCATATCACTTGCCTGAAGTCACGTGCTTCAGGGATAAAGTCTGAGGAACAGGCAAATAAACTCCTGCTTTGTGCTTCCCATTGCAATCAGACTTGAGGACATGATCCTTTTGCCACAGGGGTTAAGGGCAGCGTCTCCTCAGTCCCTCAAGGCCTGTCACTGGTTTACAGCCATCTCAGCTGATTCCAGGCTCAGCTTTAAACACCAGCTTCAGGGGGATTCCTGTGAGAATTTGATTTTCTGGTTCTTTGAGCTTTAAATGTTAATATGCCTTGCCTATAAATTCAGTATCTGTGAATGTCACCTGAATTCTACCTCAGTTTGGTGAGCCACAGGATATCACTAAACTCTGAAGGTGGTTAAGTGGCTCTCCACAAGTATTTACCATTTTTATAGTCCAGTTGGGAATATTTTTGAAATTGATGCTATGTTTATGCACTAGACTGAGTCTGACAGTGAATTTAGTGGAAGAATGTATTCCTCATTCAGAAGAGTTTGTAAGAAAGATCTTGGCTTCTTAACTTGCCAGCTCCCAATTTTTTTCCTCAGGATGGATCCTGTGCCAAATTTTGGCCTTTGAATTTTCATTAATTTCAGTGCAAACACATCTGCACTTTAGAAGGTAGGAGCTGGCACAAGCTGCAACCTAGGACTAAGATCTCCTATGATGGAGGGGTAGGAAAGCAGTGGAAGATTTATGGACATGCTGGAAACAGAGCGGGACAGCAGTTCAGAGAAATAAATATGTATGACTGCTTGTGGATGGGGAACATCTTGCCTTCAGCTGGACTTCTCCCACATTTGGCCATTCCCACAGATGGGCAATGCTGCCCGGGGTGCTGCTGGTTTGCCCTCCTACAAGTGTCCTGAGCTGCCCAGGCCCTGTTTTGGGGTGTTTTCATCTGCTCTGGCCAGATCTGGTATCTCTACACAGGGAAAAGGCCAATTCTGAGGTTCCTTTCAAGGTCAGAACTCCATTTCCCCCCACAAATAATTCCAGTTGCTTTTTTTTCATTGCCCCCACTGTCTGGCTAAAAGTCACTGCAGAAAAGTGACTTCCTTGAAAAATATTTCATCTTCAGAATAATTTTTTTTTCTGGGGAAACTATAGCAACAGGGACACTGGTGCTAGGCATTCCAAACCAGTGGGCAATCACAGTCATTAGCACAGGCCTTATAGACACCACTAACTACAAGTGATGCCAGCTTGAATAAATGCAAATGGAGCTTTGGAAAAGCAGTGGGAGTACCTTGCTTTTCTAATATGCTCCCTGACCGCCATCCCATCCAGCAGTTACACTGTGTAATCTCATCTTCCAGGGCTTCCTGCTGCTGCTTTGAGCACAAAGTGCTAAATCAAAGCTCTTTAGAGGCTGCTTTGTATTTTCCTGTGCCTGATGTCTACAGAAACCTTTTTTGCCATGCGTGTCCCATACAGTCATGGAAACCAGAGGGATATGGGCTTTGCCCCTCATGTCCTACATGTCACTCCCTTGTTCCTGTCCCCTCCACATCCCGCGAGGAATGCCCAGCACGTCGTGGTTTGCTTTGAAAAACGTTGGTCTGAAAACAATCTGTTCCTCTTGGCATTCCTTGGCTTTAGCACTGTTTGATTTGACAAACCACATCTTGCAGCAGAGAAAGCACTCGAGGCCATGACCCTTCCCAGGGCACCCAGCCCTGTGCCTCACTCCTCAGGGTGTGTTTGCTGCTGCCGCAGCGATCCCTCCTTTCCCCGTCCCTGTTCCCAGCGTTTCAGCACTCCCGGGGCTGGACAGCTCCCGGGAAAGAGGCAGAGGCTGGGATGTCGCGGCAGAGGCGCTGTAACTGTGCTGTACCCTGGGAGGAGTGCGGGAGTGGAGAAAGTGCTGCCTGAATTCCCTCCTGCTGCCTGAATTCCCTCCTGATGCCTGAACTCCCTCCTGCTGCTGCCTGAATTCCCTCCTGCTGCCTGAACTCCCTCCTGCTGCCTGAACTCCTTCCTGCTGCCTGAACTCCCTCCTGCTGCCTGAATTCCCTCCTGCTGCCCGAACTCCCTCCTGCTGGCTTCTCCCAGTTCCCAAGCCCCTCTCTGGGGTGTGTGTGTGTGTTTGTTTAGCTCAAGGAGTAGATGCACCATTTCACAGTCTGAGGAAGGCAAAGTCAGAGCTTTCCTCTGCTGACACAAGTAGCTGGTTTTGTACAGAGAGCTGCTCCAGGATTTTTTATTTCAGGTTTTGGGCAGACAAAGAAATCCTAATCTTGTGAGGATCTGGAGGTGCTTCCATAATAAAAAACCCACAGAGTGTTTACAAGTGTGGTACGCTGCATTTCTCATGCATTTTCACTGTGTCCCCATCCCTCTGCCAGGGAATCCATCCCCAGTTTCTGTACTGTCCTTCCCCTGTGCTTCTGTGCACATGTATTTCAGGCACAAGTAAGCTGGCACATGTAGTGCATAAATATTTAACCACCTTGTCTGAAGATTTTCTTTTAGAAGCTCACATGCTTTAAAGCCGACATATTTCTGCCTGCAGGATTAATGGTGCAAAAAGAAATCTGTGTAAAACTAAAAACAGCTCTAGGAAATTTGTTCTGAACTTCTCATGTACAGCTCCAGGACCTATTTCCTCTAAAAATGTAGGGATGCAACAGGATTTGAAGTTTTGTCTCTGAAGCTAAATTTGACTTCAGAATATCAATGGCAGTGAGCTTCTTTGGGCATGAAAGTGCCAGAGGAGAATCCAGAGCTTGCTTTGCTGGAACATCTCCAGGTGGGTTTCCATCTCAGTGGAAATGTCAGCTCATCATTTCAGGAGCTCACCATAGCAAAATGCTGTAGTTGGTGTTTTTCTTTCAGCAAGGAAACATCTCTGCTTAGCCACAGCAGAGCCTTGACAGGGGCAGTTCACCCCTGGCAGCACCAGCAGGGACAGACTACACAGAATCCCAGAATCCTGGGATGGTTGGGGTTGGAAGGGACCTCTGGAGATTACCTAGTCCAACCCCCTACCAAGGCAGGGTCACCTGGAGCAGGTGGCACAGGAATTTTTGATTTTTGCCTTTTTGGAGTGTCCCCAGAGAGGGAGAGATCTCATGTCACAGGTGTTGTTCTGCCGCACTGCTTCCCCCGGAGTCTCATCCCCTCCCGAGGCTCTGTGTGTGACTCCATGAGCACCATCCTCAACACCACAGGGAAAAGCCTGATCCGGGCTCATCCTGAGCCTGGCTGACACTGCTGACGCTGCTGAGGGAGCTGCTATGTAATTCTGACTGCCACAGGATTTTTGTGCACGTATTCTGGATTTATAGCTTGTTGGCTTTTACACTGACGTTTTATGAGATTATCCATTTGGTCTGTAATTAATACTAATAATTAAGAAAAAGGAAAAAGACATAATTATCGCAGTTGTCTACCAAACAATTAGCCACAGAAAACTCTTCACTTGCAGATGTGTTCAGGTGTGCGTGTGGCCCCTGTATTGATAGTCTGGGTAATATGATCATGGAGCATTAAAAAAAGGGGACAAACAAACTCGTATTTTCCTGTGGAATTATCACGGTGCAAACGTGGCTTTCAGAAGGGGAAGCAGACTTTTCCAGCTGCTTTTTAGTGAAGTGGCTGGGAGGAAATAGCATCCCAGCTGGAGGAGAATATCCCCATATCCATGCCCTTGCTCCCATCAGAGGCAGATGGGTTTACCCCTCACTGCACTCCACTGCCAGGCTGGTTTTCCACATGTCCTGGGGGAAACCTGCTGGGTTTTACATTCCTGGTGCTGAAGGATCCCCTGAGGCTGAAGTACCTGCTGTATTTACCTTCTCCAGTCCCTCAGGATGCTGTGGTTGTGGCTGTGGGTGAATTATTTATTTACCCACCCCTCCAATCCCTCAGGATGCTGTGGCTCTGGCTGTGGGTACCTGGTGTATTTATCTTCTCTAATCCCTCAGGATGCTGTGGCCCTGGCTCTGGGTAACTGGTGTATTTATCTTCTCCTCTAATCCTTTAGGAGGCTGTGGCCTTGGTTTTGGGTGAATGATGCAATTCCCTACCCCTGCAAATCTTGGGAATGCTCTGGCCCTGGTTTTGGGTGAATGCTGCAATTCCCCATCCCTGCGATCGCCGGGGATGCTGCGGCCCTGGTTTTGGGTGAATGCTGCAATTCCCCATCCCTGCGATCCCCGGGGATGCTGCGGCCCTGGTTTTGGGTGAATGCTGCAATTCCCCATCCCTGCGATCCCCGGGGATGCTGCGGCTCCGCCTCCCGGCCCCGCGGCTGCCCCGGGCTGCCTTACCTTGAAGAAGGTCATGGTGGATCCGTCCCTGACAGCCCCGTACTCGATCTTGGTTTGCTTGGCCAGGTCATCTGCCGAGTCGATGGGAGATTCCATCCTCTCCACGGTCAGGAAGGCAGCCAGGTTGGCAGTATAGGATGAGATTATGATTAAGGTGAAAAACCACCATATTCCTCCAACTATTCTGGTGGAAAGAGCTTTGGGCATCAGCTCTGATCCTGTTACAACACCATCAAAACAATGATATTAAAATGAGGCTTTCCTGATACCACAGCCTGGTTTTAGGCACAGAATGCTTTTATGAGCTGTAGCATGATAAAATGATTTCAACAATAATCTCACAGATGCACAGCTGACATTTATAATGGTAACACACTGGGAAGGGGATGTGTGCCATGATACATGACAAATGGAATTATCCTTGGGTCTAAGCCCCTTACCTCTCTGAGCTAACCAGCCTTGTGATATTAATCTTGTACATCCCCAGCAAGCTACTCTGGTATTTCTGTTTGCTTCTGGAGCCCCTTTGTGCCCGTACACTGCAATCAATTTTGTAACCAGAGCCCTTTAGCGAACGCTTTTCTGCTCGCAGCTGCCTGACAGAAATACCTCACAGGAGGAGCCTGCCCCGTGCATCCTATTGACACATCTCAGCACCAGCAGGGAGATCAATGCAGCTCCAGTCACCTCCACTGAACCTCAGCTCAGCCCCCACAAAACCTCTTCTAGCAACGTGTGCTTCACATTTGAGAAACCAGAGGGTCCATGGACACATCCCTGGCATCCTCAGGGCGATGTAAAGTTTTGGACAGTGAATTTAGCACATTATTCTGAACAGGTTTGAGCAGCTCTCTGCCATTGCCAAAAGTCCCCACAGAGCAGCACATGTTACCTGCACTGCAATGGTTTCCAGGCACTCAGATAACCTCTATTTCAGCCACAGAGATTCTCAGGTTTCTAAGCATTCTGAGGCAAATTTTCTGCTCTTTAACTGGGGGGCCATTCCCTCTGTGCATAATGTGGGATTTGAGGATCTGGTTCAGCAAAGCCACCTGAGTAATTTAACTTCAAAGTAAAGTTTTTGCATCATTATTTTGCTGATGAGGGATGGACTTAAGAAAATCCTTAAGAGCCTGTGAACAGAGTGCTCAGGGCTAAAGCTTTTGTTTTGACAAACGTTTTTCTATTACTGGAAAAACATGTTGACATATTATGTCTCCTCAGCTATTCACTGAGTTCTGCAAGAAATTTCAACATTGCAGAGAACATTTTCAGACTTTGCAAAAAGTCTGAATGTGACTTTTGGGGCAGAGACCGAAAGGCTAAAACCTTCCCCACCAACCAGCAAACAGATTGGAGCTGTATTTGTAAACACAGAGCTGTGTCTCTTAAAGGTCAGAGCTAAGCTTAGCCCAAGGGTTGGAGTGTGTTGACAGAACTGCCAAACAGCGAGAGCAGTCTGAAGGCAAAAACTCTCACTTGAAATTTTCCAGGCCAAACGGAGTTGTTTCCAGAGCTGTAGCTCTGCCTCGGTTTGTGTTTGAGTTTCTGCTGTACTTTCTTGCTTTACTGATTAGATTTTTTATTTTTTAATACAATGGAATATTTCCTTGTAGCTCTCTATTTCTAAACCGGGGTTGAACTGCAGAAGCTGTGCTCATTCAGGTCATCCTGAAGGGATTCTTGCTTTTAAGCTTAGGTAGCCATACAAATAGAATTGCTGCACTTGGCCCCTGATGCTGTGCACACACACATGGAACGTGCCAGCACTGCTCAGGAGAGGATGGAGAATCCCTGTGTGCTGCACTTGTGGGGTGAGAAGCCAAACCTCCTGTGATTTCCTGCAGCAAAACATGGTTTGTGGGAAAGAACACACTCAGTTCCCACCCTGGTAATCCTGCCCTGAGTGACTGCTCTGGTGAGGTGAGAGCAAACCCTGCTCCTGGCTGAGCTGAGTGGGTCAGCATCTCGTTTTTCCCATGGTTATTCCAGGGTTCACCTTTCTGAGTGCCTCAGTTCCAGCAAAAAGCACTGGTTTATACTAGAATAACAGAGTGGCCTGGGCTGGAAGGGGCCCTGAGGATCACCCAGTGCCACCCCTGCCATGGCAGGGACACCTCCCACTGTCCCAGGCTGCTCCCAGCCCTGTCCAGCCTGGCCT
>JAWMQZ010000001.1:493505-590014 GCA_035584835.1 Tangara arthus
ACCACCCCCCCGGGACCCCCTCCTAATGAGGGGGCCGCTGTAACCCGCACCCACCACCCCCCCAGTGTGATGTAGGGAAAGCCGGAACCCCGGCGGTGTGGGGCGGTGCTTTGGACTGGAATGGGGGGACCCGCAGAGCGGGTCCGGCCCCGTGTGGGGACCCAGCGAGGGCGGGGGCGCCGGGCTCCGGCCCTCAGGGCTTTATTATTGCCCGGCACCCCGAGCCCCGCGGCTGCGAGGAAAGAAGGAATGGAGAGAACGGGAAGAGAGGAGGGATAGCAGGGAGGAAAGCGAATGGGGAAGGGAAAGGCCGGGAGAGGGGCAGAGGGACAGTGGACAGAGAAGGGAGAGAGGGGGAATAGAAGGGAGTAGCGGAGTAGGGACAGGACAGGAAAGAGGAGAGCGGGGGGTCAGGTTTAGGGGGAGAGGAGGGGAGGGTCTGGGCGACAAAGAAGAAGAATACGGGGAGGAGAAGGCAGAGTAGAGGAGGGGACAGGAGCGGAGGCCGAAAGGGGAGGAGAAGGCAAGGGGGCAAGAGCGAGAAGGGGAATACAGAAAGGAGAAGGAAGGGTAGAGGGGGAGACAGGAGGGGAGGCCGAAAGAGGAGAGAAAGGAGTCGGCTTTGAGGAGGAGAGAAAAGGGGGGAGAGAGAAAAGCAGAGAAAGAAGGGGAATACAAGCAGGAGAAAGGAAAGGTAGAGGGGGGAGCAGGAGGAGAGAAGAAGCTGCGGAGCGGGGACAGGAGCCACCCGTCCGCAGCGTGCTCAGAGCGAGCAAATGGCGGCCAAAGCCATTTCCGGGTGTTAAATAACCTCGGCCCCGCCCCGCGCAGCCGCCCTGGGGCCCCGCACACCTGAGCCGGTCCTGGGACCCGCCCCGCACACCTGAGCCGGTCCCGGGACCCGCCCCTGAAGCTCCGCCCCCGAGCCCGCCTCACGGAGCCCCGGGCCCGCCCCCGGCCCCACCCCGGGGCCTCGCGTCACGGAGCTCTTGGCCCGCCCCCGGCCCCGCCTCACGGAGCCCCGGGCCCGCCCCCGGGCCCCGCCTCACGGAGCCCCGGCTCCGCCCCGAGCCCGCCCCGCCCTGCACGGGATGGGGGCGGGGCCATCGCTCACGGCCCCGCCCGTGTCCCCCGGACCGGCCCCGCCCGTGTCCCCCAGACCGGCCCCGCCCGTGTCCCCGGACCGGCCCCGCCCGTGTCCCCCGGACCGGCCCCGCCCGCGTCCCCCAGACCGGCCCCGCCCGTGTCCCCCGGCCCGGCCCCGCCCGTGTCCCCGGACCGGCCCCGCCCGTGTCCCCCAGACCGGCCCCGCCCGTGTCCCCCGGACCGGCCCCGCCCGTGTTCCCGGACCGGCTCCGCCCGTGTCCCCCGGGCCGACCCCGCCCGTGTCCCCCAGACCGGCCCCGCCCGTCGCACCGGGCCGAACCGGGGCTGCTGCCGGCGCTATGCGGAGCCCCGAGCGCTGAGGCGGGCCGGGGATGGGGCCGGGGTTCTGGCTCGGCTCCTGTCGGTGTCGGCTGTCGGGGGGTCCCGAGCGGCGCCGCCTCTCCCGCGGCGGGCGCGGTGTGGGGCGGGGATCGGGACCGGGGTGGCCGCGGGCGGCGGGAGCTCCAGAACGGAAAGGCTCCACACGGACGGAACCGGCCGGGGCGGAGGGAGCCCCCGTGCCGGCCCCAGGACCCCCCGGACCCCGCCGCTCCCCGCGGTGCCGCGGAATCATTTCCCAGTGTAGGCCGAGAATTCTGTATGAGAAAACTCAAAACTCAAGGATGCGGGATCTGAGGGGAGAGGAGAGGTTCTGGTATAAATTCAAAACACATTGCGAATACTAAATCTATGGAGCAGCCCCTTTCCTCTCCCGGACTGGTTTCTGTGTGCTCGTCTGTGATTCCAACTGCTCCGATGGGATTTTCAGCCTCTGGGGCTGTAATGACTTGCCCGGTGCTAAGCAGGACAGGAAAGAATGGGAAAACTCTGGATCAGGCAGTGGAGCCTCTCAGTAACCTTGTCCCAAAAGTCTGGCAGCACCTCTGGGCGGAATTTGAGGGGTCCCAGCACAGGCCCCCGGCACAGGGCCCCTTGCTTCCCCAAGTTCCCTTTAACCAGGATGATTTTTTGGGGTAGGAACACCCAAAGCCAGCAGAACTGGCCTTAACCACTTTTTGTGGGACCTCTCCTCTCTTCCTCACCAAATTCCCACTGTCAAAACCCATCCCCTCAGTCTCTCCAAGGAACTGGGCTTGGATTTCCCAATCCAGCAGGGCAGAAATGCTGTTGTCCTTATTGGATATCCTAATTGCAGTCATTGCTTAAGAAATAATTGAAAGGAATTAAAGGAATGAAGAGAAATCAAATTAAGAGCTGCCAGCTCCAACTAAGGGATGCTCGAACCCCTTATCAATAATTTGCTTTAATTAACCAACTCAAACAAAGTCATTAAGACCACATTGATACAGTATGACTCTTTTTAATGGAGTTACAGATAAATATTGCAGAATGTAAAAACCTTTATGAACCCAGAAACTTTAAGAGATAGACAGTGTACAGCTGCAGAGAATCCTGGGATTCAGGAGAAAAAACACAAAGTTCTCAGTCTTTAGCATCTTCCACTCTGTGGTCACTGACAGCAAACGTGGCTTCAGCCTCGGGAAGGCACCGGGAGTCAGGGATTTCACAGATCCTGGTGTCACCTCAGCCTTTCAGCAGGTACAGTCTGCAGGGAGAGGGAAGAAAACGGGTCAGAATGGACAGCCTGCTTCCAGAAAAACATCACAATTCACAAAGCATTAGGCAGAGCTGTAAGAACTTCCCCAAAGGTTCATTTGCCTGCGGGCTGAGGGCTCCAAGCTGAAGGCACAGGCTGGACCTGCCATGGACAGACTACGGGAAGCCCAGAAGGAAAAGCTACTGGGCCAATTCCATCAGACATTCCAAAACCAGGCTCCTCCCCTGGTGGTGGAAGCACATCTTCCCTCCTGTGGGTTTTTTGGGATCTGCAGTGAACTGCAGGGGGAAAAAACCAAAACCCAAGTATCTCCCACAACTGGAATGGAAAAGTGGGGAAAAAGGATGGAGGGGAACTCCTGGGGTGAATAACTGGGATCCAACCCCTCCAAACCAATGGAAGCAGAGGCTGAGTGACAAAGCCCTTGGGCCCAGTTTGCTGGGATCCACAGGAAAACTGCTGGGTTTTACTTTGGCAGTAAAGCCGAGCTGGTTATCACCTCATCAGCCGGGTACAGCAGCGGCATCCGCAGGCACCTGGCCAGGTGTGTCTGCCTGGCACAGGGCTCCCCACTGCTGGGAATCTCTGTGCTACAGGGCACCCTGGCACTGGCCATTAAAACAGCTCCTACCTGTCCTTTCACAAGGCAAGATGGTTTTTCCATACAGCAAATGTTTTTGGAATTAAGAAGATAACACTACACTCAACTGGAGAAGAAAAAGTGAGATCTGTTAAATTTTCCTAAGCCAGGCAAAAAAGAAAACCAAATAAAAATTAAAAAAAAAACCACAAAAAAACCACCCACCAACAAAAATAATAATGAAAAAACCCAACATATTAAGCATATTTCAAGAGAGTTTAAATCAGAATGAGGTGACTTGGAAAGCTTGAAAAGCCGCAATGCTGCAAAAATCTAATAATCTAATGCTGCAAAAAAAGCCTTTTCTTATATGACATTTTAGCCCTGAACTTGCAAGAAACCCCTGCAAACCAACAATTCACCACATATAGTTATTGAGCCATTCCTGTCTTTGAGCACGAGTCATGCTAAAGCTATGGAGACAAGAAAAACTTAATGCTGTTCCTTTGGAAATGACAGAACCACAGGGAGGTTTTTCATCAGCTTAGGAAAATGCACACCCAGCTCAGTAGATACTGAATAGCAGGGAAGTCAGGAGATCAATGTTTTGCTTCCAGAGACAAAGATTTAAATAAGTATTTACATTAAACCAGCAGTCTACAGATTGTCTGATCAGAAGTGTTTATTGAGAAAAAAACCTCTGGGGTTTCCTCTTCAGGGCCATAAGAGGAACTCCTTGGCTGGGCCACAGCCTCGGTCAGCACTGCTCCCCCACCACACAGGCCACCCACGGCTTCCAGCTCTTCCACAGTCTTTGCAAAGCTCCCAGGGATCCCAGAGGATCGCAGGGCCAACCTTCACCTCTGCCCTTCTCCTGCAGCTCAGCAGGTTTCCTGTCAGACCTGCCTTTGCAGAGCAGCCACACGCGACTCCACGGTGCTCAGCCTTGTCTCCAGAGCCTTGAACAGCGTGTCCACCTGCAAAATGACCAGGTGCTGGGTCACACACACACAAAGAGCACGTGTGCATGTCAGAAAGGGCTCAAGTCCCATCTCACATCACCAATTCCTTTCATTTGACTCCTTCCCTGCTCATTTCATCCTGTGAAAGCTCACCCAACTCTAACACTCACTGTCCACTTTTTCCAGCCCTGGTGTCAGAGTCACACACTCAGCTTCTGCTGGACAACCTTCAGTTTCCACAGTCAGCTTCCTTACACTATTTGCTCCCAGCTCTTCCTACCTGCAGTCACCAGATTTTAGTAGAGCAAAACATCAACTCGATTTATGATGTTGTATTTCAATACAAAGCTACAGCAAAAGCATTAAGTCCATTGGCACAAAAGGCAGAAGAAACATGACTAAAAGTTAAGTGAAGATCTGAAGAAGTGAATCAGAACTAACTACAAACAACATATCATATTAATGAGACATAAATAGAAACCTAATGCTATGCTTGATAAAGAGAAAATGCTAATTACCATGAAAATTGAAGGACAGTTACTGACAATCTCGCATAACACAAGATTCCAATGACATGAAGCAGACCAGCACATGCTACAATGCACTGAATCACTCTGGGTGAAACAAGCTCTTCTGCAGAAACTATTGGGGCACGTTAAGGTTCACAGAGGTGAATTAAACAAATTATTAAGGATAAGGTTAAATCTCACCCTTTCCAGCACCTCTTCCAAGACAGCTTGACGTTCCAGAGTGAGTGGTTCCTCATGGATGACAGCTCGCTTTCCCGGGGTGCCTAGAATATAGCTGAGATGCCACAGTTCAGATCATGCACAGATTCCCACCCTGAAGCACAAATCCAAACACAGCACTCCTCCAGAGCCCTGAGAGACAGCCATGGATTCTGGGGCTGCAGGGAAAAATTGCACAGACACCGAGAACAGCGCAGGGCTGGCTGGGAGAAGCAGCATTACTCTCCAAGAAAAGTGCCACTCTGCAGCCAGGTCAGTGCTTTAGGGAATTTTACTGCCAAAAAACAAGGTATCATAGCTGTGGAATTAAGAAAAAAACCCAAAAGCACTGTCCAGAGCACGAGGGTGAACATCCACAGCAAAATGAATGGGAACTTCAGAAAAAAACAAGAGACATTAAAACTAGTTCAGGTGAACACTGTCCATCAGAACAATGCTTGCATAAAGGAACTCTGGCACAAATTCTGATTCACTATATAGTTGTTGAACACTACCTTCAGACCACTTTTAAGTGCTATAAACCGACTAAACCCAAGCACACTTTTATTTTCTAGACAGATTTTAAATGGCTGAGTGAGAGCCTCAAGCACACACTCAGCTGTCAGATTTGCCTTTGCCCCCCTTAGAGACAGAGCAGATGCGGCCAGCACAGGCCAGAGCTGCCCCAAGTGCTGCCTGAGCCCCTCTGGCCACGCTGCCTGCTGGTAATGCTGACCCCAAAGGGGCTCCAGACAGGCCTGGCTGGTGCTTGGCTTGTGTACTCTCCTGAGAAAATGAGAAGGAACCCTCCCGTGCCCTGGACCTGGTGGTATTTTCTTGGCAGGAATGCAATTTCTCATACAAAAGGCAGACCTGGCTGGTTTGGGTTTGTTTCTTTTTCTAGGATTTGCCTTACACGGTGATGTTCCTCACAAGTGAGCACTGTGATGCCAACAGCAGCAATACAGAAAACCGCTCTGGGGCAGAGCAGCAGAAAAAGCCACCTCTAGACTTCCCAGAGATATAACAGGAGAGCCCTCAGTGCAATCCTGGTGAGTGAAGTGGAGCTGGCACACAAACATTCTGTACTTACCTTTCAACAGAGTCAATAGTGAAACAGAACAAGTCTCTCTTGTAGTCGAGGCTCCTCGAGGTGCACCTGTAGATGCTGCCGAGTGTCTTTGAGCAGCCAGAGCAGAATAAGGTTTCTACTAAGCTGTAAGTGAGAAATAACATTGATTCAGAAAAAAATAAAAGGAAGCACCTCGTCCCATCCCTTTCCTTAAAAAAAAAATCCCCAAACAATCATGGACTATAATTTTTTAAGCATTCATTCTTGCTTTACACGGTGCAAATTATGAGCACTCATATTTCAGCCTGAATTTGCAGCAGCTCCTCAGGCTGACTGACCTCAGCAAGACCATCAGAATCATTAAACTGTGGAAGGGACCTTAAATCTCATCCCATCCCACGCCTGCCATGGGCAGGGACACCTCCCACTGTCCCAGGCGGCTCCAAGCCCCAATGTCCAGCCCGGCCTTGGGCACTGCCAGGGATCCAGGGGCAGCCACAGCTGTGCCAGGGCCTGCCCACCCTCACAGGGGAAAAACTTCTTCCTGATACTTAATCTAAACCTGCCTTCCTTCATCCTAAGGCGATTCCCCTTGTCCACCACTACATGTCCTTGTGAGAAATCCCTCTGCCTCAGGCCACAAAGTACACACCACACAAATAAGTGCTCCAGGGGCACACCAGCACTCCGGGCCCTCCGCCGGGCCTGTCCCCGGGACCCCCCGACCTCCCCGGGGCTGTGCCCAGCCACGGCCGGCCCTCACCATCCGCACTCGCCGGGCAGGTTGGAGATCTTCCGCTCCGGGTCCACGGCGACGCTGGCGGCCGCACCTGCAGCGGGAGGGAAGGAGAGAAGGAGAGAAGGAGGGAAGGAGGGAGGCATGGCGGCCGTGAGGGGAGGCGCGGGGCGGGGGCCGGCACTCACTGCGCAGCAGGATGCAGCCGCTCTCCTCGTCGTTGGACACCCAGCTGGACGTGTCGCCCACGGGCCGCCGGCAGCCGGCGCACAGGAACACCATGGGCATGGGCGCCTCGTCCGCCCGCTCCCGCTCCGCCCGGCCGGCGCCCGGCTCCAGCAGCGACAGCGACTGCTCCAGCGCCGGGCACAGCGACAGCGGGTCCCGCTCGCCCGCCGAGGCCCCGGCCCCCAACATCGCCTTCGAATCGCCCGCCGAGGAAGCGGTAGTGACATCGGACACGGCCCCGGAACCGCTCCCGGGGCCGCCGCAGCACCGAGGCTGCCCCGGAACTGCTCCCGCAGCCCCCTCAGTACCGCCCGTGCGCGTTTAGACCTCGTAAGGTCGTGCGAGCAAAGCAAAGGATGTGGGCATTCCAGTACACGAAGTATTTTGTCAAGTCACTGCTAAGTCAGAGAACTTCCCGAGCTGGAAGGGCCCCACAGGGACCATCCAGTCCCGTCCTTGTTCCTACCCAGACACCCCAAGAACCCCACCCTGAGTATCCCTGGAGCGCTGTCCAGAGGCTCCTTGAGCTCTGTGGGGCCGTGCCCATGCCCTGGGGAGCCTGGGCAGTGACCAGCACCCTCTGGGGATGAACCTTTCCCTAAAATCCAGCCTAAACCCCTCTAGACCCAGCTGCAGACGTTCCCGGGTGCTGTTCCTGGTCACGGGGAGCAGAGCCCGGAGCTGCCCCTCAGGAGGAGCCTCAGCCCCGGTGAGCTGTGACCTCGGCCCCCTCCAGGCTGAACAGGCCCGCGGCCACTCCTGGTGTGGCCCCTGCAGAGCCAGCCCTTCCCATCAGACACACTCGGGAATGTTTTCCAGCCCGGCCGTGCTCAGGAGCTCCCAGGACAGAGCACTGCTCTGAGGGAAGGGCCTGTGATCCAGCTGGCGCTTGTCCACACTGTCCCTCGGTTACAGGGCGCCCGCCTCAGTTTAAAACATGCTGAGGAATAACAACACGAGTTACTGTCTCACTGATGTTTCCAGTCTCCAGGCAGTCCTTGAGCCGCGGGACCCCGAGCGATTGGCACAGGCACAACACGGGTTGTGCAATTCCCTTTCTGAGGGCAATGCAGCACAGTGATGCAAAGCTCTGGGTCGGAGTTCTGGGCTGGCTGAAAAGGCACCACTGACATGGCCAACAGCACAAACTCCTCCGAGTACTTCTGGTCCTATGAATATTACTGGGATTACATAGATCCAATTCCAGTAGATGGAAGCAAGCTGAAGGTTAATAAATGTAAGTATTGTGGAGTGGTAGGTGCTAATCTAGTACAGGGAAAATATTGCTTGTCTCACTGACCTGGTTTTGTTTCCTTGCAGTAGAGTCCGTGCCAGTGCGTGGTTTGTGTGAATGGGTGTTTGCCTTCAGGCTGGATAATTACTAACAAACACTCCGGGCTTTATCTTACAGTATCTGAATCTGTAAGACTGCTGACACTAATTCTTGTTTACAAGGACAGATTTTTCTTTTTTTTTAGTCATTTGCTGAGGGGAAATGTGATTACTTGAGAATCTGTAGTGTGGGATGCTAGTTACCAGTGTGCTACTGCCACCAAAGTTCACTGGAGGAGCAGAGGTTTTCATAAAAACACTGTGTTTTCATCTTGGGACAAAGCTGACATTGCAACTGGTAAGCATTCAGACTTTTAGTAAAGGAAACGTACGTTTCCACTAGCCAGGAACAGTAAGCTGCAAACATATTCTTTGACCTTCCCTCCCATCCCTGAGGATGGCTGAAACTGTTCAGATGTGGATTCAGAAACTAATTTTTTTTTCCTCAAGGTTATTACAGTGCAATTATTATATATTCCAGGAAAATGTGATGGCCTTTCATAATATCTTCATGTCTCTCTCACTAACAATGCAAGAAACTGCCTTTCTGATGGTGAAAGTTGAATTCTGTGGTAGGAGCTGCTTGTCCTTCGCTCGCTTGGACAGCAGTAGGGAAAAGGAGCAGAAACTTCCTCTAGAAAAGCTTTTCTGTGCATTCAGATCAGCCAAGGGTTTATTGCCTCCAAACTTAGAGCACCACGCCTTAAAGAAAGTGGTGTGAATATCCACATCCCTCCATACAGAAAATCTTGCTCTCTAATGCTGCAGAGCAACATTTGGTGCTGCTGAGACCAGGAGCAGCTCATCTAATTCTCTTGATTTTAAAGTTAGGGCAGATGATTACCCCCAGATTCCACCAGGGAAACCCCAAACTGCTGAGCTGAGCGAGATGTAAGTCTCTGGCATGTGGCTGGCGTAGCAAAACCCAAAACCCAGGAATAAACCTTTCCCCTGCTGTCTCCTTCATAACATTTTCCTACCACTTGGATCACCTGGTGCACAGCAGAGCTGGCACTTGTGTTCCAGCACTTCCCTCCCTGGCAATTCACAGGGCATTTTTCCTCAGCTGCCTCTTGAAATCTGTAGAAACTGTGCTTCTGAGACAAGATGCTTGCCCTTTGCTAAATTAAATTTAAGTTGGCTGACAGTTTTGTAGAGGAACAGAGAGTGCATCCTCTTGGTACTATTATCCTTCCTCCTCCAACAAATGCCAGTGGGAGACCAGTGGCTCACAAGTTCTAATGAAAACACCAAGGGAAACAATTCCGCAGCTGCTTGGGATTTTTCACTGCTTGGAGTAAAAGTACCAGTCAAGCAATGAATATACTTTGTCTGTCCTTGCACAATATTTACATTCCTATACCTAGAGAAGCTGCTGCTGGGATTATTGGCTTTATGTGCTCTCAGTTTTGCCTCCTAGGGGTTTTTTTTATTCTTTTAATGTGAAACAGAGGCCTGAATCTCTGCACTTCTTTTCCTCTGTTACGTGGCTGGTCCCTGAAACTTGTTGAGACTGAATTTGTCTCATAAAAATGAATCTAAACCCATATAAAAAGCCATAGTCTTGCTTTCTATTTGTAGTGTTCTGCATCTCTCTCAGTTTTGTACGAAAATAATGAAAAATCTTAATTGGCCCGTGACTTAATAGGCTGCTTAAAACCATGCACACACATATGCACAAAAAGTGATGGTAAAATTTAGCAATAGGAAAGCTTTTTATAGATTGGTAAAGTATGAAAATGCATTATTCCAGTTTAAAAACAAACAAAAACCCCACAAACAAACAAACAACCCAAACAAAAGCAAGCAAGCAAATAAACAAAACCCAACTAACTGCAGAATTTAAACCCAGGAAATTTTGGTTCAAGCTCCACCGGAGCCCTGGAGCCAATTTATTTAGCTTTAGTGAATTCCATGAAATCTGTTAAAACTGCTTTTAAAAGATGAAGCCAAAATAGCTCTGAGAGGGAATTCTATAAATCCAAACTCTTAATTTCTATCCCAGTGGTGTGGAACACTTCAAAGCTTTGGGCTTCTCAAAATGTCCCTCAGCAAGGGAAGAATAAAATAGGCTGCCCCTGCCCACTGATATTTCTCAGCAGCCCAGCCCAAACTCAGGTTTCTGATAAGGGCAGAGCTGGGCCAGCTCTAGTTTTGGGTTTAAAAGGAGCTGGGCTAATTCCCTTAATCTCTTTGTGGCTTTGATGCCAACACATCCTGAACTTTTTCACAAAGAAACGCTCAATCAAACATACCGGACCTGTTTCAGAGAACACAATGTTTTCTGTACTTTCAGAGGGAAGATTTATTTTATCTCTGTCAATATTTGTCCCTGGAGCCAGTGACCCTTCTTTTTTTTCCACCTCATCTGCTGCGAATGCAGGGCAGGACACTCCGACTTCCCAAGGCCAGCAGGAAGTGGCCCCAGGAGGGAGCGTTTGTGGAACAGTGGCCAAAGGTGCCGTGGGGATGGGAGCAGATTCTCAGCGAGCCCAAGGCTCGGGCAATCAAACTGGCACAGCACTGGAGCCTGCAGGAGAGAGCAGCTCCCTCTGCTCCCCCAGGCACCTCACCCTCCCACTGTGGGCACCCTTGGGCACTGGCAGGCTGTTCCTCAGATAAACCATGTGCTCCTGGCAGAGCAGGCAGCACCTTGCACTCCTCCACGGAGGCTGCAGGGCAAGGGGCACCTTCCCTTGCACTGCCCTGATGTGCTGGCTGGGGCACAGGCCCTGTGCAACAAACCCCCCTTGCTATTTCTCCTGGTGTAAAACGCTTCCAGGGCTGGCATTCCCTCCCTGAGGGCCTCTCCCTAAAGACCCTGCAGGATCAGGCAGTGACCACTCAGGCTTCCTGCCCTGTGGTTGTGTAACAGGAGCCACGTTCTGTTATCTGCACAGCTCTGGGCACCAGAACGCTCCGGAGGCTTTTCCCTCCCTCATCCCCACTGTTGGAGGCTCCCAAGACCTTTGACAAATTGGCACTTAGACCTCTCTCTCTGAAAGGAGAAATGAGTCAGATGACATACCTGTAGCAGGGAGGGTAAATCACCTTGCTGTGTTTTATTTCTGCTGTGCCAAAGGACAGAACCCCTCTGCTGTGCCCACAGACTCCATCGTCATCGCCTTCTGGGTCGGTCTCGCTGCCTTCGTGACGTTCCTTTTCCTTGTTCTGCTGTGCATGTCCTGCTCTGGATCAACACCAGCCAAGTGAGTACAACCAGAGATAAAGCAAGAATAATCAGAGATAAAGCAAGTGGATACCAGTGTGAAAAATGACCTGTGGGAAACACTCACTGCCTCGAGTGATGCAGCCGTGACACAGAATGTTTGTAACTGCACAGAGATGAAGCTTTTCCAGTCAGTATTTGGCTGCAGGGTCTCTTGACCCACTGCTCCTCCTAAGGCATTTGCCCACTGCTCCTCCTTTTCTGATCAGGAAAATTCAGCTCAGCAGGCTGGGCAGAGATTCAGGATTAGGTCACAAACAAGCAGAGGGAAACAGCACTCAGAAGGAGCACTAATATTCCCATTTATTGGCACCCTAGGGCCTCTGGCATGCTCACAAAAGGTAACAAAAACAATTTAAAAAAAGGCAGTTTACCCAAATAAACCACAAAGCAGGAGGCAGACTAACAACACAACAGATGTGGAAATGGACATTAAATTGCAGGGTAACAGAGGCATGTTAGCAAAAATTTACTGTTCCTAAAAAACTGGCAGGAGAAGTCTATGTACATGAAAATCTCAGAGTGTTTGTAAGACTTAAACAAAGTATTGATTTTTAAAGTTTTTTTCACTTTTTCATCATGTTACTGAGCAAAATACTTGGCTCAAAAATACACATATTTATCCCTCATGTATTCAATTTTGGCCATCGAAGGAGCCATTGCGAACAAGGCAAGTCTAGAAATGTTTTCTGGAGTGCCCAGAAATCATTCATGAAAAACAGCATTCGGTGAGATTTGTTTAGGCTTTGAAACCATCCTATATTATCATTTTCCTAGGCTTGAAACATACTGTGAGAAAAGAGTTTTAGGACTGGAGAAACTACTAAACCCAGTCACACACAAAACTCGCCCTTTTTGGTCAAGTTCTGTTTGTTTTCTCAGCCCCACTTCAATTGCACTCGCCCCAGTTCCAGCACCAAAAGCCAGTGTGGTGCTGGAAAGAAGCCACCAGTGCCAACCTGCACCCCCTGCCCTGCCACCCCCTCTGCTGTGTCACCCAGCCCTGCCCTTGGCATGGCAATCCCCCAGGGTCTGTAAGGAACCTCCTGTCCCTTTCCTGGTCATAATCCCGATGTACCCACGCAGCAAACGCCCGCTCACGTCAGCAGCCAAGGCTGGAGAGCTTTCACCTTCCTCCCTTCTGTGCTCATCCATCTCTGCCAGCCCAGGGACAGCGGGCCCCCTGTGCTCTCCCACATCACCCATGTCCTGCTGAGAGGAGGCAGCTGCTCTGGGCACCCTGTGCCAGGGAACAATTCCTCATTGCCAAGATTCCCCCCATCCCTGCCCTCTGGCAGTGGGAGTCATTCCCTGTGTCCTGTCCCTCCATCCTTGTCCCCAGTCCCTCTGCAGCTCTCCTGGAGCCCCTGCAGGCCCTGCAAGGGCTCTGAGCTCTCCCTGGGGCCTTCTCCTCTCCAGGTGAGCACCCCCAGCTCTCCCAGCCTGGCTCCAGCCCTGCAGCAGCTCTGGGGCCTCCTCTGGGCTCTCTCCAGGTGCTGCTGCTGTGTCCCCAGGGCTGCAGGTGGGCTCTCACCTGGGCTCAGGCGCAGAATCCCCCTGTCCTGCTGTCCAGGCTGGGGGATCAGCCCAGATCTGCTGCATCCCCCCCTGCTCCACCTGGGCACTCTCTGCTCCTGCCCGCCCTGCTCCTGGCTGAGCTGAGCTCTGAGGGACAGCTCTCCTTTCTGACAGTGACAGCTTCCCTGGATGGATTGGATGAAATGTGCCCTGTTTGGATGCTTTCGGAGGATGCAAACACATCTGAGACTTCCAGGGAAAAACAGGGGAAGCAGCATCTAAATCAAAATGTTGCCAGCAAGACTCAGGGGCAGAGACAATACTTGCTGAAGTCTCTCTAGTGCCTTTTTATGGCAGACATGACAGCCAATCCTGATCCAGACTTTGCTCACGCTCTGTAGAAAAGAGAAAGTCTGATCATCACATTTTAAAATTTAATCACAAGTGGCTTCCAGTCAAGCATAACGAGCAGCTGCTGCCAAGGAGGAGGAGTGCAACGCTAGACCCAGACTTCCACCACCGCTCCCATCATGTCCAAACTCTTCACGTGACCATGAGGCACAGACAATCACACCACAAGTTTGCACATGGAAACATTTGTGTTGCCTTACAAATGTTTTCTTTTGCCTTTCTTTCTTTTTCTCTCTTTCTTTTGTTTTGAATCTCCTTAAAAGACAAGCAGAGTCTGGTTGGGGCTGACTGTCATGTACCCAAGGTAGTGGTAACGAGCAGACACTGCATCCCACAGTTTGCTGTGGATGATGGTAAACTCCAAAAAAGGCAGGACAGGAAACACAAAATCCTGGGGCACTTTCACACACAGGGCAACCACAGTTAGATACACACACCTGCCTGATACTGTAAAACCTCAGCCTGTGTTTTACTGACAAATTGGAAGGAAAACAAAACAAAAAAGCTCCAAAACAAAGCAGAAATGCTCTTCTTTCATCCAGCCTCCTTCAAAGCAACTTCTGTGGGGAAGCTCTGTATCCTCTCGATACAATAATGCGCCACTAAAAGCAAGTGCCTCTTAGGTAAATACAAACTTTATTCTCTACCACATCTAGGAAAAAAATCCTCTTTATTTTTAATTTTTTTTACTCATGTCTGTTAAAGAGGAAGGAATAAACTGTACCTGTATGAATGCAGAGATGGTTTTACATTCCTCACTTAAATGCTTAGGAATTTAATACCAAGGTACTGCTGGGCTTTGCCTTTTTGGTTGCCATGGGATGGGGTCTTTTTTGTTCAGCTTTGATTCAACTTGAAATGTTTGTCAGAAAACATTTTCTCGCTTTTCAGTGGACCCCAGTTTTGGTGAAAAGTGATTTAATTGGAAACCTTGGAACATAAATGCCATAAACAAATGTGTTTAGTACATAGATCTATTTCACTTCCCACATGGAGTAAGCTTCAGTGCCCATTCTTGGCATCTGAATAAAATGTCAGCTGTTTCCAAAATCATCAGTAACAGGGGCTTGTGACCAGGTTAAGTTAAGGTTTCTAGGGTTGGATGATTTACAGGATAGGGCTCATACCTGCAGAAAAGCCATAGAAATCCAGGGTTTGGTGTTGGTTTTAAACAACATGTTTGACAAGTGCCTACAAACTTAACAACCCTTCTGGAGAAAGAGCATCTTTCCCTGTTTGGCAGCTGGAACAGTTCTTCTAGGGCAGCTAAGGCTGTTTGTGTTGAAGGTTTTCCTGCTGTCAAACTTCTAATACCAATAAACTCAACTTCAGCACAAGGCACTTCATATCCCTCTTGCAATTAAATTCCATTCCAGCTGCAGAATTCCCATGCTGCCCTTTCCTCAGATGCTCGCCCTCCTTCCTCCTGGCCTGGGCTGCAGAGTTCCCCAGTGGCAGTGGCCCTTGGCCTCCCTCCCCTGCACTACCCTGCGTGTGTGAGATCAGGTTTTACAGTACATGCTGCGTTTACAGAGGGTGGAGTTTACCAGCACAGAAGCCCTTGAGCAGACTGTGGGACGTGTGCGAGAACGAAGTGTAACCGGTGTACCTTGCTGCATGAGAGCTCCAACTCCAAACCAGAAACTATTTAGTAAAGTAAAATTGTTTTCCACCACATCTGAGTCTGGGTTGCACGGGTGGGGGTTATACCACTCGTATGGTGTAAACCTGTGGCAGTCAACAGAAACAGTCTGTAAACATCGAGCAGAGGACACACAGCAAACCTGCTGAGCAGCGCGCCCCGGCACGGCACCACGCAGGCAACGGGCACGGGAGAGCCTGGCACGGGGGGCTGACCCACGCCAAAGGAGAGCTTGGCATGAAGGGTGTCCTGGGACATGGGCACTGCCCCGTGCCAAAGGAGATCTTGGTATGAAGGGTGTCCTGGGACATGGCACTGCCCTGTGCCAAAGGAGAGCTCGGCATGTAGGGTGTCCTGGGACATGGCACTGCCCCATGCCAGCTGTGGAGTGATGGATGGCACGCTGCTGGGCCTGGCATGGGGCTGCTCCTCCTCTCCTCTCCTCCCTGCCACGGCCCCACGGCTCCCTGCCCCACTCACAGGGCACTGCTGGGAGCCATGGGCTGCTCCTGGGGTGCACTTTGGGAATAAGGAAGGAGCAGCAGCCCTGTCAGGGCAGCACCCCTCACTGTCAGTGCATGCTGGACGTGCTGTCCCTGCAGCAGCACTGCCCAGCATTCCCAGAATCACGGGGTGTTCTGAGCTGGCAGGGACCCACCAGGACCATGGAGTCCCCCTCTGGAGCAGGTGCCCATTCAGGACCAGCCCCACAGGCCGGGCATTCAGAGCACCCTGCTCTCCCCAGCTTGGGAGGCAGCTCCCCATGGCACAGGGACACGGGATGGGCGCTGCAGGGATGGAGCTGCACAGGGGTCCCTGGAAGAGCTCTGGGCTGAGCACACACCCAGCAGGAGCACCCCAAGGACGGGGCCTCCTCAGTGTGCCCACTCTGGCTCCCCAGTGCCACGTGGCTTCCTCATGGAACATGCGGATGCAGCTTTAATTGACAACCTCACCCAACACATTCTAATTACTGTTGCAACAATATAATTAAGCATTGAATTTATGCACGGTTGCATAAATGAGTGGTGTGCCTTGCTTGGCTGAAGTAATGAAGTCTGGTAATAATGAACCCGTTAATTGGGAGAGGATGTAGCTTAGGATGCCATCAGCTGCACAATACCCAGAACGAGAGTATAAAAAATCATGACAAAAGACAAAGTTTCCAGGTTCAAGTTACAACAGTTCTGCATGCACCCATCAAAAGAAAAGCAATTCCCAAGTCGGATGTTTCAGATTTCTGCTGTAATAATGGAAGCCGGTGTTGTGGAGTGACCAGACTCGGCTCATGCACACAGAGGGAAACACATCCTTCACAAGAGACCCCCAGTTAGGACCAGTAGGTTTCCAACAGCCCTAGGAGCGAAGAGTTCCCCCCACAATGTTCACACAGGGCAGGAAGAAGAATAAATCCCTCTGCCTGACCTGCCTGGGAAGCCCAAGGCTGGAATTTTGCAGGGTTTCAGAAAACCACCACATTCAGCAAGCTGGAAAGAAATGTCTCCATCACAGAAAGAGCAAAAGGGCCATGAAATTCTGGCAGCAAGGCCTTGTCTTCCAGGCTGGGAATGTTTTTCTCACCCTGGGTACATATTCCAATGTGGTAGTAGGGTGTATGCCTCTTTTACATCTCAAAACAAAAGCTGATTTTCTTCTTGTGTTTCTATTGCCATGTTGAGCTCTGGTTCACAGTTCAGCAGAATTCACTGCTCAGACCTTCTGCTTCCCTGCCTTTTCCCCCCCTGCTTTTCTCCCTCCTCATCAGCAGCTGTGCTGAGGTTTCTGATAAAGTTGAGATGCTCAAGGTCACCCGAGCACCTTTTTCCACAGAGTCTGTGTGACAGTATTGACTCAGCTATTTGGCTCTACCTTCACTGACGTAACAGCACAGCTGAGATGGCATTAGCAAAAGGGAAATTTTGGCAGAAAACACCTTGTTCATCCACTGGCAGTGTACTTGGAACAGAGCTTTGCCAGTCTGCAACCCTTCACAGCGATAAAAACTTCAGTGTTTGAGTTTAAAAATTAATGTAACAATGACAGGGCTATGTAAGGCTCAGAGACAAATGAGAAATTATTCAGCTGCTGAAAAGTTGAAAGATATGACAGGAGGATTATACCAGTCTGTGCAAATTATTCCCGAATATTTGTTTTCCAGGAACTGATGTCAAAATGTGGGTAGCCATGTAATTTACTGTGACAGTGCTAAGAAGTGGATGGTTTCTGAGGTTATTAAAAGCAACCAATATTTTCTGAAACACTTTGCAAATCTTACAGAAATCTTGGTGTATTTGGAGACACGGACAGGTCTCGATGTGGGTTTCAAGAGCAGCTTAGCTTAAAATGTATAAATCTAAATTAACATGAGCACAATTTCACTTCTTCAGTCCACGCAGCTGAATCTAACTAGGCACTGCTTTCAGGCATCAGCTCAAGGAAAGCATTTGTGTTCCCTTCCACTGTTCTGAGGTGCAGAGGGCTGGGGGATGTTTTCAGTCTTGGCACACAAGTGCAGAAAAGTCAATCTGCCAGAGAGCAGCAGATTTAAGATTAGTAATGACTGAGATCATGGGTTGTGTACAGTGGAGTTATTATTTATGGTGCAGCGAGGCACTGCAGGAGCCCGTGAGAAGCAGTGAGTGACTGCACACAGCCCCACAGCTGCTGGGGAGGGATAAACTCCTCTTTCACCTCAGGCCACCCCTGGGAGGTTAACCCGTGGCCTCTCCTCCTCTAATGCACTGAACCTGTTTGGGTGGAAGAGACCTCTGAGGTTGGGCCTCCAGCAAAACTAGGTTCACCTTTTGGGTCTTCTATCTGTGACCTGTGTGCACCGTGAGTGGAAAAGGGAAATGCCTACATGCAAGTAACAAACTGCTTTTCAGCACATTCTGCTGGGGTGGTGCCTCCTGATGCATCCCATGGATATTTCACTTGGAACAGCCCTTAAAGAAAACAAAACCTCAGCGCCATACAGAAAAGCAGTGTTGATGAGAAAATACCAAGAGTTTGCAGAAAGCTTTTAGGATTGGATAAGCCCCTGAGGATGGTACTCCAGAGCCCATCCAACACCTGTGAGGGGAGAAGCTGTGGGTGCATCCAAAACTCTGCCCTGGCCTTACCTGGCAATGACAAAGAGGACACAGCTGACTCCAAGGCAGGCCAGGAGAACATACATCCAAATATCTGGAGAGAGAGGGTTTAAAAAGGAGAAAACGCCGGGGTTGGTCCCGTTGGGCTTCCGGTACAAGATGCTGATTCCCAGTGTCATGAAGGGCTTGGAGAAATCAATCACTTTCTCTCTGACATAGGTAATGGTGAGAGGAGCAACAGCCAGGTCAGCTTTCTGGAAGCACAGAAGGGAAAACACTTGTCTCCTTCATGTTCAGCAAACCCACTGCAATGCCCTCAGTTTCTTTCCTGAGCTTTAAAAAACAAACCACTTTTGGCTCAAATTCAACAAAATCTAACATTCATAGGGTATTTTGGGGGGGTGTGTGACATTCCATTTTCTCTTCTTACAAGGCAGGGGGACATCTGGGACATGGCCACTGCTGGACATTTCCCCCCCAACACCTGCAAAGTGCTCATTCAGATGTTCCTACTCTGATGGGTGGCAAAACAGACACAGCAGTTCAGAAGGCTCCAGAAGGTGAAAACCACAGCAAAGATTTCAGATACAGAATACCCCAGGCAAAAGGAGAACAGAGAGAGAAGGGTTCAGTCTTACATGATCTATGAGCTCCTTGACCATCCCATTCCACTCTCCCTTGTCATTCTGGGCTCCGTATTTGCCATCAGAAACGAGTTTGACCTCATAGATGAAGCCTAAAATGTTTGACAGCTCCTTCAGCAGGTCCAGGCAGTACCCCTCGAACCTGTCATTGCCATACAAGGGCTTGTCAGACTTCTTGTACATCACATAGGGATCCTCCTGCAGGAAAACACAGCAGACAGGCAGGGAGAGATGTGAGCCTTGGCTCGGATTAGATCACTTTCTTTACATGATGCTGATATTTTCCACAGGGATTGCAAGTACATGGAAACCAGCAATTTACTGTGTGCATTAAAAGCTCTTCTAGGTGTGTTAACAAACTCACTGAATGAATTAGTGATGAGCATAGGGGCCCTAATTTTCAATGGAATGGACCATTTGTGGCTCCCAGGAGCTTTAATTCCAGTTGTGCCCAGCAGCTCCAAACTCAGACCCAGGGTCTGGATCCTACATTGTCCCACTCCAAGGGACAGGAAGGGATACTGAAGGAGAGAGGATCCCAAATAACAGAAGAAAACCCATAAAGGGAAACTAGCATTTTGTATTCTGTGAAAAATAAGTCTTTACAGAGAAAAATCTTCAAATGGAGCGAAGAGGGAATGGAGAACAGCAAAGGCAGATTGCAAAGTACATTTTTGCTTTCCCTTTTACAGGATTTTGGATAGAAGAAGATCTGGGCAAGCAGTTTAATGTGGCAAAACACCTGTGTAGTGGTAGTAGACACGTAGTGTAGAAGGAGCCTTTGAGCTCTCTCCCTCCTCCTGAGGAACTAGGCAGAGCAATTGAAAAAAAAGTGGCATTTCTGGGCATGTAGAGAGCACAATGCAGAGCAGTTCCTGAATACCCAGTTAAACCTTTTCCATTCCTCACACAATGTAAGCACAATGACTCAATCTGTCTGTCTGCTGTTTACCGTTTCCCTTCAGCCCTCTTTGTCTCATTTCCAGTAGAACAAAGGCTGTATGAGCAGTGACTGCAAAGCTGAGTGTTTGTGAGTGTTCCTTCTTCTGGGAGGAAAAGCGCGCAGGGTTCGTCTGAAACGCTGGAGAAGGGGAAACAATTTTGGAGGCAGAGGCTCTGGGAGTCTTCCAGTGGCAGTGTGGTGTTTTGGAGTCAATCTCATGTGTGTGTGTGTGGACCCTGAGCCTGAATGGAGCTCGGGCAGCCTTACCAGGATGGTGGTGACGATGAGCGTGCGGTTGGCCAAGGAGTCCGTGATGTTGGTGGAGCGGTCCTTGTTGCTGTCCGTCATGTTAAGGCCACTGTAGGAGTTCCAGACCCCAATCTGCACACAGGAGAGCGGGTCAGAGGCTGCCCTAATCCCTCAAACCCCCAGAGCACTGCCCTCCGGGCAGCAGCTTGGAGAAGGGCAGCAGCACCACAGGCTGATTCAGAAACCCCGGGCAATGACTGCAAAATGCATAAATGCAAACCCAGGAGCACTGAGAGTATGAGGCTTGGCAGTGCACTGCTGGGGTGGCCAGCTGGCTACTAAAGTGGAACATGCTGGCTTTGTTCCCTGCTAAAAAAATAAAGCCAAATGTCTGTTTTTATGGGGTATTAAAATTTTTGTTGATGGTGGAGTTGAGACACGTGGCAAGACCTCTCTGTTCTGTAGAACAGGTTAAAAGCCTGCGTAGCTACCTTGGAACTGACTGAAGGATGCACTGGCCTTTTGCTTGCCCTGTGCCTTCAGCAGGTTTAGCAGAGATTATTCTGTCATTCCTGGACTTCTGGATCTGCCAGAGCTATCAAGGTGGTACATTTAACACCCCAAGCAGTATTTGCTCAGCAAACATCAGTGGCCAAAGGCAAATTCCTTTCCAGCCCTGGAGACAGTGAAAACTTCCAGTATTTACTGCCCAATCCAAAGCCTCCAGGGAAGATATTTGTCATTTCAGTGGATTTGGATCTACCCTGTGGGGGCAGAAATTATAACCATGTTATTTCTTCACATCAATATTTACCCAACTTAAATGCAGGCTGGAAGCATCTCCAGTGTTTTTGCCTTTGGATTTTCATGCCCAGCCTGGCTGAGGGCTGATATGAGGAGCTCCAGGGGAGGAGCTGGCTCAGGCAGTTTGATTTATGCTGGGCATTGTGGAGAGCACAACCATTTCAAGCAAACTTGGGGTTCGTGTCTCCAGGTGCCACTGCTTTTGCCCCTCACAAACTTTTTTTTCCAAATTCTTAATGGGGACACCCGTGCCATTAAAAAAAAATGTTTATGCAAAGCATTTTTCAGTCATTCCCTTTGTTTCCAAAACTAGATCAGGTTGGGAAGCTGATCTGGAAAGTGCACAGATTTACAAAGGAGATAAAATATTGGCTATTACGGCAGCCTGAGCCAGGAATACAGAAAATATCCAGTGTCCTTGGATTTGCACCAGGGTGGATGAGCCCTTCTGCTCACTGTTACTGACTGGGAATGTGTTTGTTGTTGGCAGCAGGGAAAGAGGAGGACGGCCATGAGACCAGGGAGCAGCAGAGTCACAGAGCACACAGAGAACACCAGGAGAGCACTGGGCAAAGGGGCAGCACCGCAGGACAGCCCTGCCTGGAGGGGCTCCAGGGACAAGGAAGGGTCACACCGAGGTAGGACATCACTGGGGAGCTCAGGGGATGTTTTGCAGTTTAGTGACAAGTGTGACAGGTGCCATGTGCCCTCCACAGCGAGGCCCTGCTCTGAACCAGCTGTAATTTGGTTTAAATCAGTTCAGCAGAACACGAAATGCCTGCAGCCCAAGGGGAGATGGCTTCTGCGTGTCAGGGGATGATCTACTCCCCAGGAAGGAGGGGAGAGGGCCTTTGTGCCTCAGCCTGATCTGTTGGAGATTAAACTGGGTTATTAAGGATGCATGTGCTCCATGGGAACACAGGAAGGGTTGTAGAGGGGGTTTTACACTGGTCTGTTCTCACAAAAACAGCACAACCCAAAACCTTTCTACACTGTGCAAGAAGGAGGGGTGTGGAATAATGAGATCTGTGTGAACCACGGGCAAAATACAATTCTAAGCACTACAAAAAGTTTCTGTCTCATGACTGCAGAACACTTCAGACTTAGTGGATGCAGTTTTTATCTTCTCCTCATAGAACAGCAACCAGGGGTTGTAAGTCCTGTGGGGAGCAGTGCGTGGAGCTGGTCTCCAAATCCCACTTTCGTGTTTTCAGCACCTTATGTTCAAAGAGGGATGAGATTCCTGGGGTAATTTACATCTTTTATAAACAAGTTTAGTCCCAATTTCCATATGTTAGTGAATGACAGCACCCACTTAATCATCTCTATTCTTTTCTGTAAGGAGCTAATAACACACTCATCCAAATTTTGAGGCAATAATGCTTGAACACTGCCAGCACTGAGAGGTTTGTGTGGGGAAAAACGCCCCCAACCCTCCACATTAAGCCAGACTTTGGAGCTGATGCCAATACACATCCAAAATACTGTAATTTTACCCTGTAAATTTTAGGTGAATCAGGAAGGATGGCACAGGAGAAAAGGACTGGTTTTGCTGCAGCAGGGGTCTTTACTCAAAGATGGGAAAAGCACAGCTCCCAAGAAGTAAAATAATAATTAAACCCCCCTGATTTTGGTAAAAAGCTGAATTCTGCCAAGATCTCCTTAGTCTTTGCAATCACAGTGTCTCAAGTGGAGAAAAACTTATCCTACCAGGAAAATTCCTGCTTTCAGAGAGACTGTTGTCTCTAAACTGCAGTAGGAGAGTCACCATTAAAACCCAAAGGCTGAGTGAGAAGACACAGCCCAGAGGGTTTTGGCATCACCTGTCTGTGTACAAACCTTCTTCCACACTTTATACAAATGATTAGAACCCTCGCCAGCAGCCTTGGTACAGGGAAAAACAAACAGAGTGCTTCATTAAAAATGAAAAGAGAAGCTGTCTGGAGAGCTGTGTGGGAGCAATTACAGTTAAATTCTCCATTAACCCATCAGCAATTACCACCCAGAGCTGAGCCAGCACACAGCCTCGGGAGCTGCTGTCACCTGTGCTGGGGTTGGGGACACCCGCAGCTGCCACCCCAGGGCAGCCCATATCGCTGGCTGAGGGCTGGAAAAGGGAAAGAGAACAAATCCAATCCCAGAAACCTGGAGAGTTCCCAGCAACTCCACTGTGTTGAGGTTATTACTCAAGCACCTTCTTTCCTCTCTCCCTCATGTCACATTTATCTGTGCACTGCTATATAAATTTATCTATCTCTATGTATGAATTTACCATCCACAGCTGCAGTGGCAAGAATTGAAAACGAGGTGCACTGAGGATGATTCTTTCCATTAGATAATATTGCCTGCCCCACATTCCTCTCCCATACCTCAAAATAAATGCACTGCACAATAAAAACCCAATCTTAGCAGCTCTGCTTTAACTCTGACTCAAATCACTTGAGAATGGAGGGGTTTTTTACCCCAGTCACAGGAGGTTCAAGCTGAGGAACCATGCCCTTGTCAAATGAACTGTTGGCCATGTTTTTTTACCTTTTCCGTGCCTTCCTCCTTGAGGCTGATGATGTCCAGGTCAAAGTCCTTCCTGAGCCCGTCGGTTTTGTTGAAGGTGATGCGCCCGGTCAGGCCCTCCCACCGTGCCTGGGGACACAAACACACCCTGCCTGTGGCACCCAGCAGGAGCCACTCTGAACCCATGACAAGAGCTGTTAATGAGAACTGTAATCTAAATACATCACAGCGGCAAATCACTTCCAAATTTGGGGGATTTTAAGCATATGTGGCTTTGCTACTCTGACAAAACCCCCTTTTTTTGTTGTTTAGTTTCTTTCTGATATGTTTTGCATTTTGCAACCAGGCACCAGTCTGTGAGAGTTTACATAGATTGATTTACATGTGTGTGGTACTGATAAAAAAATGCAGACTGACCAAAGAGAAAGGGAGAATTGCACGTGCCCAAAGCCAGGGCAGTTGTGCACTGCACAGGAATTCACTACAGTTTCAGTCTCCTGTATCTTGTGAGCCTCCCACCAAGCCTGTTTGCCTTGAAATGAGATCTCCCTCCCTCCCACTCCATTTTGTCCCCAGAGCTGGTGCTTATCCATAAAACAAAGTGATGGGTTTAAAAGTGCAGACAATCTTGATAATCTATTTTTGGGAGGCCCCCCATTAGATTAAATTTGTCAGAGATACAAGGAGAGCTGACGATAAATGATGGCATTGTTCCTTCGTGTGTGTCAGCCATATAATTTTAAATTACAAGCTTTTCCACCACACATCGTTCCTTGCCTCATTTAATTTATTGGAGACAGAGGATAGAAGTAAAGCTGCATTAAAAATCACACTTACAGACTGGTGTCCCCCCTCCCTGCTGAATCTGAATTCCAGCCCTGAATCTGCAGGATTTAATCTTGGATGCTGGGGAGTTCTCACCACATGCCTCAGGCAAATCTGGTGCATGTGGAATTTGTGGAAACAAAATGTGTTTTGATACACACTTAAGTAACATAAGAATGGAAAAGCATTGGTGCAACAAATTTGCTGTGAGATTTTCCATCTTAATGACTTGGGAGTATACACAAGTCCCTGCTGTAAACAGTGAAACACTTGCAGGGTTATTTATTACTTATTTATTATAATGATATAATCAAGATAGCATATGGATGAATATGGACACGTATGGATGAATTTCAATCTCTAACATCCCTTCTTCCAGCCTGTCTTTTTATTCCTCTGATGTGCCCCCGTCTCTTTTTCATAAAGTTGGAACATTTTATAAAATCTGCTCTGTAGAGATCAGTTTCTCAGGAGTTTCAGGGAGTGTTTCTCAGAAATGTTAAATGATGATGGGATTTTAAAATCCTAATGGTGAGGAACACGCTTCAGATACCATCTGAATTCTGAATTTAATTTCTGAATTTTATTTTATTGCTTCTAAACCAAAACAGAGAAAGAATCATATGCAGAGTTCTTGCTAATTAACAAACTGAAATGAAGCAGAACTTCCTGAAAAGCCAGGAGCTGCATCTGTGTGTATCACAGGGATGGGATTTCATGCTTTCACACACAGGATTTATAGCCATTTTTATGTTTCTGGTGACACATTGAGTGTTACAGGACACAATAAAAGCTGAATTGGAGCCTGATCAGGTAATTGATCAAAGAGCATCACTGTCAGCAGCTGCTCAGACCCTTTCTTACTGAGCCTTGAGAAGGGAGTGGACAGACAGGTTACAGACACAGCTTCAGCCACCTTCAGAGGCTGGCAGGCACCTGCCATGGCCAAAATACACAAAGCAGCCTAGTGGGAGCTGTGGAACTCCCTGCTTTCACTGCTGGAAAAGATGAGCATTGTGGGGAAAGCACAAGCTGAGCTCTGGGGTTAAATATTCCAGTTACAATCCCTATCAATAGATAGATGGGAAATTACAACATCAGGAGAACAGAGCTGACTCAGCCTCCAAGGTCAAACACTCCAGGGGAGTTTTATCAATTGCCACCCATCCCAGGGTCTGTATCAATTTCCACTTCACCATCTTGGATCAATGCAGCAGCCTCCATTCCAGCCAGAGCCAATCAACAGTTCAACCCCAGAACCGATCAGTTCAGCTGCTTCCAGACTTTTCAGAGACTCATGGAATATCCTGAGGGGGAAGGGACTGCCAAGGATCACCCAGCCCAGCCCCTGCCCTGCACAGACACCAAACAATCCCACTCTGTGCATCTCTGGGAGCAGCGTCCAAATGACTCGAGAAATTCCCCAAACAGACCAGATTCAGTTATTTATTTTGTAGAACAGACCTGTATTTTTTATTCTCTCTCTCTCTTTTTCCCTTCTCTTGCTGTTTAAGTGTAACTTGAAAATTTGGAAACTTTTCCCTAAAGGCAAGGAATCTGGGGTTTTCCCTGGCTTTAACGGGAGTTTGGTCCGAAATCAGTCACTGGACTGTTCCTTGTGGGAGGAGTACACTCAGAAGCTGGAGTGAAGTCTAGTTGGAGATAAGAATATTCTCCTGCCTGCTCTGCTTTGTCCTGGGGTTATTTTGACCCATGGTATATACATTTAATTCTTGGGGTTATATTCTGTTTATTTATTATCAGAAGTTCATAGGCAAAACAAACATCAGTTATTGATTTAATGCACATTGCTAATTAACCATGGGGGTGAAAGAACCAATATTCCCAAATTTCTGATGAGGGCTTTGATGGTACCTGAATGAAAAATTCAAAAACCTAGGAACACTTAAACCTGCAATGCTCAGAACACCTCAGGTCTCTCTTACGTAACAAAACCTCCCAAGTCCATAAATAACAATACCACTATAATAATAAATAATAAATCAATAAATAATAACCAAAATGCTACTGACCAAGACCAGTTTAATTTTCCTTTGGTTTTCTTTCCTTTGGGAAGAGACAGCCCCTGCTTTATTGGAATTGCAGAGAGAGCTGCCAGATTGAAGTGACAGTGATATTGCTTCTCCTTGGAGTGGAAATCGTGTGTGATGAGCCACACATCAACTTGTCAGCCCTCACAATTAATCCTCTTATTACCAGAGATCCCCCAGGATTATGGAATTCAGTGAGTTAGGGTATGGCTTGGCCATTATCCTGCTCCAAATCTGGCATAACTGATGGAATAAAGAGAATTTCAGCACTCGCCAGCACAGGGCTTTATCTGTGGAGATAAACTGAGAATTATGATGCTCCGCAGCCTCTTTACTTGGAAGAGGTCCAGGAAAAGCCCTGGCATTTCCCTGAGCAGCACTGGAATGGAAATGCAGTGAGAGGCAGAAAGGGGCATTTTCCATGGCTGGAGGGATGGGATTATAGTGGACTGTGAGCATGGAAAATTGTGCATTGTGTTTGAGCAAGCCTGGATATATTAAATATGTCCTGAAAAAATGTTCTGTGTAGAAAATATCAAAACATCCTCCATATATTCAGATAAAGTCACTTTATAATGGTTCTAGCTTGCTTTTTATAAACAAATCTACTGCCCAGGAAACATTTAATGAGCTGAAAACAGAATGGAAGAAAATATACGCAATCTTTTTGTCAAACAGTTTGTTTTGATTTTAGATATCACAGTGCCAGTACCTTGGCAGATAATTTTTTATCCATTTTCATCAATTCAATATGTATTTATTCCCAGCATGCAATCCTGCAATTACTTTGCAATCTGGGCATAGATAATTCCATAAATAAGTGTTTTTCCACTTGAAATTTGATTTCAGAGTAAGAATGCCTATTGACATTGCCCTCAGCCTCATTGTCTTCTCGGGAAGCTGAGCTTTATTTCCTAATAAAGCACCATGGGATGCAGGTCAGGCAGTTGTTTTGTTTGCTCTCCTAATTAAGAGTTTTCAGGTCAAAGCAGCAGCCACTAATAGGCTCATAGCAGAAATGCACTTCATGGACTAGAAGTAAAGTTTATGAGAAGTGAAACAAAGAAAACAGATTGTTTTAGTGAGAGTGAATCAAGTGTTACTATTAAATTATCTGGTGAGAGAAGCCCTACCAAAGTAAACAGCTGTTTCAATTTGATGTAACTGAATATTGTAGCACCAGAGCCCAGAGAAGAAATGCAGCCAGCACCCCCAGACCCTGTCGCTGGCTCAGTGCTAAAATGCAATAAAAAAGATGCAGCAGAAGAGATTTTACTTCATGGTTTGGAGCAAAATGTTGTCATCTTTTCCCAGTCATTGCACAAAGATTTCAGCGCTGCCCCACAGCCCCTGTCTCAGGGAGCAGGGGAGATTTCCTGGCTCTTCTGGCATCAGGCTCTTGTACTGCTCTCTCCTTCTTATCTGTTCCACTCTGCAGGAAAACACTCCCAGGAAAGCACTCTGACATGCTGACTCTGGGAGTAATCAAAGACCATTAAACAACAGAAACATTCAGTTCTCTTACGAGATTCCTTGTGCTCCTGCATTTGGAGCTGCTGCCAGTCAGAAACACAGCAAACTGATGGATACCTCTGCAGATGGATTGCTTTCCCTTCTGTCATAGTTTACATTTCTACTTCTACTGTAATGAGAAACCTCCAGTCCCTTCTCCTTCCAGTACTGAATGCAGATGGATGGCTCTGCCTCCCGGTCTCAGTGCTTGGCATGGATCTCCTCAGAAACACAGCAGGAGCTGAAATCTCTTCAGATCTCTTTCAATCTCTGAGATCTTTCTCTGTGATTCTGCCTGAGGGCATTTAACAGTCACTCAGAATCCAGTCTGCATCTCTATCCTTCTCTCTGCAATTGTTGTTTGCATTGTGGCTGGATTTGAACAAGGGGAGGTCACAATGGTTTTGATGATAATTGAAAAACAATCATAATCTGGGGCCTTATCTTGTGCTTTAGAGGAGACAAGAGCAGAACTGGATCATTCAATTATAAACATATTTCATGTTTACCCCATTTTTCCTTCAGAAAAGGCAGGATCATCCTTTCTGTCCCTGTTCCCCTTCTGCAGACAAACAACAACCTCCTTTTACCTCTGAGCAGGGTAAGGGGCACTCCCTGCAAATGCCTCCAGAAGGCTCCAAGATTGGAACATCCCTCAGCTGTGAATGGCACTGGGTCACTGAGAGACACAGCTTCTGACAAGGATTTACTTCTCATTAAAAACTCCTTAATGGGCTGCTGCAGAGCCTTGATCTCAGACATTTCATAGAGCTGGCCCACAAAGCAAATGAGGTGACCTCAGTTCTTTCCACCACCAAAATAAAATGCAAAAACTCACCAGGGAGCCACTGAAGCACTTGTTAACTCCACCATCTGCAGGAATCACTGCAGGCAAATTCTTTGTCTGAAACTGGTCTATTTAGACTGGAGTACTGAATATTTGTCTTTAGATCAGTCTGTAAAATGCCTTCACAGAATGTCAGTACCACATCAAAAACCAGGACAATTAAATTCTGCCTATGCGGGCCCAGCTATCGCTCTGCCTCCTTGACTTTGTTTTCTCCCTACCTATTCACTGATTCCTAATAATAAAGTTCCTCCATCCCTGTTGAACAAACCAGACCCTAACATGATCTGGGGTCCAAATGTATTTGCTATTTGTTTCCAACTCATGTTTTGGGCTTTACAGGAAACTCAATATAGTCTTGTTAGACCTTATCCTCTGCTTTTAACAGCCACCTTTTTTGGCTACATCAGTCACAGGAAGATAAGGCTCTCAGAGTATTTAAATCAGTGTTTTACTGACCATGAGAGACTCTATTTGCAAGGCCATCAGTAATTAGCTCCCATATCTCACTCCATGCAAGAGAAGCTGCTTGTCCATGATAAATGAGAGCTGTGTCACTGTTCAGGCTTTGAATGGATCTGCTGGGGTACATCTGCTACTCTTGGGCAAAGTATTCCAGTTTAGGCTTCAGGAACCCTTAGTTTTATACTCAGCATTCCCCAGAATAAGGACGCCATCACTGCAGGGGCATTCACTGATACAAAGTCTTTTGTCGCCTTTCAATTTCATTATAATTATTCTTCAAATGCAGGGACTCAGGTGGGGAAAAGGTAAAACATACGTGGGACGCTCCACCTAATTTCCAGTTTTCATTTCCACACTTCCCTAAAGGAAAGATTTCCATTTGAAAATCAAAACAAAACCAGGACTTTTAAGAGTGAAGGCATTTCAACTAAAATGAGTATTTTTAGGACATCTGTGGATCAAGCTCAGTTATCTTGTAAGATAGAGCACTGCTTCAGGAAGCAATTTCCTTCTTTAGAAATACTGGCTGCCATGTTTTCTGGATGTTGATCCCTGATCAAACAATCTGCAATACAATTGGAATTGCACAGCGAGGCAAGGACAGAGCTACAGGCTCACTTTTCTTTCCATTTCCAGAACAACTGTTGTGGTTACCGCACATTTTTAGAAGTCATCAACAACATCCACAACAAACATTAATGGAAGGAAAGGAGGGAAAGGAGGGAAAGGAGGGAAAGGAGGGAAAGGAAGGAAAGGAAGGAAAGGAAGGAAAGGAAGGAAAGGAAGGAAAGGAAGGAAAGGTTCTGCACTTGCCTCTTTGATGAGGTTCATGAAGCGGGGCCCGAAGCGCCAGGGCTTGTGGCGGTGGCACTGCAGGGAGCTGACGGTGATCTGGGCCGCTCGCTGCGAGGCCACGGCCACCATGTACACGGCGTCGTACATCAGCGCTGCCTCCGTCTGCACAAACACAGCCCTGAGTGAGTTACTGCCTGCCCCCACTGCAGCCAGGAGCAGCCTAATCCAGTTCTCTGCGTTGTTTTGGAGTGTTTTCAGCACTGGGAGGGAAACCACACCGGGTAGCTACAGAGAGATGGAGGTCTGGGGTCCCAGGCAGGCTGGAGAGGAGTTCTAAGAAGTCCCAGGTGTATGAGCCACTCTCCTCATGGCACTTGTGGGATTGCTTCCTTCCCAACAGGACAGGCTGGCCCTGCTTTCCAGGGAAGCCAATCCCACTGATCATCTGGGACACATCCCCCTCCAAGGGCCTGCTGCCCTCCAGGACTCTGGCTTTTGCCACAAACGTGTGCAATGGTGTTCTAGAGAGGGGAAATGTCCTTTGGAGGTGTGGTTTTGGGGGCATTAACTTGGACTCACACATCTAACTTCCCACTACAGCCCTTGGATCCTTGAATATTACCCCATATATTCTTTGTGCATCTGTGTTTGAGGGTGGGTTTGTGGGTTTAAAGGCATGGCCCCAAAGTGACATCACACACTCTGTCCCACTTTGTCACCTCAGAAAAGTCTCACCCTCACCCGCACTGGGCTTCAGTGCTCTCACAGTGAGGTGGGAACGGCTGTGTCTCCCTAATGATGCGGCACAAATTACCTTCCAGGTAAACCTAATGAATAATTAAGCTGGGGCCTGAAGGAAAGAAGGCAGCAATTTTGCAGATGAGAAACTGACTCCTTTATAGGAACTACAGGGCTGATCAGTTTTCTGTTTCTTTTCCATGCAATTCCTCTGGGAAATTAACACATTTGCTTCTTTGTGCTATTTACTTAACTAAATTACAACAGCATTAGTAGTCCCAGTATTGGAGGGTTTTGCTCAAATGTATCTGACTTTAAGGACTAATCCTAAAATAGAGCAGAAGAGGAATTGGTCTTGATGTGCTTGTCAGAATCTGCCCAAAATAATGCTCCACAATGGGAGCAAATTGTGAGAACAGAAAACATTGTGAGTGATGAGTCAAGCAGGAGGAGACAATGCCAGCTGTTCTCACTGTGAAGTGTCTCAGAGCAGACAGTTGTTCCAAGCACACTCAGGGCATCAAGGGCTGACCCCAAATCCCCCAAAACCAATGGAAATATCCCCATCAGTGTCAGCAGAACTCAGTTTTTACACTGGACTGGGTGCTCAGGATTGGATTTTACTGGCTCTGCCTGTGTCCCAGAGACCCTGGGAGGAGATGCTTGGTGAGAAAGCTCCTCTGCGCTCGCTCTGCTCTGTCTGGCAGTGCTGATGCTTTGCCCTGAGCACATGGTGTCTGCAGCACTGCCAGGCCTGGCTGCTCAGCCCTGTCCTTGTGCCACTTGTCACTGGTCCCTGCTTCGTGTGGCAGCGGGGAGCTGTGCCACCTCCCTTGGCTTGTCACTTCTCCCCTCACCATGGCTCTGTTTAGGGCTGTGGGGTGCAACAGGTCACCTCATTTTCCAAAGTCAAGCACTTCACCCTGACTTGTGTGCTTTTATGTCAGGAGAAAGAGACTCAGAGTCAGTCCTGGAACTTGTTTTTCTCATTTTTGTGTGCTGCTTAAGCCACTGCAAAGAAAGCCAGAGATCTCATTAGACCAGCTGTGCCTCTGGGTGCAGTTTGGGCATCCAGCAGGACGTGAACTCAGAGCTCTCTTGCTTGTGCCCTGCTGACTTCCCACAAGCTGCTTTCAGGGCAAACAGCAGAGCATGAACTAGAAGGGATAAATCCTGAGTTAATAACAGGATGTACAGTCCTGATCTCCGTGCACTCTGCCGCCTGTCACAGCCTTATTGCCAAATGAAATGCAGCAGTGGTGCAGCTCTCCATCAAACTGGGCAATAATGGAACCTGCTGGGAATACTGAAATGATCCCAGCAAGGAGGGAGAGGCTCCCCTCCGTGCTCTGCCAGGGCATCAAGGACACTGAGATTATGAAGATACGAAGGAGAGCACAAGAGTCAGGGACAGCAAGGGGAGCAGAAGAGTGCTGAGAACTTTGCTTTTCCCAGTGTTGTATTTGGGGGATTTCTGAGTGGATTCCCATCAGGAATTCCCAGGGACAACTTTCTCCCTGCTTTGGGTACGAGTGAGCATGGCGACACTGCCCAAAGCAGCAGCAGTGTGAGCAATGCCAGGGACAGCACACTTAATGCATTTCTCCTCAAGATGTTAAGACATTTCCAAATTTTCCCTGCAATCATCTGCAATAAGGTCTATTTCTTATCACTTTGAGCTCCACTCAGTCCATGAGACACATTATTTCATGCTGCAAAGAGATGGCAACCCTTCACCCTGCCAAACTGAATGGAGTCATGCCGTCTCTGTAATTGTTCCTATTCTTTCCTTTCCTCCTTGGGGGAGTGCCAGGAGGAATCCTGATTCCCCGCCTTGATGATACCTCTCATCTATCTCTAAATTACCTCTCAAAAGCCAGAGCTTCTGTGGAGATGGAAATGAAGAGAAAGGGCACTTCACCCATTTAAAAATGCTACTCCCTTCCCACACGTGTGGGATCTGCCCCCGCAGGTTACAAACCTGCATCTGCTCGGGAAGTCCCATTTTCTGCTGTGTTTCCTGCTGCACACTGCAGAAGGCGATGGGAGAAGCGGGGCAGAGTTTCAGTTTTCACAGGGGTGAGATGAACGATGGCACCATGCTGAGACATTGTCCCTGTGCCACCCCTGGCAGCATTGGTGCTCACTGACTGTCACCACGCCACCCCTGGCAGTGTGGCTGCTCCCTCGCTGTCCCTGTGCCCCCCTGGCAGTGTGGCTGCTCCTCCCTGTCCCTGTGCCCCCCTGGCTCACTCACAGTCATGGTGCCATCACGCAGCCCCGAGTCAGGCTTGGGTGGTGCCTGCAGCCTCTCCATGGACCACTTGTCCACCACGGCCGACACGTGCGGGTTGTCGATGTTGAGCAGCCGGAAGCCCGTCATGTTCACCCCGCTGTACCTGTAGGGCTCCAGGTCCAGGGCAAACAGGTCCTAAAGCACCAGCAGGAACACAAACAGAACCATGTCTAAAGGAAATTGTGGGGCTTTTCCCCTGTGCCCACCCTGGCTCCCGTGTGAAACCTGACTGAGTCAAAGCTGTGTGAGTGAGGTGGGTGACATACCCCACAGCTGCTTTTGGGAGAGAAAAGATCAATTCCCCACAGCAGAACTGCTTTGCAAGCAACCTGCACATGTGAATTTACAGCAGTGCTGCAGCTCTGACAGGCCGACATGAGGAATTAGCTGGCCAGTGTCAAGCTGCTTTCTAAGCTGAGGGGAGGAAAATTCCGAGAGACGCGGCGAGCGCTGTGCTTTGGCTGCTTAGGAATCCCCATTTCCCCTGCTGTGCCTCCCCAGGCACCTCTGCCAGGCTGTGCGTGGATAGGGCAGTGCATGCGGGCTCCATGTGCTCCACATGGCATTTACAGGGCAGCTGGGGTGGCTGAACCATGCGGGACCCTCCCGAGCTGTGTTCATGCCATCAAAGAAAACTTTTATTATAAAATTTCCTGAGTGCTTTCATCTGTTTGTGGTTCTGTGGTTTTATAAGCAAATGAAAGAATTAAACAGTGATGAACCAGCAGTGCCCACACTGAAAAGCATTCATTCTTAATTTTGTTTCACTCTGGTCCATCTGTACTGATGGTTTCTTGTTAATCAGCATACTGCAATTAATTTTCACTGCATTAAAATGCTAGCCAGCCCCAGAAATGGGGCCAAACAGCTTTCTTAAGAAATTGTGGGTCCTTATATTCCTAAGGAGTGTTAGCACCCATTCTCCAGGGGTTTCCTTGACTAATGGCAACAAAGATCTCCTAGAAAAAGGGGAGAATTTAGCTGTCTTTTGTAAAACAGAGGAAATCCCCCCCAGAGGTTTATAGTGCTCCTTACCAGTGTTGTAAAAAAATAGTGGTAGTATTCTGTCATCATTCCCATGGAGAGAATCTGTGGAAGAGATGGAAAGGTGAAGGTACTTTACTCTGAAAGCTCCCAGTGTGCTGCAGTGCCTTTGGAAAGCAAGGGTTAAACACATCACAGGTCATGAGACCTTGATTGCAATAAACCCCACATTTTTCTTTAGGAGCCAAAAATATCCTGTTGTATTTAAATGATGTTTTTATCACCTCTGCTCAGGAAAGAGATTAAAGATTTCAAAACTTCCAGGACAAGAAAAATTACTAGACATAACGAGATGCTGATTTTAAAAATCCTTTCGTCTGCAGTCTGAGAGTGCTAAAAATGAATTTATTAGCAGACAACACAGTTGGTAGGGAGAAGTGCTTAGAGGCAGGGCTTTGTATTCTGCTGCCAGGTGAGAATAGGACACTGCTGAGGGCTCAGGAGTAAAGGAGGAAAACAGAAAGAAGGAAGTTTCTCTAAGTGCCTGTTGTTCCACTGGGGATTGTGGGTCAGCAGGAGGGTGACAAAACAGCTGGGATGGGAGAAACTTTGGAAGAACAGCCTCCCTGCAGCTTTCCTCCACTTGTCCGGGAGAATTCTGCCCTCTCTGGCATCTTGTGAGGAGGAGGAGGAGGAGTAGGAATTATAAACTGGGAAAGTGCTGAGGAATTCATCGCCACGACAGCAACACAGACCAAGGTTAACTCCTGCTCAGTCCTGATCACAGCAACACAAGGATCTGTTACTAATACCCTTTTAGGACAGTCTTGGAGTGCCTGAAGCGCTGTTTGAAAGGCAGGCGGAAATAGAGGGATTGTCTATGGCAATTCCTCACATAAAAAAAGAAAGAAAAAGGAAGGGAGAAAGAAAACCCTGAACTTTCTGAGCTGCAGCAGATAATAAAACTAGCTCGGTGTTAATCACAAACAACTGATCCGTTTCCAGCCACTAAAAGTCAAGCCAGAAGGCAACTATTTCACTGAAATGCTCCACTGGATTTACACAACAAAATTGCCTTTTTTATTTCTGATTTTATTAATCCTCTTCTATTCTGTTTCTTGGAGCTCTTTTATTACCTGTAGAATAAGCTGGAGGCTGCCGCTCCTGCCTTGTTTATGCACAGATAACACTGCAGGGCTGCATCCTGGGGAACTTTTGTGTGCTGTGCTTCCCAGCTGACCTGGCTGGACTCAGTCCCCCTCCCTGGAGCCACTGGATTTCTGTGGCTTCGCAAAGGATGTGCCAAATTTATGGGATTTTTATGATGCAGATCTCCTTTGAGCTGAAACTGCACTGAAAGAGCCCAGTGGGAAGTCATTGTAGAAGTCATGCTACAGGTTTGTTCTTTAAAGCACAACCACCCCAAAACAAGGCACAAAAAATGCCCAAACAAACAGGTAAAACCTCCAAACCATGGGACAAACAGAAACAAAGCCCCGGATGAGAACAGCCCCAACTGGTTGTCCTCCCCTCTCTCAGTCATGAAGGATGAGAATTAGCTAAAAGCTATTTAGCACTTTGACATGTGCATTAGATACTAAATAGGGGCAATTTGAGGATCAGAAAGACTTTGCAACAATAATTCATGTTTAAGGGTAATATGGCTGCTAAGCAAAATTCACACCAAAGGACGATTTAATGCTCTGATGCAGGGAAACAGGAGATGGAATCAAATCAAAGCAAAAGCAAGAGGAATGCTGAGAATCATGCTGGACATCCCAAAGCATCAGTAACTCCCAAGCCTTCATCCCCTGGGTGCTCCTGGCAGTGTAAATAGGAGTCTCCAGGGCTCTTCTGCTGAGTGTTTGCAGCGCAGCAGACACAGGACAGCAGTTCCCAGGAGCAGGACAGTAAGAGCCTGCTTGGAACAAGGATGGATTCCAGGCTGGGACACCCCTGAAGCACCTGGCAAAGCTTCCCACAGAGCAGCTGACCTGAGAGAGAGAGGGGAAGGCAACATCTCTGTCTGTGTGCCTGCCCACAGGAAACTGGGATGAGGTTTCATTGCACATCGCTATTTAAATAACTTTGCATGTAATTATGTAAATAATTATGCACCTGATACAAATGTCCTATTTAAATAATAATAGCTTTTACTTACAGTGGAACTCAGATGAATGTAAACTAGGGAAATCAGCCTCAGATATTCTCCTTGTACATCTCCTGCCCAGCCTTCCCTGTATAACATTTGTTCTTCAGCCAAACTCAGATATGGTTGGACAATGGGAGATAAAGACACTTCCATCTGTAATTATCCATTCCAGATCAGGAGCCTGGGCCTTGTCCTTTGCAGCTGTGCACTTTCAGCTGTGGGTCATGAACCACGAAGTGAATCCAAGAAAATATCAGTGGTCAAATTATATATGGCGAGCTGACAGAGACTGGACAAAAATACTCTCTCTTATGTCTGCAAATCTCTTTTGGGTGCCCTGTTGTCGGCTTGAATCACATCCCAGCTCTAACTTGCATTTGTTCATCTTGTAAAAAACTCCCTGCCTCATTTAGATCCATTGTCAGTCTGCCTTCGAGGCGGGTTGGAACTGGAATGATTGGCAAGTGCATTAGTGGGAACTGCACCAAGTCCTGTGCTTGCCTTCACTCTGCATTTCCCTCACTCAGGCTGTTATTTAATTTCATGACCATTAAATGCACTTCATTTTCCAATTAATTACCCCTCTTTTCTAAGGCCAGCCCATCCCTGCTTCTCACCCACAGAGAGGGGATGTGCCACTGGTGTTTCTCTCATGGAAGTGGGAACAGAGCTAATCCAGCCTTTTCTTAGCAGGGAGTGGGCTCCAGCCTACCTGCCAGGTTCCTGGAAGGAGCAGAGTCAGGAGCTGAAGTTGTCTATTCCCACATCTATTACTGTACCAGGAATGTACTCCACGGTGACACCTGGTTTTTCTGCCTTCTGGAGGAACTGAATTAATGATTCTTTTCGTTGTCTGTCACATCGAATTTACAGGATGCTCTGTGAGAACCTCAAACCTGATTAAATATACAGTACACTTCCTCAAATGTATTTTGGGTGTGTGAAGAAAGGAGTAGGTAATTTAAGGTTAGCAGGGATGTACTTTCTGAGAGGTGAGTTTGCCTAGCAGTAAAATCTGTGTTCAGATTACTTTCCTGGCGTGTTAGCACAAACTGAGGGTTAAGCACAACTCGACCTCTTCAGCCAAATTCCTCACACAAAAGGCAACATCAGACTGAATAGTGTGCAAGGTATATTGCAGTCTTTGTGCATAAAACAGATTGCCATTTGTAAGCGCCACATTTAATTTGCTCAGAGAGTGCTTGTCTAATGCAGACAGAGCACCAACCAAATATTCCAGGTGAATGCCATAAGCAGCAAAGGAGGGCCAGGCCTCGAGGGGCTGGGCAGGAGCTGAGGGAATCCAGGCTCTCTGAGCTTGTCAGAGAGAAAGGGAACAGCTTGTTCAGCTGAGTGCAGGCTCTGTACTTGGGCTGAATCAGGTTATCGATCCACCTGTTCTTGTTGTGCACACAACAAGCGTGGCTTGATGGGGTTTTAGTGGAAGCCATAAATAAGCAGAAATTAGAGCAGGAATCTGTCTTTTGTGGTGTTTTGTAAAGCAGAGGCTGGAGGAGGCGAGTGAAGAGGTCCCTGGTGCACACACTGCCATCAGAGCTCCAGCAGAGTTCTGGGCTGATCCTTCTGCTCCCAGAGGAGCCTTTGGGCCCTCCCTCCGTGGGAAACAAGCAGTGTCCCCTCCCTGCTCCATGGGCTTCCAAACACCTACTGCCTTACCTAAATACAGTGAACAGACAAGAAGGAGCTGCTTTGGGGACAGCTTCAGGTGACCCTGAGTCCTGCTCCTGTTAGAAATCTTATATAATTTAACAACACCACCTGTTTTTCCTGTGACAGCTACTGGATTGTTTGCAAAGTCAAAAATATTCTCTACTGACATCACAGAGTTTACCTGAAATGATTTCTCCAGTGTTTGATATCTGGCTTCCATCCAGGGTACAATGACAGAGGGGTTTGGGGGTGCAGGGATGGGGAGATGAGCAGGGCTCTTCCTGTAACCTGCCATCAGAGGAGTGCCACAGGAATTGAGAGCCCTGCACACCTCCACATTTCACAGCTGCCTCTGGCAGGGAGGAGCTCAGCCCCTGAGTTATTGCTGCCAGCATCTACACTCAGCCACAGAGCTAGCTCACAGAAAAGCCATCTCCCCTTTCTTTCTAGCCTATATTTATGTTGTTCCCCCTCCCACAGCGCTGACCCACAGGTGTACCTCTCTCAGTTTTCCTGTTTTCCCCCACACTGTCGTTCCCCCTCCTTCCCCCAGTTCTTCAGGCTCTGGAGAGCATTATCTGTATCTGCAGCCTGCCACTTGTCTGGCTGATCCATATCCCACACAAACTTTTCTGCTGCTTTGCCCTGCTTTAGTGCATCTTTCAGCACTCCCTCCTCTTCTTTTGACACCCAGGTTTTGCTTTTTGGAGTTTTTTTCCATATTCAGCCTGGCATATTGGAAGCTTTGTGCCTCGTGTAGGGTGCCAGACATCTGCACCTTCATCTTGCTGGTCCTTCAAAATCTGTGTTGTCAACTTACCTCTTCCCCCACAAATCTCCTTTTGGGGATGCTTTTGGGCAGCCCTGCAGGGAGCAGAGTGGGGGGACAGCCCACTCCTCCCGCCCAAACAGTGCTGACACAGTGCCCTCCCCACCCCTGCACCTCAAATCAGTCACACCGAGGAAATCCTAACATTTACTGCAGGACAGCGTTCCTGGGAGCAGGAAATCTCACCCTACAGGCTCACAGGAATTGTGTGCTGCAGCTGATCTGGGATTCTGCAAGCCCCAAGTTTCTCCAGCCTGAAGAGGAACATTCCAGGCTCCACACATGAATGCAGTAACTTGCCTTACCAACTTGGGCACAAAAAGCTGCTCTGCAGAACTTCAGTATTTCAGTGAAATGCTCTGGGATGGGAACAAAAGGGTACCTTCATAGGCATTTAGTCAGTGGAAGCTCTCTGGTGCTCTTTGGGATCAGAGTATCCTATCAGATTGCCTGGCAGAAGAAATAACTCGTCCCTCAACCTAGGGGTGCAGCAAGAAGGGAACTGCCCTCAAAATGTATGGAGCTGTTTCCTGCAGGTCAGCAAACTGTGCCTTAGATTGTGATTGTCGAGGAATGTACAGCAAGTGGCAGCAGTAAATTGTCATTCCCACCACTCCCTGTGTGCCCCTGGGAACATCCCAGCCCATTAATGTCAGGCTGTGTTTGTCCTTGCCTGCTGCGGCTGCCCAAATCTCACACTGAGGCTGGACCAGCCCTCACACAACAACCTCTCCCATTGGTTTAGAGGATAGATCTTCCTTCTGATTCTGCCTCTATTTTTGATGGGAAAGAAATAAAACCTGTTGATTAAAGCAGGACAAGCTGAAGCATATGGAGTGATATCCCTAGCCAGGCAGGACCTGGCATGTCAGAAAGAAAAGCTGTTTGCTACTGGGGGTACACGTGGGGTTCTCTAGGGGTGTCAGTGCACCTTTTGTTGTGACTTCTGTCCCTGCATCCACAAGCCCCTGGGCCCCTGGGGAGTGCCTTTGGTTTTGGTGGGATCAGAGGGGCTGGCAGATTTTGGGGAGCTCTGCCTCCCCGTGCCCGGTACCTGCTTGAGGATTTCTGCCGCCGTCTCGTGCGAGCAGTCGAATATCACATAGAACTCCTTGCCCTTCTTCATCTCCTTCAGCAGAGGTCGGGCATCCTTGTTCCCAGAGGGCAGCTGGCGGATTTTGATTTTGATGTTGTATCTGGAAGGGGCTTTGATGAGCTCCTGCAGGCGAATTAGACCTGAGAAATGATAGGCAGTGACACAATCACCATCCCGTGCCACGAGGATTTATTGTCAGTTACACAGGGTCTCTCACACTCCACACCCCTAAGGAGAATTGCTAGTTCCATATTTGCCAGCTTCCTAGCTAATATTATTAAAGCTTTTCATTCCCATGTTTATACTTGGCTTCTAAATATTTTGGAAGGTGTTTTCAACTGGCTGACTAGAGGATATGTTTGCATTGATGTGATACAATATAAACATGCTGTAGTATGTTTAAATTGAGACATGAAAAGCAAATAAGGCTTCTTCCTGTGCAGCTCATTATTATTCCAATTCCAAACAGCAATAAGATAAAATTGAGGAAACCTCCTCCTAACTTTCCTGCCCGGTGTCACTCAGCAGCTGTGAGTTCTTACAGAACCTTTTGGGACACAGTTCTACACCCTCACACACGGGTGATTTCTCAGACTCGGTGTTCAGCTGGCACAGCTTTACACGCCTCAGCTGAAGCCAGTGGAGCTCAGCCAGAGCCTTGTCCAAGTGTTTAAACACACTGCAGCTCGACTGGCTAATTCAGCACTCCTGTGTAATTTGCACTGCCTCCAAAACCGAGGGAAGATAGTTAAGAGCTCTTTCAGGTGTGTGATTACAGCCTCGCATTATCCACGAATGCAATTCACCCACAAAAAATTCCTGATCTCCTGCTGAGGGGAAGGAAAAGGCTGCCTTAAAAATATGCAGAGAGAGAGAGAGAGAACACAGCCAAAGAGCACTTCTTGGACAAAAATCAAACAAATTATTAAAATGAAGGAGCTCTTGCCTCTCCTGCTGGGAGTGGGGATAATATTTGTTGGGGTGTGAGTGCCCCTGGTTGAGCGGCACATCTAAGGCAAGACAAAGCTCCCTCTTCCCTCTGAGCTTCGAGGGCTGCTGGCTTTCACTCAAGTGCTGGCAATGCTTGGGAAAAAGCTGCTCTGCCCCCGCCTGCAGGGCCAAGCCTGCTCCTCTCAGGTTCTCTAGTACCAACAATCAACAGAGAAAATGAAACATGATGAGCATTCAGCTGGAAATGCTGCAGGCACCCGGAGCTGGGCCTGGCCAGGAGCCAGCTGAGGAACAGAAACCACTGGAGCTGATTCTGATGGGAATGGGCTCCCAGCACTCCCTGACAAAGGGGCTGGGGTCACCTGGCTGGGAAGGTGCAGCCTGAGTACAGTGCCTGGGACGGCAACTCCAGCAGGGAAAATGAGATTTGGGAGGAGTCTGGCATTCAGGGAAGCCTTCATCTCATCCTCACCTCGCACTGAGAACAGGTGTTTGTCTTCCCAGCAACAAAAAGTACTCCAGTGCAAGTGTGGTGAAAAGCAAAAAAAGCGAAAGGATTTGCTGACCCACTTCCCTCTCCTTTTCAGGGGAAGAAATTACTGTGTGCCTTAAAATATCTCCTTTGGTCCCATCAGACTGGGACCTTGCACGTCCCAACGCTTCCTGCTGCCACACGAAGTGAGATGGAGCCCAGGTGTGGTGCCCTGGAGAAGCCAAAGCAGCAGTGCAAAGAACTGCAGCTATTTTTCTGGAGCATAAGGCAAAAGCCTGATCCCCTGAGCCCATCCAGTGCCACCCCTGCCCTGGGCAGAGACACCTCCTGTGTGCTCTGAGCCCCATCCAACCTGGCCTAGGTGTTTTTATTTCTTGTGGTGTGATGATGTCAAACATTAGGGATGAGAAATAAAAGAGCTGGAGTTAACTGGCATCACTCTAACCCCAAATCCAAGGACTATTTATACTGATCAAAGTTGACGTGTTTACTTTCCTGACTCTGAGTTAATAAGATGATTGATGATTAATTTACTTTGTAAATACCTCTGCAAATGAAATCTCTTTAATATCAGGGTTTTTTGTGGCTGAGCAGGTACACAGCACTTGGTGTTTTGGAATGGCAATTTGGTTATGGGGTGGGCAGGAAAAGACCTCTCCTTGTTTCTATTCTGTCTAGAAGGTTTATCTAGGAGCTACTGGAGAATGTCCAGTGAGGTCCACAGAGAGAATGAGGGGTCTGGAGCATCTCTCTTGTGAGGAGAGGCTGTGGGAGCTGGGCAAGGAAAGGCTGAGAGGGGATCCACAAACCCACACAGATACCCCACCAACCCACACAGATATCCCCAGGGGCTGTCACAGGACGGTGCCACACTCTGCTCAGTGGTGTCAGTGACAGGATGAGGAGCGGTGGCCATGAACTGAAACACAACGAGTTCCACCTCAGCCTGAGGAAGAATTTCTGTCCATGGAGGGGGCAGAGCCCTGGAACAGCTGCCCAGGGAGGGCCTGGATCTCCATCTCTGGGGACATCCCAAACCTACCTGGAGAGTTCTCTGTCACCTGCTGCAGGTGACCCTGACTTGGGGGGGGATTGGACTGGGTGATCTCCAGATTTTGGGATTCTGGGATCAGTTTGAAACTGTGTTATGAATTCCACAACCAGGAAGCAAAATGGGACTGACTATTCAAACCCCAGGGGCTCCTTCCCAAGGTCAGGTGAAGCGAGCAGCTTTCCAAAAGCCATGGTAGCAGCAGGACAGGGTTTTTTCCCCTGGGAGCCAGGAAAGCTGCAGAGGGCACGGCAGAGTGAGCTGCCCCAGGGCTGGTGGAGTCTGGCAGGAGCAGCCAGTAGCACTCACCCGTGCTGTCCTCGTAGACCACGGTGACGATTTTCCAGTTGAAGTAGAGCACGAGGTCCAGGACGGCCCTGCTGATGGCGGCGTAGTCGGGGTACAGGTTGATGTAGAAGGCGTCCCTGTTGTCCACGGTGGGGTGCTTCCAGCGGGTCTGGATGTGGGGCACCTCCAGGGCGTTGCAGATGGACTGCACGGCGCTGACCGAGGAGCTGTGCGCCGGCCCGAAGAGCGCCGCCACGCCCAGCGCCAGTTGGTCACAGGCTGGGGCAAACCAGGGCACTCTCAGTGGCTGACAGCACGGGCCAGGGGTGCTCCCTGAGGGCTGTTATCCTCCACCCATCCATCCATCCATCCCCATCACTTCCAATGAGAACAGAGCAGTGCGCTGCTCCCAGGCCTACCCAGAGATGTGCCAGTGGTTCCTGAGGCATTCAGGGGTGGTTTAGAGGGTAAAGGCAGAGGCTGAGCAAGCTGGGAAGGGGCTCAGCTGGAGAAAAGGAGGCTCAGGGGGGCCTTGTGGCTCTGCACAGCTCCTGCCAGGAGGGGACAGTTGGGGGGTGACAGAGACAGGAGGAGAGGGAACGGCCTCAGGCTGGGCCAGGGGAGGTTTGGGTTGCATGGCACGAGAATTTCCCCATGGAAGGGGTGGTTAAACAGTGGCAGGGGCTGCCCAGGGAGGTTTGGAGCGCCCATCCCTGGAGGTGTCCAAGGAATTCCTGGAGGTGGCTCTCAGAGCTCTGGGCTGGGGACAAAGTGGGCATTGAGCACAGCTAGGTTCAATGGGCTGGGAGGGCTTTTCCAACCTCAGTGATCCTGGTTTGATTGTGGTTCTGAAAATGGCTTTACTGATCAGCTTTGCACCCTTGACCTTGGTTTGCTGCAAATAAAACCTTATCTGCTCGTTGCCTTCCAGATCACACGGGTTCCTGAGCTGCCTTTCTCAGAATGGCTTTATCCCAGAGGAACCAGGGATTCCTGAGCTGCCTTTCTCAGAATGGCTTTATCCCAGAGGAACCAGGGGCTCTCTGCCTGCCACAGGAAGGTCTCAGCAGTGAAGTTCCACAGCAGAGCATCAGGTAATACATCCCTGGAGGCCCAGCAGGTTCTCCAGGGATCCATCCCCCTGGGACTGGCACCACTCTGCCTGGGTGAGCTGCTCTCATTCCAGGCAGCTGCAGGGACACGAGCAGCAAAGGGCACCACGATTCACTGCCCTCCATAATCTGTGTTTACAGAGCAGGCAGCAGTGCCCAAAGCCCCAGGTAACAGCACAGGGAAATAAAGAACCCACACACTGACATTTTACACTCCTCCAAACCAGCCAAATACATCAACAAAGCTTTCCTTCTCCTGTGCCCATATCTCAGCCTCAAGAACCCTGCCTGGAGGCATCTCTGCATTTTTCTTTCTCTCCCATGTCTTTGCAGGCTGACAGACAGCAGATGAAGTAATATCAGTTATTTCTGTCCACTGGTAAAATTTACTGCCAATGTTTTTAACACGGCTCCCGACTGAGACAAAACCCTGCACTGCTCTCCTTGTGAGGGTGGGAAGTTCAGATATTGCTCTGATTGAAGGAAATATTAAATACATCAACTGCCACAATGAGCTGAGATTCTTTAAATTCGCATTTAGATCTCTGACTGTAATAGAATATGACAGAAAATCAATTGTTTTCTGTTTCCATTCTACAAATGAGAGTTTCACAGACAGCATGAAGTGCACAGGTTTTCCAGGTTTAATGTGCAAATTTCATAAATAACTTCAATAATTCATGATGGAAAGAAATTACTGCTGTCTGTGTGTTTCTTGCATGTACATTAACAACTTTTTACATATTAAATGGAAGAGACACTTTCACAACAGTCACAGAAGAGATTCTCACTCTACAGGGAATCTGAAATACTGTATCAGCCTGGATTATACGGATTATAAATCCCCCATGCTTGAGATTCTACAGCATATAGCTCCAGCATATACCTGATCACTGAAAAAGAACGCAAAAAAATCCCATTTAAAGCTCCTTTCTATGTTCTTTGAAATAATTCTCCTTTTCTTCACTCTTACTGAGAAACTGAAGTGGCACAAGGAAAATTCAGTAGAGCAGATGTTTGAAAGGTGCCAGCTCACCAGCCTGGTTTCTGAAGCGAGGTATTTTTATTTTCTAGCAAATCCAGTTCCAGGAACTGGGCTGCTTTTTACAGTATTTTATCAAATTTTAAGCTTGGTTCCTAGAGGCCAAGGAACACATGGAGCTTAAGGACAGTTGTGACTTATTACTCCTCTCTGCTTTGGCCTGCAGGTCAATTAGATGGGAGTAAATTGGGCCATAATTTCCCTTCTGAGGGAAAAAAAAAAAAAAGAAGAGGCAAAAAAATTTTCCACACTTGACCACTCCAATTCTTACAGTTGTTTATAACAGAGAAACTTATTTCTGTCACCAGGAAGCTCCTGGAGCATTAATATTTCAGGGCAGGGGGGCTACTGGCCTCTGGTCTTCATAATGCAGTAGAAATAATTTACCAATAATGGGTATCTGTGCTAATTATGGGCTGTGACATCCCACTGTGCTTCCTGTGAGTCTGTGATCATTTTTCTGCAGAATTCCAGGTGGCAAATCTATGTTTTGGAAAGAAAAATGGCTTGGACTTGCCACCTGCCATCTGGGGCTCTTAGCATGCAGACAGGACGTAGGGCTTTATTCAGAAAGCACATGACAGCTCCAAGCCCAGCTTGATTCTTAGTTCAAGCACCTTTGAAAGATTAATTTTATGGTACACATGATACAAGCAGAGAAGAAAAGGAGATCAGGCTGGGGAAAGGTATAAAGCACAAACCAGGGATGTAACTGACACAGTAATTGAGATATTTACCTCTCCTTGAGGCTTCAAAACTATCGAAAAGGTTAATCCTCTGGATGTCATAGGTTAATGTGGTATTAGGCATCAGTGTTCTGTTCCTGTTAATGTTGGTGACAGCAAACTTGAACGCCAATTCTTCAATATTCACAGGTTCATTTTCCACAGTTTCGAATATCCCTCCTGTTGGAACAGAGATAAATGGGGAGGATTATTCACCTCTTAATTGCCACACAGAAACAAGGAAAAATGAATTATGAGCCATAATTTCTGAGTGTTCATCTAGGAAACCCCAAAGGCTGTCCAAAGCACTACAGCAAGAGCAGGGGGGATGGTTGGTTTTTATCTGCTGTGGCACTGGGTTAACTCAGAATTATGAATGCTGCTCCACAAACATCTGGGGAAGACGACGCCTGTTTATTGTCCAGCCTTTTCAGAGGAACATGCTAAATGCTTGTGAAAACTCCTGTGCAGGTCCTTTCTAATGAAACCAGGGATGGGCATGGGCCCTGTTCTGCCTGCTGCAGTGTAATTTATGCCTGGAGATGGAACGTGGATGTGTGGATATTTGCTGAGCTGCTCTGCATGCCCTGGCAGTCCAAGATCCACTGAGGAGATTAAGAGCAAATGGACTGAGAGTCCCCCTCAAGCTCTGTGTTCCCTCTGCTTTCTCCTAAACCTCAGCAGTTGTTGGTCATTGCTGTTTGCACAGGGACAGGGGAATAATTTTGCTTTTTCCAAGAAAAAGGAGCTGAACCTGTGACACCAGCAAGCTTTCCAAAAGAGGACTGCAAATAACCCAAATTTAGGAAGTGTGATGATTTTCCCTGGAGTGTGTCCTGGGGTGGAGAAGGTGTCTCAAGGCCACAGCCTGTCCCAGTAGACTGGGATGGCCACTGCCTCCAGCCTCAGGAGACCTTATTATGCCAGCAGCACATTCCCACTGCCCAGGGGCAGAGGGATTTGAGGAATGCACTGCACACAGAGCTGATTTTAAAAAATAGCTCCTCTAAACAGCAATCTCCAGCTTCACTGCTTGATTTTGCAAGTATAATTTACCCATTTAGTGCAAGTCACTTGGGAATACTTTGGATTTCTCACTTCCATATTTCCCCATGTTAAATTTGAGGTCCCTCTCTCTGTAATTTCTGGCCATCTGAATGCATTCAGCTCATGAGTTGCAACCTCCTGCAGGTTTGATGTCACCCATTTAGGAACAGAGCAGTCATTAGCTAACCACCAGAAATGGGAACACACTGGAATCAAAACCTGGTTTGAATTTTAATCCAGCAATGAAGACCCTGGAGGCTACCAACCCCACTCTGGTAATATTATCCCTGGAATAAACACCACTGTTTTGTCTCCTGAACCCACACAGAGCAATGCCTGGACATGGCTTAAACAATCTGCCAACTTCAGCAATTTTCTTGTGCACTCCACGGATTTCTCATGTACAATGTGCAGGTATCAGAACTTTAGAGACTTCTTCCCTCTTCCTCAGAAAACATCTAAGTGATTGCAGAAGAGTGTGATACACAAAACCAGCCCCAAAACCAGCCTAAGTGCAGGATTGGAACCAAAACATCGAGTGGAATGCTAAAAGTCAGCAGGATTTTCCAGAGCTGCAAACTCCACATCATCTGAAGGGAAAAAATTCTAAAGCCTGTCCTTTCAGATCCAGTCTTGTAACTCCTTATCCCAACTATGATCCCAGCAAGTTTAGTGGTTAAATTCAATTATCTTTCCCTCATTTCACCCAAGGAACACAATTCTTTTCAGTCAGCTGCAATGCCAGCCTGGGCTTGGGCCAGAAAGGTTCCACTGCTGAGTTTTCCTGGAATCCCTGCTGGAATCAGCAGAGCACTGCTCCATCAGGGAGGGTGGATGTCACAGGACAGCCTGAGAAAACCTGAAAATCAGGGTGCCCACAGCCCCTCCCCACTTCCAATAGGATGGGTATTTTGCCCTTTCATCTTGGCAAAAATCCCCTCCACCTCAGAAACTATTACTGTGCATTCCATCAATTTCTGCTTCTTCCTTTTTTTTAATTAATTAAAACTACTTCACCCAACCACCCTTGAGGCAACCTTCATACCTGGATGTACACAAGCACTTCCTCGTTCTAGGGCCAGAACCGTTTCCATCCCTCTAATCAACTGCCTATTAAATGAAGATTAATGTGAATTAATGATGTATAACCAGGAACTATTTATACCTCATTAGCAGAATTCCGCAGGATTTTTCCTTTTGGAGAAGAGTGCCAGCTCAGTGGGCAGCAGGAGGGCAGGGAGGGAAAGAGGGGAAGTTTTGTGTGGGTGTGTTTTCTGAGCAAACAAATCAAAACTCTGCACACACTTCCAGGTTCCTTTTGCCCACATGAACAGAGCAGGAGAGCACTCAGGATTTATTTGCTGGAGAGATACTCTGGAGAAAACATGGAATCATGGAATGGTTTGGGTTGGAGGGGACCTTAGAGCTCATCCAGTCCCTCGCCCAGCCATGGACAGAGCCCAGGAGGGAGTTTGTGGAGGCAGTAATTCCTCACTGTGACTGAGCTGGGGGATAGTGCATTGAAAAGGCTTGGGCTGTACCTATTTGAGCTGATTCTTCTGTTCAGGCCCATTCAGCTGCTAAAAAGGAGCTGAATGACTGGATAAATCTGCATCACAAACGAGCTGTGCTGGAGCATTTTCATCCATACATCCCTAATGAAATCCAGCAATCCCATAAATAGTCTCTTCTCCTTCTGCTGATGACTGACAGCCAAGCTCAGAATGTATTGTAAGGTCCAGGTTAAAAGAAAAATAGCAGAGTAAGTGACAAGTTTGATGAAGAACCAGTTTGTCAGATGATCCATTTGAATAAAGTAATTACTGTATAACATTTTAAAAACAAATTAAGCACAGTATTATACAAGGGAAGGAAGGAAGAAGAAATCGATGTTAACTCAACATAAATGATGTTCCAGGAATGAAGCTGTTATTGCTGAGTGTGAAAACAAGCACTGGCTTTCATGTTGGGCTGCTGGTAGCACTTAGGTGGCAAAAATTGTAAATTCTGGAATCCTCCCTTTCAGCTCCCTCCTCCCTCAGTCAGAGAGTGAATCCTCCACAGCAGACCAAAGGCTGCTCAGTAGCAGAACTGGCTTTTCACTTACAGCACATCATCTGTAACGTGATTTCTTCAAGGATGAAGGGAAAAAACCAGTATCTGCCCCTCCTCGGAGTTTAGCAGTGGAAGGTAAGAGGGAATGACAGCCTGGGTCCAGCTGCTCTGCCAAAAGGGGCCGAGCCACGTGAGCGAGTCAGTGACAGCATCAGCTCCATCCACTCTCTGAGCACAAAAATCCCCACAGCAAGGAAAATGTCACAACTGCACAGCACACTTCAGCAGGCACACCTGGAAAAGCTCCTCCAGCTCTCCGTGGCAAGCAAATATTTCCATTTCAAGGAGTCATCAGGGACTGAGGGAGTTTCAGCAAAGGTCAGGGCTGAATCCATTCCCAGTGGGGGATTTTACAGCTTATGACTGTTTCTCGTTGAGGATAAACCCCTGTTTGTGCATGGTTGGTGGCCACGTTTCCTGTCCTGGCTCAGAGGAGGAATTTTCCCGGGCTGAGTGTCAGCTGGGACACGGCTGACACATGGAAGCAGCCATGTGGAAGCACAGGCCCTGCTGGAGGCTGCTCCCTCCCGAGCTGGGAGCCACCCACAGCTCCCAGAGGCAGCCCGCGCCAGCACTGGCAGGTGCTTTGCCAGCAGGGCTCCCACAAGCACCTGGGCATCCATTCCTGCCGGGATTCTGCTCCGAGCAGCCTCCCCTCCTTCCACAGGGAACCCCGGGAGGCGCATGAGAACCCAGCAAAACCCACCTGGCAGCCACTGAAGGGAAAGGAGAGCTGAAATCCGAATGGCTGTGAGCTCTGTGCTGCTGCTGGTGCCAGGCTAATGGAGGGGATTCAGGAAGCCAAGTGAGCACAAGGTTTGGCCTCGGGCTCTTTGGCAGGGATGTGGATTCCAGAGGGGTCCGGATCACAGGCACTCAGTGGGGCTCGGGGCACATGGAAGGCTCAGGAGGGAGCAGGGCACAGCAAAGCAGTGCTGAGGAAGATGGTTTTCTCCAGATAATTCCCTCTGACAGAGCTCCACTTGCACTGCAACACCTGCTACTGGGAACCCCCTCCAAGCATATTTTTCCATCCTTATCTCTTAGCAAAGGACAGATTCTCCTGTGCCATGTGGTGTCCAGCTGGGAGGCAGTACCTGTGCACTCACCACACTCATCTGCCCAGAAAATAATCATTGCTCACAGTTTAGCAGCATCTTCCTTTGCAAAGCCACCTCTCTGACAGTGTAATCCAGAAACCGGCTGTTACCTCTGGTTTAGACAGCACCCATGAGCTACTCTGCTCTGTGGATGGGCACTAGAAGTTTCTCAGAAGCATGGTGAACAGCCCCAGCCCTGTAACAAGCAGCATTGCAATCTGCATTTGCACATCCTGCAGGCTGCAGAGGGTTTGCCCCCAGGTTCTCCTGGAGCTGTGTGGCTGGCAGAGCCCATCAGCATTCTGGGCACTGCTGAGCCTGCAGCAGCCCTGGGAGCAGGAGCTGTTACCATGCTCATTGTACACCCACTGGAGCTGAGAGCCACGTTCCCAGCACCGCTCCCTGTCCAACCTGCTCAAACGCTGCTTTGGAAGCCTTCCATGCACTGTGCTCTGTTCCAGCCCATTCCCACCCTCTCCGAGCCCCTTGGCATCCCTGATCCTGCATTCCCCAGGCTGGGTCCCCTCCTGTGCTCCACATGTCACTGTCACTGCCCTGCCAGCTCTGGGATCATTGCCCCTCTGTGCCTCATCACCCATCTGGGGGCTCCTGCTTTGAGGGTGCACTCAAACACAACCCAGGGCTCTGCCCTTGCCCTTCCTGCACCTTCCCCTCCTTGTTTCCAGCCATCAGAATCCCCAAGGAAAAAAAGGTGGTGAGCACAGAAAGGCAAAGACCCCACTCTGGAACCCCCTGGATTTCAGCCTCCCTTACCCCAAATAACTCCCTGTCCCTGTAGGTTGTAAGCTTCTCAAGATTATAAGAAATTTGCAGCCAAACAGAGGAATTTTAAATGTAATAAATGCAGGGCTGGCTCTGGGCTTGGGGGATGGTTTCATTCTCCTTTCTGTGGTTGTGGGGAACTGAAACCTGGGACAGGCTTAGGACCCAAACCCTGACCAGGGGAGGGGATGAGCCCCAAACTCAGCAAATGGGATTTTTTAAAGACCAGTCTTGTTTATAGCAAGGTCCCTGCCTATTTGTCACATTTGGTATCTCCCTGTTCCAAACTGCCTATCCAAAACCCAGCTCCATGTTCCAGATGTGGTTTTATTCCAGCTGCTTTTGTGAAGGTTTTGCCCCCAGCTGTAACAAGGATGCTCAAATGTTGCCTTATATATTACAACAATTCTATTAACATGCAAAGATTCCATAGCTTCAGAGTTCATACCTTCCCAATGCTTCGCATGGCAAGCTCCTCTGAGCAGTGACTCTTCCCAGTCCTCTCAGCCACCCTCTAACTCCCCTTACTACTCCACCCTTTTATGCCACTTGTTCTTGTTAGTTACAGGTGTTCCTAATCTTTAGTAATTGGCCCCAGCTGCAACTCGTTGGGGTATAGGATTACATTCTGCATTACCTTCATTTATCCTACACTCAAATTTTGCTTGATTTTTTTTTGCTGAACTCTCAGAGGGACTCAGCCTTTCTGCCCTTCTCATGCAGCATGGGCGGTGCTGAATGACCAGAGACAAAACTGCTACAAATCCCACTTTAGGCTAAATAAAAATGGTATTTCTCCACCCAAAATATCCCCCCGTGAGAGCCAGGGCAGGTTTTTATAATTATCTGCACTCCAGAAAGGTGCATTGAGCCCTGATTTGATCCTTTGGAAAGCAGAGGGATAAAAATACATGTGTGTATGTATATATAGAAAAAGTTGTGCTTATTAAGATACAAGGATCTGCCTTTTCCAATGGGATTTATTTCACTTCAGCTTGCAAGTGGAGATAGTTCCCAAAGGCACAATTGGCATGACTCGTGTTACAGAATTTCTAAGTAATGAACTTCGTCCTTTTTACATACAGCAGAAGAATCTGGTTGACCTGATTTAGGTATCTCTTGCAACACCAGGCAGCAACTAAAGCATGATTTTCGAGGGGCAAGCTCTCAATTTGATAGGAAGTTTTAAAACTGTTGCTTTTCTCCTTTACATTTTATATTTCCCTCTGCCTGCACTAGGCCATGGGCTGTGGGCTGCTCCAAACATTTCCCCTGATTCCGGCAGGGTTTGATCAAATACCCTCATGGCTGAGCATCCCTCCCACCATGCTGTACCAGCTTAAATAGTCTCTCTGGAAAAGAAACTTGCTTTCTCCTGCCTTTGTAAGTCTTTCAGAGCCCTGCTTCACAGGTCTGCTTTTCCTGAGTGTCTGACTGAGAGGATTTCCCTCTGAGACAGCCAGACATGCTGGCACATCCACTGCTGACCATGTGCAGGACTACAGGCTGCTGCTGGAAACGGAGGGGCAACAGCATAGCAGAGAGGAAGGAACAATCACAAAAAAAAAAAAAAACAACAACAAAAAAAAACCCAAACCAAAACAAAAAAACCAACCCCAAAAAAACCCAACGCTTATATTAAGGAGTAAAGGAAGGGGAAAAGAATTTGACAGAAATAAAAAGCAGATGAGGAGAGTGGAAAGCAAGCTGGTTGGATGAAGACTGAAAGTCTGATGGCGCTGCTGGAATTTTTGTTTACTGCTTTTATCTGAGTCCATCTCGAAAGTATTCAATAGCTTACAAATATGGTGAGAATTTTTGGGCAGATACAAAGAAATTGTACCTTACACTTGAAGAAACCTCAAACCAAAGGAAGCCATAGAGGCCCCTAAAACAACAGCAAAGAAAAATTGAATTCAGAGGGGGTTCTGCCACTGCTTTGACACAGACACCTGGTTAAATCAGGAGGATATCTGCACAAAAAGTGCTTTACACTGTCCTGTGCAGTGGCTGCAAGAGGTGAAAATCCCCAAAAGCAGCAATAAATACAGGTTTTTCTGCACTCTGACAGCAGATGAGCCCTGGAAACAGAAACATTCACTCGAGAGAGCCCTGAAAGTTACTCCAGAGAGGAGCCTGAGGGGAGGGAAGATGGCCCCACTACAGAGCACTTGGGAGCTTGCATTTGCAATGGAACTGCTTCAGGAAGAGCCATTTTTCTCCAGCTGCTAGCCAGGAATAGAAAGGCATTTCAAAATCCAAGACAATGCTTTGAAATGAGCGCTATTTAGCAAACAGCATTTTTGTGCATAAATGTCAGGGTTATATCTTTAAAAATGACACAGTCTGTCTTTTCCTGAGTGCCCATTAAGCACTATTATCTCTAAGATGCTTAGGAACGTAAGGTCTTTATTAAAGCTGAAGAAATCCGAGTTTATCCTGAAAAAGCTTGGATAAATCAGATCACAGGCTGTCCCAAAGTACATCCCTCCCAGAGAGGAGGTGCTGGAGGGAGGTTAAAGTTGGCAGGGGGGACATTTGAAGCTCCAACTTTGGCTGCTGTGTTTCTGGATTCCAGCTGCTCCAGCTGGCCTGAAGGCAGAGCTGCCTGTCCAGCCAGGAATGGCCATGGGGGATGCCTGGGAGCCCCAGGGCTGCAGCAGATCCCCCACGTGGAAACTGCTGGGCACACTTGGCACTTTGAACCATGCAAAAATCCCGTCCTGATCAGGAGTTGAAACATTAAGGATCCAAAAGGACAGCAGCTCCTGCTGGCACACCCTCTGCACGAGGCCGGGGGAATTCTGGCTTTGCCTTCCATCCCAGCAATTGCTGATGGCAGATTTCTCTGAGGCTGGAGGGGCTCCTCTCACTCTGGGGAAAAGGCTTAAATTCATTCAGCTAAGCTGGAGAGGACTTTGCCTGTGATTGTCCCCATCCTTCCTTCCCCCCAGATCACGCCAGGCCTCATATTAAGGAAGGATAAACTTGCAGTTAAAAAATAATAATAACTGCAAAGAGACATGATTTGATTAGTTTACATAATAAGAAATAAATCCCCCCCTTTATTTTTCCTTGGCATGGACGAAGGTTATAAACCCAAATGTTACCAGGTTTCCCACTGGATCCATGGCTTTGATTCTCCTGAAGCTCCACACATGCATTTGGTGTTTGGGGGACATGAGGAAATGTGCAGGTTTTGCTCAGGATTTGCCTTAAACCTTATAGCAGTTTATTTTCCCCGTGCTGCTGCCTCATTATTCTGCCTCCCTTTAAGTGCCATTAACGCAGTTTCATCCTTAATTCCTCAGGTATCAGGAAGGGACAGAGAGAAAACGGGCTGCCATTCTCCAGTGTTTACCTTGCAGCCTTGGCAGCAGCTGTTTTAGAGAAAACCAAGGCACATTTCCAGCCCAGGGAAGTGTAATGTCTGAGGAGCTCATGTGAGACAATGCTCTTAAGGGTGGGGGCTGCAGATTTTCCAACACATCCACTCTTATGAGCGATGTTTAATCAGCACCTGTGCTCTGAGCTGCCACATTTCCTCATCGTAATGATGGCTGGCTCTTGAACAGACACTTACTAGAGGTGCCTGCAGTTTAAAGCTTCCTTGGTAATTATCAATCTGGAACATTTCTATTCCTCCATCTTCTGAGGGCCATTTGAGTCTGAAGAATGCCTTATTCAATGTCTACATTTGCAAATATTAAAGCATCAAGTGTAAACAAAACACTGCTGCACCTGATCACAACTGTACATCAAGTGCTAAATTACACAACTCCAAGAGAAATATGGAATGGGAGCCCAAACAACTCTAGGAGCGCTTTCTCCTTTTAATGCTTCCATCAAAAGAGAACTCAGAATGTCCTTCACCACAAATCACACTCAGATTGAGACATTCCACTGCAGCAGCGTCACTGGGAACAGTTTTATCAGGAATTATTGGCACCCATTAGAGGTGGTAGTTACAGTTATTACATTTATCATATTAAAGGTCTTCTTAGTTGTAATTATTACACTTATGGATAAGGAAGTTAGATATGTACTTTGAAAAAACTGGCAGGAAAATTCTGGGTAATTTTACCCAGGGGTTAAAACTGTGTTAAAAAATTAATAAAAAAATTAAACAAAGAAAAAGACAATTATCTGAAAAACTAATAGAATATCTCCAGGCCCCACAAGGTGAATGTCTGAGTTACCAAATTGTTACTCATATTTTTAAAGTATGAAAATTTATGCTACTGGGCATAAATATTGTAGGGGTTATTTTTAGCCTCATAATTTCCATCAAAAGTCCATAAAATACCCTTGCAGTGAAGAGGAAACTGCAATTAGTATGGTGTGTAAAGATGGCTTCAATTCAATTAAATACTTCCATAACTGATGAAACAAATGATGGCACATAATGGCCATCATTTCAATGTGTTACCACCAATCTGATTGAACAAGTTAAATTTCAAAACAAATTTAAAAATGCAGCTGCTATTTTTCCTTGCTCAGTTTTCCTCGGTGTGTGTCAGATTTCCCACTCAGGGTATTCCATGAACACGTTTGAACAGGTTTATGGTTTTTGGCAGAACTGACTGGGCTCTCTTTTGGGGTAAGGGCATGGAACTGAGCTGCTTGTTAATGCTGGGAGATCCTTGGAGATCCTCTGCCGCTCCTGAAACTTTCTGAAATCCTGGAGCAGCAATGAATGCTCAGACAGGAGGGGGAGGCTGCAGTGGGGCAGCAAGCTGCTGGCAGAGCGCTGCGTGTCACAGGGTGATGTGACAACACCAGCCTTGCTCCCACTCTGTGTTTTCTGAGACACAGAATGCTGGAAAATGGTGAAATTACGCAGTGCAATACATCCCCTTTGTAAATGGAACGCTGTGTACACCACTCTTGTGGTGATTATGGCTCGCTACGTGACATATGTCTAATGATTCAGATTGGCTGCTCTGGAGAGGGATTTAATTTAAGGCACTTATGGCATTGGGCTCAAATTATTTCCAAGAGTTGATTGAAGCTTATGTTTTCCCCTGCAGCTTGTGCTCAGCGGAGGATCATCCGCTGCCTGCATTCCATTTGTGTCCTGCAGGATCTCAGCTGGGGGCTCCTGCCACGCTCTGTGCCTCTGTACACTTGTGCAGCCACCTCCCAGAGCAAGCAGAACCTGCTGTGGCATCAGGTGCCACAGCAAAATCACCCTATCCTGCTATATATTTATTTTTTTTATGTATTTATTTAATTGTGACGTCTGCAGTTTTTAAAGCCACCATGGCAACAGGTTTTGGATATCTGTTCCCATGAGAATTGGGAAGAACTGGCCACCCACCCCTTAGGAAGCTTCTCCATTCCTCTGGCTCTCAGTGCTCATCAAGAGCTGCTGAGTGAAGGAACCTGTGGGTTCAGAAGTGTCCCCAGGGCATTTGGTGGCAGCCTGAGGCTGCAGCTGCCAGGGCCCTTCCCTGGGATGTCACAAACACCATGGCAAACCCCAACCCAGGGTGCAGCAGCCACAGAACCCTGCAGGTTCAGAAGTGTCCCCATGGAATGTGGTGGCAGCCTGAGCTCAGTGTGGGCTGCAGCTGCCACGGGATTCCCTGGGATGTCACAAACGCCATGGCAAACCCCAGCCCAGGGTGCAGCAGCCACAGAGCCCTGCAGGGCCAGGCTGGAATGAGTGGGAGGGCAGTGCCCAGCTCCCCTGGAGCTGCCTGGGGGTGAGGGTGGGCTTTGATCCCATATGGAAGGGCATTCCATGAACTCCCCTGGCCTTTGGACAGCCCCAGCACTGCCTGCTCTGGCAGGAATGCTGGTGAAATCAGGGAGAGCTGAGGGTCAGTAACAGAATGAACGTGTCATTTCCCCTTGGAAAAGGCTCAGGGACACTGAAGCAGTGCTGATTCCATTATCAGAGAATCCCGGGGTCACTGAGGCTGGAAAAGCCCCCCAGGATCACCCAGTCCCAGCTGTGCCCCACGCCCACCCCGTGCCCAGCCCAGAGCAATGAGTGCCACCTCCAGCCCTTCCCTGGGCACTCCAGGGATGGGCACTCCAAACCTCCCCAAAACCCTTTCTCTTACAAACCCAGCCCCTACAGAGGAGATCTGCCCTCCTCCCTAGCCTAGGAACATTCTGGAAATGTTGCTTTTCCCGAGAGGAAGGGAGCCAGCTTGAGCTCTGTGCAGCATCAAAAAGCTCTTGCTCAGTGAAACCTGTACGTGAAACCACCTGGGATTTGAGGGAGCATTAAATAGAAATCAGCTAAATGGCTTTGAGAGGAGAACAAACACTAAGCTTCTTTAAATAAAAGAGTTAGAACATGGAAGTGTGAAATTTCACACTTTTCTGCGTGTGGATATCTTGTAAAGCTTCATTCTGATTCCTCTTTGCTCCCTGATGATTATTTCATCTCCCTTGCACAAAATATGGAGTATTTCCTGAGAGGAACCATTGCCTTTATATCCACTGTAGCAAATGAAATCTTTGAAATACTGAACTGTTTCAGAAAAGGGAAATGAGGGCACCCTTTAACTCCCAGATGACTCCAGACTGGGTGGGAGTGCTGATCTGCTGGAGGGCAGGAAGGATAGGGTGGATATTGGGGAAATTCCTTCCCCAAAAGTGTGAGCAGAGGCAGACTGAAGGTCTGAATTCTAGAAAAGGCAGTAAAAGTACATTATTAGGCATTTAGAACTCATTTTTGTTCAATCAAGCTGCAGCAGGGAGCCGAGTTAGCTTATTAATATAAGAAATTGCTGCTGGTCCTTAACACATCTCGATCAATGTGTGAGAACTGGCAAGAAATGAAGAGCAGGAGAAAATTAAAAATATCATCCAGAAGTTTCTGACTGGCAAACTCCTGCTGCCTCAATCCACTGTTTGTTTTTGCAGGTGTTTTCTGGTGAGCTCCTGGGATCTTTTCAAAGGGGTGGAGATCTTTGAAATCTCCTCATGTGGACGTTGGGCATTTTTTACACCAAGATGTAAAAATGAATTTCATGCTGTTTCTGCCCCGGAAGGAATCTCGCCACATGCCCTACCTAAATCCAGATGAACTTGGGAAATTGTGACATGAACTTTACCCAACCTGCCCCATGACATCCATCAAATTAAACACTAAAAATCAGGAGGGCTGTACAATAGCAATGCAAACTTAAATTAATTCATCTTCTCCTTCTTTTTTTTCTCTGCTGAAAAGGGAGAGGTGTGAGAACCATCTGAAAACCAGTGGAATTTGCAAAAATGAAAAGAAAGTGTTTTCCACATTTCAAGCCTTTGGAAGATTGCTGATGCAGCTTTCCAGCAAGGAGGAAATGGAGAGACCAAAGGTTTGTCCTTTTATTTAAAACACAGCATGGCCTGGGCTTGCTTTGATGTTCTAACAGTGAGACTGATTTTTCCTTAGCACACAAAATTATATTGTGGCATTAGGATAAAAAAAAAAAAAAGCAAAGCTCAGCTAGAAGCTGTATGGCTCCATCCAGAGTGCCAAACACATTTTTGGTGTTTTCTTTTTTGCTTTTAGGGAGTATTTTCTGCTGGTTTCTTAACCACTCTGAGACATCCTGGTTTAATAAAATCATCTCGTGTTCTGAAACATTTGGGTAATGAACTGAGTGATGGAGCTGTCAGCTCTCTGCTGCTCAGCTGACCAGCTGTCACACCAAGGACTCTTTGGCACTGGGAGATGTTGGGTTTGATGTTTAATTCCCTTATTCCATCAAAAGACTTTATTTGAAAAGAGTCTTTGAATCATGCATGTGCTGGAGATGTTCCTATATCTAAATCATCTGCGAGCAGCAAGGGGGTTTTAAAGATCAAATCACTTAAAGATTTATTCTTTCTTAAAGAAATTAAGTTTTTCTTCATGCAGGGACTTCTGTTATGGAAGTGCTTCCTTTGCATTATTCAGACTTGGTGGTGATTAATCACAGATTTGCTCAGGCAGCACAGTGCACCTTGTGCAGAATGTGCTGCAGGGGCTGGGCCCATACTGACCAATGTCCACATGCTGATAGCAAATGCCTTGGATTTTAGGATTCTGTACGACTTGCAACCTACCCAACCCATCTGCAATAAATTATTCAAGGTGTTATGGCCCCACTTTTCAGGATTAGCCTCTGTGCCTGCAAATAATTACAGGTACAATTCAAAGCAGACAGGGGCAAGGGCACTTTCTGGCAGTACATCTCTGCCTACCTGATTATCCCACAAAAAGATGGTTCTGTGCTATGGAATGTTCCCAGAGTCATCTGTCTCTGCCAAATTGCTCCCATAAAGCCAGAGTCTGACCTGAAGTCCTCTCAAAAAAACCCCTCACTCCTCAAAAAAGTAAACCAGTAATTTTACAATTACTCTATATCTATTTTTGCAACACAGCTCTAAAAATCTTTAAAATCTTTCTTTAAATATGTGCTTTATTGTTATAATAATTTCCCTGGGGTCTGCTGCACTGGCAAACTTATGGTGCATTACCTAAAAGCATCACTGTGGTGCCTTTGGCACACATAAAAAAGACAGATCATCCTTAATGTTGTTCTAAAAACTATTTCCATGTTCCAGCATTTGGATTTATGAAGCATGGGCTATATGTCTTATAAAATTTTATTTTAAAGTAGTAGACTTACAAAAAGTAAACAGGGCCCCCATCAAGTAAAAAATAAAAGAAGCACAACAACAAAAATAAAAGGTATTATGTTAAAGGAGGCAAAGCATCAGGGGTTTTATAAAACTTAATTTCCACTCTTCTCCAAAGGCTTGAGAGTGCTTCCATCTAAATATTGTGAGTAATTCAGATTCACAGCCCGTGTGACAGAGGTTTAATGCACCCCTCCCCAGCAATGCTGTTTAACATGCAAAGGAGGCAGGGGATGCTGAAATGGGCTTTTCCCCTCCATGAAGCCATGATGCAGCTGGGAAATCTTGTCAGGGCTGTTAACTCTCCTGGAGAAAAAGAAAAGCTGGGTTTTGCAAATGTGAATGATGCCATCCTTACCCACTCAGGTGGGTAAATGTGCAGCCAGTGAGACACCGAGGCAGCAAGAGGATGCTGCCTAATAAACCCTGGGGAGCTGAGATATTCGCTGCCCTGAGTGCTGCAGATTCCACTCAGGCATAGAACAGCTCCTCTGAGCAAAATCTCTCTGTATTTCCTGACAGATCCCCTTTTCTGACCCGCTCATAACACCCAGGGCCCATCTTCCTGGACTAATCCACTCAGAGAAACAAGATTTTTGTCTCCTGCTGAGCTTCCATTCCGAGGCTTGCCCCTCTCTTTGCTCTTTAATTGGGTGATGTTTTATTTTCCCAGAGATGGTGACAGCTACAGTGAAATGTCATGTGAGCTCCACAGAACTGGGGAAGATGTAATTGCAATAGATGTATCCACAAACTTTCAAAATGGCACACACCACAAACAGGCCATGGATTTCCCAGGAAAAGCTACCACAGGGCAGGATTTGGTGGATGGATTCAAACTGTGATCTCCACTGAAATATTTGGAGAGGGACTGTTAATATTTTTCACCATATCCTCCATTTGGTACTACTGGAGAATGCCAGACAGGAGAAACTTCAATCAATAGAAAATGTGTTTAAAAAGTAGGAATTCCATCCAAAATGGAGAGGGAATGAATGTTTTATTCAAAGTATATACATTTAAAAAAAAAAAGAATCAGTTCATTTTTGCAAATATGCTAAAGCTGTCACAGAGCCCTTGCCTGATCTAGACACGGGGGAAGCGCAGCAAGAAAACTGGGGAATATTAAATAGTAACAACATTTTAGTCACAAAAATTGAAGGGTTTTAAAATTTATTCAAGTCCTAGCCATAGTGCAGATGGTGCTGGAGAATTACAGTGAATTTGGGTAATAGTGTTTTGCATCAATGTCCAAATGCACAATCAGACTGAGAGAGGGCAAGTTTAGATTGGGCATTAGGAAAAAATTCTTTACTGAGGGCAGTGACACACAAGTGTTGGAATTCATGTGCTCCATCTACCTGTCCTGGGCAGTGCTGGGATCAAAGCACACAGATCCCCCAGTTTACCCTGCCATGCCCATGGAGGGAGGTTTCCTCGTGGATCTGGGGTCATGTCACACGTCAAAGTGCCAGAAAGGAGCAGGACGGGGGCAGCCAAGTGCTCACAGGAATTTGGAGCTGCCACAAGCCCCTCTTTCCTGCCTGAACACCCCCAGGACTGGGGAAGCTGAACTCAGGGTCCTCTCGGACCTCTCCTCTGCCCTTCCTTCCCCCCATCCCTTCTTTTCCAGTCTCTAACAAACTAAGAACTGAATCTGTGGCGTTTTGTTTCCTTTCCCTTGGTGCCCTCGTTCCTTTCTGCCACTGCCTTGGTCCCTGCTCCCAAAAAAGCCATTTGGTTTCCTTCTGTGCCCCAGTTTGTTTCTCATCCCTACTTTTATTCACTCATCACTTCTGGTCTTTCACCCTGTGCCAATATTTACTTTTCTTGCCAATATTTTCCTTCCTAAATCACTTTATTCCCTTTCCAGCGCATCCCGACCAGCACTGCTTTGAATCTCACATTTTATTCTTTATTCCTGCATAAAATTGAGGCCTTTCCTAAAAAGCCCCAAAGTGGCAACAACTTGCACAGTTTTCCTCTCAAGCCCTTATTCAGCTGTTCTGTTCCTCGCCTTGGTTTTAAGCTCACATCATCCTTCTGTTATCCTGCCTTCCCTCTCACTTTTCATTTCACTTTCACCTCCTCCCCTTCAGTTTTCCCCTTAAGTTTCCATTACTCAGCCACACAGCTTTTCTTGTATTTCCCAACTTCACCTCTGCTGCAGCCCCACCTCTCTCCCCCTCCTCCTCCGTGAGGATCCAAGAGTTTGTTCCTTCTCCTGGCACAGGTTTTGCCAAGGATAGAGAGACACTCACCCCTGTGAGCAGTGGGTGCCTGAGGCTGGGTAATGGAACAGAGATAAGAGCCCTAATTTGCTATTATCCTCAAAATCAACTGCAGATAGAGATTCCAGCCCAAAAAAGAGATTGTAACTTGAGAGTAAAAGCAGTCTGTGACAATCAAGTCTGGAACCAGGAATTAAATGAACTGTCAGATTCCAGACTCACTGGTTTCTAACTTAGCCATAACTCAGTCGATACCAGACATAATTCCCCTGCTTTAAAAGTTATTAAAATCTTAATCAAACCAAGGAGATGCTGGGACAAAAGCATATTAAGATGGCATAAAGGTTGTGCCTACATCTCGTTAATTTAAAGCCGTTAACCAGAATGACTTAATTGAATATTTCCAAATGTGAGCATTCCTAGATTTCCCTGGGATGCACTTTCAGCTCTGGGTAGAGCAGGTTTCAGCTGCCTGGTGCCAGTGGGGTCTGAGCCTGTCCTCACAGGAGTTTTTGCCCTGAGAGCCTGGCAAGCGCAGCTCCCCCAGCCCCACAGCCAGAGGCCGTGGCTCTGCAATCAGCCAGATTATTTCCCCAGGGTTTTCCCAGTGCCTTTCTGAGCCCGTGGAAGGCTGTGTGCTTCCTCAGTGCCCTGTGGCAAGAGGTGTCACAGCTGGCCCTGGCTCCTCCTGTGGGGAGCCCTTTCCATCACCCCTGCTGCCAGTCTGGGCTCTGGGCAGCTGCCCTTGCTGCACCCCAATCCCTGTGTTCAGCAAGGCCAGGAAAGCTCATTCTGTGTCCACCTTCTCTCCTGCCCTGTGTGATTTCCCAGCCTCTGTCTTTGCTGGCTCCGCACTCCTTCCTGTCATGCTCCCCTACTGACCCTCCCTCACTCCTGAAAAGCAGGCAGTGCTGTCCCAGATAATGTGTGCACACTCTGGGACCAAGTGACCGGGCAAACTCAGCTCCTTGCACAGCTCCAGCATCCCTCCGTGGCTCGGTGTGCCTTTTAAACCCTGCTCCCCAGGCTGAGCCCTTTGGTGAGCTCCAGGCCCATCAGTGCTCAGCTGAGCCCCAGCTCAGTGTGGCAAACGCAGAATACAAACAAACCCCAGCAGCAGCAGACTCCCAAACTCCCACTGTTGCAGCTATTACATATATAAAAATCTGTGTTTGGGGGTTACTCAAACCTATTTTCCTTCAGTGGAGACTCTGGCAGCCATCAGAATTAGAAGGAACATTCTCAGTAAATTGCTTGTGCAGTTATCAAATGTCTCTGGGTTCATTTCAGCATTTAATCACCCTCAGAGCCTGGGTTTGCCTCACATGTTTGGGCATCCTTTAATCACGGAGGAATTAACTGCCAAATCCTGCTGGGGTTTTTTTGTTTGGCTCATTGGTTGGTTTGGTTTTTTTTGGTTTTTTTTGTTTTTTTCAAGGATATCCATTTCATGTACCAAAATGAGGAATTATAGGGGTTTGGTTTTTTCTTTTCGTTTTTCCTTTTTTTTTTTTCATGAAGCTGCCCATAATCCTTCACCCTAAGCAGAAGTGAATTCTCATTTGGACTGGATAAAGATCTCTGCCCTCCTTCCCTCACCCCACACCTCCTGCCTTCCCACCTTCTGTGCCTGTTGTCTACAACTGCCCCTAAAGGACACTTTTGCCTCCTTGCAGCCCTCCACAGCCCCTCCTTGGAGAGATGAGGATTCTGCTGGGGCCCCAGGAACACCCAGGGGAGCGTGCAGGGTTTTGGGGACAGCCTGGCAGTGCTTCCTCTGAACTCACCCTGTGCTCTGGGTTTCCAGACAGGGCACCTGGAACTGCAGCTGCTCCTTCGGGCTCAGCTCCCTCTGGAAATGATGCCCGGGGGATCTCAGGGCACCACCTGGCCAGGATCCTGCAGCAGCCAGCTCTGGGAGCACCAGGAACATCCCTCTTCTCCCAGGCATGGTAAGCAGCTCCAGCAGTAACGACCTCAGCAGTTATTCCTGGCCAGAGAAACCCCGGCCCTGCTGGGGGAGGATGTGCAGATCAGCCACCAGAATGGCTGTTCCCTTCCAATTGCCAGCCTGGCTTTTCCCCTGCAGCAATTATTGTGTCCCACAAGGGACCCTGTGCCTTCCTGCAGGCTGCTCCCACCCAGCCTCACCCACACTCTGAGCTGCAAGAGTTCTGAGCATCCCAGAACTTCTGTGCCCAGTGCTGCTGGCACAAACCCCATCCCGAGCAGAGGCAGGCAAAGCTTGGGGCTGGAAAATTCACCCCTTGCTCTCTTCTGTGGGACAGAAGAAATCCCCCCGAAGAGCATCCTTTAAAATCTACCATCTACCTTTAAAATCTATCATCCACCAGCAGCAGAACCAGGGAAATGAGCCCTATCTGAGGTGCAGCCCTAACCCAGCTCCCTGCAGCAGCTCCCTGCTCATGGCACAGCAAAAGGTTTTGGGTTTTGTCCCCAAAACCTTCCCTGCAGCCCTCCAGGGTGACCGTTCCCAGCCACCTGTGGGACAGGGATGCTCCAGGGAAGGAAGCATTCCCAGGAACAAGTGCAGGCACAGCCCTACCCCCATCAATTCCGCTGAGACCTTGTTCATCCATCTCTGGGATGCTGCAGGTGCATTTATTAACAGCAGAGCCCCTGGTCACATGTTGGGATCCTCTCTGACACATTAAGCCATTTTTAATTTGCTCCCATCGTCCCCAGCCTCTCCAGCAGACATTGGATAACTCTGGGGTCCTAAATAAGCCACAGTGACTCGGGGAGAAAGCAAGTGAGTTATTAATCTTATGCAAATGCCTGCTTAATTTTCAGGATCCTGGCACCATTGTAAGTGCTGAAAGTCACGGACTATAAAGAGAAAAGGTAATTTCCTGTTTGTTTAATTGATCTTCTGTAGCTTCTCTCCTGACTGGCAAAGCCAGGTAATGGAATTTGCAATGTAAAGTCATTATTAGAAGTGCCAGTATGACATTTGATTAATCCAGGCTATTTAGGCTTAATAATACACACTTGACTTATGTTCTGGAAGCAAAATTGCCTGCTACTTCCCCTCCTGCTTTTAAAACATATTTATAAATATCCTTAGCGTGATGATATATGAGCCCATTCCCTCAGGCATCGTTATTAGCAGTGATACCTCCTCCAAAGTGTGCTCCATCAGCAAGAGGATGTTTGCTCTCACATTTGCACCCACGGGCAACTTCTGGCCCAAGGATTCTGTCAGGGGACCTGCAGGTGCCTTGCTCAGTTCCCTCCAGGTCAGCTCTGCCCCTCCTGAGTGGCAGATGCCAGGGAAAAGCCAGGCAGGAGCTGACGCTGCTCCCCTGTGCCGTGCCAGGGCTTGGATCCGCAGGGGAGAACAGCACTTGTGAGCGTCCAGGGGAGAGAGAGCCCTTTGTCACCTCCCCTCCTCGCAGCGTCACACCCAGGCACCCAGAGCTTTTGTCTCCACACACACCCCCTGGGCCATCCCTATCACATGCAGCATCTCCTATGGATCCCCAGCCCACTGCTCAAAATTCTGTACATCATTCCTGGCACTGCTTTAAGCAGCAATGGACCAAGACATTTTCTCTCACAAAGTGCTCTGGAGGGAAAACAACATTTTCCAGGTAAGGTGCAAGCACTGCAAGAGATGACAAGGGCTGTGAAGATCCAGGTTAATTTATGGAAGTATTTTTTGCAATTATGGTACAGAAATTTTCTGTTTCAGGTTTAACTTCATTTCAGGATAATTGCTCTGACTTCTCTTTCCATCCCAGTAATATTTACTGCAATCATATCCATTTAATTTGATCATTTATGTTCCACTGCTGTGGCCAAAACAGACAGTGCACTGCTTCATGGTACCATTGGTTACACCTTACTAAACCAAACAAAAACAATTATTGTAAACACTCCTGAACTGGTGCACATTGCACTGCAAAGGGTGAGGAAAATGCTTTAAAATGGAATTATTTTCAGGGTGGGGAAAAAAAATCCCTTTGTTTTGTTTGTAGTTGCTCTGCGCTTCATAGCCCAGCTACGGTCTGTTGAGCCAGAATTGTAAGGGATAAAGAATATTAGTAGAAAACCAGTAGTGTTATTCTACAACAGGCTTCAAAATGAGATTATTTCTGTAGATTGTACTTGAATGCTTCTCAGTGTGTGTCCTCCTGAGGGGAGCCCACAAGAAAGCAGGAGAGAGCAAGGGATGGAGGGACAGGACACAGGGAATGGCTCCCACTGCCAGAGGGCAGGGATGGGATATTGGGAATGAGGAATTGTTCCCTGTGAGGATGGAAGAGCCCTGGCACAGGGTGCCCAGCAAAGCTGGGGCTGCCCCTGGATCCCTGGCAGTGCCCAAGGCCAGGCTGGACAGGGCTGGGAGCAGCCTGGGACAGTGGGAGGTGTCCCTGCCATGGCACTGGATGGGTTTTAAGTCCTTTCCAACCCAAACCATTCCAGGATTTTTTCAAGGTTAGGGCTGCCTGCAAAGAACACCCGAGGAGAACAAACACAGGCAGGGCAGATGTGAAAACAAACACCTTTTAAACAAACAAACAAACAAACAAACAAACACCAGCTGGCCTGCAGCCAGTGCTCTGAAGCACTTTCTGCTTCTGGATCTGACTGAGGCCAGGAGTGGTGTGAGTTTGCCTTTCACCAGGAGCTGCACGAGTGCAGCTGTCAGGGGTGCTGTGGGGTGGGATGGGGCTACCAACACCACTGGCTCTTCCCAAATCTCCTTTCTCCATGACCCCTGCCATCCTCCCCTCCTGGCAAGCTCAGCTTTGCCCTGCACCTCTCACCTGATGCAGCTCTGACTTCTGTGCAGTCAGAGCCAGATGGGGACTGGGCAGGGAGCGGCCTGATTTCCCTTGGAGTGCCACAGCTGCTTCCAAAACAGAATGTTCCCTTTGGAACAAAGTGCAGCCTCTAAAGGAAGTGGCAAAGTTGCAGCAGACTGGTGTTTGTGTGGAAATTTCCTGTCTGATTGGCTTGGGCTCCCATGAGCAAGGAGAATGAACTCTCTGGGTGCTCCATGCCCTAGAAAGTGTAACCTCCTGCTGAGAGCTCCTCAGGAGCACAGCACACAGTCCCCATCACCTGCACATCCCAAAAATGCGAGCAGACAGCTGCCAAGGTGCCCAGGAGGAGGGAAAATCCATCTTCAGAGCAGGGGATGGGCCAGAAAGGCTCAATGAGACAGCAAAACAGCCTGCAAGAGCAGTGGGTCTCCTTCTAATCCCAGTTTTGGTGATGTGGAGTGGGGTACAAAGGGAGGGAAAGGACACAACCAGCACAGGAGATGTGGCTGTGAATGAATAAACCAAAGGCACTTCTGGAGCAGGCTCCCATCCCAGTGGGCTCAGATTAAAAACTCAGTTCTCAGAGGGCAGTGGGGGGAAAAGAGGGGAAAAAGCAGGGGGGAAAGGGGGAAAAACTCCTCTCTTCCACTCCCTGCTCCTCCCCTTGCTAAGAAATCCAGGTTTGGGTGAGGGAGCAGGAGCAGGAGGAAGAACAGGGAGCAGGGACAGGAGCAGGAGCAGGAGCAGGAGCAGGAACAGGAGCAGGAGCAGGGACAGGGAGCACTCAGCACTCCGGGCACTGCTGGGGAAGGGGAGCTGAGTTCCTGCGGGCTCATCCCTCAGCAGCAAGGACAGGCAATGATTTCCTCCCCTTTGGTGGCTGTTTACAAACTGTCTGTGGTGCTGTGGGGTATTTTGTTACCCAGAGGATAGGTGTGTTTGACAAGCCCCAAGTGTGAAATGTCTGCTGGCAGGCCCGTTTGGAGGCAGGGCTCTGCTCAGATGCCTCTGCTGTCTCTGTGCAGCATGCTCTGCTTTCTCCTTTGTTTATCACTGTGATCTCCTGTCCTGTCTGATGCATTCCCTGGCCTGGAAATGCAGCTTTCATTCTGCACTTAACGGTGCTGAGGAGTTCAATAAATTGCCTTCCAGTCACGCTGCATTTTCTCCCTGCAGTGCCTCCTATTTGCACACAGAAATAGTCATTATTCATTCTGGCTGGCACTGAGAACACACAGAAGGTGAGCCTCCACCTGTCTCAGGCCTGCCTCGCTTTGTGGGCTGCACAAATACACCAGAATAAAGCAATTTGCTTCTCCTGCACCCTAATAAATTCTGCATTACAAAGTATTGTGCTTACAACATTCTATTAAATTCATTTTACCAGCTTAACAGTGACTGTTAGGGAAATGGTGTGCTCAATCTTTGAGCACACTTTGGTTCTCTAAAACGGATCTTGGCTTCCCTGAGCCCCATTGCTCCAATGGAAATTGGTATGTTCAACTTTTTAAAGATTTTTCTTGAGGTGTTTAATCTTTTCCTAATAAAGTAAATATTGGTTAATCGAAGCTTAAGCTGGCAAAAATATTAGAGACATTTAATTAGTCAAAATTATAGCTCATACTGTAATAGAGTAAATTAGATTAGACAGGCTTTACACTTCAAAAACACATTAATGACTGCATGCATTTTCCTAATATTAAAATCTTTAATCTTAGATCCCTGAAGATACTAATAAGCCTCTAACCCATCACTGACTTTAACATCATTATTTAAAATCAGGTTTAAGTTACAGGAAGTAATTATGCATCAGAAAAAGGGAAAATTATGCACTGGAAAGAGGCAAGCTCATTCAGAACGTGAGATTTAAGTGAACTTGTTGTGTTGATATTGCAAATATGGGATGGCAGGGAGCAGCTGGCTGGAATTTAGGGAGAGATGTCCCTGTTCCCACTGCCCTCATGTCCCTCCTTGCACAGGGACACATCCAGCTTTGAGGAACAAATGTCTTCTGTCAGGAGATCATCTTTGCAGAGTTTCACAGAATTATCCGGGCTGGAGAAGCCTCCAGGACCACTGAGTGCAACCTGTGCCCCATCCCCAGCCTGTGCCCAGCCCAGAGCACTGAGTGCCACCTCCAGCCCTTCCTGGGCACCTGCAGGGATGGACACCCCAAACCTCCCTGGGCAGGGCCTTCCAAGGCCTGAGCACCCTTTCCATGAGGAAATCCTTGCTGATGCCCGAGCTGAGCCTGCCCTGGCCCAGCTGGGGGCTGTGTCCTTGTCCTGCCATGGTTTCATCTCCCTGGATGTCCCATGGGGGGCTGCAGGGACAGCATCAGAGGTTTGTTCTGCCTCCCAGGAGCCCACAGATTTCTATTGTATTTTATATATTTAATAGATTGTTACACCTACTGTGTGCAGCACATGTGCAGGTCTCCAGAAGGCAACTGGGACAGAGGAGCAGAAACCCCGGGATGTTCGACTGGGGTCAGGAGCTTCTGGTTCAGAGGCTCAAGCTCAGCCCACACTAAAAGCCTGACAGCAAAACCTTCTGCCCCAATGCCTGATCTCACTTTAGAGGTGCCATTTGTGAGGATTTTTTCCCCAAAAAAACCTCATCTTTCACCTGAATCCATTCTGTGCAGCTCTGATGCCAATGCCCAGGGGCACTGGGAAGGAGGGGGTGGCACTGGGAGAACTCAGCAGAGCTGGGGACACTCTGTGCTCCAGGAATGGGGGAAAGAAGAGGAAAAATCTCTTCTTCATGAGAGGATTGGAAGTGAAGAGCAAAAACAAAGACATTCATGTTTCAGCCCTGCTGATTTGGGCACTTCCATCCCGCACGTAAATCAGGGTTTCTTCTGTCGATGGAAGTCACAAAGGACAGCAATAAGTACTGGGAACTGACAGTGTTCCTACTCAGAAAGTTTTTCCTCTTTCAGGGACATTTTCTTAATTATACTAATTTGTCAAATGTATCTTCAGTTTTACAAGAAGTTTCCTTCTCTGCATTTGTTAAAAGAGAGATAATTGCATCTGGAAAGCAGCAAAATGAAAAGAACCTTAATTATGCATTATAATAACAAATGTGTTCTAGTTCAGGTGAGCCAGACCAATTATATGTGATTAGTGAATGGAAACAATTGATGTTTTTGCATTTTCATTTGGGTCTGCTGACCTTTCCTGGTGAATGAGCTACAATCTGTCTTCCCTTGGCGCTCAACACAGAACAAATATTTTAATTTATAGAGCCATTTGGAGAAATCATTGCAGTCTGAGCAGAGACAAGTTTTACTGAACTTGATCTGTACTCCAATCTCACAGAGGAGAAAAATGATTCTTTGCAGGTCTTTTTTTGAAAGGACACACAAGGAGTTGAGGCTTTGGATTTCCTCTGGAAATGTTGACATAGTGGAAGAAAAAGTAATTAAAACTCTTATTAAAAATTAAGCTACCTTTAATATATCTTTCATTTTCCTCTGTGACATGTGACTTTTGCTGTTTACTTTTGCTTAGCACTTCTGAGTCTCTTAATCAGGTGCTTGAACCACTTGGGACACTTCAAAATGCCTTCTTTAATAGAGACACAGAAAAGATGCCATGCAAATGTAAATCACCAGCAGCTCCAGTAACTCCTCATTTTACCAAACCCCAGCTTAGGGAGAAGTGTTACTAAGAAAATCAGTTTCAAATGGGCTGTAAAAACAGATCAAAGCCTTGCAATTACTGTGTCCCACTTACTTCAGCTGATATTTTCCTTCTGAGTATTTTGCCCCCCCTCAGAAGTTCAGCCAGCACATCTGGGTCCTGCTCAGCAGCAGCAGCAGGATATTCTGCAATTAATGCAATATTCCATGAGTCCATCCCTCCCAGACCGTGCCTTTGGAGAAACCTTTGCAGATTCCCTCAGTCCCAGCGAGGTTGTACATCCTGGATGCACCTGGAAGGCAGCAGGGCTGCCCAGAGGGAGCTGAGGGCAGAATGTGGCTGCTTACAACGATGCTGAGGGACAGGAGAGAAAACCCCTGAGCCTCAGAATGCACAGAGAGCGTGGGACAGGAAAAGGCTGCTTTGCTCTGGGTAAATCTCACACAGGAATGGGGGGCACAGTAAGTGCCATGGCTTCATCACACCTTCATCGTGAACCTGTTTCCATCCACCAGAGTTAATGACACTTTGATTCTTGATGAAATTAACTGCAGTAATCCTCAGTAAGAAGAGAAGCCCATGGCAGGGGACCTGATGGCTCGCACTTGGAGAAAGGATGTGCATGGAGGCAGAGCAGAGGTGGCCACACTAAAACTCCATGTGGGAGGGATGGTGCACCTCAAAGCCTGACCATTTATTTCCAGTATCAGGGATCAAAGACCCAGCCACGCACAGTGTTCTGTGACACCAGACAAGCTGGAAGAGGAGGGGATGAATGGAAGAAAGAACCTGCACGTTTTCCTGGCCTTTTTCTCTTACAATCCTCAAGGATGTCTGCACAGAAAAGCACCTTTTCATTCCAGTGTAATAACACTAAGGATTACCTTCCCAATTGCAACTGATAAAGTTATTTCCCCCATAATCAGAGAGCATTTCATCCTGTGCAATTGGGAGATAATGATTAGTATTTCCGTGCTGGGAACTTTGGGCCTGAGCACAGATGAGAGGCTAGCTGTCCCCATGCATGTTCTGCAATCACTGGCAGCTAGAATTAATCAAAGCTAAATTGTCTTCCCAATTGTGCAGCCCAGAGTGAGGACTCCTGTTAGCTCTGCACACAGGGAAGCACACTGGAGGACAGGGAGCATATGGCAGATGAATAGGAATGAAGGGGAATGGATTTGCATAAGTTGTTTTTTGACATCATAGGAATTTTTTCACAGAAAGGGATCTTAAACCTCACCTGGTTCCTTTTGGAAGGCAGACATATTTGCCAGGAAATGCAAAACACTCACTGCACGTGGCCAGCAGCAGCAATTCAATGCCAAATCATCCTACCTGATACATCACACAAGAAGTTAGGTATTACCTATATGTGCACCAGCAGTGAATGTTTATTCATTTGGAAATGCATTTCTCACCAGACTGAGGAGTAGCGCTTTCCTCTGAGCCTGGCCTGCACAAACCCCCCAGTTCATGCTTTCCAAAGGCCTGTGCTGAATGTCCCTCTAATCTGGTTATGATTTATCACCTGAGAAGCATAAGTCTTGTCTGCAAGTGAAGAGAAAACTAAAAATCAGATGAGGACTAGTGCAGCAAAAGTTTAGTGTGTTAGCGTTTCACTCGTAAATTGAGATCTCTTTCTGTTTTACTCTCTCAGCTATTTCAGACTCTGCTGTGCTGCAGTCTGACATGGTGGATAATTCATCAGCCTGTATGTCTTTTATTATTATTACCGTTACAAAAAAATCTTGAGTTTAGGAGAAACAAAACAATAATTTTGCAATAATGTCACAACACACTGGGTAAGAACATAATAAACCTTGTTATTATGGTCCTGGAATGGCAAGGAATCACTGAGCAGGGTACACAGGAGTGTTCATGCAGAATGCTTAAACCACCCCGTGGATAAAATGAACTTTCAAACTCAGAGAGACTCACAAAGAGCACTCAGCTGCATCTTTGGGCCAAAACCTGGATCTGCTCCCATTGCAGCGCTGGGGCAGACGTTGTGCCAACACACAGTGACTGTGGGAGATCGTGGAATCCTGGAATGGTTTGGGTTGGAAGGGACCTTAAAGCCCATCCCATCCCACCCCTGCCATGGCAGGGACACCTTCCACCGTCCCAGGCTGCTTCAAGCCCTGTCCAGCCTGGCCTTGGGCACTGCCAGGGATGCAGGGGCAGCCACAGCTGCTCTGGGCACCTGTGCCAGGCCTGCCCACCCTCACAGGCAGGAATTCCTTCCCAATATCCCATCCATCCCCTCCCTCTGTCAGATTGAAGCCCTTCCCTTTGTCCTGTCCCTCCAGGTCCTTGTAAATATTCTCTGTCCCTCCTTCTTGTGGATCCCTGCTGAGGTGCAAACAGGCACAGCCCCACGAGCTGTGAGTGCACGGTTGATTTAACTGTGCTGACACTCTCTTGGCCATAAATTTGTACCATAAACACGCTCAGGTGACAGAACTCCAGCCCCAAGTCTCTGCTTTGCTGCAGGTCACAGCCACTGCACGTCCCTGCTGTGCCACCCCTGGGGTTCCAGGAGATTGGGGAGCCAGCACTGGCGGCTGGGGGCTGAAAGGGCATGCAGGAGTTTAGGGGAAGTTTTTGGACATGACCTTAGCAAGCATTTTTCTGCCAAGAAGGTGTTCAAACAGTGGCACAGGTTTCCTGGAGAGCTGGTCGGTGCCCAAGCCTGGGGCTGCTGTGCCAAAGGCACCTGGATCTTGGCTGGAGGTGGTTTTGAGCTGGAGCAGAGGCTCTCCAGGGTTTTGAGCCAGAGCAGAAGCTCTCCACCAGAGCAGCTTTTGAGGCTCAGAGTTCCCAGAAACAGCCCAGAACTCTGCTGTCCTTCCTCTGCACTCCAGCAGCGCCCGTGGGTGGCACTTCCCTCCCAAGTGCTGAGCCTGCCACCCAAGCAGAGCCACAAGGAGCTGATGCAGAGGAATTCCTGCATCACCAGGGCCTCTCCAGCATGGGAAGCTGTCAGGAGGCTGTGCTGAGAGCTGCCAGGCTGAGTTAGCAGTGACACTTCCCTCCCACACCATCAGAGCTCTCCTGCACACTCAGGATGGATTTGTCTCACACCGACGCCCAGGCTGGGCACAGCCAGGGACCTTGGCACAGGGAGGGACAGAACCTGAACCAGTGCACATCTGGGATAACCTCATCAGTGACTGCCCCTCGAGCTTCTAATGGGGTGTGAAATGCCATCAGACAGCTTCCTGCTTTTATCAAATATTCCCTATTTCAGCAGTAATTCAGACATTGGCACCGGCGCCTGATGCAAACTGTCTGCGTGCATATGGTCTGGCAGGAGTGGGAAAACATGTGGGGAATTCTGAACACACTGCCTTCCAGGGCACTGCTTGCTGAATAGAATGCCTTCCAGAACCATGGTTTCTGAACATGCTGCCTTCAGAACCGTGTTTTCTGACAGCCCTGCCACACGCCCAGCACCAGCACGCTGAGGCCATCTGGCCACAGGGAACCATCTCACCCGTGCAGGAAACAAATCAGCACAGAAATGCTGAGTGCCAGCAGTGCCATGATGTGCCTCCAGCACAGGGCATTGCTCTTCACCAGAGAACAGACTCTGGAAAAGAATCTGCCCATTTCCTCTGCCCATCTTCACACTCCAGAAGGATCCAAAACACGTATCAGGCACTGGCACAGGCACCTGAATAAGATGTTAAGGCAGGATTAACAATCAATTTTCTTGTATCAATACACACAAAAGTGGACAAGCTGGACAGAGAAACACAAAGGTTTAAGAGGAACTTCCTGCACCGAGGGGAAAAAAGCAGCCTCTGTATTAGGATATCAATCCATCATTATTTTTGGATATCATTAATTAGCTCAGCCTGGACTCTTACCTTTACCTCTCCTATTTATTCCAAGACTGTGAGGAGAAAACAACCGATTCTGCACAGAGGATTTCTATTTGTCTATTCTGCCTGCAGGGACTTTGATGGGCAGCAGGAAGGGATGCAAAGAGGGATTATCAGTGTCTATCCCTTGGAGAGCCATCCATGGAAACACAGTGCTGGTCCCACAGCAAGAGTTTGGATCCAAACCCCAATCCCTCTAAAATGTGCCACCTAACCAAGTCACACTTCGCCTCAGAACAAAAAGCACATTCAGTTTTAAATGTTCAAAAACTACAGTGAAGTTATAAGGCCTAAAGATTTTTGTGGCTCTTTGGCTCAGCCTGTAACTCCCAGGAAATGTTTCATCATTTCATGGTTTGCATCTGCCCAAAACTCCCCAAGCATTCCCTGAGTCCTGATTTTTACATTTCAATTCTGTTCAGGTTGGAAGTGGCACAGGATTAGCTCATCTCATCAGGAACATCAGTTCAGGGAAGTACACAAATAATTACATTTTAATGAATTCTAGTCATTTGCAAACTGATTTTTATTTTGTCTTTTTATTAAGCAGGATGCAAAATCATGGCTTTATCAGCACAAAGAAATTCCTTATCTTGCCACATGAGCAAAAAATCAATTTTTTGGGATTAAAGTTTTATTTTTTGGGGGTCATAAGAGATTTTGGGTAGGGACAGATCTCATACTTTTCAACTTCCCAGTTTTACAGTAAACACCAGATGAGAAAAAATACACCATATTGAGATGTCTGTGATAAGAACATCAGGAAGAAATTGAACTTGTGGCTCATCCATTTCTTTCATGTTCCTCAGAAAGAGAAATAAAATCAGCTCAGAAGAACATGGGAGAAATATAACCTTTGGATCACTGTTTTCATTTTCTTCCAAAGATTTGGGGAGGGGGTTCCCTGGGATTTTATTTTTCTGCTGTAGACTCCACTAAACCAGGTCAGAATGGCCAAGTGGCAGCAGGACTGGGAGAGGCAGAAATAGGATCACACCCTGGGCATCCCTGGGAGCAAAATTTGAATATAAATCTGTGTTGTCCACACAAATTTTCCCTGAAATAATGATGTTACATCTCTGGGAGGAAAACAAAGAGATGTTTTCTGTGTCTTCAGGTACATTAGCACACTGATTTTCATGTCTTTGCAAGCATGCACAGCAGTACTGAAGAAAAGCCTGATTTCTCAGAAGGGATCTTTGTCATGTTAGATATTCATCTATATAATTATTTTCTGGATTCAGGTTTCCTTCCCAGCTGTTCACCAGCTCCAAACTGCTGAGTGCAAAATGAAGGGCATTTCCTACTAAAAGATGCTTTCTGCTGCAGGATAGGAAATCTCCTTGGGGAAATGCTTTGAGAGGGGCATGGTGAGCCTCGTGTTTGTGCCCCAGCTCTGATCTGCTCCGCGGGGCCACTGGGACAGAGGAGAGCTGGATCTGGCTCTGCAGGGTGGGCACGCAGGGCAGGAGGCCTCTCTGCAGGGAAAGGACATTTATTATCTCCAGCCCTCAGCGCAGTGCCCAGGACTCTGTTCAGTGGCACCTGGGAGGCAGAGAGCTGGGCAGGGAGGAGTGGATGGGTGCCAGGGGTTACACTGGAGGAGGTGAAATCCATCCAAACCAGGAAACAATCCCATGCATCCAACAGCAAAATGAGCCAGTGTAGCGCCAGTGCCATGACGGGCAAGGTGGGGAAACAAAACCAGGAAGGGGAAAACACAGAGGGGAATTTGGGAAGAGGATATTAATTCTTGCTCTAAGCAGCACATCATGTAATTCTGGCACAAAGGACAGTGCTACAGAGGTCAGGGAGCACTGTCTGAAAGGCAAGTGAGTGCAATGAAATAACACTAAAAGGGTTCTGACTATCCCAGGTGGAAATTAATTCCTTAAAGTGTATGGCCCCTTTGGAAAGAGCAGGACACACATCACAGGATATGTCAATGATGCCATTACCCTGTGCCTGGTTAAGAAATCTGCCAGCTTTACAAGAATTTGTGCCTGAGGAAAGGGAAACACCAGGAAGATGTGGCCAAAGTTATTCTGTGGTTCTCCCAGATAAAGTCCAAGGTGTGCCCCATCCCCACCTTGTCCCCAGCCCAGAGCTCTGAGTGCCACATCCAGGAATTCCCTGGACACCTCCAGGGATGGGCACTCCAAACCTCCCTGGGCAGTTCAGTGGAATTTTTCCACGAAAAAATTCTTCCTCAAAATTATTAAAATTGAAATGATTCCACCAGATGACTCCATTGCTTTGCTCAGACAGCACTTCCAAGGGAATCTCTCTTCCCACCTCTCCAAGGAGCAGCAGAGGAGCCCCAGGAGCAGCCAAGACCCCTGCAGGATCCAGGATATCTGGGAGCACACAATTTATCTCTTCCAAATGTGAACAGCTCTGCAAACCCACCATGTGAGCAGGCTCCCTCTCCTCTGCCATTCAGCACGCCCAGAAAGGGAAGCAAAGACATTCTTGTGCCAGAGGCTGACTTTTCTTGCCCCTGGGGTTGGCCTGGAAAGAAGTGCCCAGTTTGCTCCATGTCTGAAAAGAAGCTGCATCCCTTCAGAAAAAGCCACTGTGTGCATCCACAAGGCAACAAGGAAAACTAAATAAACACAGGAATGAGCAAACAACTTGATTTTTGCTTGAGCACCACATCTGCTTAGAAGTATCTGGACCAGAACCAACCCACAAAATGCAATTTGAGGTAATTTTTCAGTGTTCAAGCTATTAAGTGAAATCCATACTTAAAACAAAAGCCTCTTCAGAGAATTAGGTTTTATTTGCCACTTAAATAACTCTCAGCCTGGACAGGTACTGCTGGCACTGTTCATATTTCTTAGGAGAGCAGCAGAAAAAATCACTACAATTCCACACGGACAACCTGCAGTTACCAGTTTTCCACCTGGGCTGCACACCATTGATCTTGACAAATGAGTCCTGTCAAAGTGGCTTCTTTTTTTCCCCCACAAACTTCCTCTGTGGTCAGTTTGTCTCCTGAGGCTGGTCCAGCCTCTAGGAGATGCCTCATCGGATCAAAGCTATCCCCATCAGATCAAACTGCAATTTACCCTTCCATTTTCTTTGACCGGGGAATCAGAAAATAGGAGGCATCGAGTGAAATGGAAAACAAACCATCAAATTCATGATTTATTCACGCATGGATCAAACATAACAAACTCTGCTTTTAGCAGATGAACACCCCCACAGCAGAACACACTTATTTATAAACAAGGAAATGTTTCAATGTGAGGACAGCAGACTTATGTTCATCTCTAAGCACACACACAAGAAGGAATAACCCAGGAGGGAGAACTGTAACCACATTTAGGCTGGAGGCAGCTGGGAGAACCCCGGGTTATTGATGGATATTGAGGGGTGCCATTTTTCAGCAAAAGCACTGTGTTCTCATAATCTTGGCACAAATCTGTGGCTCCTGAAAGGACTTCTCAAAACCAGAGAGCTGAAAGTGGGACATGGGCAGAGCTTGGGGCGGGATTCCCTCCCTCCTCACTCCAGTCCCATGGGCAGGGACCGTCCCAGGTGACCTGCCACACTCTGCTCTCTGCCCCACAGTCATTTAATTTGGAAAAACTATTAAAGTTTAAATTTAAAAAGTGACATCTCAGTGCTTAAAACTGCATCGGGCCAGGCAGTGCTGAGCCACCTAGTGCAGGGTCCAGGAGAAGGATGGATATTCTCTAGAGGCTCACTAAGTACTTTATTTGCCTGTTTGGGTTTTTATTAGTTTATTTAGCCCTTATTTTTTCCTCTCTATGTAGACAGGCTTGGGGGGGGGAGGATAATGTGTTTGCACATTGCAAAAGCACTTGTGGTGAGCTTCTGTCTGAAGCTTCTCATCTCAGAGTTTCCCCACAACGCTCTCCTCTGTACAACAAACAGCTCCAGCACATTTCCCAAACCTGAGTGACTGACACCTCAAAAGAACCCACAAAACAGAGTAAAAACAAAGCTTAGGGAGAAAATAATAATAAAAAAAAAAGAAGCCAAAAAGAGCTTTATAGCTCATAGGATTGAGATATATAAATAGGGGTTTAATCTTCCAGGCATGAGTAAAACTTCCATTTCTTCAGCTTCTGCTGAAGCCCAGGGAGCAGCAAACGGCTTCCCAGGACAGCTTCCTAGGGAAAACCACCCCAGCATTCACACTGCCCTGGATTTCCCACAGGGAAAGGTTCTCAGATCCTTTCTGAGCTTATTTTAGGAAATACATCAAGCAAAGCAGAACAAAGTGTCCAAGCCAGCATCCTACACTGTGACAAGGGAACAAATAAAAGGGCAAAGGAGAATTTTCTTTAGAATGCCTGAACCTGAACAGCTCTGGAAAGCCCCATGAGCCCGGGGCATGAAGGAAGGCAAACAGCCTGGTCTGTGCTCTCCTTCCTCCAAGTGCTCCCTGCAGGAACAGCCTGCAGGAGAAATGGCTGGGAAGCACAAAAATCCACCCTGCTGCAGCTGCCCTGACGTGGGGCCAACCCCAAACAGGGCAAGAGAAAACTCCTACATTTACCTCAAAACAGGAAAGCTGGATTGGGTGTGGAACCTGCTCCCTGGCTCACTCAGCCTTTCAGCTGAGGCAGGGAGTGGAAAATGAAAATACACAGCGTGTCTCCTGCCTCTTTGAGCCCTCATGTACCACCTAAGAGGGACAGAAACGTCTCAGAAATCAGAATGAGCTGTTGGACAAATGAACTGTTGGGCCTGGGCAGTGAAGGGTTATTCCTGTGCCCAGTAAAGGGCTATTCCTGTGCCCAGTACAGGGTTATTCCTGTGCCCAGTAAAGTGTTATTTCTGCATCCAGTAAAGGGTAATTTCTGTGCCCAGTGAAGGGTTATTCCTGTGCCCAGTACAGGGTTATATCTGTGCCCAGTACAGGGCTATTTCTGCATCCAGTAAAGCGTTATTTCTGCATCCAGTACAGGGTAATTTCTGTGCCCAGTGAAGGGTTATTTCTATTTCCAGTACAGGGTTATTCCTGTTCCCAGTGAAGGGTTATTTCTATTTCCAGTACAGGGTAATTTCTGTGCCCAGTACAGGGTAATTTCTGTTTCCAATGGGTACAAATGAAGCAACTCCCCAGTGTTCCCTCTGTACCCACCCTGTGCTGGCATGGCTCAAGGCCACCCAAGCATCTCCATTTCTGTTGGTTTGCAATCTTTACATCATTAGGAGATAGAAACTCGAAGCTGTTGGATTTCACTGCAGTTTGGAGCTGCATTTCCCATTTGCTCCTGTGAGGAGCGTGTGCCTGGCCAGCACCTTGCTCAGCAGACATCCTGTTAGGGCTTGTCTGCACAGATATGAAGCATCTTTATCAGCATCCCAGGAGGGGGAGTGAAGGCAGGGGCTGGAGGGGAGCCAGGGAAGAGCTCCCTTTGCACAGCTCGGCAGCCTGGGCTGCTCTGCAGTGATTCACTGACACCTCCTCTGGGCTCAGCTCCGTGTGCTCATCCAAGCAAGTGCATCCTCACAGCCCTCTGGGGACTGGCACAGGGAAATCTGCAGTATTTCCTGCTTCTCAGAGGGCAGAGAAGCCAGGTTGGTCAGGAAAGTGAAAGGCAAGGCAAGTAAAGGTGATTTTAGCACACATGGTTAGTGGCAGGCCGGGCAGTGCTGGGTTAGGGGTTGAACCTGACTCTTTCAGAGGCCTTTTCCAAACGGAATAGTTCTGTGGTGCCTTGGCACCCAGCAGTGAGTGTCCATCCCCATGTCTGTGTATTCCTCAGGGAATTTGCTCCTTGCTATGCCATCCCCCCTCCCTGGGGAAAAAGGAACCCTGCTTCAGCATTCCAGTTCTCTTGTCAGGAAAGGAAGGAGCACTCTGCCCTCACTGGGGCTCTACAATGCCGTTTTAAATACCTAATCCTTTGGGAATAGGTGCATCATCGACTGTCATGATCTCAGGAATCCTTCCATGTAAATTCCTCCTGCTGTTATCCCTCTTCCCCATAAAATCCCACAATCCAAGAATCTCTTCCTGATGTGGCTTTCGGGATCTAAAGAACCACTCTACTTTTTATGTCAAAAAAAATGGATTCTCAGCAGCTCTGTAGCTGCCAGAATTCCTGCTCGGGAATTAAAAGCAATGTTATTGGTAAATATTAATATAGCTGGACAGGACTGGACAACCACAAAGCCCCTGTGTGTTTTTTATGTAGGTGCATAAACACCTATTACAGCATTATCTGAGGACAAACTCAGCGAGCAAAAATCCAAATTTTTGTCTCATAAAGTGACCAAATCCCTTCAGAACAGGAAAATGGAGGGAGCTCCAGAAAGCAGAGTGCTGAATGAAAGGCAGGGGGTTGTTTTCAAGGGAAGCCTTGCCTGCCAGGTGGGACAGCCCACCGGGAGAAGAGGGAGCTTTGAGTGGGTTGCAAAGCCTGGTGTTGTCCCTGATGTCCTGATTCACACAAGGAAAATGAGCACTTTCTTTGCCTTGGTGGGTGACCTTGAAGTGCTGTGTCCAAAAATCTACAAAGCCAAGAGAGACTTCGCCTCAGCAGGGCACTCAGGAAAAGGGGATTTTTTGGGAGATCAGGAGATGCTGCTCCTCTCAGGGCATCCTTTTCTGGCAAAGGGAGGAGAGAGAGCACAACCAACAGCACAGATGCACACCCCAAGCTGTGAAATTCCTGCTGCTGTTGTTTAACCTTGGAGTCTTCCTTCAGGACCAAAAAAATTCCCATTAGGACAACTCCAGAAGGAAAAGCAACCTCCCTCTGTTCTCTTAGCTGGTTCTTCCCTCTCAGCAGAGAAGCATCTTTTTTAACCAGAACTAAAACTGGGGTCCGACTTAATACTGAGGACAATGGAGGCTCCCAGCCTTTGGGGATGGAGCAGCCAACAGATGGAACAGAGCACAGAAGATGGGATGCAGCTAGAGAAAATAGCAAGAGGGATACAGGCAGAAGATTATCCTCTCCAGCTGATCCTTTTCATTTGTGTGGATACAGGCAGATGCTCGGAGAAATGGGAACGCACTGCATTTGAGAGGGATAAAAGGAAATGCAGTTTGATACAAGGGATAATTAACTCAGGGAATGTGTGGCTGCAAGGTGATCCTGAGAGCTCAGGGTTCGGGGGATTCAGCAAAAGAGGAGACTGGGAGGGTGAGAACAGCTCGATTACATCAGATAAGATTAAATGCAGAATTCATGCTTGCTGGTAATGGGCGAAACACCAGAGGGTGAGGAGCTGGGAATGAGCTTTCTTGAGGGATATCTTTCCATAATACTCCATTACAGGGCTTCTAATTTCATCCTTTCAAAACTCCACCACTGAACACTGTTTGACATTGAAAACTGAAATGAAAAAGCTCCAGAGGATGCTCGTATTGTAATTCCTCTGATTTATGTAACCGTTTCTGGGAAGTGCCTATTCTCTGAAAACAAACTGCCTGAGCATGGAGGCAAAACTGCATTTCAGTATTTACCTGGGTAAAATTAACCTTCTGTTTCTGAGCCAACAGTGAACGTGATCCCTGCCCTGGGGCCCACCTGCAGCCCCCTGGCTAGGGTGTGTGACCTCAGTCTCCCCCAAAGGCCTCCTAAGAGAGGAGCCCCCCTTAAAGCCGTGTTCATTCACACTGCAAACCCCCTCTGGCTCCCAGGAAGGTGGGGCACCTCTCAATTACTGCCCAAACTACCTCTGATTGAGCATCTGTGTCTGCAGTGCCATCCTGCTCCCAGCTTTGTGCTCGGAGGGCAGGAGTTTCTGGCTGGGCTGTGCCTGGCACTGGCACCACGTGCTGGAGAAACATTCGTGGCTGGGCAGAAATAACCCAGCAGATTCCAGCTCGGAGGGGAAGCCCATTTGCTGTGATTTATCCACTTGCTGCAGAGGATAAACACGGATGCCATCAGGATTGCCCCTTGTAAAGATGCTGTCATCTGCAGCAACCTGTCTGTTCCGACTGCTCTGGCCGCTGCTGCACAGCAGTGAAGCCCTGCAAGGTGACAGCAAGTGACAGGCTGGCAGCAGCACTCTGAGCTGCCTGGGCACTCCACTCACCTCAGTTTTAGCACTTCCAGAGACAGCAAACTCCCTGTCCTCCTCACAGCTTGGCCATAACTAAGAAGCACTGAATGTCTCTGAGTCTTAATTCAAAGGTATCCCCGAAAGCAAAATCAGAAACCCTGTATCCCCTGTTAGCTGCAAATCCATTCTGGCACTGCCTTGGAGGTTTTCTGAGCACATCCTGTGAGTTGCTGGATGTCTGAGTTCCCACTGCAGTGTCCTCTCAAGTTTGGGGCACAGTACAATGTGCCAGGATGAGAGAAGAGTGTTTGAGAGTTTCCAGACAGTTCTGGCACTAAATCCCACACCCTGTAATCCCTTAAGCATGTGGCATGCTGGAAAGCACTGGAGTTTCACTCAAAACCAGGCATAAACACAGCTCCCACATACTTAAGATTATCATCAACCTGCCAATTCCCTCTTATCTGAGACTTCTCCATTCTGTTTCCTTCTCTTTATCCCCTCTGTGTATCGAGCTGGTGCTTGAGCCCAGGATGACAGGAGATCCTGAGCCTGCAGGAGTTCAGAGCTACTGCAGGGCTCCAATCCTGAATCCCAGGAAAAACAGCACTTCCAGAAGGGCAGGGGGAAATTCTCCCTCTGACTTTGTGCTCATCATCCCCAAGAGATGAGTGCAGAGTGAGCTGTGGGGAGGATGCAGATCTCACTTCTGGAACAGCACCAGTGCGCTGCTGAGCTCCCCCTGCTCCCAGATTTCCTGGGCAGGATTGCCTCTGCTGAACAGAGAGCTGAGCTCCTGATGGGCCAGGAGCGGCTGCCCAAGCCCTGCCCCTTGCTGTGTGTGCCCTCAGCCAGGCTGCAGGGAAGGAAGGGGCTGCTGGTGTGTTTCTGATGGCTTGGACGGGAGCAGCAGGAACCAGGATCCCCCAGGTCTCACCTTCAGCAAAAGCACAAACTCCATGTGCAGCTGTGGTTCTGATGGCACATCTGCAGCGTGGGCAAACCTGCATTTTGGCTACTCTAGGTATAAGCTAATTCATGGGCAAGGTTAATCCAAACACTTTAAGTCCCTTTTCAGACAGGTTTTCTAGGGAAAGTGTATCTGTGTGCATTTAGAGATTGATTCGGGAGGGATTTTTTTTTTTTTTGAATATTCACTAGGCATGAATACAAAGGGGATTTTCTACTTTGTAACGCACCACTCTGGGCCTTTGAAATTTCTCTTTGGCCTCTCAAGCAGGACTGTGCCAGGCTGGCTGCAGTTCTTCAGCTGAGTCCAGGCTCTGGGAATGGTGGGGGCTGCCCACCTCCCCTTCCTGCCCTGCGGCTGCCCTGGGCTGGCTGATGGATCCCCCAGCTCCAAGGCTCCCCAGTCTGGCTCCTCCTCTCCCACTCCCACTTCTCTGAGCAGGTGTGGAAGATGATGTTTAAATACGACCCTTTTAATCAGGTTACTCAGTGTAACACAGGCAAAATGGTGATGAGATGGATGCTGGTACTGCGTTCCCTATTTTTATCTCCATTGATTCTCCCGTGTCTCTCATGAATCACCCTCCTGAAGAAGTGACAGCTTTATGTCAGCCACAACAGGGCTGTAACAATATTAGCTCCAGCACCAATTCAGCATGACACCAGAATTGTGTCATGCTTGACCCTGTTTGATGGGTCCGTGCACAGAATCTGTGCTGAGCTGCACAGAGCAGGGCCACACTCTTTCCTAATAACACATTTTCCCATCTAAAGGCAGCCTCGTGCTTTTACTGCTCCAGCCATGGGATTGCATGTAAATAATAATGTTATTTCTAGAGAATGTGGCTCAAAGACACCCCAGCTCTTCAATGCCAGCCTCTTCATTCCACCCTAGCTGGAATAACTCACTGCTCACTGCTTCCTGCTACAAACCAGGGAACTTGGGCCTCCTTCCCCTGCCTCTGCTGGGCTGAGGAAGGCAGGGCAGAGAGGGAAACCTTTGCAGGAGGGGGAAACCTTGGCAAAACCAGCGGCTGGGGATAAAAAAGAGAGAGGAGGAGGCCTTTTCCTGCTGATTTCCTCGAACTGAGGGAATACAGAACCTTCATTTGCAGTTTGGATGAGCTGCAGTAAATTGCCCAACTGTTCTCCTGTGCCAGAATAATGCACTTGCCAGAACCTCATCACTATAAACTGCTGCAGCTCCATTGACTCCGGCACAGGCAGAGCTGAAGGAGTCTTTGGGTCATTTGTTCTTTTTTTTTCCCCTGAGAAAAAGTGTTCTGCCACTTAAAACAAAGGGCAGGCAGCCAGAAGAGATGATTTTGTACCAAATTTTCTCACAGATTTTCTGCAAGAGCTCACAGACAAGAGCAAGGGCTTGGATCTGAAAGAAGTTTTGCAGTTAAATTTGCTAAATTTAAAGCTCCTATCACTGAAATCTCCTGGAGAAACTGGATGTGAATTCACTGGGCTCTACCTGTGGCCAATGAGGTTTCTGACAAGGTGACTCCCATGGGACAAGAACCAAGTTTTGACTCTTTGAAAGCCTGTGCCCCCTTTCTTCAGCCCTGCCAACAGTAGAAAATGATTTTAAATGTGAGGCGTGAGCTTGTCAGCACCACTTTCCTTAGCAGGAATCGAGCCTCATTCTAAGAACTGCCATGAAATACACTCTTGGTGTGGGAAACAGATGAGTGCAGACATAAAAGTCTGGATTTTTAGTATTAATTAAAACTCCCCAGCAAAGTTTGCTCTGCATCTCCTAAACTACCTTATTTAAATTCTTTAAACCCCCCAGTTCTCCCTGTGCAGATGCTCTGGTACCACAGAGCAGCTCAGTCCCAGCTAAACTCTTCTTATTGATGCTAAAAGTCATCAATTCCAATAAAAGTGCCAGGGAAATCACAGTTCTCAGTTTTTCCTGACTGGGGAGGGGCGATGCCTCCCAAGAGCTCTCACTGCCTCTAAGGACAAAGCCTGGATGGAAAAGCTGGCTCAGGGTTTAGACAGGGAGATGGTTCAGCAGCTGCTGCCATGGGCACAGGACAGACACACTGAGGTCATCCCAAAGCCTCGCGTCCAGGTAACAATCCCAGAGCTCATCCTGCTGCCTCCTCCAGGCTCTCCCAGCAGCTCCAGCTCCAGCCTGTGCTCTGGGGGGTCTGGGGTGGGTGGCAGAAGTGGCCATGGGGAGCCCTTCCCATCCTGTCCCCAGCCTGGCACCTGGTGCCCAGCTCAGCAACTGTGCTGCCCTTTCCAGCCGGCAGCCTTTGGGGTGCTGTGCTCTCTGGCTTTTGTGTGCACCCATGGGAGACCATTCCTAGGAGGAAGCTGCACTAAATTCAGCTCCAAAAGAGGCAACAGGACTGTTTTCCACGCTGGACCCCGTGGGTGCTGTGTATTTTGTGTATTTTTACAGGAGGCCCCCACTCAGCTCTCTCCCAGAACAAGCAAAGGCAGGCTGGGATGTCCCCACCATGGAGAGCCAGAGGAGAGGGCTGCAGGCAGGAATGCAGCCTGCCTGGGGATGTTCCACACGGCTGGGTTATTTAAACGCCCTGCATCCCAGCACAGGGGAAGGGCTGCACAGAGCAGAGGATGCATTTCCCCAGCAGCTGGCACGTCTGCACGACAGGATGGCAGCTCCCCAGGGCTCCTGCAGGTCAGGGCACAGCCACCCTCACCTCTCTGCAGGTGCTTTACTGCCGGGACATGGCTCAGCCCCGGGCTGTGTCCCCAGGGAGCAGTGGGACAGGAAAGGCTTGGGCAGCAGAGCGGGAGCCAGCCACGCTGGGGCACAACAGGCTCTTCATGGCACAGAGAAAAACCTCCATTCTTCACAAAACACTGCTCCAAAATTGAATCTTCGTGCGGCTCAATGGAGCAGCCTCAGAATTTACAGCAGCAGATAAAGCTGGGAGATGTAATGTGAAATACCTGAAGCAGCTCTCCCCCTGATATTTAAAATGCACCTTGGGCAGCAGAGCCTGAACTCCCCTCGGCGTGTGTTTCTGGCAGATAAGTAAACAATTTGGGACTTTCTGAGATAGTCACTGCCAGGGAAGCAGGAGCTCGTGTCAGGCTGCAGCTGCAGAGCCCCACTGATAAGGTTTTGGGGTGGTTGGGCACAGCTGAAAGGAAGCAGCGCCGGAAGAACAAAAAGCTGTTTGTGTACAAGTTGTTGGATCAGAGATAGCAAGGAGAAAGACACCGTTTTCACAGGAGAGCTCTCAGAGTGGCCTCGGTGCCAGGGGTGAGGCTCAGGCACAGAGCTCGTCACAGGGCAGCTGGGCAGCCCCAGGGGAGACAGGGGGACACGGGGGACGGGCTGGGAAGAGCAGGGACACGGGGGACAGGCTGGGAAGGGACACGGGGGACAGGCTGGGAAGAGCAGGGACACGGGGGATGGGCTGGGAAGAGCAGGGACACAGGTGACAGGCTGGGAAGAGCAGGGGCACAGGGGATGGGCTGGGAAGAGCAGGGACACGGGGGACGGGCTGGGAAGAGCAGGGACACGGGGGACGGGCTGGGAAGAGCAGGGGCACAGGGCATGGGCTGGGAAGCTCAGAGGACATTTCTGGCTCTGTCTCACACAGGCACAGAGAGCTGGACTCAACCCTTTCCTATAAACATGTAAGATTTAAAAGTGAAAGCCCAGAGGATGGGAAACACTGCACTAATGTTGACTGAGCAACTCCAAACCCCACTTTTGTTACCCAGCTGCACACCAACTCCACAGGATTCCTGCCTCCTTTACTGCAGCCTTTCCCTGTGGCATTTTGCATTTGATATTTGTAAGTACAGGCAAATGAACTGGGGCTTTAGCACCCTGTTAGGGCGTTTTGCTGGGAATCACAGCACATGCTGAGCTCCATAGGGAAGGGCTCCATGGGATGACCCAGTCCAGCTCTGCCCCTGCACTGGACGCCCCAGAATCCCACCCTGTCCTGGCTGTCCAAGCCCTCCTTGCACTCAGACAGGCTTGGAGCGTTCGGCACAAGCCCGGTTTATCACACAAAACGTGTCTGAACAATTCTGGGTGAAAACAGCCCAGCAGTGACTCCACGTCCTTCCTGTGCCCTGCACCAGGTATTCACTCATTCCTCTCCCATTCCCACAGGCTATCAAGGATCATCTCTTTGATTTTTAAGTCTTTTCCTACGCACTTTCTGAATTCTAAGATAAATAAAAGCAAGCAAAGGCAAACCAGACCAAAAATATTTCAATCAGAAATTGCAATTTAGTCTCCAAATTGTGGGCAGGAATTCCTCTAACAGTTCTTGGTGCTCCCTTATTTTCTGCGGCCAGCTAAGCTGTGATCCATGTGGGCCTGCTGAAGTTATTCAGGGTGCATTTAAAGAGCCCAGCCCCGACGTGGCAGTGACTGCCGGTCCCTGGAAAAGCGTAGCACAGCTCCAGACCTGACCCAACTCTCAAGCAGCCTCCCGAGCGACAGCGGCACGATCACAGGGAGTTTCACATGTGTCAGCCTGTTGCTGCAGCAACCCGGCTGCTCTGACTGCCGATGGGCACAGCCCTGCCCGAGCCCGGCTCCCATGGCTCCGATCGATGCCCCGGGACTGTGCCCGGGAAATCGGGATTCGCTTGCAGCTCCTCCAGAATGAAGTGACTGCTCCAGGGAAAGCGCTCCCGAAATTCCTGCCTCACCCAGAGCCTTGGTGGGACTGGCTGGGCTGGCACAGGGCCCCGGGACGGTCAGGAGAAACCTCTTTGTGCCACAGCAAGGGGCTCTACCGTGGATTTGGCTTTTACTGGATTCTTTCCCGAGTGTGAGCACAGGAAAGGTTATTTTTGGGCAAGCAGGAGATGTGTGTTTGGGGTATGTTTTCCCTCTGGGTGTTTGCATGCCAGTGAATGCAATTTGCAGCTCTCCAGATCTTTGCAGGGGCTGGGAGGGAGGCAGTGAAACCAAGGACTGTGAGCACTGAGCTCAGCCTTCCCCAAAGCCAGGGTTCAGCCCAGCCAGCCTGGCTGCAGGGTGGCATGAGGACATGGGCAGCTCTGATGGACAATCAGCATCTGGAGGCACACCCCACATCCCTGGGGATGCTCCAAAAGCCAACCCTGTGCTGGAACAGACAGGGTGCAAGAGAACAAATCAGGGCAATTCTGCGGTTGCCACTGAGCAACAGGCCAGGAAAACCCTTCATTACCTTCCCACAGTGCACAATACCCTTCTGGAAAGGCCTCAAAACCCAAAATGCTGCTGCTGTGTTCAAAATACCCGTAATTACAGAGGGCCTGTGTGCCATGGTGGAGAAGTCTGTGGGAGTGCCAAAATGGGGGGAAAAATTTGCATTGTAAGACCCCAAAAGCACCAATTTCCATGAATTTTCTTTCTTATTATACCATCTCACCCAAATTCTGCATCTCAGGGGGTGCCTCTGCACTCTGGCTGTCACTTCCACCCAGCAGGGTGGGAGGGGGCTGCTCCTGGGCCCCAGCCAGAACCAGCGTGCTGCAAACAGAATTTGCCTTGAAATAGGCCAAGTTTGGGTGTGCAGGACGTGGGAACAATCTCAGTGCTAAGAGAATTTATAACTCTCCTCTTTTAAACCTGTGCAGTCTGAAAGCTCAAAGGAAAAACCCAACAACAACTCAACTAGAAGGTGTGATTGCAAAAAGCCTGATGGACCAAGAAAAGAAGCTCAAAACTGAGCCTTTGACACCAGTTCTGCCTCTCTGGCCACAGAACCCATTCCCATTTCCCACTGTGTGTGCCACCCTAATTTAGTGAAGCTCTAAGAGTATGTAAGGAACTTTCTGCACTGTCAGAGGAATTTAAAAAGAAAGAAAAAAAGAAGTTACTTTAACAGCCCTGTCAGATACTGGCTCCTGTAGCTCAAGTGAAAACAATGCCAGTGTGGAATAATGAAGCTGTTTTGATTTGGAATTTTGATTTTGCCCAGAGAAAGCAAATTCATCATTTGAGAGCTCATAATTTCCTGGAAAATACCCTCTAACCTTCAGCAGGGAGAGAGAGGGAAGGGTAATAACCTCCCTCTGCAAAGCTTGCCCAAGATCATAAACTCATTACTGCAAACTAAAATCTAAAGTCAACCCAAACTAGGACAGGCTGGGCTTGCTGGTCACAGCCCCAAAGCTGTGCAGTAAAACTAATCAGTTCTGGGATGGGATTTGTTTCCTTTGCTGCAGTACAATCTCTAGTTTAGTTGGTCAAATCAAGCCTTTCTGAGAAAAGAAGATTAGAGGCAGTTGTTTAAAGTATTGAGGGGGGAGCAGGATTTAAGCTTTATTACTGACCAGGACATACAAAACAGACTGTAATGAAAAACAGTATTGGGATTGTACTTCCAGCCCAAATGGAAATGTGGAGAGAGGACAGGGCCATATGGAGGAGCTTAGAGCTCAGGCAAGGGGAAATGCCCTGGAAATCTGAAATGGGGTGTTGTGGGGAAGCCAGGGGACTAAAACAATTAGCACACCTGAATGCCTGAAAACAGCCTGCTGGGAAAGAGAGAAACTCTGGGAAATGGCTTTTTATTCTGTTTGCAGGGAAGGCTCCTCCTGCCCCAAGCACCTGATGGCAAACTCTCCTCCCTGGCGGAATTTGGGCAATTCCGTTGCTGCCAGGACTCCGTCCCGCGCTTGAGCTGCTCCTGGGGTTACAGAGGGAGGCTGCAGGGTGCCCCACTGCCCAGCCCTGTGTCAGTGAGGGCAACGATGAACTACCCAGCACAGTGAGGGCAATAATGAATTACCCTGTCCCACAGCCCAGTGGCTGCTCACCCAGACAGCCAGGGGAACTCGCCACGCTCACCCATTTCCCATTTCCTGGGAAATGCAGCACTGCCACATCTATATTTGACTTTATCACGTGTTGCTCAGGTTTCTCCTGCCCTCAGCCGTGCCTAAACCAGCCCAGCTCTGGTCCAAACCCAACCTGCCTCCCTCAGTTTGCCCTGTCTGGCCTCGGGACCTTTCCTTGGCCGTTCCCCTCCAGCCTTTGGGGACAGGGGGTGCAGCACAGAAGCCACTCACACCTCAGGTTTGGTTACCACAGCCCTGGCTGGCTGCTGCAAATCACCCTGCATTATGGAATATCCGAGGACCACCCTGCACCTCTCCAGCTCATCTCTCCCCTGCCCAAGGAGGTATTTAGCATGTTCTGGCAATGGAGGCCCAAGCTGGGGATTTTCTGGGACAGTTTCCCTGTCCCCAGCAGCCAGGATGTCCTGGCACAGCCACTCACCAAGGCAGCAGGAGCTCCCTTGCTGAGGGGCTGCAAAGCATTTTGCAGCAGCATTTTTAGGGATTTTTAACTCAATTACCCATTTGAACTCAGGCAAACATTGCCCTGCCTCCCACTTGTACAGCGCTGTCAAATCCAGTGAGGAGGGAGAGGCGTGAAAATCAGATGTTGGATGCTTTGGTGACAATCCTTTAGAAATATTTGCAGCAAAACAGTTTTCCCTAAGTGTAGAATAAGGAAACTTAGGTAAAGTGTATCACAAAGAATTGATAAGCCACTGAGCACTCAGAGTCTAGTGAACGAAATGTATTTAATGTCTCATCATCTGGTGAGAAAAATGCAGCTGCACTTCCTATCATATCATAAAATAGAATAACTTGTAGATACCTAGTAACAAATACTGTAAGCTAATATTTTTCATGATGTTCACATATGATAAGAGACTTTCCAAGAAGGGGTTTTGCCATTTCACACTGATAAAGCTCAGAGGTGTGTTAGTACCATTCCCTTCACAAACAAAATCTCAAAAAGAGTTGGTGAAAAGTAGCAGATTTGCAGAGAAATTAATGAGGTTTCTGCCTTTATCATTCTCATGAGGGGAAAATGGCAATTTCACACAGGAAGAGAACTCACAGCTTTAGCCCTGCTGGGGGAAATCCAACAGACTTTGAAATCTATATTGGAAATTCCAACTTATTAGAGATTGATATTTTGTGGGTTAGGTTGACTTGCATGTGTTTGGTTTAAATCTGCTATTTCTCAGCTGGGGATAAATGTTACGGGGCTAGTCCTCTATTGTGGAAAATTCACTAAAATTGGCAATTCTGCTCGAGTAAGGAGTAAATCAGTGCAAAGGATGAACCCTTATATAAATATTCCATTTACAGAAACACACAAATTGCCGAAAATCCTTCTGGTTTCTGAGTCCTCACCCCGAGCAATTCCTGAAAACCTGCCCATTTGTTCATTTCAGAGCTGGTAATTTCAGAGATAATTCCAAGATTCCTCCACTACTTTTTGAATAACTCCAGTGCTTTGTTAAGGACTTGCTGTGGTCAGTTCTAACTCAGAATGGGGCTCAGATGATGACCATCTGTAAATTTTCAGATAATATCACTGGATTTTACCCTTTTAACCTGTTCAGAATCTGTAATCTGTCCAGGAATGAGAGCTCTGCATCCAGCACCAACAAATGGATTATTCTGTTGTTGCTGAGATGTCTTTGGAAGCTGCTTTTGCACCTGAGCATCTGCTCCAGTTCATTACCATTCTTCCTTGGAGATATTTATTTCATACAAGTGGTACAAGTAGCACAGATAGGAATGACTTGGTGTAAAAACTGAAAATTCCTTGGAATTCAGTAAGAAATATTGGGGTCATGAACTTTAAACACACTTTTATGTAATACAGTCTGGTGGGTAATGTGCAGATAAAGATGGTATTTCCTTGGACAGCTCCATTAGCTCCTGTGTCAAGGGAAAAGCTTTTGAGCAGGAGTGGGGAAGAAATACCCAGTAAGACAGCGGCATTTCATTTTATTTTGTTTTATTACTGAAACTTCAAGCTCCATCTTATCTCCAAATCCATTACTTTTATCCTAATGAGTCAGTTTTACTTGGTCACATTGCCATCCCTCATCTTTTGTTTAGAGAGCTGGAAAAGGAGTCGTTAGTCAGTGCTGAGGAATAACTAGAATTCATATCACTCACACCTCCTTTCTCAACTAATTAAACACCACCAAGACAATCCATTCATTCCTATTACAAACCAGAAAAAAAATTAATAAAAAACAAATCTGAAAGCTCCCTGACAGCGGAAAATGCAATTAAACTCTGAGTGTATGAATCCGGGCACAAACTGCTGCACTTTCTTCCCTTAATTAACTAAAACACGGGGAAAACAATCTGATGGCTTAATGGCATTTCCTTCGCTGTCAGAAATGCTTGGGGACGATTTTATGATGCTGTCACAAAGAGATTCGGAGGAGTTACTGCCATTACTGCTCTCTGCCACCTCCGAGAGCGACAGATTCCACGGAGGAACTTCGCAGCCCTTAACGGATGTGAAGGATTAATATTTTATAACATCATTACTCCACAGGCAGCAGGACCACGGCAGGAAGCATACACTCAATATTTTATGCATTCCCAGCCCCTAACACACTGACTGCCCGGCACATCCCTCTGCATGGGTACGATGGAAGCCGAGCACTTTGTCAGCTTTGTGCCTCGCTCTGTCCTGCTGGCAGCGACAGGGGCAGTCAGCGCTGGGCTCCCATCCCTGCGTGCCCTGGGAGAGCAAATCTGGCCCAGAGATTCGCCAGCCCTGGGCACGGCCCGCACCCCTCGCAGGGCAAATTAGGGGAAGCAATGTGGGGAGCCTCGCTGGGCGCACCAGAGCAGCACGGAACTTCTGCAGGGCAAAGGGGGCACCCCAAAGCTCTGCCCGGCTCCCTGCGAGCCTGAGGGCAGGGCAAAGCCGAGCTTTCCTCCTGCACACGGGCATTTAGGCTCGACTCGAGCCCTTTAAACACTGGCACGCTGCTCCTTCCTTCACAGCTATTCCCAGCAAGCCAGAGTAAGTTAAGGCAGCATTTTGTGCGTTGCCAGAGCATCCCGCTCAGGGATTCGAACAGGATTTTCCTCCCCAGGTTTCACTGGGGGAGATGTCCCTGAGTCCCCGCTGTGGTTGTGGGATCGCCCCGCTTTGCGTGGTGCGTGCTCCGGGCAGGGGTGAGCGGGGAACAGCGAGCACCCCCGAACCCCCGGGGAAAGGTGAGCGCCCCCCGAGCGGGCACAGCCGAGACCCGGGGAACATCCTCGGCTGCGGGGCTGAGTGCCCCGGCTCTGCCCCCTCCAGCCGCTGCGCAGCGCTCGGAAGGGATGCACCTTCCCCCATTTCAGCGCTCCGGCCGGGCTGCTTCGCTCTCCGGGCACAAGGAGCCTTCCCCGGGGCTTCAGCGAGCGCCGCTGCGGGCCAGCTGAGCGCGGTGAGGGCTTGCGGGGCAAAAGGCACCGATCTTCAGCTCCGCACGGCAGCGCGCCCTTGGGATTGCGGGATGCGCTCCCCGGTGCCGTAAACAGAGTCTTTCCTTTTTCTTAATTTTCTTTTTTCTCTTGTTTGTTTCCTTTATCCCCCGCCTCATGCTCAGTGTTTGCCAAGCGAAAGAGGGATAAACAGAAACAGCGGCGTGCCAGATTCTGCCTACATCTTTCCCACAGTCTCTCCTAACCCCGAACTCTTCCGACACTTTGTATGCACCGTCTCACTTGACTGACACAAGAAACCCACTGTAGGAAGAGAGGCTTCCTGTGAGCCGAGCCCCGTTTCCATGGTGCGGAGTTTTCTACTCAAAAATAAATCCCCGCTCCGCGGAGTTTTCCGCGCAGCCCCGCGGAGCTGCCCCTGCCCGGGGGTAGCGGCAAACGCGTCCCGCATCGCCCCGGTCCCCCCGTCCTGCGCTCCGAGCCGGGACTCTCCGCACCCCTCGGCACCGATTTCAGGGTCACCGAACCCTTCCTGCGCCTTTGGGGGCCCCTCGCAGCGCGCCCCGCGGAGCGCCAGGAGCCGACACCCGCGGGATCCCCGCGCCCAACTTCCCGGGCACCGCTCACCGGGGCCAACTTTGGGCAGCCGAGCGACCCCGAGCATCCCCGAGCATCCCTGAACATCCCCGAGCATCCCCGAGCATCCCTGAACATCTCCGAGCATCCCCGAGCATCCCTGAACATTCCCGAGCATCCCCGAGCATCCCGAGCATCCCCGAGCATCCCGAGCATCCCCGGCGGCACTCACCGATCCGCAGCACCTGCTGTGCGCTCCGGGGCAGCCCGGCCGCGGCGCAGAGCAGCAGCAGCAGGAGCCCCCCGCCGCCGCCCGTGGCCGCTCGGCGGGGCCAGCGCGGGCCGAGGCCGCTCGCCATGCTCAGTTCATGCTCCGTTCATGCCGGCTAGCCCCGGGCGGGCCGGCTCCGAGCCGCTCCGCGCCGCCCGCCCATGGCGCGGGGGCTCCGCGCTGCCGCCGCCGCGCTGCCCGCGCCCCCCGCGCCACAGGGACGGAGGGAGGGACGGAGCGGGAGGGACGGAGCGGGAGGGACGGAGCGGGAGGGACGGAGCGGGAGGATCCTCCCGCGGGGCGGCCCCGGGCGGGGCCAGGCGGCTCCGGACACGCGCGCGCACACGCACAGGGACACGGACAGGGACAGGGACACGGACAGGGACAGGGACAGCTGCCCAGGGAGGGCGCGTAGGAGCCTCCAGCTCTGGGGACATCCCAAAGCCACCCGGGCGCGTGCCTGTGCCACCCGCTCCGGGTGTCGACAGCGGTTCGGTGTGGATGCTCTCCAGAGGTCCCTCCCAACCCCAGCCATCCTGGGACCCTGGGATTCCGCGGTTCTGGGACACGGACAGGGACAGAGGGACAGGGGGAGCGGCGGAGCTGTCCCTGCCGCTGTCCCTCCAGCCCCCGGGGGTCCCTCCCCGCAGCCCCTCCTGGGCACGGGAGAACCTTGTCCCCCTGTGCCCTCCAGCCCCGCAGCTCCCGGTGTTTGCCCTCCCGGGGCTTCGGAGGGACGCCCCGTGCGGGGCAGCTCCGTCCTGAGCGCCTGGAGTGGGACAGGTGACACGCACAGGTGTGCGGGCTGAGCGACAGCCCTGGGACAGGTGACACGCACGGGTGTGCGGGCTGAGCGACAGGCCTGGGACAGGTGACACGCACGGGTGTGCGGGGTGAGCGACTGCCCTGGGACAGGTGACACGCGCGGGTGTGCGGGCTGAGCGACAGGCCTGGGACAGGTGACACGCACAGGTGTGCAGGGTGAGCGACTGCCCTGGGACAGGTGACACGCACGGGTGTGCGGGGTGAGGGACTGGCCTGGGACAGGTGACACGCACAGGTGTGCAGGGTGAGGGACAGCCCTGGGACAGGTGACACGCACGGGTGTGCGGGGTGAGCGACAGCCCTGGGACAGGTGACACGCACGGGTGTGCAGGGTGAGGGACTGGCCTGGGACAGCGGGAGGGAAGGAAGCACGTCCAGCAGTGTCTGTGCTGCTCTGTGCCAAGCAAGGGACAGGCGACGTGTCCCCAAGCGTGGCAGGAGCCTCACGGGGGACAGCAGGGCTGGGGCCAGGTGTCCACAGAGCGATGGATGCTCGAGGCCGGTTTGGAACTCTCACTCACAAGGATTATAACATCCCCTGGCCTCGGCTCGGCCACCAGATCGCTTCCCCTGGTGACTCGGAGTTGTCAAGTGAATGTTTAATTTTAGTTTTTGGGTTCCGTGGGACTCGGAGCGCTCCACCATAAAGCAAACATATGGGTCCTGAGCTGCTCTGAAAAAAGAAAACACCACCAGAGGAGAATGACTCCCACCTAGCAACAGAACTAAAACTGAAGAGCTGAGATCCAAACCTGAAATCATCCAGATTTGTTTACTTAGTATTCCTCTCCAGCCCGCCTAACTATTGTTGCAGGAATTAACTCCTCCGAGCAGCGGCAGCACACGCTGGAGCGCGATGGAAGGAGCAGCACCCGCATGATGCCGGCCTCAGAGCGATGCTGGACAGAGCTGCCTCGTGTTCACAGGGCAGCCAGGCTGTGCAGGGCTCCCAGGGCTGGGATTCCCGGGCAGGGTTCCAGCCAGAGCCGTACCTGGCGTTTCCCAGGTGTGTTTAGGGGCGCGGCCCCTTTAACTCCGCTCCAGGTGCGGTGTAAGCTGAGCTTGGGCCTGCCAGGAGCACCTGGGCTCGGCTCCGAGCTCAGCACCCGGCACTGCCCGCTCGCAGCAGCCCCTCCTGCTTTTCCCGTGTGCCCTGCACGGCACCGCACTCCCGTCCCACCCTTCCAAAGCAGTGCCCGCCCCAAAAGCGGCCGGGTGCGCCATCGGTGCGCCCGCAGCCCGGCCCGTGGGGCCCTCGGATCTCTCCCGGGCCTCCAGGCCGTGACCAGCAACCGCCCGCCCCTCAGGAGGCGCCGAGACATCCAAAGTGAGTGTTTCACCCACCCCTGAGGGGGTTTTACACTTGCACTATTGTTTTTGGCGAGTTTTTGTATATTGGACTAGCTGTGTCTGCGTGTGCGCACACCCTTGGCCCTATGTCCTGGGAATTCAGTAAAGTTATGTTTCTGATTTAGCCTAAATGCTGTTAAATATTGTCCCTGTGTTACATTGTTGTGGTTAAGGTATGAATTAAGCTATAAATTAAGATACAAGTTAAGTTAAAGTGCTGTTAAGTTTAAATGTTGTTACACTCCACACACACCTGAGTAGTTTCAATTAATTCCTGCTTTGATTGCCTGGATTTTGTTTGGTTTGTTGTTGCTTGCTTTCCTCGTTGTGCCTCAGCTGGCCTTTGTGAGTAGAGTGAATCTTGCCAGAGAACCTGTTGAGCTTTGTGGTTTTATATGAATTCTGACTTTTCCTCATACCCTTGATGTTTTGAGTGATCTCAGGCATGTGTTGGGGGGTCAGAGTGCCTTTTTGCATTTCTCGGGCATGTTTTGGGGGGCCAGAGCCCATTTTGCATTTTTCCTTGCATGTTTTGGGGGGGTCACAGCTCCACTGCGCATTTCTCATGTTTTGGGGGTCAGAGCCCCACTGTGCATTTCTCATGTTTTGGGGGGGTCAGAGCCCCACTGTGCATTTCTCAGGCATGTTTTGGGGGGTCAGAGCCCCACTGTGCATTTCTCAGGCATGTTTTGGGGGGTCAGAGCCCCACTGTGCATTTCTCAGGCAT
>JAWMQZ010000001.1:601204-629415 GCA_035584835.1 Tangara arthus
GCCCTGGCACAGGTGCCCAGAGCAGCTGGGGCTGCCCCTGGATCCCTGGCAGTGCCCAAGGCCAGGCTGGGCAGGGCAGGGACACCCTGGGACAGTGGGAGGTGTCCCTGCCATGGCAGGGGTGCACTGAGAGGACCCTCGTGTCCCTGTGACCCCAAAACCATCTGTGACCCCACAATTCCGTGGCTGTGGTTTGGGTTCCCCGTTCCTGATGGCCCAACAGTGGCACTGGGAACTGAGAGTCCCAGACTCTCTCTTGGGATCCTGATGGGAAATGGGGAAGCTCCCAGAGGCAGGGCAAGGCCCCGGTTAACAGCTCGTCATGCTTAAGGAGCAGAGAGCCCTGGGAATGATTCTGGCCCATATGTTACTGAAGGGGTTTTAATGTGGATTAGGGGCTTATGTAAAGTGTGGGCCTAACCCACATCGGGCTTAATTTATGGTGTTTTCTCCTCATCTTTAAAAAACCAGCTCGTTTCCTAATGATAAGCTTGAGTACTAATTTAATTTACATTTTACTGCTCCCAGGCACAATCAGAACACAGTGGAGTAAACATTTAAAGCCCCTTATGAAACTATTTGTTGGGTTTGCCATTATTCTTTTGGCTTTTTTTTTTTCTTTTTGAGCAATGTTCTTGCTTTCCTCTGATGAAATAGTCTACTTAGGTTTGATTTGGAATTATAGGATGCACAAATTAAAACAATGAGTCTGATACAATCTGTAGTCTCCTTGGAGAAATGGAAAAAAAAAACTTCAGGAAAGTTCAGCAACAACAGGAATTTTCCAAGCCTCTGGAATAAGAAAAGACCAGAACATAGCTTCAGACATATAGAAAATAGAAAATAAAATGGAATAATAATAGATAATAATAGATAAAATAAATAATAATAGATAAAATAGATAATAATAATAATATGGAAAATAAAATCAAAGTCTAGAGCAAATAATACTAAAATTAAGTAATTAGATAGTGTAGTTAGTAGGGGAGAAAAAAGAGGGTTAAATTGGTGATGAATTCTAAGTTTATCACACAAAACCTTTAAAAATCTCAAATCCTGGAGTGTGTTTTTCATTCCTTGTGTTTCCCAGCAGACCCTGCCATCCCTCCAGCGCTGCGTTTGGGAGGATGTGGGCTGTGTGTTTCAGAGCAGACATATGTTTGCTTGTGATGTGTCAGGCTTCTGTTGCCAGCTTGGTGTACTCTGGGGCAGTTCTGAAATGCTGAGCTGTTGTAGAAACTGTTCCAAATTAAATCAGGAACGTGCAGAGATTCAGATTCTCTGCCAGCCAGCTAAAAAAACCCCAAAAAGACAAAAAGTCATCTGCCTTTTGTTATGTGGTGTTACAGTTATTGCTAATTTGAAAGGAATCTCACATATTCACCAGGCATTTCTTCCCTGCACAGAAGCCAGGGGATATGTGCCCAATTCCCATTTATTCCTGTGCAGAATTAGTTTTATCCTTGTTCAGACTAATTTACCCACACAGAAACTGGAGGGCTTTGGGGGTTTTCTTTGAAATTCCGGAATTCCTCCTGTCCAGAATTAATTTCTGTATTTGTTTTAGATGTCTTTACATACATCCCTGTCTCCTGCCGTGGGGCTTTAGGGACCTGCTGTGTGTGTGCATCCCTTTGGAATCACTCAGTGCCTCCCCCTGCTCTCACTGTGGTTGCAAACTCTGGAATATCTCATGCTGGGTGCCAAGGATTCGCTAATCAATTATTTCCCAAACACTGGTAAAACTCCCATTTCTGAACAGAGATTTTTTTGATTCCTCCCTGTGGATCATTCCTGCTAGGGGTGCATTTGTGGTGGGGCTTTTCACCTCTGGAAAAGCCTTTTTAAAATGTTATTCCCTGCCTGGAATATGGTGATGTCCTGACGTGCTCTTTAGGTTACCTGCAAACATTTTACCTTTCCAGTGGCTCCTTTTAATGCTGCTCAATCTTCTTTTTTTCTCCCCTGATTGCAATTCCACTTCTTAAGTTAAATGTTATTATCATGGGTTTGTGTTTTGACTTCCCAGCCTCCCAAAAGGTCAGATTTGAATACTTTATGGCCTCCTTTGCTGAGAAAAAGTTCAGTGGCTGCATCTTGAAACAGGTCACATACTCTGCTTGAAACTAAATCAAGAATGGCTTTTCCTTTGTGGGTTTTGGGGCCAATTAATTGAAGAAGCAATCCTTGACAGTGTTTAAATGGACACTGCCTGCAAGAGGCCCTGTCCTGACGGGCCCTGGGTCTTTGCCAGCACGAAGCCAAGGCCAGAGCTCAGCTCCATCCCAGCCACAGCAGCTCACAGAGGCTCTGTCCCTGCCTCTGTGTGCTCAGGGGGCACTGGGGCTGCTCCCTCCAGCCTCATCCTCACCAGAGCAGCATTCAGCCCCTGCTCACTAGGAAGCTTCCAGAACACACAGACGTGACTGTTTGGCATTGTCTTCTCTTAGCAAAACAGATTCATTAGAGAGCTCCATTTTTACTAGTTCTCTTCAGAATGAAGCGTTTTCTAGATAATTTATCTGTGTTGTAGCCTAAAGCTGCTCTCATAAACCCCTTCAGGGCAAAGATAAAGCTTCTCTTATCCCCCTAAAAGACTTCTCGTGCTCTGTATGGTTATTTATCCAGCTTTTATTCAGATGTCTCATTTCTGGTCATCCCTGGGCTGTGGGTGGCAAAACTTTGCCTCCCTCTCTGTGGCTCTCTGAGTTTTTCTGCAGAGACCAGCAGGGGATGGGAGGGAAAGGAGAACGGGGTTTTTACAGAGTCTGGAACCTCTCTGGGGGCACCTGGTAGTGCTGTAGGGAGGGCTGTGTTCCCTCAGGGAGCCCTAAGGGGACAGAGCAAGAGAAGAGGGTGCTGGGACTTCTGAGAGGGGAAACAAGAAGCAAAAAGGCCTTTTTGTGTGGGGGTAATTCCTGATAGATAAAGAGGCCAAAATTCAGCTCCATCCCAGCCACACCAGTGCTCACAGAACATTGGCCTTTTTGGATTCCAAACACTCCTTAAATCCTTATTTTCCTCCCTGAAAGCAGGCCTGGTCTGATACCCCGGTTTTCTGCCATGTCCCTTGGTTCATGGTGTGGGTTTTCAGGCAGCCAGCCCTCTTTCTGCTGGGAGCTGTGGCACTGAGCACAGGGGCACATCTCCTTCTTCTTCCCTTGTTGAGCTGGGCTTTGCTGTCACTGTGCTGTTCCTCCGTTCCAGCCCATCCTGTCCCTGACAAATCAGCATTTTCCACCCTGGGAGGGCACAATTCTGCACTCAGCGTGCTCATCCACATCCTGCCTTCCTCCCAGCCTCAGCTTTGCAATTCCCCTTCCCTGTTCAATCTTAATTCCCAGCCACCGTGCTGGGATCCTCTGGGATCACAGCTGTCCCCTGTCCCTTGTGGTTTCCATGCAGGGCTGGGGTTCTGCCTGTCCACCTGGAGCTCTGGGGAGCCCAAATCTCCTCCTGCCTCCCCAGCCCCAGCCCTGCCCTGCTGCCACTGATCCCCATCCTTGCTGTGCCTCCCCAGCCCAGCCCTGCCCCTGATGCCTTGTGCAGGCTGCCCTAGAACGGAGGCTGGACAGAATTAAAGAATAAAGCAGGGATTTATTCAAAGCATCTCCTCCATGAACCCACCTTGGGCAGCACAAGAGCCCAGCCAGGGCTGCACCCCAGATGAACCAAAGTGGGGATCCAGCTCCCAGTGTGTCTCTGTTGCTGGCCACATGCTCTTACTGGGGTGGTTTTGTGTACACAGCAATGAAAACCCGCCTTGGAATGGGTTAGAGCTTTATGGCAAAAGTGTTTTTTATCTGGAAAGGAGTTTTAGCATTCTAGGTGGAAGGAGTAGCCTGTGTGTAAATATTTCCTTTGCAGGTGGCACAGCTGTGGACATAATTTTTCCCAGTTGAAGCAAATGACATAAGTTATGCCATGCTTGCCATCAGCTACCTGTGTATTTGTCAGAGCTGCTGCTGAGACAGAGAGGAATGGGGTGAGTTCTACCTGCTTCTAACCATAAATAGCAAAAAAGGCACAAGAGGAGGCATTAAAATCCTGCACAGCATTTTGTTTGCAATAGCTAAAGCAAAACTGTCTTCCTGAAATGGTTCAGCATTGACCTGAAGCTGAGTTTCATATCCCCTGGATCAATTTCTTGTCGCACCCCTCCAGCAACAGACACGTTTTTATTGTGTGTGCAGATGTGGAGGGAATTGGAATCAAACACGAGCCAAGGACCCTTTGTGCCATTCCTCAGCAGTGCTGAGACTGTGCTTCACAAAGTGAAATGGAACAGGATCCCCCCAAAGGAACACTGCAGTGAAGAGCCCGAACCAGCAGGGTGGCCTCTAGACACGTGTGAGGACATGGAGAGATGTGAGCATTGTGCTTTTGAAAGGGGAACATAGCAGAGATTCGTTTTGCTCTTTTCTGCAGTCAGATTCTTTGGGAAGGCACAGCTGTACCCGAGCTGGCAGGAGCACCCTGAGCTGTACCTTCCCCTTGAGCTCAGCACAGCTGGCACTGCAGCCTGGCATTGCCATGCTGTCCAGAGTGCCTCACAAACCCACCTGGGGCAGGTGATGTTTCACCTCACATCCCCCCAGACCCCCAGATGTGTGCGCTGCCTTCCCTGTGCTCAGTATGGCCAGGACTGGAGCCCCAGGGCAGCCCCAGCCCTCCCTGCAGAAATCCATGGGAAACACGTGGGCACATCAGGGGCACTGCTGGAAATGCAGCTCTGGCATCAGCCCAGTCCATCCTGGCCCCAGGGCAATGGGATCTTCTCACACTTGTGCCTTCATTGTACTCAGCCTGCTCTGGGCTGCACCCTTGTTTCTTGGTCAGAGCTTTGTCCTAGCACATGAAATTGTAAATATTTCATTAACAGCTGGGAAAAAAATGAGCTAATCTGGCTTAGTAGCTGATAAGGATCTCCAGTCTATTGTCAGATCCTCTTGCTTTCCTAATTCTTTTGCAGTTGTGACATATGAATACAAAAAGATATATTTTTTTATTTTTCCTCAAAAACTCTGAATTAGCCTTTGATTATTTTTTTAGAGATGCATCTGTGATCTTTCTAAAATCCCTTCATTGTCTTTCTGCTCTGCCCTGCATCCCTTAGCCAAACCAGGCTTCAAAAAGAAGCAAAAATTTGGACAGTGCCCCGCTTGACTTCCAGTGAGTTCAGCCCCTGACCTGCTACAAGCAGAGGTGACAAACATGAACAAGGATATTCCTTTTTCTCCAGGCTGCCTTAGGCTGGTCACTGTTGGCTTTAAAGGTGTGGGTGTTGTTCAGACTCCTACAACTGGCATTTAAAACACAAACCCTTCCCCAGTGCAGGAGCTATCCAAATCCTTGAGAAACCCACCTGGGGCAGGCGATGCAGCCACACAAACCCTTCCCCATGCAGGAGCAGAGGCGCCAGGAGTCCCCTCTGTTCCTGCAGTCAGTCTGGGGTGTGGAACACTTCCCAGTGCTTGTTTGGGATCCCAGTGCTGCTCTCCTGCCCCAGGAGCAGCATGGGCTCCAGCAGGTGCCTGAATGTCTGCTGAGTGGGCCTCCAAGGGTGTAGTTTACTCCTCCTCCAGCCACTCTTTGACAAATCATTCCTTCTGCTGCTGCAGAGCAGTGCTGCTGTGAGGAGCTCTGCTTGCCTGCTGCCAGGGAGCTTTCCCAGCACGAAAGGCAAAGAGAGGAGCGTGTTAAATGCTGCTTCACAGGAAATAATTATTCCAATGCATTGTCTAAGTGCTCCTGTAAAGGGTGCAGTTAATAAAAATGCATTGACTCGACTCTTCTCGTGCACAATGCCCAGTTCCTCAAGCTTAGCAGGCAGCAAAGCCTTGCTATAAAACACATTTCTACTTCCTAATTAGTGACCTGGTGATTTCTGCCAGGTACAGCTCTTTGTTTGTAATTAGTGAAGCAAATGATGCCAATATCTGGTGCTGAACAACCCCTTTTCCCCACACTGTAACTTACGCCAGGAAAAACTGTGGTTTTTTTAATCCTATAAACAGCCTCAGGATGGGGTTTAGTCACTTTTATAGTGGAGGTTGTGGGCAAATGTGCATTCAATATTTTGAAATAAAGCAGCCCCCAGAAAGCAGTGAGCAGAGAGGAGCCTGGGACAGAAATCATGGCTGGGTCCTATTTTAGGCTGGGTTCTCTGCAGCCTGAGGCAGAAATCATGGCTGGGTCCTGTTTTAGGCTGGGTTTGGAAGGTGTTTCCCTGTGCAGGGGGAGCAGCTCCAGGTGCCTCTGTCTCCCAGCTTGTCCGGGGCCTGTGGTGGATGGAGCTGGGAATCCTCAGCCCCTACAGATGGATCCACACTTGCCGGTAGCTTTATTCCAGCTTTATTCCAGCTTTATTCCAGCTTTATTCCAGCTTTATTCCAGCTTTATTCCAGCTTTATTCCAGGTTTGAGGAGCAGCCCCAGGGCCTGCCTCAGGAGCTCCTCTGCAGTGGCTGTGATGTGACAAACGTAGTCATGCATGTGCCGAGACAGAAATGAAAGGGAACGGGGAGGGGAGTGGGCAAAGAGCCCTGCTCAGTGCTCAGGATGATGGATTGGCTCAGGAGGAGACAGCAGTCCCCAGTCCTGTGCAGCAGGAGCCCTGCTGGAGCAGGGAAAGGCAGGAGCAGCCTGGGGACCCTCCTGTTCCACGGGACAGAGCCCTGCAGCTCCAGGGAAGGGCTGTGTCCCTTCCCCAGGGCTTCCAGGGCAGGCTGGTCGTGGCCATCCCTCTGCCCATGGCATCACAGGGCCTGCTCTGAGCACTCCCTGTCAGAAATGGATTTGCCTTCAGCTGTGTCATCCTGAATTTATGGCCGAGCAAGGAACGTGCGGGACTCGTTACCTGGATAAATGCTAAAGGTGTCAAAATAATGTATTTAATTTGTAAAAGTTCAGAATGAGAAAAAGCTGATTTACAGGCAGACAGTGTTCTGGTCCCTTTCCAGTATTTTTGCACATAAATACAAAGGTCGACAAATGGAGCTTGTTTTCCATGGAGACTACAGCAGCCCTTGATTTAGTAAACCACAAAAGTCAATGTATTAAAGCAAATAATTTCTTAATTCATTGTAGCATTTTAATGACTCAGTGTTTATTTTGATTTAAAGCTGTTTTTTAAGCTGCCTCTGTTCCTTTCTACTCAGGTAGAATAGATAATTCTCTCTGGCATGAAGCAGGCTCTGCTCCATAGTGCAAGAAGATCTCTGTAACCTTAAAACCCTGCAGAAGATTCATTGCACCAGTCCTGTACCCAGTAATAAGATTGGAGTGTCTCATGGAAGGTCTCAGTGATCCCAGGAAGGTCCCGTTCCTTTTGGACAGACCTCAGCATCATTTAGGGGCTCAAAGTTCTTTTCCAAGCATTGCTAACCTGAGGAAACACCAATCAAACAAACTCCCCGTGATTGTTCCATCATTCTTAGTTAGGTAAAGCAAGAAAATCTGATTTCTGGGGTTTTTTGGGTTTAGAACCTTTATTTCAGTCTGTAAATTCGGGCTCACAGTCTCTACCTCAGTTTTGTGTTTCCAGTCTCCTGACTGCTGGTGACTTTCAGTGATTGAAGAATCCACAGAATCAGCCCCAGGTTTGGGGGTGCCATGCTCCAGAATATTCGAAAAGACAGAGAAAAGAGGGAAATGCAGAATGTCCCTGTTTGTCCCAGAGGGTGCAATACCCACCAGTGCTGCTGCCAGGGGTGGGAGCAGCTGGGGTTCTGCTTTCCAGGCAGGATGGAATTATCTCCACGGTGCTGGTTTCCTTAGCTTTTACAGAGAGGGGATAACTGAGAGGTTTTAAAAGATTTTCTTTTCTTTTCAGTCTTGATGAATAGTGAGACACAAGAGATGCAAAACTCAGTGTTATTCTGTCAGAAGCTAACTTCTTTTTTGGTTACAACACTTTATAAATGTTTTTAGCCTATTAGCTTATGCTCTTATTACTTCTATCACTAATCACCTATATTTTTTTCTCCACCTGGTCCTGCTACAATGCACCTTTCACAGTTCAAATTCTCTCAATTATCTGGTGTTTTTGTAAGGCTGTATTTTGAAACTTGTTGAAGCTTGTTTCTAGTTCAGTCTCTCTCTCAGAGACTCATCTCAGAGTTTCCATACAGATGTCCAGGGCTGTGTGAGCTTTCTGTCAGTTTAGAGAATCCTTTACAAACCCATTTCTCACACCTGGGGGTGCAAAGGGCTGCAGGCTCCCCTCCTCTGAAACAGCCCAGCTCTGCCTTGCCAGGCTCTGTTTGCAGCAGCACCTCAGGCTGGGGAAGAAACCCCTGCAGAAATCCATGGGAAACACGTGGGCACATCAGGGGCACTGCTGGAAATGCAGCTCTGGCATCAGCCCAGTCCATCCTGGCCCCAGGGCAATGGGATCTTCTCACACTTGTGCCTTCATTGTACTCAGCCTGCTCTGGGCTGCACCCTTGTTTCTTGGTCAGAGCTTTGTCCTAGCACATGAAATTGTAAATATTTCATTAACAGCTGGGAAAAAAATGAGCTAATCTGGCTTAGTAGCTGATAAGGATCTCCAGTCTATTGTCAGATCCTCTTGCTTTCCTAATTCTTTTGCAGTTGTGACATATGAATACAAAAAGATATATTTTTTTATTTTTCCTCAAAAACTCTGAATTAGCCTTTGATTATTTTTTTAGAGATGCATCTGTGATCTTTCTAAAATCCCTTCATTGTCTTTCTGCTCTGCCCTGCATCCCTTAGCCAAACCAGGCTTCAAAAAGAAGCAAAAATTTGGACAGTGCCCCGCTTGACTTCCAGTGAGTTCAGCCCCTGACCTGCTACAAGCAGAGGTGACAAACATGAACAAGGATATTCCTTTTTCTCCAGGCTGCCTTAGGCTGGTCACTGTTGGCTTTAAAGGTGTGGGTGTTGCTCAGACCCCCTCAGCTGGCATTTAAACAAGTGTCTTCATGACACAGCCTGCACGAGTGTCAAAACTCACAAATATTTGGGAATTCTGCAAGCCCTGTGTGCTCTGAGTCTCCTTCTCAGCCCCCTCACGTGCAGGAATTTGGGGGCTACAGATTCTGAGAGTTTTCAGTCTAAAATTGGCAAGATTTTCCCATTAACAAGCAGGTGTGTGCTTTTCCACACAAACAAGATTGCAGAGCTGCAGCACATCTGTGCACATGTGAGAGCAAAAGAGAGCTGATCAAGCAACAGAAAGAGTTTTATTTTCTGTACTGGGTTTTTTCCTTCTGTCTCCTGGTTGCTTTCAAGGACACATCTTACACACACACCAAAAAAAAATCTAAATAGACAACCAGAAAGTCAAAAATTTGCGAAATGATTAGATGTCACTTCCAATAAGTGGGTGGCTGGGTCAGCAAATTCAGAGGCCAACATGGGCCAAAGTTGCTGCATAATCTGCATATGCATTTACATTGGTCTGTCTCCAAGTAATGTGCTGTCACTGAGAAGAAATGTGGCCTTTCCAATGGCCAACTGCTTCCCTGGAAAAGATGATTTGTCAAGTCTGAGCTTCAACATTTAGTAAAAAGGGAAAACATCTTGTCCTTCTTTTGAAAATGTTGGGTCTTCAGCAAGCCTGGATGATTTGTAAGGGTTGTGTGAGTAATAAATCCCCAAATCCCAAAATGCAGCCACATCTGGAGCCAGGGCAGGGGGGGAGTGAGGGGAACGTCTGGAAATGGAGCTGCTGGAGGCCACAAAGATGCTGGAGGGTCTGGAGCATCTCTGAGAAGAGGCTGCAGGAGCTGGGAAATGCAAGCACAGCCTGTGTGTGTGTGTGTGTTAGTGGTCTGCACAAACCCCCCCTGGTGCTGCTGAGTGCAGGCACAGCCTGGCAGGCAGATGAATGCATTTCTGAGAGCCCTGTGACTGCTCAGCTGCTGTGAGCTGAGACTGGCTCTCTGAATGTGCCTGCAGCAGCTGCACAGGCAGGAAGGGCTTCACCACTTGGGCAAATTGAGCTCCAAATGTGAAATAATTACAAGCTCTTGCAGTCCCACGGGCTGCAGACAAAGTCCTGACAGCAGCACGATGTTCTTTCCTTGCCTGATTTGCAGTCTGGAGAGTCTGGGCTATTCCTTGGGACACAGAAATGTGCTGTGCTCTGTGTTCCACTTCTTGTGTTGTTGGAGGCTGCTTGTTCATCTCAGCCTTTGTGTTTAGTTCAGACCCTAAACCTGAGTGTTCCTCTGAGCCCAGCTTCATCCTAAACCTGAGTGTTCCTCTGAGCCCAGCTCAAACCCTAAACCTGAGTGTTCCTCTGAGCCCAGCTCAAACCCTAAACCTGAGTGTTCCTCTGAGCCTCCAGCTCCATCCTCAGCCTGGGTGTTCCTCCCAAATCCTCTCGAGCCATGGGAGGCTGGGCATGGGGAGGCAGTGCTGTACCCACAGGGGAGAGGGACAGTCGGGAGAAATCCCCTCTGTGGGGGTGGCACCCCGTGCAGGCTCCCATGCTGCTTCTCCCTGAGCACTCAGAGCTTGTCAGGCAGGAGGAGAGGGCAGAAACCCTCCTTGTGCCTGCCTGAGGAGTGCAAACCCCTGAATTCACTCCTGAGACCCAGCAAAGTGCAGCAGGGCCCTCTCAGCCCCTAACACACCCCCCAATGTGTGTCCCATGATCTTAGTGACAGCAGCTCCTTGGCTGTTTCTCCATTCCGTGCACATTCACTGCACAGCTTTGCAGTGGTGGTGAAGAAAAGCAGCTTTACAGTTTTAAATCCCCAGCTTCTGGCCCCAGGTGAATGAGTGTTCTCTTCAGGGGGATGTCTGTTGGCTGCAAGGCACAACTCGGGCAAACCAGTGTAGGTCAGGCCTGCCTGTGGTTTGGGCTCAGTGGCCCTGCCCACTTGGGGAAGTTGAATTTTCAGGTTTTCAGGGAGCTCTGACAGATCTGGGGCAGTTCTGGGCAGGAAATGAGGGGTGCACACCCCAAGGCAGTGCCCAGAGGGCAGGGAGAGCCAGCCCTGCAGGAGGCAGCTGGGAAATGCAGGATGCTCAAACCCTCGTGGCCTGGCAGAGGGAGTGAAGGGAAAGGAATTTGTGCATGTTCACTTTCCTTCAGCTGAGCATCCTGCAAACCTCCTGGGAGCAGCTTCCTCTGCACCTGGGGGCTTTTCATCCAAACCCATCTGTACCTGAGCAAAACCATTCTCCTTTTAAGCAAATAGAAACTTATGACTTTTCAGAACCATGTATCAGTTTGGGCTCAGCTGCTTCAGTGTCTATTAAAAGGATCTCACAATCAGCTTTTTTCAGGGGTATAAAATCACTGCAGGGAGTGATGCCCCAGACATTCCCTTCCCATTACCCTGAACTGGAAGACTCAATTGCTCTGAGTCATTTCATTCTGCAATGACTGTTTTCATGGATGTGATCTAAATTATGCCAAAGGTTTTTAATTAAAGTCACCCTTGTCGTGCAAATATTTAATTTGGATTGATATATATTTTTAGCTATGATTTTTGGAAAAGGCTCTTTAAAATGCATGAGGGTGTTTTGGTACAAGACTGTGCTGGTTGTGACATGAGGTGTCTGTCAGTCACTCCCTCCCTGCCTGGCTGCTGAGGCTGGAGAGGTGAAATTCCACCTCAGACTCTCTCAGAACAGCAGAGGCTGTTGCTAGGCTTGTACTGTTTCAGCAAAACATGAATAAAAATAATATTTCATAAAGGTGGGCTTGCAGAATCTTGTAACTTCTCCTGAGCTGGTGCAGTCACCCCCCTGCAGGAAGAGCTGAAGTGTTTTACTGGAGAATTCTGGTTTCAGTGTTCAGCATTTTAAATAAGTCTTTTAATACAAGAACTTTCAAGAGTCTGAGTCCAAAAAGTGAGCAGAAATAGCTGCAGACATCTTTCTTTCCTTTTTTTAATTTTTGTTTGTTTTTTTTTCCTGGCACAGCACTGAAGTGGAGAAGCTGCGGAGTGTCTGTCCTTTGAGTTATTCTGATTACAGAAAGCAGCTGATCCAGGGTTGAGCAGGAAGCCAGATTAGGTGGCCTCTGGAGGTCTCTTCCAGCCTATGCTCGCTAAAATCGCATGATTTGAAAGTCATCCTCACGATAAGTTACAAACCTGAGGATTCCCATGTACTGAAAATCAGTATTTTTTCTTCTCTAGACCTTGAAGGAGTCTCTATTTATTGTGCTTCTATGGTTCCTGCTGCATATCCCTGCTGCATAATTCTTTAAAAATGGTAAATGGAGCAACAAAGGCAGCAAACACCTCAGAGGGAACTTTGCTGCTTTTCTCCTCCTTGCACAGAATGCTGATGAGGGCTTTTTTGGGGAGGGGCGGGGGTTGTAAACAAAAATATTCCTGCAGCTTTTGGCTGCAAAATAGCAGAGAAAAGCCAAGAAGATTCCTGAGCATGTTTCTGTTCAGTTCAAAGATTCTCTCTCTTTTTTTGCAGCCACATTCAATATTCCCTGCCTGTCCAAGGTGCATTTAGACACGCAGCATAATCAGCCATGCCTCCCAAAATGCCTGTGGTCAGCAGGAGGGCAGGAGAGGAGGACACACATTCCTGCAGGAGCCCACACAGGGGAGGGGATGCTCCTTGCAGGCTTTACTCCAGGGAATTTGCTTTAGCTCAGGAGATCTGCTCCTCCCTTTGCTTTGGGGCACCAGTCTGGCTTGGCCTTGCTCTGCTCCCTGTTCCAGGTGGCCTTTGAGTCAGGCACAGAGGAAGTGCTCTGAAAATGATGTTCTTATCCCAAGGGCTGCTTCAGGAAACAGAAAAGCTGCAACAGTGCTGGTTTTTGAAGGCCCAGCAGCAAGGCAGAGATTCCCAGGATAGAACCAGTGGCACCCTTTGGTCTAATCAGAGGTTAATTGAGTCTGCACTGCCAGGCAGGCTGAGGGGAGCAGAGCAGGGTTTTAGAGAGCAGCATCAAAAAGCCCCATTTAGTGATCTGCAGAGGCTGCCAGCTGCTTGACAGGAGTGAGCTGAGCTCTTTTTAAAACAAGCTTCTCTTATTAATAATGCTTCTGGTCTCTCTAATTACCCACTCATTGTTGTGTAAAAGACGAGGCACTCTGAGTGTTCCAGCTAAGAAATCAGGATCTGCTGGTAGCCAGCAGTGGAATGTCACAGGAGCTGACCCCAGCACTGTTTGTTACAGCTGCTGTCCCCCCAGGCCAGCCCAGAGCCCATCTGCCTCCCCACACACAGCACCAGCCCGATTCCCTTTCTGTGCATCAACAGCATCCTCTGCTGAGGCACTCAGCTGCCTTGTTCCTCTGTTCTCCCAGAAACAGGGGAGATAAAATCACAGACGTTTCAAATAAATCACTGCTTTGGTTTGCAGCAAAGAGCAGGAGAAGCTTTTTTATTTCCACAGAAAGGCAACAGGAGCAGTTCATGTGCTCTTGTGTTCCCCTGTGCCTCTGGACAGGCAGGTAGGGAGTCAGAAGGTGATGCTGGAGGGGCTCAGAAGGTGATGCTGGAGGGGCTCAGAAGGTGATGCTGGAGGGGCTCAGAAGGTGATATTGAAGGCCACCTCTGCCAGAGCAGGAACTGTCCCCGTGTCTCACCAGCCCAGCTCACAGGTCCCACACACCTCTCCTTGGCTGGAAGTGGCAGCCAGGCTCATGCACTGGTGCCATTGCCCTCAGCACAGCATCCCCTCAGCCTCTGAGCACAGAGCAGTGAAATTGGTTTGATTTCCATCAGGGCTGTTTGCCCCATTCCAGTGCAGTGTGGCCCTGCATGGAGGATTAATGTCACCTTTTGAAAATGAGCATCAAACGTTTGACTTCAGAGGTTGCAGTGTTTGCATAAAATCCACCCAGTTTCCCTCACCAGGTTTGTGGTTATTGCCCCCTCCTTGGGGTCAGTAATTGCTTGTTGTACATCCAGACATTTCAGAGGTGCTGCACGTACAGGGCCTTGGCACATCCCTTATCCCAGAATCCTGGCATGGTGGGGTTGGCAGGCACCTCTGGAGATCAGCCAGGTCCCAGAGCAGGGTCACCCAGAGCAGGTGACTCAGGAATTCTGGATTTTGGGATGTCCCCAGAGATGGAGATCCAGGCCCTCCCTGGGCAGCTGTTCCAGGGCTCTGCCCCCTCCATGGACAGAAATTCTTCCTCAGGCTGAGGTGGAACTCGTTGTGTTTCAGTTCATGGCCACTGCTCCTCATCCTGTCACTGGCACCACTGAGCAGAGTGTGGCACCGTCCTGTGACAGCCCTTGGGGATATCTGTGTGGGTTGATGGGGGTATCTGTGTGGGTTGGTGGGACATTTGTGTGGGTTGATGGGACATTTGTATGGATTTATGGGATATTTGTATGGATTTATGGGATATTTGTATGGATTTATGGGATATTTGTGTGGGTTGATGGATCTCCTCCCAGCCTTCCCTTCCCCACACTGACCAGGCCCAAGGCTTTGTGGGACCCTCCACAACCACTTTTTTTGGAGCAGGAGTTTTTGGATTTTCCTTTTGATGGGTCTGTTGCCATGAGTCAGGCTCACTGTGAAATGTAAATCCATCCTGTGATTACTGGTTTCCCATTCCCAAAGTCTTTCTCTGTTTCTGGTTTTTATCCAGTTTTAAGTGGTTTTTAGCAAATGTACTTCACCCAAATTGGATACAAACAGTGATTTGCCACTTGCATTCCTTACACCCGGGGTGACAGCAGTCCCTTCCTCATTTGTGTCACTTTGCCACCCAGCACTGTTGTGATCCAGCACCTCCCACTCCAAATCAGCAGGAGCCATGGAATTATTCATACATTTACAAGCTGAGACTCTCTCTTCTCACCTTTGGGTGAAAGCTCCCTTGAGGCTAAATTGAGGGAGTTAATTTTTCACATTTTCATTCTCACATGGACAAACCCTTGATTGGTGTGATTTGCTTCTGAAGAAGTTTGATTTAGGCTGGTGTGGTTTTTCTGGTAACAAACTGGGGCATGGACCATCAGTGCACCCAAAAAGGGATTTCCGAATGTGTTGTAAACAAATATTTCCTAAATATGTTTTTGTTCTTTGTGTCTTGACGTGTCCAGATCAGATGTGCCAGTGACCCTCTGGTTTCTGCTCTGGCAGTTGGGCAAATGTGCCTTTCACAATGGCCAGCCCAGTAAAGGTGAGATGGGATCATTGTCTGCTATAATTATTGGTTATTAGGGTTTTGCCACCAGGGTGTCTGGCACTGCTGCTTTCTGCAACGGGGCAGAGTACAATGCACTAATAATTGTCATCATCTGTCTGTGGCAAATAAAAACATCTCTGACTTTGGCAGGGCTCTCTTGTTCCACCCACTGTGCTGAGAGATGCTTTCCAGGCATTTTCTGAGAATCAGGCTGTGATTTTAACAGACTTCATGTCCAAATTTAATTTTACTCTTTGCTCATTTTGCATATAATATGGTGATGTAAATAATAATAATAAAAAAAGAGCTGGTAGACAATAATGACCTGAGTAATATCAGAACAATTCTCACCAATTCCTGCTTCCCTCCTGCAGCCCCAGCAGCAGCAGCAGCAGTGGTTGCTCCCTCAGTGTGATGTAATTTCTGAGGTGCTGACACAGAGATTACCGGGCTTTGACTCTGGCCTTGGCCAAAAAGAGAAGAGTGAGCAGAGAAGGGTGAGCAGAACTGAAAGAGAGCAGCTCCCCTCCCCAGTAATTCCAGGGACAAGTGAGGGAATTGGGGCCAGTTCTGCTGATCTCAGTGCTCCCAGGTTTGAATGGATGCAAGGCAAAGGAAGGCCATTCCTGGGGCAGAAAATTCCCTTTGTGGAGGCTTTGGCCACCTCCTCTCCCCCTGGCCCAAGCTTGTTCTGAACACAGATGCCAGGGCAGAGGGGGACCCTCAGGCATCCCTCTGAGTGTTCCAGGGGGCCTCACAGACAATTCTCAGGATTTCTTTGGAAAGCTGGCTGCGTTTCCAAGCCACACACACCCTTTTCCTTCCATAGCTGCTGTGGCCAGTTCCCCTGGAATGCAGCACAAACACAAATGCTCACACACACTTTGGATATCTCTGTGTGCTCTTGTCCATGACACCCTCTCCTCTCCTGAGCTTGGCAAAAAGAACTTTTTGATAAGTTTTCCCAAATCTGCTTCATGCACTCCCTAGGGCAGTGATAAATGGTACAACATGGGACTTCCAGTGGGGGAAAAGTAGGGAATTATCAATTGAGGTCCATCCTCAAAGGCCAGTTAGAACAAGAAACAAAACAAGGGGCTGCCCCATCCTGCTCTCCCTGCAGATGCAGAGCTGCACCTCCCACCTGAGGGAAGGTGTTCTCCCTCTGTGCTTCCCTGGAAACAGGAGATCCAAGGGCCCTGCTCAGAATGCAGAGTTTTCCACGCATCCTCCAGTCAAAATGGTAATTCCTGACTCTCCTCACAGTGCAGAGCAGGTGCCCTGTGCCAGGGGGATGCTGCACTCCTCTGATATTATTTCTGCACTCCTCTGATATTATTTCTGCACTCACCTGATTTATTTCTGTCACCAGGGCTGCCTGTGGGTCCCTGGCAGAGCACTGGGTGTCCTTGGGGTGAAGTGGGCTGCATTCTGCTTTATTTCATACTGAGTCCTTGGGAGATTTTTGTTCTTGGCTTGTGTTGTTTGGGGTTTTTTTCCATGATCAGTGTAAATACAGTGTGTCCCCGGCCCAAGTTAATTACATGCTTGGGTTAATGACTCATTGCTCCAGGCTCTGGAGTGGGGAACGTGGCCAGTCATTGATGCACTGGCCATTTTCCTGCCTTGGAGCTGAGGTCTCCATCCAAAACCTCCAAAGGGGACTCCAGCAGCCAGGTGAGACCCAGGCAGAATCTTTCCTTATGTGAAACTGCCACTGAGCTCAGGAGGAGCAGGTGTTGGGCAAAGGAGGCAGCTCAGAGTGCAGGGAGTTATCCCAATATCAGTGTGATATCAGATTAATATCAGTGTGATATCAGGGGAGTTATCCCAATATCAGTGTGATATCAGATTGATATCAGTGTGACAAAGGGGAGTTATCCCAATATCAGTGCGATATCAGATTAATATCAGTGTGACAAAGGGGAGTTATCCCAATATCAGTGTGATATCAGATTAATATCAGTGTGACAAAGGGGAGTTATCCCAATATCAGTGTGATATCAGATTGATATCAGTGTGACAAAGGGGAGTTATCCCAATATCAGTGTGATATCAGATTAATATCAGTGTGATATCAGGGGAGTTATTCCAATATCAGTGTGACATCAGATTAATATCAGTGTGACAAAGGGGAGTTATCCCAATATCAGTGTGATATCAGATTAATATCAGTGTGATATCAGATTAATAGCAGTGTGCTATCAGGGGACTTATCCCAATATTAGTGTGACATCATGGCAGTTATATCACATTCACAAAAAACTACCTGAGAACTTGTTTTGGGATGAAAAAACCTGCATATAGCATAAAACCACAACACTCAGAGGGAATTGAGCAACAGCATTTTAAGCTGTGGTCTGTGGGAAACAGGCACTACTTTTGTTTCTGGGGAGCAGAAGCATTTGAAGCCTAGAGTGCAAATTTCATTATGCTGCTAATTACAAGTTCCTCTCCCGAGCTGGTTAGCAGCTATTTTGATTAGCTGATGTTCAGGACCACTTAGTGTCAGAATTCTGGCAGTTCTGCCCAAATTAAATGTTTGTTTCAGGCAGCTCCTCTCCCCTCCTTAGGTAAGGCAAGCCTCCATGCATCTGTTTGTACTCGGTGTCCCCAGGGCAATGTTTGTTTTCTTTGTTTGGCGAGGCAGAGGAATCGGTGCTCTCATCTTTTATTCATGCAAGTATTTCTTGTGAATGTGGCCTCCAATATGTATCAGAGGCAAAAATATCACTTAGAGTGGTGCCTGAAAGGCTCTCTCCTTGTGTTACAAATGGACACACAAATTAAATCGCGTGCCCACTCCATAACTGCAGCCCGGCTTGGAATGCTGCTGAAGCAATTATCCCCAATCAGAATTGCAAATCAGGAGTTGGCTTTAATGGGAAAGGAGGACATCTCATCCTCAGCTGAGGTGCTGGAACACACCTGACAAATGAGTGTGGGCTTGGCAGGACCCACCCAGTGACCCTGTCCTGCCACCCCAGCTCCAGAGGAAGCTGTGAGCAGGCTGGGCTTCCCTCTGCTCAGCCCTGGAGCCAGGGAACAGGGATGGGGTGTTCCAAACCCCCAAAGCTGGGTCTGCACTGCCCTGGGATCCAGGGAACAGGCATGGGGTGTTCCAAATTCCCCGAGCTGGGTCTGCACTGCCCTGGGATCCAGGGAACAGGGAAGGGGTGCTCCAAATTCCCAGAGGTGAGATCTGCACTGCCCTGGGAGCCAGGGAACAGGCATGGGGTGCTCCAAATTCCCAAAGCTGGGTCTGCACTGCCCTGGGAGCCAGGGAACAGGCATGGGGTGCTCCAAACCCCCCAAATTCCCAGAGCTGGGGTCTGCACTGCCCTGGGATCCAGGGAACAGGGCTGGGGTGTTCCAAACTCCCAAATTCCCAGAGCCTGAGATCTGCAGCGCCCTGGAGCCAGGGAACAGGGATGGGGTGTTCCAAACCCCCAGATTCCCAGAGCTGGGGTCTGGGGAGCCCAGCCTTGCTCTGAGCCCCATGGGCAGTGACTTCTGGCAGCCCCAGCTCCTGAGTGTCCCTTGCACCTCTGGAATCCTCTCTCAAAGCCCTTTTGTTCCCCTTTTGGCTCTCCACATCCTTTTGGCATGGCTGAAAACCCGAGATCCTTTACTGACAAATTGCTGTTCCACCACAAATAGGGTGCATTTTTATGTCCACTCAGTGGGAAGGAAAAGCAGGTTTCCATGGAGGAAGCTGAGTGCCAAGCCAGAGATGGCATCCAGCTCCCACTCAGGCTTGGGTAGTAACCTGTTGTGGCTGGAGATTTCTTTATTTCATGCCAACCTCCTCATTCTTTGGGCACAGGGAACGGCTCACGGAGAAAACAGAGCTCTCTGTGCTGCAGGAACTTTTGGAGGTCACTAAGGCAAAACTGGGTTTTATTGTTGTTGTGCTGCTGACAGGGCCCTGGACACAAATTTCAGCCAAACGTTTTCATGGAGAATTAAACTTGCTAGAAGCTCTGGCTGTCCTGCCATGCACAAGCAGAGCATAAGGAAACAGCTGCAGCTGAGGAAATGGGACAACTTTGGAGCAGGGATGTGTTCCCAGCTCTAAAAATATCACCCTTAACGAGCACTGGAACAGGGAAAATTGTCAAGTGCAGCTCTTGTTCCTCTTGAGCTTTAGCACAGGCCCTTCTGCCTCCTAATGCTTCCCCAGGATTTCACCTTTTGGTAGCAGAGCTGCAGAGCTTTCAGTTCCCAGGGGAAATTAGTTTAAAGTAGGGCTTAGAGTGAGAATTTCTGCTCCAGAGCTGGGCAGGGACCGAGGTGCAGAGCCAGCCTCTCAGAGCAGCCCCGGGCTCAGGCTGGGGCATCCCGTCCCAGTTAGCAGTGGGGAAAACCCTGGTGGGAGCAAGGCCAGGGGAAATCACCTCTGCTCCCTGGGCAGGCAGCAGCAGAGCCCCTGGAGCTCCAGAGCAGAATGGACCAATGTCAAACCTCTGCTCCCTTGGCTGGACACGAGCAGCGCCAGACAACATGACAAAAAACCACCCCAAATGAGCCCTGGGGGAAATAAACAAAGAGATCAAGAACTGATCAAAGGGCCTCGTTGCAAACATTCGTGGGGTGTTTATGCCAGAGGTGACATACATGGCCTACAGGAATTCAGGCTCAGAAATCCCTTTAAGGAAGGGAATAAGGGTTTTTATTCCAGTTATGGGCCTATATGCAAATATATATGCATATATATACATATATATATATGAATTTATTACGCCAGCTATTAGGATTTAGTTGGAAGTGTAGCTGTGTTTGATGTTCTTAAAATCCTTTGAGTCAATGGATTAAGGAAGAATCCAAACTTTTGAAGTTCTTCCTAACTTAAAACATAACTCCAGCTTTTATGATTTAATGCAAAATTCATGAAGAAGAACCTAAGGACTTTGAGACCCAGAACACACACAAAAACTCCAAGTCAGTCATTTGGGTTTAAAATAGGATTTTAAGCCAATTTGAAAAATTTCATGGTGGTGGCAAAACATTCTACACGGTTTGGTGTCAGCAAGTTTGGTTCAGGTCCCAGACTCGGATTCCCAGCCTTCAGAACCCCCTATATTTAATTTGATTTAATTTTAATTTAATTTCAATTTTTCTTTTAATTTTAATTTTTTAAATATAATTTAAATTTTTAACTTAATTTAATTTGCCAACATTGCTGCTTTTTCACTCAGTTTAATGTCAGAACCTCCCAAGTGAGGCACTCCACGGACACGTTCAGAGTGTCCATCTCTGCAGTGCTGAATGCCCAGCTGCAGGAATTGGAGTTCCTGTGCAGCAGGAGATTCTGGATGCTCTCCCAGTGAGCAGCTACTGCTGAATGAGGTGTTTTCACTCCGTGCTGGTGTTGATTTAAGCACAGGGAAGCCTCCTTGTACAGCTGACCCGGCTGAAAAGTGACTCTGCCTTTTTTAGTGGATTAACTCCAGCAGCAGCTTGCAGCCCAGTGCCCTCCTGGGCTGGCTCAGGGCCACTCAGGAGCTCCCCGTGGCACCTCAGTGATCTCTCACAGAATCACAGGGGGCTTTGGGCTGGGGGAGACCTTGAAGTTCATCCACCCATGGGCAGGGACCCCTTCCACTGTCCCAGGCTGCTCCAAGCCCCATCCAGCCTGGCCTTGGGCACTGCCAGGGATCCACAGGCAGCCACAGCTGCTCTGGGCACCTGTGCCAGAAAACAATTCCTTCCTTAGTATCCATTCTAAATCTACTTTATTTTTTTTTTTCATCCTGTCCCTCCCTGTTGTCCCCTTTATGCCACAAATAAATGCATTTGTTTGTGTTTCCCTGCCCTGCTGAGTTACGATTCGTTAAGGCAACTGTGTGAAAAGCAAATTATTTTAATCCTGGGAAACGGGGCAGAAGGACACTTGAGGAATGTCTGAAGCTCCCCACCTGTTCTCCAGGGCACCCAAGGAATAGCAGGGTGCATCCTGCTGCAGCTGCAGGAGCCAAATGGCAGCCTGGCTTCACAGGAAAACCAGAGTCACCATGGGAGAGCAGGATCTGGCAAAGGGCTGAAATAAAGGCAGGGGAAAGCAGATGGGGAGAGGGAAATCAAGGGGAAGGCAGCTGGGGAAATGCCACTAGAAAGAGCACAGCTCCAGAAATCAAAGTGTACAGAACAGCCCAGGTGTTGTGGTGTTGTGAGGGTCCCCAGGACCAGGTGAGAGATGAGAATTGACTCCAAGTTCTCAAAAGGCTGATTTATTGTATTATATTAAAAGAAAATGATATACTAAAACTGTACTAAAGAAAGAGAAAGGACACATCAGAAGGCTGGACAAGAATGAATAATAAAAACTCGTGACAGACTCAGAGAATCCAACACAGCTGGACTGGGATTGACTGTTAATAAAAAACAATTCATATGCTGGGTAAACAATTCTCCAAATCACATTCCAAAGGAGCAGGACATGGAGAAGCTGAGGCTTCTCATCTTCCCAGGAGAAGATACACAGGGCAGAAAGAAGATGTGGGTTTGATCACTCTCCTCTCAGCAATGTTTATTAATCCAGGACTGAAAGCTGTGGTTTCTCTTACAGTAACTGCAGAATTTGAGTTATCCTGCCCCATTTCCCCTCCAAGCTAAATGGTGAAGGACAAATAAAGCTGGATGTGTCCGTGGATGAAATTAAACTTGCTAAATTATAACTCTCCTGGTGGGCCAAGCTCTTCTGCTCCTAAAGTCACAACAATGGGTTTATCTAGGACTTAGAACATGGGGAAACTATTTTTTGTTTGTTTGGAATTTTTTTATCATTTGTTTTACACACAGAATTATCTACCCTTTGGATTTCCTAGAGTGCAAGTGGCAAAGCAGGAGTCAAATTTAGGTGTAAAACTGTGTCCTTTGCAGGGACACCTTCCACTAGCCCAGGTTGCCCCAAACCTTGGACACTTCCAGGGCTGGGATTTGTGATTCTGTGACTGTCTGCTGGATCATTCTGACTCCTAGCCCACACTTTGTTCTTTTCCTTACAGAGTTCGGGATTTACCTGCCCAAATTCACTCAATTCCAGCACATTTATTCCTGGCTCTCCATCAGCTCCCTGCTGGCACTGGCAGGACGAGGCTGCCCAGTGTCAGCACTCCCTGCTGTAATGGAATCTGATTTTCACTTTGGCTTTCTGGAGTGAAATGGAAGCAAAACTTACACTTTTGTGCCACAGAAAGAGACCACCATGGTGAAATTAGCATTAAAATGTTAAAAAAAAAAAGTTCTTCTGCTCCAAGAAAACCACAATCTGCTAATTTACATATTAATAGCATAACTTAATGCTTGGGAAGATAAAAAATGCAATCTTTGGCCAGATGCAGAGAATTAATTACAGCAGTGAAGGGATCCTGTGAAAAGCACAAAGCAAGGCCTGAATATTCTGAGAGAATGTTGTTGTCAGTCAGGTTTGAGCATGTGTGGGGAAAGAGAGAATTGTTGTGTTGTTGCAGGGCTTTGGAGAGACCCTGGGCAGATATTTAGGGTGGCTGTCCCTTTGGGACATGCTGCCAAAGCAGATAGAAAAGATAAAAAGAAAAAAGATAAAAAGATAAAATGGAACTCGGAGGGCCACTGGAACCAACCCCTGGGCATTTCTTTTTCTGTACTTCCTTCTCTTACTCTGGAATGTTGGTACTCATCCTGGGAGTGTCGCTGTTGACATCAACCAAGATTTTCTCACTGAAATTCTGGGAAATACATTTGCCACCACATGAATTACGTAGGGAAACATGGCAGCATCAAACCCCATTACACAGATACTTTCAGCTCTCCTTCTCCTGGTCCACAGGGGGTCAAACCTCAGAGACAAATTAGTAACAACAGATTGCAGGGAAGGTGTTGAAAGCGAGTAAGAGAAAAACAAACAAAAGAACACAAAAAAGAATTACATAAAAGAATTCAATAAAACAAATAAAAGAATTGCACAACTTTAAAAGTCCCCAAGTGTACCTTAAAGGGAGGGCTGGATTTTCAGTCACGTGTTAGGGGAGTATATACACAGTGAGTAATCTGTGCTTAGTTATTTCCTGCTAACCTGTGGGACAGCTCCATGGTTAGCACTTGATCCACCAGTGACAGCAGAGATTGTGAATCTGGGAAGGGATTTTAGGAGATGGGCTGCATTGTCCATCCCCTCAGAAACCACCAACCAAACATCTCCAGGCCTGCAGGGCATTGTCCTCACAACCACCCAAACATCTCCAGGGCTCCTAGCAGCTGACCCTGGGTAACTCTAACTGGGGCTGACATGTCTGACCTTAAAGATCAGCTGGTGACAGCAAGGACCTTTCCAGGGGCTCCAGTAACCCCTGACCTTCATCCTCCACAGGGGTGTACGGGAACAACCCGAGCATTTCTGTGCCAGCTCTGGCATCCCCTGGCTCTGTGCCCCCCAGGGGTGCAGGGATATTTTGGCTCTGTGTGAATGGCACTGGCCTGCAGTGCCACGTGAAGGCAGTGGGGCACAGAGCTCTGGGCAGGCTCTGCTGGCAGCCAGTTTGCCATGGGATCCCTGAGTGCTTCCTGCTGGCAGGGGAGGGTTTCCAAATGTGCAAACAGGTTTTGGGTGTCACACAAAGCCCTGCTGGCTGTGGTGAGCCCAGCAGAGGAAATCCCTGAGGCAGGGATGCACAGGCAGTGCTCCATCACCCTGCACACATCCCTTGCCCCACAAACTCCATTTCCTGATGGTTTCCAGGCCCATCACTGCACAGGCAGTGCTCCATCACCCTGCACACATCCCTTACTGCACAAACTCCATTTCCTGATGGCTGCCAGGCCCATCACTGCACAGGCAGTGCTCCATCACCCTGCACACATCCCTTGCTGCACAAACTCCATTTCCTGATGGTTTCCAGGACCATCACTGCACGTGGCTGCTTCAAGAGACGTGCACAAAGCTGGGGATTGGAGTGAAGGCTGCTGGAGACATCCTGGGGCAGCAGCACAGACATCTGGGCACCTGCACCCTGCCTCTGTTCACCAGGAACCTCTTGGAACCCCAGAATCATTCAGGCTGGAAAAGACCTGGAGGATCTTGGAGTCCAGGCTGTGCCTGATCCCCCATGGGGGCCTCTGGATGCCCCAAAAGGCTCAGGGCAGCCTGGCCCTGCAGAAGGCACTCAGTCACCAGCATCCTTGGCCTCCACCCATGGAGTTTGTGTTGGCTGGACCCCACTGGATGTGCCAGTGTGTGAGGCAGTGTTTGCTGGGCTCTGGAGGTGATTTCCTGCCCCCAGCAGCCTTTGGAAACTCCAGATGCAGCAGCATTGCCCTGCCAGTCCCTGGTGCTGCTGGGCTCATCACCTCTGGCAATTCAGGGCACCTGGGAGGATTCAGGCCCACGGCAGCAGTGGGGAACAGAACTCATGCAGGTGCTGTGGCTGCTCCAGGGTGAGTTTTCTGCTTTTGAAGTGTATTTTTTGCACAAAGGTGTTGGATTTGTCACTGAAATGGCTGCGAGTTTCTAATGTTTTGGTGTTGTTGGAATGAAGAGAGATGTTTAAAGGAGAGGGGGTGCTGAAGGGAGCTGTGTGACATGTTCATCAATACTCAGATTGTGTTTGGTTAAAACTGCACCTCAGAAAACTCCCCTCAGCAGCAGGAATTGTTCTGGGAGGTGCTTTAAAGAGCAGCATCACTGACACAGACCCTGGTGGGGCTCACTGCCTACAACAGAAAAGAAAAAGTTTACAGCAAAGTTTACTTTTCCATTATGCCTCAGAATTTCCCACTGCTCAGGTGGTGACACATTGGAGTGAGGAGCCTTTTTGGAGTGAGGAGCCTTTTTGGAGGGGCAGGCCAAGGATGAGATAAAAGAACAAAAAGCCTAATGGTAAAATTAGCTCCCTCTTTCATTTTTAAGGGGCTGGGAGGGGAGGGCTGAGATCTCAGGTAGCCATTTGTGCTCTGCTTTTGTTCTGCTGCAGACAGCTGAGGTCAGTACAGCAATTTCTCTTTCCCCCTGACTTGTTTTTAGGATGAGACAATGGGTTGTATTTGCTGTCACTGAGGACACACTGGCTTCAAACCCTTCTGATCCCTGGAATGGAATAAACTCTGTGGCTGTACATGGCTTGTAAACCCTCCTGTCACAGCCACTCCTGCTCCTTGGCGTTGCTAAAACCAGAACATTTGTGCTTTTGAGTGCGTTTTGTTTGTCCTCACTGACAGCTGGAACACTTTCTGCATGGCAGCCCAATAGGGGAAGCTGGGACAGAAATCTCCAGCTGAAGATGCCCTTCCCTGCCCGGCACAGTTCTGGTTTTCTCCTGCTCTTTGCTTCTACAAGCAGCCAGGGAATGTCAGGTTAGCCTCAGTCAGACTCTGGGGTGGAATCAGGAGGGCAGAGTGGGTGAGCCAGGGAGCATTTCCAGGGCAGGCAAAGGGAAGGGGCTGTTCAATGGGGGGTCAGCCCTGGCCCAGCTCCCCAGGCTCCCCTGGAAAAACCTCTCCTGCCTTTTCTGTGACGTTTTTGAGCACAAACACATTTAGTCTTAATGCCTCTCACACCTCAGGACTGAGCTCTGCGTGTGTTTACTTGTCTCAGAGCCTGAGTCCTCTCCCTGCTATAATGAAGTGTTTTGCTAAGCCATTGTTTTCACCACAAATATATTCCCCCGGCTGCATCTTTGTGGTGGATTATTTGCTCCAGAATCTTTTCATCTCAGAGATGAATATACATTTCAGGACCAGGTTTTGAAATACCAGTTTGCTTCAGGAAACTTCTTATGAGCAAGTCTGGGAAGGCAGCACTAAATCACTTTTGTATATTTTATTTCCCAAGGAATCAGGCCCACTTTGTTTATCATCTAGCAAAACCCCAAGCAGAATGTAAAAACCAAGACTGAATCAGAAAGGAGCATTATAAAAATACTGAAGCTGTCTTTCCCTGGCAATGGGGAAATACATTGCTTCACTTTAATGTGAAAAAGAAGTGGTAAAGGAATAAAACCAAAGGCAAATAAGAGTCTGAGAGGAAAGCTGATGTGTTCACAGACAGTCTGAGGGCTGAAGCTGTGGGTGTAAAGCTCTGGGATGGGTTTGGTGTCTCTGCTGACTTTGGCAGGTTTGTTACACAGCCCAGGCACTCTGGGGTCTGCACAAGGCTGAGTTCCTGAACTTTGGGGTAAAATAACAGGTTCAGGGGGAAATGGGGCAGGTGGTTTGGGAAGGTTTGGGAGTTTGGGATTTAAGGAGGCTGCAGCCCTGAGAGAAAGGGAGGGAGAGAGAAAGAGAGAGAGGAAGAGAGAATAAAATGGGGGGGAGAGGAAGAACCAGGGGAGAGAGAGAGAATAAAATGGGAGAGAGAGAGAGAAAGAGAGAATAAAATGGGGGGGAGAGGAAAAACGAGGGGGGAGAGAGAGAGAGAATAAAATGGGAGGGAGAGAGAGAGGGAAAAAACGGGAGAGGAAGAGAAAGAGAAGGAGAGAAGGAGGGAGAGAGAGAAAAAGGAAAAAGAGAGAAAAAAAATGAGGAGAGGAGGGAGAGAAAGAGAGAAAAAAAAGGGAGAGGGAGAGGGAAAAAGCAGGGGAGAGAGAGGGAGAGAAAGAAAAACCCGGGAGAGGGAGAGAAGAAGGGAGAGAGTGGGAGGGACAAAGAGAAAAAAACAGGAGAGGGGGAGAGAGAGAGAGAATAAAATGGGATAGAGAGAGAGAGAGAGAGAGAGAGAGAAAGAGGAAAAAACAGGAGAGAGAGAGAGAAAGAGAGAAAAACTGGGGGAGAGAGAGGGAGAGAATGAGAGAAAAAATCAGGAGAGGGAGGGAGAAAGGGAGAGAAAGGGAGAAAGAAAAAACCCCTTGGGCACGTTCCCCAGTGGCTTCTCCCTTTACTGGACTAAAGTTGCAGGGCTCCTCTGTCTCCTTTCTGGGATCAAGCTGTGGCATTTCCTGACAGGTGGGGACTGGTCTGGGATCCTTGCACTGCCCAGGTCCAGCACGTGGCCAGAGGGGCTGGAGGGCCTGGCCCAGTTTGGTGCCCCCAGTTTTGGGGCCCAGCTCCCTTGGGTGCTGGCTGGCACCTGGAGGTGCATGGGGCACCTGAGGAGAGGGGACATGGGGGGCCAGGGGCAGTGCACAGAAAGGACCACATGCATGTCCACAGCGGGCACTGGGGGAAAGTCAGGAAGGACTTTGGCAAATCTCACTGATGAGTGCTGTAAGAGCTGAAATGAGGGATGCAGGACCCCAGGCAGCTCTCCAAAATGCAGTTTATTGTGTCCAAGACGTTTCAGCAGTCCAGGGCTGTGGGTGACAGGGCCTGTGCCTACAGCTGTCAGCTCCAGCTGCAGGCAGGCCTGGAGACCCTTTGTGTGTCAGGCCAGGCTTTGGTGACACATTATCTCTTACAGGGCACACAAAAAGTGGTCCCTGTGCCATACACCACAGCCTGTCCTGTACCTTACATGGACACCAGGGCCTGTCCCTGTACCTCACACTGCACATCCAGACTTTCCTGCTCACACAGCCCCAGGGAGGTCGGGGGCTCCCGGGGACAGGCCCGGTGGAGGGCCCGGAGTGCCGGTGTGGCCCTGGAGCACTCATTTGTGTGGTGTGTACTTTGTGGCCTGAGGCAGAGGGATTTCTCACAAGGACATGGAGTGGTGGACAAGGGGAATGGCCTTAGGATGAAGGAAGGCAGGTTTAGATTAAGTATCAGGAAGAGGTTTTTCCCTGGGAGGGTGCTGAGGCCCTGGCACAGCTGTGGCTGCCCCTGGATCCCTGGCAGTGCCCAAGACCAGGCTTGGAGCAGCCTGGGACAGTGGAAGGTGTCCCTGCCATGGCAGGGGTGGGATGGGATGAGAGTTAAGGTCCCTTCCACAATTTAATGATTCTGATGGTCTTGCTGAGGTCAGTCAGCCTGAGGAGCTGCTGCAAATTCAGGCTGAAAGATGAGTGCTCATAATTCACACTGTGTAAAGCAAGAGTGAATGCCTGAAAAATGATAATGCATGATTGTTTGGGGTTTTTTTTTTGTTTGTTTGATTGTTTTTTTAAGGAAAGGGATGGGATGAGGTGCTTCCTTTTATTTTTTTCTGAATCAATGTTATTTCTCACTTACAGCTTAGTAGAAACCTTATTCTGCTCTG
>JAWMQZ010000001.1:651772-714060 GCA_035584835.1 Tangara arthus
TAATAATAATAATAATAATAATAATAATAATAATAATAATAATAATAATAATAATAATAATAATAATAATAATAAGCACAGACAGCCTGAAAAGAGATTAAAAAACATGAAGTGCAGACAGGCAGTGGTGTCAGTTTGAGTTCCTGCCGGAGGGAAAAAACTCTTCCCCCAGCTCAAAAGGCAAGGGTGAGGAAATTTGCCCCTTTTTCCCCTTTCTTGGGGGGAATTGCACTCCAGGAGTGCCATAGGAGGGATGGAGAGAGCCCAGGGCAGGACTTCATGAGGAAACAGCAAAGAAGCTGGCTGCTGATTCTGAATTTAGAATTTTTTAATTCTAAATTCTTTTTTTTTTCTCTAATTTTTTTTTCTAATTTTTTTTTTAATTTAGAATTTTTTTATTTGCTGATTTAAATTTACATCTCTATACAGACACGTGCATGCACAGCACAGGTGTGTTTGCCAAGAACACACCTGCAGGCGCTGCAGCCCAAACCTGGGCTCTCAGCAGTGCCAGGAGCAGCTCCCTCCCCTCTGGAGCAGCTCCTGGTGCTGTAATCAATATAATCAATACAACAAACACCATTTGCTGTATTGATGACATGGCAACCCACGGCAGAGCTCCATGAGCCGTGCACAGAGAGGCTGAGGTTTTGGCTAAGGATTAAATTAAGAGTTTTTATGTGATGCAGGCAAATCTGCTCTGGCTTTGCAAGGCTGTGACTTTGCCAGGTTGGAGGGAATCTGCTGCCCCGAAATCCGCTTTTCCCCACGCTCGGAGCGTGCACAAGAACATTATAAATCATAATTCTGCATGAGCTGCTCAAGGCTGAGTGCCCCGCTTCCAGCAGCTCCTGGAGACTTTATCCTCACAGTTCTAGCACTGCCCATGCTTCTGTGCATTGCTGTTTCCAACTTACCTTATCCGAATTCCAGCCCTTATCCAAAAAGGATTCCCTGAGTTTTTTGTTGTTCTTTCCAAGTTCCTTCCAAAAGAAGGAGTGGCAGCTCTGATGGCCAGAGGGGGATGTTGCCCACGGGCTCCACAGAGGATTTTCACCCCTGCTGACTCTCCAGATCTTACTTTTCATGGGATGTTTTGGCCTGCAGACCCAGAAGGGCTTTGGTACAGAGGCTGATGATGGGTTTTTGCTCTGCCTTTTTGTTGTGTGTGGGGCACTCCGTGTAGAGCCTGCATGATTTCTCTCTTCATGCTGCACAGCTCCACAGAAACGTAAATCCCTAACTCAGAGGAGATCAAATTAGATTTGGGGGATGCAAGTTTCAGCTTTCATATTTCCCAGACTCTGTACTGCATTAATATAGAACTCTGAACTCCATATAAAGTGTAGGCCAGCTCTCCTCACAGCTCAGTCACACAAATCAATCCTTTCCCAGCCCCAGAACCAGGGACACCAGTGCAGCTTCAGCCCAAAAAGTGTAAAAAATGGCAAATTGAGGAGAGCAAGCTGGGAGGGTGGGACTGCATCACCTGGAGCTGGAACTGGACAATGAACCCCAACATGGAAATGGACCAAAACTTATCAAAGGGTGAAAACTCGTGGCTGGTGGTGCATTTTGTGACCATTTTGGGTCTGTCTGGGTGGGCTCTTGCGCTGCCCAAGGTGGATCCTCTGAAGCCATTGTAATAAATCCCTGCTTTGTTCTTTAGCTCTGTCCAGCCTCTGTTCCAGGTGTGAAGGAACTGACCAGGTGTGAGCCCCAAATCCCTGGGAATGGGAGATGGAACTTTTGGCACACCTGGGCTATTTCTGGCTCCAGCAAATGAAAACAAACCTGCCTTGCCACCTCAGCAGACGTGACTCTCCTCTCTCTCATGGGCACTGAGAGCTTTTGACAAGAAAAGCACATTGTTTGGGGGGAGAAGGGGAGGAAGCAGAATAATCTAAATGCAGTGCCTGGGAAGCTCAGGGGTGTGAATGAGCAGGGGGCACAGAGCCTTCATCATCCCTGGGCAGCCCAAAACACCCCCTGGCTGGGGCAGGGCCTGGCCGGGCTCTGGAGGGGAATTCTCACCTCTCAGCAGCCCCTAAAATCAATGTATTCCTTGTGCACTCTGCCTCACAGGCCCTGGGCTTCCCTTCGGGCTGCCTTTTACACCAGGGGCGTTTCATCAGGCTGACAATTCAGCTTTATGAGAACCCCCTGGTACCAGAATTGGTTTTGCCAAGTCCCTTATCCGCGGCGTGAGAACAGGCAGGCGTTCTGTTGAAACAATAAATCCATTATGTCAACACAATTGATTCTGTTCGCTGCCTAAAACACCCTGTCGAGGAACAAAAGGCATTAACTTCATATCTTTATCTAGTTGACAAAAAAAGCAAATTAGTTCAGAGCCTCTGATGTCGCTGTGGCTGGCGCCAAGGAAAATCCTTCTTGTCCAAAATCCCATTTTATCAGCATTCTGTGAGGGGACACAGGGGCTGCACCAGGGCTCTGCTGAGGGGCACAGGCAGAGCTGCAGCCCCTCTCTGTGCCTCCTGAGCAGGCAGGACTCTTCCTGAGGATGTTAAGAGGCTGCTCTGCCCCCTGGACCATCACTTGCCTCTCTGGGTGTTTTCACAGCTCAGAAAGGAAAGGGTGTGACAGGAATAGCAGATTTGTCCTTACAAACCAGCTGTGGGGCTGCTGGGAGGTGAAACCAGCACTGGGAGATAAAAGAAACAATGGGAAGGGTTCCACTGATTGGTGAATGGAAAAAGAGATTTGCTTCCACAAATAAACTTTGGGTTTGCTGATAAACGAAATTAGACGTTGAGAGATGAACGAAACAATGGGGAAGAAACACCCCTAAATTCAGTAAGAATTAAAAATGAAAAGGGAGGGTTATACATTAGAGGGAAAATCTCTGGTATCAGGCATTTTGGGAAGTCTGTACCTCTCAAGTACCTCAGAAATGGGGAAAGAGAGAAGGGAAATGTGGCCGGGAAATTGGGATAAAAAGGAGGCTGCGTCCTCCAAAACCGTGAGAGATCCCAGGGGATGCCCCATGGCCTCTCCCTTTATGGGAATGAAGAAAAAGGATTCCTCTGTCTCCTTTTGGGACATAAACCTCTGGTGTTTGTGGATTAATTTTTCCCTGAGGAAAGGCTGCCCTAGAGCTGCCCCTCTGTGCACAGCACTGCCTGTGCCAGGGGTCAGAGCTGGGTTTTGCTGGATGCAAACCTTGTCTGGCTGAGACTGATCAGATCTGAGGTTCAGCAAAGCTGAGCCCAACCCCTGGTGTGCCAGTGAGAGCTGGGCTGGGTTCCCTTCCCTCCAGGGTCCATCTGGGAGGGACCACAGCAGCACCTCTCTCCTCACAGTGGGGATAAAGAGCTCTCTTGAGGGAAACAAGGTTGTGGAGTGCAGAAATTCTGGGACAGCAGAACTAAGAGGTTCATTTCAAAAGGGGAAAAAACCCCCCAAAACTAAAAAAAAACCAAAAAAACCACACAAAAACAAAACAAAAAACCCCCAAACCAAACCAAAAACAAACCCCCCAAAAAAAAAAAAAAAAAAAACAAACAAAAAAAAAACCCACCAAAAAAAAAAAAAACACAAAAGAAACAAACAAAAAAACCACCCAAGAATTAAAAAGGTGCTTACAGTAAACACCATCCAAGGAAAAGTTTCCAACTCCACCTCCTCCTGCCTCCTCCAGGCCTCTTTCCCAGGCAGGTTTCCCTGCACTGAAGGCAGCAGTGCAGCTCCAGGCCATGCAGCTGGAATGGTTATTGTGAATTGTGTGGCCATCAATAGACTCCTGATTAGTCGTTTTTCTTCCATGTGTGCCTGCAGTGATTAAGAAGCATCCAGCTGTTTCTTTCATTGCTTACAGAGCCTTTCTGAGTCATTTTCCCCCTCTTGTGCTGCTGTGTCTGGGTTGGGCTGTGCTGTGACCACACAAGGAGCTTTCCCTGGGGTGCTGCAGAATCAGTTCCTGTGTTTTTGCTGGATTATGCCCTTTTCTGACCCAGAAATGGGGTACCTGAGAGGTGGTTTAAAAGCTTTGATTCCATTTTCAGTGTCATGAGAAGTGTGGGACAATACAGATGTTATAATTCACACCATCACAACCAGAACCCAATTATTTCCTAATTATAAGTGTTTCTTGGCCTGTCAGCTTTTGCTGAACTCTCAAACTTGGGGAATTCCCTGCAAATGCATTTCCCACCCAGGATCCCCAAATCTCAGCTCCTGGTGGATGTTTCTGCCCTTCTCTGGGCAGCTTCAATCCCACAGCCAAGGCTCCCTCACTCCTCATGTCCCTGTCAATATATTTGCTGTGACAGGTTTTGAGTGGTTGTCTCAACCCTCCCATGGCACCAAATCCTCTTCCAACACCCCCTTGCACCGCCAGCAGAAACTCAGGCATGACTTTATTCCTGGCCAGGGTTTCTGTGTGTGGCTGACAAAATTCCAGCCTCCACACGGATGCTGCTACACAGCTTCCCCACTATTTTCAACAAAAAAAAGAAGAAATCTGTGTTCATTGGTTCTAAATGACATCATTCTCTTTCACTAATTAGTATTCTCTCCTCTGTTGGTTATTATTTCTCACCCCCAATGCTAATTAGTCTGTATTTTTAATGCCTTTTTTCCTCCAAATTCCAAGATGTAGTGAGTCTCTTTTAGCACCTTCTTTACCTTCTGCTTTCTGCAAAGTGTCCTTGTGGTCCATAAATTCTGTGTGCAGGTGTCCAATCCATCTCCCTCTCCCAGGCTTTGGTCACTGGAGCACATCAGAGTTGGTTTACAAAAAGTTCAAATTTCAGTCATTTCCCCTGCTGCCATCCCACTAAAGCAGCTTATGACAACTTTGCTGAGAGCAATCTCAGATTAACACACAATTCATCATTTAGATAGGATTAATTAAAACAACATTTTTAAAAGGTAATTAAACCCATTACCTCCAATTATTTGAAAGCTCCCTCATTTCCAGCTCAGAGAGCTGCTGTGTCAGCTCAGGGCTCCAGAGGTGGCACAGCAGATCACACCTTGAGGAATTCATTCTGCTGCTCAGGGATGGATCAAAGTCCAGAGGAGAAGGGGCAAAAAAAAGGGAGCAGCTCCCACAGGGGAGGGGGTTCTCCTCCCCTGCTCCTGGGGATCAGGGGGTTCTCCTCCCCTGCTCCTGGGGATCAGGGGGTTCTCCTCCCCTGCTCCTGGGGATCAGGGGTTCCTCCTCCTCTGCTCCTGGGGATCAGGGGGTTCTCCTCCTCTGCTCCTGGGGATCAGGGGGTTCTCCTCCTCTGCTCCTGCCCATGAGGAGGGTTCTCCTCCTGTGTTCCTGTGCGTCTGCAGCTCACAGAGCCAGGGTGCCACCATGAGCATGGATGTGGAACCGCCTCTGCCAGAGCAGACAGGGAATTAATTCCACAGGGGGCAGAGCTGCTGGGAGCATCCAGCCCCTTCAGTGAGGAATGGCAGGGCACAAACACCCTCCACAATCCAATTCCTTCCATAAGGAACACCAGGACACAAAGAGAATCCTCGCTTTGTCTAAGGGCACAGAGTGTCCCCCACCCAGGGCTGAGCTGCACTGCCCCAGCTCCTCTGTGCCCACTGGCTTTCCTCTGCAAAAATGGGGGAGTTGACCCCAGGACTGGGATACACGAATTGGTGGCAGTGAAATTAGTGATTCCCCAGGTGCCAAGCCAAACAAAATCCCCTACCATGCTGCAGAAAAGGTGTGTATCTCACACCAACTGCACTTCTTTCTGTGTTTTGTCTTTAGAGGAGACACTGAAGCTGTTTGCCCTCTGCATTGAAGGGACCTGCACATCCCAGTGCCACAGAGGTGAGCAGCCTCTCCTTCCTGCAGGATAAATTCAAACAGCAATTTTCACAGGAACTGATGCAAACCCTCCTCATCCCCTTCAATCCCCTGCAGCTCCTGGCAGGGCCCTTCTGCTGTCCCACAGAAATGCTTCTGGTGGGTTTTACCAGCCCGTGTCTGAGCACTGGGGTGTGTACCTGCATCTCTCAGCGCTTCTGTGTGCTGTGCTAACAGTCCCTGCAGGCCCAGACTCACTGAATTTCGCTGTGCCAGCAAAGTGACAAAGTGACACCGTCCCTTTGCCTCCCTGGAAACACACACAAGGTCCCCAGGGTGTTGTTCAGTCAATAACCTGCAGGCAGGGCTGGCTCTAGCTGCTTGGACAGTGCTGGAGGAGCCCTAGGAAGAAAATGTTCTGTCCAAAGCAGGCACCACAGGTGAGTGATGCAGCCTCAGCTTGGTGGAGCTGTCACTGCCACCTCCCAACAACCCTAGCTCCCTATGAGGCAGAAAAAAGCCCTTTCCCTCCTGTAAGAGCAACATATTTAAATGTGGGGACAGCCCTTCCTCGCCTCTTTTTGATTTCCTTGCCTTCAGGACCAGAGAGCAGGAATCCAAGAGAAAGTTGAATTGGTGTACTGTGCTTCCCCAAAAAGATCTGCTCCACACTCCAGGTGTAACTGCTGTTATTGGTGGCAGGAGGATGTCTGGCAGCTAAATATCCTAAATAAAACAGCCCTAACTCTCCCACAGCTGAAAAAAGCTGCTATTTTATTTTTCCCTTAACAACAGCTCTTTCTCTGTTCTTTTACACAGGAGACAGGCAAAGAAGGGTAATTTAAAATTCTCTTCATTAGCAGCTGCTCATTTTCTCCTGTCTCCTGAGGGTTAGAGGGGGCAGAGGATTGGATTTTCTTACCTTTTCAAGTAACTTTCTTTTAATCTCCTTTCCCTGGAAATAATTCAGCTAATAGTCTGGTATTGCAGTGACCTCAAAGAGAGCTGGTACTCTCCCCCTGCTCGAGTTTTTAATTTCATATTGGAGATCTGAAGGGCTTTTTTAGTGCTCTCCTGGAACCTGTGGCAGGGGACAGAGCAGATTCTGTCTAAATGCATTTCCACCCAAGCCTTGTTCCACATCCCTCTGCCTCCCCCAGCACTGAGCTCATTCCCATCCTCACCACCCTGAGACAACCACAGAGCTCCTGGGCTCCCTATTGCCCCTTGAGGAGTTAATTAGAGGGGTTTAATCTCTGCTGAGAGGAAGAGAAGCCGAACCCATCCCTGGAAATTGCTTTCCCTGATGGAATGAGGCACAAAGCCCCCGGAGGGATGGCAGGGGACGGTTCTGCGGCGCCAGCAGAGCGGGGATGCCGCTGCCCACTGCCCGGCAGTCCTTCGCTATTCATGGGTCTGGTTAGGAGCGGAAAGCTCCGGGATTTCCCGGGAGCCGGGCGGGATTCGCGGGGCGAGGGGGACACCCGCCGGCCGGGCTGGAACCGAGCGGGAGCGGCGGAGAATCCCGGAGTTACCGGAGAGAGAGATGGAGAGCATCGGCACCGAATCCCGGAGTTACCGGAGAGAGAGGGAGGGTATCGGCACTGGGCAGGAGCGGCCACTCCGGTCCTGGGAGCGAACATCGGAGTGGTCACTCCGGCCCTGGCAGCGGTCACTGCCCTCACAGGCACAGCACAGACCACGCCAGCCCAGCAGGAATCACCAGGAACACTCAGGAATCCCAGAGTGCTGAGCTGTGCTGTGCTGGGGGTGTTAGCTCTGAGTGAGGAAAAGCCTTCAGCACATCTAGGGGAGCACACAGGGCTGCCTGACCCTAATGCTCACCCTAACCCTAATCCTAGCCCTAATCCTGAGCCTAACCCCGTGCAGCCAGAGGAGCCTCCAGGCTCCCACGGAGGAAACTTGAGGAGCAACGATTCCTGCCGGAGCAACCCAGAGGGCAGCAGAGCAGTTTTTTCTCCAGGAACTGGAGGGAAAAGCTGCTGGAACCAGGGCTGGGCAGTTGGGTTCAAAATGCAGCACCAGAGGCTCCAGGGCCCTGGGCACAGTTGATCTAAAACAGCCTGTGTCCCTCTCTGGGGTCCCTGCATCTCCCCAGCATTGTGGCCACGGGAAAATGCCACACTCTGAGCACCCCAGGTTGATTCAGAGCCTGCCCTCCATCCATGGACAGCCTAGAACATGTTTAATATTCCATTCACACCCCTCTGCAGCTTTATGGATCCGAATTTCCGCCTTTGATCTGTTTCCCGCAACATTAATTAATTTCAAGCCCTCTTTATTTTTCAGTGTGATATTTCTAATAGTTTCCTTTTGTTTCAAGCAGTGTTTTCCCCAGAAGCAGACCAGCTGGCTGTTGGACCAAGGTGAGATGGCAGAGGGGTCATCAATTAACTGACCCTGCCAGCTGGGGTCTGGCACAGCTCTCTGCCACAGGGGACACCCGGCTCTGGCCTGGCACAGAAACAAGGTACTGCTGCTCACCTCTCCAAACTGCACAGGCAACTGCAGGAGGATTTCCCCTCTGTGGTCCTCTGTTTCTGGCTGGTGGCAGCACAGAGCGTTAAAGCCAAAGCATTCCAGCTGTGAAGCTGGCATACCCGTGTCACTTGTCACCACTCAGATGCTGCTTTCTTCTCGAGGCCCTCACTCTGTCTTCTTCTCACCATTTCCCCGACTTCCTGAGGGGTTTGGATTAGCCTGGCAGCCTCACAAGCAAAAATAATCCTGCTGAAGCAGCAAACACTGCATTGCTGCAAGGCATGCTGTAGGAAGTGCTGCACACACCCCAGCCCATTTGAATGCCATTTCCCTCGTGTCATTTTTGTCATCCCCCAGAGAGTGCCACCCCAGCTCCATCTGTGGTGTGCCCATGCTCTCCCCACTGCTGTGCCAACACCAACCCACACCACACTCCCCAAATCTGGGCCAAACCCAGCACCCCAGAGGGAGAGGGACTGGCCAAGGAACTGGCCATGGAGAGACTGGGGAGCTCCTCCAATGCCATTGGAATTCTTCTGGAATTTGCTGCTTTTTATTTCATTCTTTGGAACACTCACTGGAAGGTTCCTTGTGACCAGCCTGGAAAAGCAGCAGGAATGGCTGGGTATGGATGCCATGAGGGAAATGGGAATTGTCCCCTCACCAAAACACAGGCAGAGCCTTACCTGGGGGCTCCTTCCTGAGCTGCACCAGCTGGGAATGTAGGACCTCCTCCCTGGTACCACCCTTCCCACCTCACAGCCCTCCTGTGACAGGCTCCCCACCACCTGTGACCTCTCCACACACCACTCTCTGCAATTATTTTTGTGGTTTTTTTCCTCCAGTATTTTATTTCCGACAGGCATTTACAACGTTCCATTCATAGAACTAAAAACATAAAAATAGACCTTCTTTCAGCTTATAAAAGAAATATATAAGAACCTTTGACATAGACATGTCATGACATTATGTACAAGAGCCACGGTACCTTCCCAGTACCAGCCTTCCAGTATTTGAGTGCTGACTGCATCCTCTGGGAGCAGCCCAGGACAGCCAAACCCTCCAGCACGTGGGACACCGACAGGTGATGGTACAAAAACAACCATGTGATCATACAAAGGGGGTAGAAACTCTTCTAAAGCTCTTACCAAAAGAAACCAGGAGATAGCAAAAAGGTACTAGAGAAAGCTTCCATAAGTCAAGTATAGTGCACCAGAAACCAGGGGAGGGAGGGGAGGATGCCAGCTGGGACACACAGACAGTGATGGATGTTTTAGGGGGAGGGGATAATTCTTGTTATGTTTTAAAATATAGTCAGAGTGGATTTTATAAAATATAATCCTAAGGCTATTATAAAATTTCAGGTTCTCAAAGTACCTAGTGATGTGTCAAACACCAATAGATACTGACAAAACGAAACAAAATTTCATATAATCTTCCTTTTTTTTTTCTTTTTCCTATAGGTGAGACTGCAATGGGGAAAGCTATATAAATCCTAAAAACAAAAAAAAAGTGCTATTTTGTGTTTCATATTTGGAAGTCTACTTAAAAACCACAAGATTTTAGTCACATTTTACCCTGTTTTAGATGTTTAAATAAAAGATTTAAAATGTTAAAGAAGTTTACCTGTGTAGAACTTTTTTGATCCTCTATTGCAGTGGAAAAGCTTTTATAAAGGAATTAAAATACACTAGTTCCACCCACAGAAGGAGAGTGGGCAAGGTCAGTTTTTTGGCCATGAATTCCCTGTCCCCTAAGCCCAAACTCTGCCAGAGAGAGAGGGGCAAAGGGATCTGTGGCTCCAGCAAGGGCACGCCACAGATCCCTTTGCTCCACTGCAATTCAGTCATGTCATTTTATTTATTATTCTTTTTATTAGCTAACTAAACTCCAGTCTCAAACATATACAATAAACCTTTTCCTGAAGAAAGTTATACCTAAATAAGAGTTTTCCAGTTCGCATTTTAATATAAAACCACCGTTCCTAACCCTCTGCAAAAAGCTAGCCTCGTATCCTAGACGTGGAGCTACCCTAAATCTCTTACCCCTTTGTGCCCCTGCATCTCAGGTAAAATACAAAAAAATATCTCTTCAAGTGTTAAATTTGGATCTCTTCCAAGAGAGTTTGGCATCTTTACAAGAGTATGTAAAACTAGAGCTTCCAACATTGACATTAAATTAGACCAGCCACAGACCAAGAGGACCGAACACGACATAAATCCCAAACCTTTCCTCACACGTTCCTAAAATACATGAATATTCTCTTACATTTAGAGAGGGAAAGGGAGTCAGAGTTCTGTGACTGTACAGGTTAAAAAGGCAGTTTCCTCGTGAAGGAGATGAGCCTACGACCGACGGCTTTCACCAACCCCTCTGTCCTCGCGCTCCTGCCGGAGCCCATTGGCTGCACAGAGGTTAAGACACCCAGAGTCATTTGTTTTCCAGTGATTACCTTCTCCCCGTACTCAATTTCAGCCCCTGATTGTTTTAGAATAAATAAAGTAGTGTGAAAGCCCTTGGTTATCGCCAGACAGGACCTCAAGCTCATTTCGTTCCCGGTTGTTGAGCGTTTTGAATGTGGCCGCATGGCTTGGGACCGGTAGAGCTGCCGCAGCGGTGTGTGCAAGTGTGCGACCCGCGGGGTCACGCAGGGCTCGGGGACACCTCAGAGCTCGGTGTTGAGCTTCCTGCCGGGCACAAAGTCCTCCCGCCGCACCCAGATGACCTCCTCGCCGTGGCCCTCGGCGGCGCCGTTGATGGCGGGCAGGGCCGCCTGCTTCCTCAGCTGGGCCATCCTGGCGGCGTGCGCGTCGCCGGGCGGGCCGGGCCGCAGCGAGGTGGCCTGCAGCCGCTCCCGCAGCTCGCGCTGCGCCCCGCGCGCCGCCTCGCAGAAGTCGTCGTCGTCGCTCAGGATGTCGGTCTCCTTGATGTCCTCCTGCTCCTCGTACTGCGCCAGGTCGAACTGCTCCTCGACCCAGCGGTCAGTGTCCCCTCCCTGCGCGGGCTCTTTCTCGGGGCTGCTGCCGTGGAGGGCCTCCGAGTCAATGGTAAACCTGTTTCGGGCCAGCCGCCGCCTCCTCCTCCCCAGAGACTTGCTGGGGGCTGACACTGCACACACAAAGATAAAACCCCACAGGTGTTTTACACACGGCACAACTCTGCGCTAAAGCTAAGTCCTGTCTGGGGTGGGCAGGACCTGTCACTCCCATCTCCCTGTGGCCACGGAACCTCAGCTCCTCAGCACGAGGCCTCTGCGGCCACACAAGGAGTTCCTGCTGCTCAGATCCATCATGGCACAGATCACGGCTGCTGGATCCACCATGCCACAGATCATGGCCTATGGATCCATCATGTCACATATAATGGCCTCTGGATCCACCAGGTCACAGATCATGGTCTCTGGATCCACCAGGTCACAAACCATGGCCTCTGGATCCACCACGTCAGAGATCACGGCCTCTGGATCCACCAGGTCACAGATCACGGCCTCTGGATCCACCAGGTCACAGATCATGGTCTCTGGATCCACCAGGTCACAGACCATGGTCTCTGGATCCACCAGGTCACAGATCATGGTCTCTGGATCCACCAGGTCACAGATCACGGCCTCTGGATCCACCAGGTCACAGATCATGGCCCTCAGCTGCTCCTCCTGAGCACTGGGCAGCCAGCCAGCACCAAGGGCATCTGCTCAGCTCAGCTTCTCACTCGCAGCCCCTGCTGCCAGCACACCACAAAATCCAACAGCTTCAAACCTTGCAGAGGGACATCTGGGATCAGAGCAGCTTTCCTACAGCTCTCCCAGGAGATACCTCAGTGCTGAAGATGCTGCAGGGAATTACGTTCCCTGTCCAGGCTCTGCTGCTCCCTTCCTCACTTCCTCCCTACTGGGTGAGGACAAAAACCAATCCCCCAACCCAGAAGAGCTGTCAGAAGTTCCATCTACTCAGCAGCTGGCCCAATTAGCAAATTCCCATCCTCTGTGTCAGAACATCTTCCCAAGCAGGGGTAAATCCTGCAGGCACCACGGTGCCTCAGGGGCACACACAGAGCTCTGAGGTTGGAGTTTGTTCCCCTGCACTGAACAGCACCTCAGCACTGCAGGATGAATTTATGCAGCTCTGCCTTGGGGTTCAGGTCACATTTTAACACCCCTGAGCCCCACAAGGTGCATTAATTACAATGGCTCAGCAGCTGCAAATTTTATCTGCAGGGAGAGGTCTGGACTCCAAGGTGGGATTTCAATCCCTGCAGAACTCATCACACAAATGCCCCACAGAGCCAATCTGAAATGAGATCTGGCACCTCCAGCAGCACCCCGAGTCAGAAGCTGGGCCCAGCTGCTGCTGGTCTGGCCTGCCCTGGTCAGAGGAGGAACAGAAAGCCTGGCTCTCTACACTGCTGGATCTACTGAGCAGAACAAGAAATAAACAACAGACCAGAACAAAACATGCAGCCGTGCCGTGTACTTTGGGGCTGGAAGCAAATCATTCTTCCCTCCAGCATCTAGAGTTCTGAAAATGAAAACCTGCTTTTCCCTGAAGTCAACTGCAAAGGAAAATCCATGGTTTAGGAGAGGCCATTACAAAAATAAGAGTACCAAGTGCTAACTTCTCCAAATGTGGGAAGGAGGAGGATGTCCCCTTTAGCAGTTGAGCCGGAAAGGCTCAGGTGGAGGACACCCACAGCTGCCCCCTCAAACCAAGCTCAGGGGAGCTGTTTTTCCTCGTGCATTGTAGTTCCAAAGTGCTTGGGTTACCCCAAAATTCTGTACATGCTTTTAAGGATCACACAGCTTCTGCTCTGTTCAGCTGAACCCCAGCTGGGAGTAAAGTGCACAGCCAATGGGTACTGCCAGGAATCCCATCTCCCTTCCAGGCCAGAAGCACTGCTCTGAAGCTGAGCCTCGAGTGCAAAGCAAGGTAAATAGAGGTAATTTAAGGCTCTCAAGGAAGTGAAGCATGGGAAACCAGCAGTTTTTACATACACAGGAGAGAATGCTAATCCTAATATACAAGTGACAGACACCACTGTGTGTCCTACAACGCTGCTGGGGTTACTGGGATCTTGAAAGTCTGTAGCCCTACAGTACCTGCCCTGTTCATGGCTGGCCTTGCACCTTTTAGAGCACACAATCTTTTTCCACCAAAGGGAACATATTGCTGGGAGGAGGGCAAACTTTCGGTTTTAAGGAGTTGTCTTCTGTGTTTGTCCCGCAAGATGGAGTGCACTGCCTTCAGAAAGTCCTTCCTGTGCTCTGGAGAGCTGAAAAAGAGGTGGGAATACAAAAGGCAGAGTTACCCCTCGGGAACTGCTAAAAGCTCTCTGTAAATGAGGTAAATAATGGCCACTTCTGTGATTTAAGACAGTGCAAATCGATTGGCAGGAGTTTCCCCAGAGAACACTCCCCTGAACTCAGTATTTTCAAAGCAAAGCTAAATCCACGGTCACTGTGGTGGGCGTCCAAGGAAACCAACACCCAGGTCATTAATGAAACATTCAGCCTTTCAGCCCTCTCGAGGTTTCCTTTCCCTGCAGTGCCACCCACACGTGGCTGTGTCCAGTACACATCAGTGGTGCTCAGTCCATCTGTCCCTGCAAACACACCCACAGCTGCACAGCGCCTGCAGCTCTTCCTAGAAGCAGGAACTGGCTTGGCACCAGCTCTGTTGGATCCTGATGAACTTGTGTTCCAAGGTCTTCCTTGAACACTAAAACCACCACCACAACAATGGATGTTCATTAAGTGCAGAGGTTGGGACCTGGTGCCATGAAAGGAACCAGCTGAACACAACACCTGCCATAAAGATCCAGCGCTGCAGTTTAACCGGAAAATTGCAATAAGGCTTTTCCCATAAAGGTGCAAAGCTGATCAAGTTGTTTTCAGAGGTTGTACCAAATTCTGCCTTCCAGAAGTTAGGTTTGAACACCCTCTCCCCACTCTCCCTAACTAAGAAAGGAGTTCCCAACTGCTGGCAGGTGCAGCAACCAGACCTTTGTCCTTATGGTGCCCAGAGTGACCAACTGAGGGCCAGTCCCAGTTCAGGGGGATGTTATCCCATCCCTTCACCCTCCCCTCAGTGAATTCAATTCGGTTCAGGTCTTGAACTGAGCTGGGATTTATCTGTTTGCACCAGGATTTACTTCAGTGGCACAGCAGGAAAGGTAAATACTGGATCCAGTTTAACAGTTCCCAGATTGCCTCAGAAGGAAAGACACAGGCAAGCAGGGATGCAGAGATGCAGCTGTGAAGGAAAACAGAAAACAGGGAGTCCCACTTACCTACAGCAGAGGTGAAATGTCCTTTCTGGCCTGCCCTCAGACTCAGATTTGACATGGACAATCTCACACACAGAATTGGTCTCTGCATCTAAAGGGAAAGCAAGCAGAACTTTGTGTCTAACTCCATATGTAAGTGCAAAGCATTTGCTGCATGCCCAGTGAGGGTGCCCAGGGCACACACACACACTGCAAGCCTGGCAGATTGCAGGTTTTACCTGCAGGGACATTACCTGCACTGGCCAGGGCCCGCACCTGCAGCGCTTCCAAAGGGATCATGTGGCGGAACCGGAACGGATCCCAGTCTTCATAAATTGAGGCTCTGTGGGATCCTCCCTGCAAGAATTTCAAACACCGTGAGGAAAGGGGACACCCTGGGGCAGGCAGGCAGTGCTGTGCTCCGTGCTGAGGGCTCCCAGCTGCAGACCTGCTGCAATCCTGGTTTTCCCACCCCACACCTCCCTCGGGGGCCTCTCTGTGGGGACCTTGCTGGAGTCTGGACTCAAGCAGCCCTAAGGCCCCTCAGCTCTCAGCAATGCCCTCCAGACTCACCCAGCCCAGCCCTGGGCGCACACACACTCGGGAATACATCAGAGTTTTGCTTTTCTCTCTGAAGTCACCCCGTGCCAGCTGCCTTTCCCCATGCAGGCACCTCCAACCCCTCTCTGCTTTATGCCACGAGCAGGGATCACCGGTTTCCCTGTACCACTACAGACTGTGCCCCTGTGGTAGCACTGCCAAGCTCAGCTTTAACTTGGACTCCCAAACTCCAGTGGGATCCCTGAGCCACTCCTAATGTAGCTGAGAGCAGCCAGCACTTGCCTGGTGGCACACAACACCCAGGGCACTGTGTGAGGTGACAGACATTAATTAGCTCTCAGACACTCACACTGATCAAAAAATCTGTGCTAAGAGATGCTCACAGTGACATCTTCATCCAGGACAATCCCACAGCAGGGAATGGATGTGGCAAGCATGGCAACAAAGGATGAAGGAATGCTTGCTGTGCCCACCCAGCTCCTCAGACACCAGGGACCACGCATGCCAGAGCACATTCCAGTTCCAGGGCTTTGTGGGAAGCAAAACTCCATCACAGCCCCAGAAATGCCCACAGCACCACCCAAACAGTCCCTGCACACTTACCAGTTTCTTCTTCTGTTTGGAACCATCCTTGTACACCAGGACCACGGCAGTTTTGAACACTGGAGGAGAAAGTGAGAGACAAAAGTTATGGAGTCACAGAATCCCAGAATTCCAGGACAGCTGGGGTTGGAAGGCACCTCTGGAGATCACCCAGTCCAACCCCCCCACCAAGGCAGGGTCACCCAGAGCAGGTGACACAAGAATTTGGGATTTTTGGGATGTCTCCAGAGATGGAGACTGCAGGCCCTCCCTGGGCAGCTGTTCCAGGGCTCTGCCCCCTCCATGGACAGAAATTCTTCCTCAGGCTGAGGTGGAACTCGTTGTGTTTCAGTTCATGGTCACTGTTCCTTATCCTGTCACTGGCGCCACTGAGCAGAGTGTGGCACCGTCCTGTGACAGCCCCTGGGGATATCTGTGTGCATTGATGGGGTATCTGTGTGGGTTGGTGGGCTATCTGTGTGGATTTGATGGGATATTTGTGTGGATTTGATGGGATATCTGTGTGCATTGATGAGGTATTTTTGTGGATTGATAGATTCCCTCTCAGCCTTTCCTTGCTAAGAGTGACCAGGCCCATCTCCCACAGCTTGTCCTCAAGAGCATCCATAAGGCTTGGGATGGGTCTCCTCTATTCCCAAGCACACAAACCTTTCAGCTGAGCCAGGAAAACTACCAGAGAGCAGAAGTGAGCCCTGCAGCCCAGAGACAAGCCCAGGTTTAAATTCCAGGCAGCCCTGGGGAAGGCAGGGCTCAGATACTTTCAACATCTGTTGAGGCACAGCTGCCAGTCTTTAATGTGAACTGTGCCACTGTTTAAGGCATGTGAAATGCAAGTCCTGGGATACAAACCAAATGCTGCCAGCTCAGGTTCCTTCTTCCACTTGCCCAGGGAAGCAGGAGGGTTCAGCCATATCACTGTGTTATGCAAGAGCAAGTCCCCCATGGAAAGGTCGGCCACCTGCCAACACAGGCACAAGGAAAGGGTTTTAATCAGCTCCAGGAATCTGATGGCAGTTTGCCGCTCAAGGAAACTTGCATCAGGTCTAGCCCTGAACAAAATTCCCCCCAGCAAACTTCTGGAGTATTTCATCAGCTGACTGCAAACAGATGCATGTAAACCCTTAATTAATGGGCATAAATTAGGGTCAGTTAAACGCAAGAGTCCAGCCCTCGGAAGTCAAGGTCAAACCCAGATGTTTTCTTTGCCTTTCGTTCCCCTTTGTCCGTTTTTCTCCCTACCAGTTTCTTTGTGTTTTGTTGGAATATTTAAGCACATATTCAGTTTGGGGTGAGGGTTAGAGACTGCATCAGGTGCAGTGGCCAAAGCAGCCCCTCCCCACAGCTGCTGTGGCTCTGGACCTTGCCCAAGGGCTCCTCTGTGGGCACCACACTGCTGGGAACACACTAAGAAAGGAGTTCCCAACTGCTGGCAGGTGCAGCAACCAGACCTTTGTCCTTATGGTGCCCAGAGTGACCAACTGAGAGCCAGCCCCAGTCCAGGGGGATGTTATCCCACCCCTCACCCTCCCCTCAGGGAAGTCTGAATTCAATTCAGTTCAGGTCTTCAACTGAGCTGGGATTTAACTGTTTGCACCAGGATTTACTTCAGTGGAAAGGTAAATACTGAGTCCAGTTTAACAGGCACCAAAATAACTCTAGATCTGGCTGTTACCTCTTTTTTCTCTCCTGTTTGCTCCGCTATGAGCTGGTCAAACACTGCTCCATATTCTTCATGGATTTTCTGCATTTCATTAATGTGGCTGGCAACTTTGTTCATGGTTTTGATGGCCACTGCAAGAGAGACAGAGGGTGAGCAGAAGGGATTTTTAACCCTCTGACAGGAAGGGATGGGGGGAGGTTCAAGGGCAGAGGTGAGCCACACAAAAGTGGGGTTAAGTCCTTACCATCAAGGTGATAATGCTCTTCACTGTCCACGTCAGTGAGGGCAAAGAGCTCCTTGAGCAGGAGGGGGTATTTGAGTATCCTCTGGATGGGTTTGATGAGGTAAGACTCCAGGGTGGAGGAGTGCTGCCGGCGCGGGTTCTGGGCATCCAGGAACGCCTTGAAAGCAGTGTCTGTCTTCGCTGCCAGATTCAAAGGAGGCATTGGATCAATGAAAAACCCTGACTGCTGCCCTGAGAAAGCAACTTTTCCAGGTTTAAATTGGTTTATCCGGAGGCATTTTGTGAGGAAGTGCAGATTTATTGGGCCTGCAGAATTAGATTTACGCCCTCCAGGATTTGAGTCACTGACACTCTCCCCGGATGTGCTATTTAGGATTTCACAGCAGGCACCCACCTCCAGCAGGGCAATTTTTAATTGCACTATCCATGACAGAATCTCCTGAGCTGGAAGGGCCCACAAGGACCATCCAGTCCCACCCCTGGCCCTGCACAGACCCCAACAATCCCACCCTGGGCATCCCTGGAGAGCTCTCCAAAGGCTCCTGGAGCTCTGTGGGGCTGTGCCCATTCCCTGGCGAGCCTGGGCAGTGCCCAGCACCCTCTGGATGAAGAACCTTTCCCTAAAATCCAGCCAAAACCTGCCCTGGCACAGCTCCAGCCCTTCCCTGGATCCTGTCCCTGGTCACGGGGAGCAGAGCCTGGAGCTGCCTCTCAGGAGGAGCAGTAAGTACTTCTGGCCTGGCAGCTATTTTAGATGTTTTAATCACCTGCTCCCTCTAAGCAAAGTCTCACATTGGAAATTTGTGAGAAGTCACTGCTTCCAAGCCATGGTGCACCCACAATATTGGCAAGTCTGGTTCTTGTTACCTCATTAAACCTTAAAATGCAGCACTGAGTCACAACAACAGCAGAAGCTGGTGAGAGGCAGGAGCAGAAACTGAGGCTAATGCACCAGATTTTGGGAGCACAGGCAGACTGGACACCTGACTGCCATCATCTTTTCTACCTGACTGCTATGAATTTATAAAATTGCCATTTTCTCTGTTGCTCCCTCCACTGGAGCATAAGGAGGGAAGGAAGGAGGAGGTGGTATTTATAGACATACAAATTATTCAGTGCAGGAGCAATTCCACACAATTGCTTTTATTGGAGTCATGTCCCCTGCTGGGGTTGGGAGTTTTTTGCAGGCAGTCACCTGATTTCCATAAAGCAACTTGAGTTTCAAATGCAAAAGCCACCTGCACCTCAGCTGAGGACACCAAGTGACACCTGAAATACACTCCCAGGCTGCTGAAGAGATTGACCTCTGGAATAGAATTTTAAGTTCTGTTTATGCCATAATTCAAGCACAACACTTTCTCACTTATAAATACAGTCAGCAATGGAAAAGAAAAGCAAAAGAACCAGATCTACCTAGTCTACAGCTTTAACTTAAGGGTCCTATAAAATACTGCCAAAAGGAAGCACAGATGTGACTAGCAACAAATAATTTATTTATGTATTCCACAGAGCTGCCAAGTATTCTTTGCAGCACAGGGAATAAAAGTTTACAAGCAGAAATGAAAAAAAGAAAAGTGCACAGAGAAAACCAAACCCCAAACCAACGAAGAAACAAAAAACCTCAAAATTTTTGACCGTCAGACATGCAGATGTTGTTTGAAAAACAAGAGTTCCTCCCTCAATGCCATTGCTGCTACAACTGGAGCCATTTGTTTGTTCAGTGTCTTGGCCAAAAAGGAATTGCACAAAGCACTGGTAGCTCCACGAGATTTGCACTTCTGCAGGGGAAAACATCCCTGTGAGGCAAGCTGGCCCAGGAGCCAGAGCACAGGGCTTTCCTCTCCAAGCCAGCAAGCCAAGCTCTGCCAGGAACTCTGCCATGGGAACTTCTCAGGCAAACTGCAGCGAAGGCAAGAGGAAGGACAGAGGGGAGAGAGGGCTAAAATATTCCACCAGTTCCCATCAAACATTCTCCCAGGCTGATCCTCTCCTAGTGTTCCCCCATTCCTGCCCTCAGAGGTTTGGGCTGCAGTGACCACAACCAGCATGGGGCTGTGACAATTTGTTGGATTATCCCCTTTTCTGACCCAGAGATGGGGCAACTGAGGGGCATTTTAAAAACTATCATTCCATGCTCAGTCTCATGACAACAGTGAGACAATACAGATGTTATCATTCACGCCATCACGATCAGAAGCCAACTATTTCCTAATTCCAATACACTGTAATTGTTTCTTGGCCTATCAGCTTTTGCCACACCATGCTGTAAATGCCTTAAAGCCAATCATCTAAAATTACCCCTTGTGAATCTTATTACAATGCATCTTTCATAGTTCTATTTCTCCAAAGTGTTATTTGCAAAGTCATCCTTTGAAACTTGTTTCTAGCTCCATTTCTCTCTCAGCAATGTCTGTCCTATTCCATGGCATTTTTCTTATTTAATAAGAAATAATCTTTCATTATTCTAAGTCATGAAATTAGACATTTTGTTTCTAATAATCTTTCATTATTCTAAGTCATGAAATTAGAAATTTTGTTTCTAATAATCTTTCATTATTCTAAGTCAGCATTTCTTATCTCAAAAGTTTCCATACAGATACACACTATGTGAGCCTTCTGTCAGGCTTTGAGAATTCTCTACAAATCCACTTCCCACAGCATCTCTGAAGGGGCTCTTACCTTTCACCAGGACTTTGGGGACTTTAGTGTGGCTGGCACAGAAGGCACTGTACAGCTTGAACCTGTCAGCATAGTACAGGAAGGATCCACCCAGGGAGAACAGCACTTTCTGGGATCAAAAGGAAAAAAAAGCATTAGTAAAAAGGCATTTAGTTACTTTGCCTTCAGCCAGGTCATGTGAAGCTCCCATCCAGCCTTTGGAGGACAGGACAATGCAGTTGTAGCGTGTTTGCAAACCAGGACATCACTGCTGGAGTGAGCCCAGGGGAGGCACCAGGATGATGGAGCACGGGGGATGGAGCAGCTCTGCTGGGAGGAAAGGATGAAAGAATTGGAGTTGCTCAGCCTGGAAAAGAGAAGCTTTGGGGTGACCTCAGTGTGGCCTTCCAGTGCCTGAAGGGAGCCTGCAAGGAAGATGGAGAGAGACTCTTTACAAGGGGCTGGAGTAACAGGACAAGGGGCAATGGCTTCAAACTAAATGAAGAGTAGGTTTAGGTGGGATATCAGGAAGGAATTCTGCCCTTTGAGGGTGAGAAGGCCAGCTGTGGCTGCCCCTGGATCCCTGGAAGTGTCCAAGGCCAGGTTGGACAGGGCTTGGATTAACCTGGGAAAGTGGAAGGGGTGGAACTGGGGGATCTTGGAGGTTCCTTCCACCCCAACCATTCTGTGAGTCCATGATTCACCCACCGGGAAACAGCCCAGCCCTGGTGTGTGGATTCAGCCTCTGTAATCAGCACCATCAGCCCAGCCCCAGCCTGGAGGCAGCCCTGACTGCACAGGGAATTAACTCCAGAGCTGCACCTAAAAACCTCTCACTGTCCTCAGCAACAGCCAGAGCCCACAGAGAGGACTGATGTGTCTGACTCTGCAATGGATCAGGGCACTGGGGAGCTGCAGGCAACACTCATCCCTCACAAACATAACCCCAAAACATTTTGGGAACCAGCCAGCACCTTGTGAGGGGCTGAGAGCACACATGGGCAGCCTGGGGACAGTCAGGGGGAGAGGGGAAGCAAACTGCAGAACTGAAAGCACTGAACCCCGCGTTTCCTTCACACCCAGCTGCTTTCAGACAGGCCCAGGGGCAGAACTGAAAGTGAACTTGGTGCAGCTTTGTGGGAGAGCTGGAAGCAGCAGCACTCGGGAGATGGAATTTTCTCTGGAAGGACCCTACACTGGCACTCCTCTCTTACAGCTCAGAGCACACAGTGGCCAGAGGAACTATTATTATAATAATAACCTATTATTATTATTGCTATTATTATTATTCATCCTGTCCTTTGCCAAGGTAAGTAGTGCTCAGAGCCTGAGTGGAATTCCCCAAAGGAAAAACAATCTATCATCTCCTTGCCATGCCTCCAGTACCACTGCATCAGACACAAAATGAAATGTCTCCCCATCTCCCTGGGTTTGAAATGAAGTTTACAGAGCTGCAGTTTCCATTTCTACCTGTGAAGATGCACACCTGCTGAAAGGCAGAAGTGTTTGCCACCGTGGACTGAAAGTGGAAATACAAAATTCCATGTATTGCACTGATCTGTAGCCCCAGAGGGCTCCTGAACATGAGACTTGTCAGGGCAAAGATTTTATGTAACTTTCCATTTCTAGCATTTCCTGACAGCTGAAGGCAAGAAATCTGGCAGAAGGGCAAGAATAGAACCAAAAGCACATGGTTGCTAGTGCTCTATATGGCTAAATGTAGCATAAACTACAGTTGCAGCAGAATCATTTTTCAGCAGCACCAGCATCAGTTGAAAATCAATCTCAAATGGAAGAAGATGCAGGTTTTTACATGAACAGTGACAACAGTCATAAAAAATAGATGGAGAGTGTTAAAGGTCTCCTCAAAATCTAAACAAATGAGATAATGCAAATAATGTAGGTTTAATATATGAAAGTAAACAATTATTACCTTAAATTGCTCAACTTTTTCAAGCTTTTCCAGGTCTGGAACCAGCCTTACTCCATCTTCCAGAGTTTTCAGGAACTCTACCTGGAATGCTACCATTTCAGTCAGGTTCCCAAAGAGAACATCCAGCTAACAAAAGGAGAAAAAAAGCAGAATGCTGAAAATATCACTTTGAGGCTAAATTGTGTTTTCTAGAACTGCAGCAATACTCAGTCCAATTGTAAAACAATGTGATGCCAGGAAAAAACAAGCTGCAGACATTACTCAGCAGCACCTTGATGCTCCACTCAATCCATTATTTGCAAGAAACGGAATTCAGTGAAATTAATTTCAGACAAACAAGGGTTGACATACCTCATCTGGTGTGAGGAAGGTTTCTTTCTGTAGAGGCTTCAGGTATCTCTCCATCAGACAATTTAAATCCTAAAAATTCACAGAAAGATTCCCATGTTGGTCCCTCTGGATATTTCCTGAGGCGGCAAATGACGCTTACCTAATCTGAGGATTTTCCCTTTTTACACACAACACAAAATAGCTGGATTTTGCACAATTTAAGACAGGAGAAGGAAACATTCACACATTTCTAGTTACAAACCCAGAACCAGATCTCAGCGAGCAGTAACTGCACACCAGTTAAGCCCAACAGCAGAACCATTTGGAAATGCCTTATCTCCGTGGTTTCAGTGATATTTCAGGCATTACATATAAAATATATTTATCTCACAGAACGGAATGCAAGCTCAGCAAGAGCTCCAGAGGTGAAGCAGAGGCAGAAAGCAGGAGAGCTCTGAGGCTGAAGCCCTCACCTTGACGTAGGTGCGCTCGGTCTCCAGGAGCTCACAGATGACCTTCCTGAGCTTGTCTGCGTCCGTGAGCTGCCTCATGGTGCTCAGCTGGGGCCCTGCACAGTCCTGGGGGGGAGCACTGCAGTCAGAGGGGTTCATTTCATGCAGGCTGCGACAGAAAGCTGCGACCTGCTCTGTGCTCTTGGGAGAGAAGGGAGAGGAAAGAGCAGTGGTAATATTGGAAGTAAGAGCCAGAGGAACAAAGGGGCTGAGGGGGGTTTTGCAGCTTGGGGACTTCTCAACAGGCACAAGTGTCTATCCTGTCTCTCTGTGACTGGGGATTAAAAAAAAAAAAAAAAAAGGCATTCCAGAATTCAAATTAATTGAAGTGCTGTTCAGCTCCATTCCTGGTCTCAGACACACATGAATTTTAATTAAAACAGGCTCGTCCAGCACTTAAGATTGACAAACTCACAGAGAAGCCCAAGAATTAGGAACCAAAAATGCCTGTGCAAACAAAACTCACACCCCAGCCCCTGGCAGTTCCCCAGCCAGGGTTGCAGCAGGGCTGGGAACAGCTCTGGTGACACAGAGGCAGAAACCACTCAGGCTGGGCCATGGGGAAGCAGAGCCTTCCGGCTAAATCCCCTCCAGGCTCCCAGCAGAAGCTCTCTGGGCAAGCAGCTGTGTCCCCAGGCTGTGTCTGGAAATGTGCCTGGCAGGGTGAACTTCTTCCCCACAAGTGCCAGCTCCCAGAGCTGCTCCTTCTCCCTGCTTCCTTTAATATTTAATCAGCTGCCTATATAAAAAGCCAGTTATCCTCACTTCACCCCCTCGTGTTAGATCATTTCCTCCCATCTTTCATTACACTGAAGAGTTTGGAGCAGGAATAGTCTCTGGTGTCAGTGATGACAGCTCCAGGCTTCCAGGATTGCCAAGGCAGCCATGGGCTGCCTCCATCCCTCCCAGAGACCTGCAGGGAAAGAGCTGCTCCAGGGACCACAGCTGATCATCCTGCCAGAGGACCTCAGCCCAGGCTCAGGGACTGCCCAGCTCTGCCTCTACAGCCCCCCAGTTCAGGAATTTCCCCATGGAAAGGATGGCCAGGCACTGGCAGGGGCTCCCAGGGAGGTTTGCAGTGCCCATCCCTGCAGGTGTCCAAGGAATTCCTGAAGCTGGCACTCAGAGCTCTGGGCTGGGTGACAGAGTGGGCATTGGGCACAGCTTGGACTCCATGGTCTCAGAGGTGTTCTCCAACATGGGTAATTCTGTCATTCTGTGGAACAACTGATGCAAAATCAGCCTGTTCAACCAGAGAAGAGAGCAGAGGAGAAAAAAACTATCAAAAAAAAAAAAAAAAGAGAGAGAGAGAAAGAGAAAATAAAGCGCATCCTCACCTTGCAGTCTGGAAACAAAGCTCTGCCCCTGGGACATCACTTCACTCCCACCCACTGGTAGCTGTGATCTCCATGTTTTTTAAGCCCTGCAGTCTGCTCACACAGAGCTATTTCCTCTCCATGCACCTACAATCCATGTTAGGACAAAAAGGATTTCCACCCCCTTCCCTCAGAGGTCTCTCGGGGCTGCAAATGCTCCCCTGAGCTCCCACTGCACAGCACATGGGCAAAGATGCTCGTTACACAAAGGATCATTTTCTTCAGGACACTATTGTGAGCCAGGAACTCATTGTAACTGGTTGTCTATGCAAAAATGCCTTTTGGACACATTTCATTCTAGGGAAAATATTCACTTTCAGTTTCTGAGGTTTATCTCAGATGTGGAACAAAGGAAAAACATTGCAAGTTGAAGGCAGGAGGAAGCAGTGAGTTGGACCAGTCCATCTCCAGCTCACTCTGCTCCTGGCACGTGTCACTGAGATTTGAGATTTATTAATCTTAATTATTCAATAATTCCTGTTGTTCCTCAGCAAGGTTCCACCTATACTTAATGTGCTTTTAAGTATAAAGCCCACCCAAACTTTTGGATTAGATCTGCATCAGATTTCAACAGGTGTGACCTTGATCCCAACAGCCCCAAATCCACCAAGGGCAGTGGGTGAAACCTGGCTCCAGTAGAGGTTAAAACACCCTCCCAAGCCCCCTGCTCTGCTGGGAGAGAACTGATAGCTCAGATGTGATAATCTGAGCCTGCAGAGACCCAGCACAGGCAGGGTTTGCTCAGCAATGTTTGGCTTTGCTAGCACTACTTGAGGCAGACGTGTCCAGTGGTGTTTTGCTTTAATATCCATATGCACAAATAAATCCAGTTCTAATGTATAAAGCACAATCTGGAACCAAACCCCCAAATGAACCAAGTGTTTTAAGCAGTTCCTGCCTGCCACTCTGCAGATCTCCCCATCCTGTGCAGCTCCTGCAGGGAAAGATGGGTCACCCAGAAAGAGAGAGCGAAAATCTGCTCAGGGTGTGAAACACCAGCTCAGCACTGAAGCTGAAATAACTCACAGAGGCATGTGGTGCGCCCCAGCAGGAGCAGTGACACCCACACGGCAGGAAGGAAGTGTGGAGGACTTCCCAAAGCCTTATCTGCACTTGTGCACGCTCGGTAAACCGCCCGAGGGCTGCAGCCAGGGCCAGCACTGCCCTGCCCCACATCTCTGGGGAACTGCCCACACCCCGCACTGCTAGGACAGAGGCACGGCCACAAAGCTGTTCCTGTGCCTGTCCACGGACCAAACAGCTGGGGGCTGTGAGCACACCTGAGCGGGAAGGTCTCTGAGGTGTCTCCTCAAGGCTGGGGGCTCCTGCCCACCACAGAGCCCTGGGAAGTGATCAGGACATGCTGAACTTTGTATTCTTAGCCAAGGCATGGAAAGCATTGGCTGTGCATATACAGTCCTTCAGACATAAACCACTGACCAAGTCTGGGACTAGAGCAGATCCACCTGCACCTAAACCCCTCTGAATTCAGCAACTCAGAGGGGCCTTTCTGACCCTCATCCCTCAGTGGGAGGCTGCAATAAACAACCAAGTGAGCCTCGGCACCAAGCCTTGTTAAACCACCATTATACTGACCAGCAAACCTGGCTACCTTATCAGTCCATATCAATAAAAATATTGTAGTTTCTCTCCTAGAACTGAAATGCTTGACTCCACCTGCAACAACTGCTGTGCTTCATCCCTAAGCACAATCCTGTCTACCCAGTATTCCCTTTAAAAAATCCATTTCCAGACAAAAAGCAGGCACACACTGCACATGGGGGGTTCAAGGCACAGCTATTTTGGTGAAAACTCAAGCAGATTTCACAAAAACCTCTCTGTCCCCATTTTCCCAGAGAAAGTGGATAAGGAGGGAAGGTCTGGAGGAGAAACAGATCCTTTCATCTCCCTGCAGCAGCTCTGCCAGCAGTGACAATGACAGCTCTAAACCAGGATTTCTCACGGGGAATTACGGCATCACACTTCAGGCACAGTCCCGCAGGCAATCCCTTCAAAAAGCTGAAAATGAGACCGAGGGCTGCCACAGCTGGGAAGGGGAGTTCACAAACACTAACCCCTCCTCAGGAAGGGGCTCAGCAGAGGAGCCAAGCTCACATCCTTCCCATGGAGGAGGATCAAGGACATCACAGCCACGGGGCTGCTTTGGCAGTGCTGAAAGCCATTTCCTGCTGTGTTTGCCGTGCAGACACATCCAGCTGCCCGGGCATCAGGCAATGTGCACACCTCTGTGCACACCCGGAGCAGCAGTGCCCGCCCAGACAAAGCCCATCAAGCCGCATCCTTCCATGAGCACTGCCAGCGCCGCGGCACGGCAAGCAGAGCCTCTGCAGGGCACACTGAACCGCACGACAAACCCTGAGCGCCGCTCCCGAGCCCATCCCACCCCCTGGGACCCGCTCACCAGGTACAGCATCCGGAGCAGGGAGTCCCCGTCCCTGCCGGCGCTCTCGCTCCGCACCCTCCGGTTCCCCCTCCGGAGCGCCGACATCGCCGCAGGGCAGCGCCGCGGGGCTGTCACCGAGCGGCCACCGCGTTCCCGGGGCTGTCACCGAGCGGCCACCGCGCTCCCGGGGCCGTCACCGAGCGGCCACCGCGCTCCCGGGGCCGCACATCCCCGGCGCCTCCCTGGCTGCTCCTGATCCTCCCAGGCTCCCCGAGCTGCTCCCGCTCCTCCCAGGCTCCCCAAACTGCTCCAGCTCCTCCCTGGTTGTTCCTGCTCCTCCCAGACACCCCGGGATGCTCCTGCTCCACCCAGGGACCCCGAGATTCTCCCACTCCTCCTAGGTACCCCGAGATGCTCCTGCTCCTCCTCCTCCTCGGTTCCCCAACGTGGCTCCTGCTCCTCCCAGATACCCCGAGATGCTCCTGCTCCACCCAGGCACCCTGAGCTACTCCCTTCTCCTCCCGAGCTGCTCCCACTCCTCCCCAGCTCCCCTCCCGTGCCATCCGCTCACCGTCCCGAGCCGGGCGAGGCCAGAGCCGGGCGTTGCTGGGCGGGCAGCTCCGGAGCTCGGGCAGCCGGGGGATGTCTGTCGGGAATGTCTGTCGGGAACAGCGGTGCCTGCGGCTCAGCACAGCCCGCTGGCTGCCGGCGGCACGGCTCGGGAATACCGAATGAAAGGAACTTCAAAGAGCCGGTTCTGCCGCTGAGAAAGCGACCCCGCAAATCCCCCTTTTAATCCTTTCACGGCTACTGCAACACACTGAAGGTTTGGAGACTTAGGCTGGTCTCGAGTAATGCTGCAGAGAGCAGCCGACCTACTTTTCTTGGGAAAAAAAAAATCCCTCCAAGCGGCACGGGCGTGCACACACAGAGCCCGTGGAGCACGCTCCCCAGGCAGCTCTGCGGCCAGGTAATCGGCCTTGACTGCCACAGGCACAGCTCTGCAATCAGAAACGGGGAGAAACCAGGGTCCTGCAGCAGTTTGAACTGGTGACACTTCTTACAGCACAGCCCCAGTTAAATTCAAAGGACCACGACAGGAAAAGAAAACACACAAAGACTGATTTTGAGATTCAGTACTGGCAACCTGCAACATCAGCAACTCATATACTCGGTTTTCTGGGTGCCCCCTTGGAACCTCAATATTGAAAAGGCCAAAATAATCAGGTCACCACAGGGGTAAGTAACCACTGAAGAAACTACTCAGGTGTGAAATGTTTCTGATGCTCTGTTGAACAGAGGCTGGCACAGGGGCATGCCCTCCCTGTTTCATACAAACAGTCCGAAATTTGGTGCTAGATGAAAATAAGCCTGAAAAGGTGGCAGAGGGCAGGCTTTCCTTTCCCCCACTCTTCTGCCTCCCAGCTCTCTCCTCCCCTTGGCCCCCACATGAAATGGGGACAGAGAGGAAAGGCAGAAGTCCACCCCAGAGCAAAAACCAGTTGTAGAAAAGCTCAGGCCAGGGCCAGCTGCACCTGGGAAGCGCCCTGCACGCCACCCTTCACATCGATGTCACCCCAAGAGATAAGAGGTGAAATTGGATAGGCAGTGAGTCCAGAGAGCAGCAGCTATCCCACACCACTGACACCTCAGCCCACCCTGGAGAAGGGTTTCCAGTATTTTACCAGAACAGACACCTCATCTTCCCTTATTCTATATAATGGAAACCTTGCTTTGACAGCAGAGATGGAGAAGAACGCTCCGCATTATCAGGCCTTTAGGATATACACAAGACAAGCTTCTCAGAAAAGGGAGGAGTCCTCAGGGCTCCTGCTGCCCCTCCAAATCCTTCAGCACCACCACAGCTCGGAGGTTTTTGCAGATTAAGAAGCCAAAGCACCACTCCTAAGGAAACACACACCCACATGCACACATGCTGGGCTGAGGGAAGGGACAGAGGCACCAGGAGCAGGAGGAGGAAGGACACATCCCAGTGCCTCCTGTGTCCCACAGCCCCCTGCCACCTGCCTGGCAAAGGTAAAGGGCCCAAGGGCAGCTCTCGGTGGGGTTTGCCCCCACTTACCTTCACACAAAGCCCGTGCTACGAGAGCAGAGGACGGCGGCTGCGAGCACCTCGCTCCTCTCCTCTTCCCATCAATCATTCATGTGCCCTAGGATCTCTTTGCTGCCTGGAGAGCCAGGGAGCTTCCTGGGGAAGCTGTCCCTGTCTGCAGTGCTCCCTGGGCAGGGATGGAGCCCTGCCCCAGGACTGCTCTGGGATCCCCAGCTCCTAATGCTGCCTCTGCGTTTGCCTGGGCAGCTCTGCTGCTGCTGCTAAAATGGGCACATTCCCCTGCTGACCAGGGGTGAATGGATGGTAGTGCCCCTGCCCTGCTGTACCCAAAAAGGGCAGAAAAATAAGGGAAGTCTCTCCTGAGCTCCACCATGCACGGCTGGGAGCAGGATGGGATAAAGGGGAAGGTGGCACGAGGGCAGAGCCTTCCCCGTGTATTGCCATGGACAGAAATAACTAACCCCTGTGAAACAGCCCTGAGGACACCACCTTAATCTGCTGTGCCATAATCCCAGGAGCATGGAAAGGTGTGGGAGTGCATGGACAGGAAAACACCTTTGTTTTCCTCCTCATGTCTGTGACTTCCCATGGGAAAGCACACACTGCAAGAATCCTTCCTTCCCATGCACATCAGCTTCCCAAGCACACAGAAAAGCCAAGGGATTAGGAGAACCCTCAGCTGAGCTTGTTTTCTTCCCCACTACCATGCACTGGAATTTTCTACAGGCATTGCAGGATAATCTGGGGGTTTCTACAGACAGCAAGGAAGGCACTGAATACAGAGCAGGGACAGCAGCATCCCTCAGATTGCCAAACTCAGGATGTTCGATATATTCCATAGGTATTTGTGTCCTTCGTTTGTGGGAGAACATTCCAAGCAGTTTGGAACAGGATAAAAAAAATCCCCTTCACCCCGCACAAATAGAAAGACATATTTCTGTATCCCCAAAGGGAACACTCAGTGATGTCAACATTTCACAGCCAGGCAGGCAGGAGCTCCTCCCGTTGGAAAGCAGGGCTCCTTAGAGCTGGGAGCTACTCCTCCAGGAGGGAATATTCCGCATTAAAGCTGCTAACACCCATTTCTCAGTTTGACTCCATCTGCTGAGCTGCAGAGCTAATCGGGTAATCCTTGTGCCTTGTGCAGGCAATTCCAGCTCTGAGCACCCAGAAGACAGGGGGCAAAACCCCCCAGGCCGTGGCACAGTTCAGGACAGCCCTGGAAAACCCATGGAGAGCAGGGACTCCCCAGCAGCCACGAGCTGTGCTCGCTGCTCTGCCACAGCCTCCCCTGACAGAACACACTCTGCTCACAGCATATGAAAATCCCACGGATTTACAGTCAGAGATCCCCAAATACCAACAAACACCTCCACTGAATAAAGAAATTCGCGGTTAAAAATCACAAACTATCAACAAACACTTCCACTTACTGGAAAATGGATTTACAGTTAAAAATCCCAAAGTATCAACATCTCCACTGGCTAAAGAAGAAATTCACAGTTAAAAATCTCAAACTATCAACAAACGCTTCCACTTAGTAAAGAAATTTACAGTTAAAAATCACAAACTGTCAACAAATATCTCCACTTATTGGAGAAGAAATTAGAAATTAACAGTTAAAAATTACAAAGTATCAACAAACGTTTCCACTTACAGGAGAAGAAATTTACAGTTAAAAATCATAAACTATCAACAAACACCTCCACTTATTGGAGAAGAAATTCACAGTTAAAAATCCCAAAGTGTCAACAAACACTTCCACTTACTGGAGAAAAAACTTATAGGCAAAAATCTCAAAGTATCAACAAACATCTCCACTTACTAAACAAGAAATTTACAGTTACAAATCACAAACTATCAACAAATGCTTCCACTGACTGGAGAAGAAATTTACAGTTAAAAATCCCAAACAATCAACAAAGACTTCCACTTACTGAAGAAGAAATTTACAGCTAAAATTCATAAACTATCAACAAACACTTCCACTTACTAAAGAGTAAGTTCACAGTTAAAACTCCAAACTATCAACAAACACTTCCACTTGTTGGAGAAGAAATTTACAGTTAAAAATCCCAAAGTATCAACAAACATCTCCACTTATGGGAGAAGAAATTTACAGTTAAAAATTACAAAGTATCAACAAACGCTTCCACTTACTAAACAAGAAATTTACAGGTAAAAATTATCAAATTATCAACAAACATCTCCACTTATTGGATAAGAAATTTACAGTTAAAATTCATAAACTATCAACAAACACTTCCACTTACTAAAGAAGAAACTTACAGGTAAAAAAATCACAAACTATCAACAAACATCTCCACTTACAGGAGAAGAAATTTATAGTTAAAAATCCCAAAGTTTCAAACAAAGACTTCCACTTCCTGGAGAAGAAATTTACAGTTAAAAATCCCAAAGTATCAACAAACATCTCCACTTACTAAGGAAGAAATTCACGGTTAAAAATCATAAAGTATCAAAAAACATCTCCACTTAATGGAAAAGGAATTTACAGTTAAAATCCCAAGCTATCAAGAAACACCTCCTCTTATTGGAGAAGAAATTTACAGTTAAAAATCCCAAACTATCAACAAACATGGCCCCTGACTGAAGAAGAAATTATGTGTACTTACAAGAAGTAGCTCCTCAATAAAACCTAGAAACAAAGTGTATCCCCCTTCCCTGTGAGCATTTCATGCTTCCCTTCCACTGTGTGGCTATCAAGGACACGAGTGCAGGCTGGAGTGCCACAAGGGCTCAGGAAACAAGAGGCCAAGGTCTTTTCCTTCCTTTCTCTGCAGTGGAGCAGCGAGGGACCAGCCCAGAGCTCGCCACAACACAGCTCGGTTAAACAGGACAGAAAACAGGCACCGAGGGGAAACACCAACAAACTGAGATCTAATTCTCATTACACCATTAACTGTGGAGGAAAACAGCTGTAAGCTCTCAGCATCACCTACATCACAAATACCTCACAGCAATCAAGATAATCTGCTGGATTGTGCCTCAGAAGCCACCGATCATCACCCGCTGTCACCACCAGCCGCTGTGGAGAATCGATGGCAATTAGCAACCCATTTGCACAAGCTCTCAGCTATAACTGCAGAGTTGTGCTTCGGTTTGAGGGGGACTGGCTGTGATTAGTTTGCAGTTAGACGCCTGCATGTGAGGATGCTATTGCTGTAAGGAAATACAGCTTAATTTCCATTTGTCCTAAGCCTAGCAATCAAGAAAGAATTAGAAATCCTAATAATCCACGTGGTTTAGTGGAGCTGCTCTGGGGATGGAGGTGACAAACCAGCCCATTTATGAACTGTGGGGAACATTATCACAGGTACGGGAGTTGTGAGCCCACCCTAGGAAAGGGGCACGGATCTTGCTGAAGAGGCAGCGGGTGATGTGCCACCACCAAAGCTGTGGCTTGTTCCATCCAGGATCATCCAGAAACACCTTCACAGCTCCCATCTGGGATCATCCATAGACACCTCCACAGTAAAAGCAGCATTTTCCAAGCAAAGGTGGAAACTCAGCCTCCTCACCTTGCTCATCTTCTCGGCCTCGTCCGACGACTCCAGGTCCTGCGCTTCCGCCTCCTCCGGGGCCACCTCGGCTGAGCTGTCGGGGTCACTGCAGAGGGAGTGTCCTGCCAGAGCAACACAGGGGTGAGAACATGGCCACAACTCCCCCAGATCCCCAGGAAACCCTGCTGCAGCCATGGAGCTCCCATGGAACACCAACAGCCAGAGGCATCCAGTGAGCTGCGAGGAGGGCGTGCAGCACAGGTGCAAAAACAAACAGGTTACAAGCAGACATCATCTCCCTGGCAAGTACAGATTCAGAGATAAGGCTAAAATGTCACATTGAGATCCTGACATCCAGCCTGCATTGCCTGGCTGGTGAGCAGTGCCAAGGACCTTTCCACCCCAGTGGTTTCACATGGAAACTGGGAATGTGCAGCTCTTGGTGCTGGCCAGCCTGCCCTGGCTCACGTGGGACATGGTGATTCCTGCATTTCTGACCTGACACACTCACTTGCTGAGGAGACAAACCCAGCTTTAAACCTTTTCAGGAGTCAGGACCCAAGGTTCAGCTGCTGTTCAGGCAAGCTTTTAGACCGCGTTATTAAAAATAAATTGCATGACTGTGCGAGATTTCCCACTTTGTTATGTCCAGAGGTAATGTGGAAAAGCCAGAGTTCAGAAATCTGGAAATAACTTCAGAACATATTCTGCATGCTGGGATGGAGCCAAGTTGGGCACTGATGAAATGGAAAGGACATAAAAGGTAGCTCAGAGCTCAGGCCCCTCTTCTGAAAAGGAAGGGCTTACCTTGGAAAAAGATGTGCCTGGAGGCACATTTCTGGCAACACAGAATCTATCTGAAGAAGTGTTTTTTCTGTAAGAAGCTCAGTTTTCTGAGCCTTGCCCAGATTTTATCAAATCTCACTATCAGCTTTCTGCTCTCCCTATTAATGTGTGAAAAAGAATTTTCAAGGTGTCCATTCAAAAACCCAGAGAAAATAAGTGCTATGTGCCTCAATTTGTGTGGGCCAGACTGTGTTTTTTCACTGCAATTAATTTCCCTTCTCTCACTGTGTGAAATGCACCTTGCAGCTGTTTCTCAGCCCAAACCAAGGTAACAATATTTGTTCACATTATTTTTAAGCCACCCCTTTTCCTTTTCCTGCGTGCCAAAGCCCCATTTGACCCGTTGTTCCCTGCACTTTCAGCCAGCAGACAGGAACCTCTCACAGGAGCAGGCACACAGCACGTGTGCTCAAGGCTGTTCCTGGTGTCTCTGGCCAGCAGGGACCTGAGCAGGTTGATCTGCTGCTTGTTAAATGCAGCCAGAGCAATAGAGCTGCACGTTCCTGCCCATGAAAAGCTCCCAGCTCCCGGCCCACTTCTGTCAGCATCATTCCATCACCTGCTTTTTGCTCTGGGCATCCTTCTTTAGCTCTGCCAGCAGAGTGAGTGTGCTGCTTTCCCTCCCCCTGACCACTGCCATTTGCTGCCTTCACAGGATATGCAGGAATGAGAAGGGGAAATGCAAAAAAGCAGCAGGAAAAGGGGGTCACACCCCAGTGTGTGGCCCCAGCAGAGAGGGAGGTCACAGGAGCCCCTCAGCAGTGTCACACCTGGGACAGTGTGACCAATGCCCACTAAACAACTCCACTTGTGGCCACAACCAGCACAATAGAAGGAAGTTTTCTATCACTGGAGCAAAGGGGCTGGGGCTTAAAGGTCTGGAAAATCATGGAAAGCTTCAGCACCAGCTCAGCACTCGGCTAGAATTTCCCATGACTGCTGCTTCCAGTTGTCAGGGCTGGTGTAACTCAAGTTTTTAATGAGAATTCCACAATGTGTGGTACCTCTCCTAAAGCCTCCTTTTGCTGCCAGGCCATTTATTTATTTCTTACTATTTCTATATTTATTTCAGTGCCATGGGAATAAATATCCCGAGCCAAGCTCTGCCAGCTGCAGCACAAAGCTCCAAGTGTGCACCCTGCTAACACAAAATACACACCAGGAATCCTGCACCTCAGTGCCTAAGCTCCAAAAATATCAATATATAATAATAAATATGTATTTTATATAATAAATATATATATCAATATATATATACACTATATTGATATATAATAATACATATTATAAATATATATTATATATATTATATTGATATATAATGAATTTATATATTGATATATAATAAAAATACCAATACCCCAATATCATCTATTTGGGCAGTTTTACAGCAGTTTCCTTAATCCAAATGCTGCCAGGGAATGGCCCTGTTATGACAACAGAGTGCCTCACTGAAGAGGCTCTGTCATTAAATGCACCATTTTTGACAGGATTTGTTGGGGAATGGTGTCTTGGATTAAATTTTTATTTAAGGTGACATTTCACCTATAAATCCACAGTAAAACAGGGGAGAATGTCCTTTTTTCTTCCTTGCAGAGGAATTCTGGTTAGCTCTGAAACACTGAGCTATGAAAGGAATGAGTGCCCTGGGATGCTGGGGATGGGATTCATTTCCATGGGGAAATCGGGAACACCAGCCTTGCCTCCTGTGCAGGACCAGAGGCCGCCAGAGGGCGAGGCAGCACCGCAGCAGTTTGGGGAACTGGGGATGGAAAATGGAATTTTATCCCAAAGCCCTCCGGTGGCTGCTGCAGGAAGTGCCCCGGAATTGTCACATCAAGAACAAGAACAGGGCTACAATAAGTCTGAAATCAGCCCCGTGAAAATAACCCTGAAGGAATTAGGGTCACTGCTGGTCTCAGCTGGTTCTGAAATCGAAATTACTCAGCCCAAGGGGGCTCGTGATGGACGAGGATGGAATAAAAACCAGTGGCTGCTCTCACAGTGCAGCAGGAGTTTGTTTCAGTTTCACAGCACAGATTTAGCCTGGGTGTCAATAACTCCAACCTCTGGCTGCTCTCTGAGCCACAAAACAACAAACTCCCTGAAACACCCACCTGTTCCTATCCAGGAGACTGAAACACCCACCCCAGACAGGGGGGCGCTTTCTTTTTCAGCCTTTATCCATTCTGCATGGAGATTTCTGTGCTTGACATGATCCCCCATGCTAAAAGTCTCCAAAATCCAGGGGCAGGCAAAGCCTAAACCCCAGAGACTGCCCCACACTGCAAGAAGGGAGTGAAACAAACGAATCTGGGTATTAATCCCATTCCCAATCCCCTTCCAAGAGCAGAATACCTTCCTGATGGTCTGGGGAGATCCAAGGCTGTGCTCCAGCTTTCAGCTCTGCTTCCCTGCACCCAGGGGAGCAGAACACTCCTCGTGGGGAGGGCACACAGACCCCACTGATCCTTTTGGGCAATCAGGAAAACCTGCTGTGGGGTCCAGACACAACCAGAGCTAATCCCCCTCAGCCAAATGTACACAGGCTGTGTTACAGGAGACAACCAGAGCCAGGAAAAGCAATAATAGATGAAAGGAACAAAACCTGTGGCTCTGCAAAGGCAGTGCAGCTCCATGGGGAAAGCACCCATGGTGCCCAGGATGGCAGCTCTCACATCAATCACAGATACAAACCCAAGGTCACCTCCAGAACAAGCTGCTGAGCACACACAGTGAAGAAACCACGGCCACAGAGCTGAACTGCACCTCCAGCCCCAAGCTCAGCATGTGCAAGGCAGCTCCAGATGATTGAAGAGCTGTGAGAGATGTCAGATTTGACAGGAGCTCTGGCAGACACTCCAGAGAGGTCAAACACAGCCCTGCTCTGCTCCTCTGCACCTCCCATTGAGCAGCAAGGCACCAGGACAGCTTCTTCAAAAAAAAACCCCAAAAAGTATTTTCATAAAAAAATTTGCAAAATAAATTTTCATATTTTGAAAACACACAAAATCATTTGCCTCACACAAAAATGAGGTGTGTGTGTGCCACTGGCGCTGTCACGCTGCTGGGGGGGCTGCAGTTCCTCAGCCACACACTCAATCTGTGTCCCATAAATCAAAAAGCATCCAGCAGAAAGCATGGAGCTGATCTGCCTGGCCAGCCAGGCTGCCTGCAACCAACAAGGACACAAATAAATAGGTCAGTGGGTATTTCATACTTAAGATGCTGTGGAGCCAAGAACAAAAACCCCAGATGAACAAAAATCCAAGATCAACAAAAATCCAAGATAGCACCACAATACCCCAAATACAAGCAGAGATCCCTTTGTAAATGTCATGTAGGTAATGGATCCCTGACAAAGCACAGGGGCAGAAAAGAAAGGCTTCAATAAAACACAAAAAGAAATGGGTGGGGAAGATCAGCTTCCTCCCAGTCACACTCTTGGGTGCAGAGCCTTGATTTCACTGCCACCTTGGGCTAAGCCATCCCAAATTATCTCAAGTGGCAGCTACAGAAGCTGCAGGGACACCTGCACTCCTCCTGCTGGCTGGAAGAAATACTCCCCTCCTTCTGGGGAGGAACAGACCCCAGCCCAAGGCTCCAGAAGGAATGTGAGTGCTGGGAGAGCTCTGTGTGAACACAGAAATCCCAGCTCCCACCCTCTGCTCCCAGGGCACACTCACCCCAGGGAAAAGCTGAGCCCCAGCACTCAGGGTTTCAGTGATAAATCCCAGACAGACAAGAGGCTTGTGAGAAGCTGTTGTTGAGCAGCAAATGGGGACACCATGTGGCCAGCTGTGAAAATGTACAAGACTACCTCGATTTTCCAGCACAAAAGCCTCCCTGGGAAGGCTTCCATGAAAATTAAAAGGGGAAAATTTCAGGAAGATGTTGCATTGTAACTGCCTGGGTAGGTTTAGTCCACATCTTACACGAGGTTGCCTTTAGCAGTCCCCTCAGAAGGATCTGCAATAAGCTGTGTGGAAGATTTTCCTGCTCCCTCTTTTCCACTTGCTATGAGTACCACACTCCCCAAAGCCAGTCTCAGCTCAGAACAGTTTTAATTACCTAGAAACTACTTCATTCTTAATTCCACTGATTTCTCCAGTATTTTAAACGATCCCAAAAACCTGAAGCAAGAGGTATGATCAGTGTTCTCTTCTGTTGTCTAGAGGAGCGGGTAGAAATTCAGGAACCAAACTTGTGGCAAACAATTCCCAGTTGCTATAGATCAATTTTCTGCCAGCAGAGCAGTGTGGTGAGCAGGAATGTCCCTCCCCATGGCACTGTGCTCTGGGGTCACCTGCACACGTCAACCCCTGAATTTTGGTGCTTTAAAACATCCCTGTGAGTTATTTGTGCATCTCACCAAGCACACAGGGCCCCTGTGCTCCTGGCTGACCCCAGACAGGGTGAATCACAGAGCCACACAATCTCCTGAGCTGGAAGGGACCACCAGGATCATACAGTTCACTCCCTGGCCCTGCACAGACATCCCAAATCCTACCCTGAGCATCCCTGGAGCTCTGTGGGGCTGTGCCCATGCCCTGGGGAGCCTGGGCAGTGCCCAGCACCCTCCAATACCCAACACGACCCTCCCTGGCACAGCTCCAGCCCTTCCCAGGGAGCAGGGACTGGAGCTGCCCCTCTGGAGGAAGCTGCAGACCCCAGTGAGATTGCCCTCAGCCTGCTCTCCTCCAGCTGAACGTTCCAAGTGCCCTCAGCTGCTCCCTGTGTGCCCCTCCAGACCCTTCACCACCCTCGTGTCCCTCCTTTGGGCACTCTCCAATAGCTTGAGACCTTTTTTATATTGTGGTGCCCCAAACTGCACACAGAATGCTTTAACTCGTCCTCCCCTTGCCACACAGAGATCCTGAGGGCAAATCCAGAGGGAAAAGCACCCCCTGAGCTGCCCAGGAGGGAGCACTTGGGTCTGTGACTGTCCCTGGATGTGGGGTGCCTGTGCTGATGACACCTTCCCTCCTTAGATTCCCATCATCTCCACCATTTACTTGACGAAATTTCAATAAATCACAGAATTTGAATCATTCCTTTCTTATTTCTTTTGTGTGATGATGCAACTGTAGTGAAGTTCTAATTTTCTCAGGTAGCCATGAGAACCACACTCCTTGTTTAAGATCAATTTTTTCCTTAAGTTGTTTTTGAAATGAGCTATCTTTGGACATCCATTTCACATTATGCTGCCCCTAGAAGGTTAATCAAGAGTCACAGCTTATGCCTCACACCCACCACCTCTCCTCAGACTCAGCAACAATCCCTGAACATCCAGTCAGCTCCTGAATTGTGATCATTTCCAACTATGAGGCTAAACACAACAGCTAAAGCATTTGGTGGCTATTTCAATCCTATATATAGCTAGGACAAAAATCTTCCTTTCCTGTTTCCCTCATGATAGACTGAAAATTGCCCTTACTCAGATCATGAATATATGTTATCATTTACCATAGCAAAACTGCATTTCATTGTTTAAATTGTAAATAAGACCCCCCAGAAAAGCTGAGAAGAACACTTCTCATGTACTTTGTGGTCCAGTGGGCACAGATTGTCATCAGCTGCTATCAGTGAATGACCTGGTACATAAAAACTGACTAAGTTCAGGACTTTAGTCCAGCACATCAGTCACAGAGCCAAAGACACTGAACCCGGGAGATTTCTCTGATAAGGAGAAAGCCAGACAGCCTGCCCAAGAGCTGGGAGCCTGATAACTTTTACACACTGCTGGCACTGTCGTATTTTCTGAAAAATCCCCTTGCCCAGGATTTCTTCTCCTGGGAAGCTGAGAAGCCTCAGAGGAAAAGGAAAACAACATTATCTCGTTTGCTTCTCCTGTGTTTTGCTGCTTTGGAATGTGGTTTGGACATTGTTTACCAACAAGTGATTGTTTCATTGGTTTCTGCTGTGAATTATTTTGATTATTGGCCAATCAGGGGCCAAGCTGTGTTGGACTCTGGAGAGAGAGTCACAAGTTTTCATTAGTATCTTTCTAGCCTTCTGTCTGTATCCTTTCTGTATTCTTTAGTATAGTTTAGTATAGTTTTAGCATAGCATTCTTTAATGTAATATAGATCATAAAATAATAAGTTAGCCTTCCAAGAGCTTGCAGTCATTCCATCCTCCCTTCGTTGGGGGACTCAGAAAATAGCACACCCTGCAGGTAAGCCCAGCTTGGTGCAGATATTTTCAATGTCTTTGCCAGGACAAAGGGTACCCTGTGAGCCCCGTGCCCAGCTCAGGCTGCAGCCGCCCTCCCTCCGTCCCTCCCAGCAGGGAACGAGCCGCCAGGAGCGGTTTGTGTGCTGCCCCCGTACCTTGGCTGCCCCCAGGGAAGGGCAGGGCGCTGTCCCCGGGCTCGGGGGGGTTCTCTGGGCGCCGAGGGGGCGGCTGGCCCAGCCTCTGGGCCTCCTCTGGCTCGGGGTGCGTGCGCACGGTGAGGCACAGCGCGGGCTGCGCCAGCGCCTCCTTCAGCAGCGCCGAGTCCAGCTCCTCCGCAGCTCTCTGGTTGATCTCCAGCACCTCATCCCCAGCCTTCAGGCCTGAGACACAGAGGAACGGGTCAGACTCACACAGCAGGGAGCTCTGATGGTGTTTGTGGCTAGACATGATCATTAACGCCTGCAATGACACTGGGGTGTGATGGACCTGGTGACATCTGCTGCCTGGCTGCTCCTCCAGTGCACCCTAAGAGCGGAGTGCCCAGGAAGTCCCTTGTCCCAGATTGGAAGGCAAGATGTATTCAATTTGCCATTTTTTTTCCACACCTGCTGATAACAGGCCACTGAATGTCACTGCATGGCTGATAAGAACTACAGCATCCCACTGGGAGATGTGAGCCCAGACGGAGGAGCCAAGCATTCCTACCCAGATATAATCTGAGATTCTGGAACACCAGTACAGCTTCTCCACTGGATTGCCCAGAGGAGCAGCAGCTGCCTCTTCCCCTGGATCTTCAGAGGAAGACTGCACCCTTCTCCAGGATCCCTGCTCCTGCCGAACCACCCCTGACACTGCAGGAGGGCTGAGCCACAATTCCAATGAGACTGCACCAACACCCTGACCCACAGGGTGTCAGGCTGTGTTCTGACTCTGGCAGTGTTGGTTTAGGTTCATTTTATATTTTTATTTTCTTCCCTAGTAAAGAACTGTTATTCCTGCTCCCATATCTGCCTGAGAGCCTCTTAATTTAAAATTTAAAGCAATTTGGAGGGAGGGGGTTTACATTTTCCATTTCAGGGGAGGCTCCTGCCTTCCTTAGCAGACACCAAGACATCCCTCACAAGGTGCCAGCAGCAACTGATCCCCTTTCTCCTCATGGCACAGCCACTGTGCACACTGCACCCCACAACACAGCAACCCTTCCTGAACTCCATGGCAGCACAGGGCTGCTCAGGAGGCAGATCTGAGCCCTGCTCAGCTAGTCCTGGCTCTTCTGCCAGCCCGCTTCCAGCAGTTATTTCCAGCAGCAGCGCCCCAGGGAGAAGGGGATGTGCAGGGAAGCAGCTGACTCCCCTGACAGGGATGCTGAGGGCAGCGTGCAGCCCTGCCAGGTGACACGGCACTCCTGACCTTCCCCGAGGTGACACAGCCATCCTGACCTTCCCCACAGCCAGCTGGGCCCTCCCTGAGCAGCAACAGCGAGCTGCAGAGGGGTTTAATCCCAAAATTAATCCCAAATAACCCCTGGGGCAGGCAGGCAGCAGCACAGCAGGGAACAGCAGTGCCAGAGCCCCGGCTGCTGGACCATCCCCATCTCCACCCTTGCCCTAACAGGGATGACAGCTGGAATTTACAGCACAGGGGTGACCATCCCTGCCATGTGCTGGCACCCTGAAAGCCTGGATGAACCTGAAAACCTGGATGAACCCTCCAGGAGTACTGATCCACACTGCAGGAGGGAGCTCCCTTAGGAAAACGGAGATCTCCCTAAACGCATGTAATTGTGCCCAGAAACTCCAGTGTGGTGTGCAGTTTCAGGGAGAATCACATGCACTAGATAGAGTAGCTACAAAGTAAATGGGCTGTAAAATCATAGCTGAAAGAGGGACAAAACAAGGCAAGCCAAGCATTTCACATTATTTAATTTATTCTACTTAGTGATTCTGTGGCATTACAGTAGCACACTAATAGGCCTGCAACCATAAACATTGGATCTGGGGCTCCATTTACTCTTTGCAGCCTTTGTTTTGGATCATTTGGGATAAAGCCTCACGTCTATCTCAGCGCAACCAAGGAGCTCCCATTCCAATAAGGAATGCCTTCCCTGCTAAGACAGCCCAACAGAAAAAACAAAAAGGATAAACCACAAAAATTACCAGGGGAAAACAAAAGTCTTCTAATTGGAGGAAAGACTGAAAATGAAATGCAGCATCTCATCTGATGGAGGGCAGTCAAATGCAGGCAATGCACGTAAATAATGGGAGGCACAGGGAGTTCTCCTCCCTTCCTGCCTCTACCCCAGGGAATCTTGTCCCAGTACCCTGCTGACTGCTGTCCATACAGCAGTGCCTTTCCAGGTCAGCTGGGGGCAGCCACACATCCCTGAGCTGTTCCCAGTGCCTGCGCTTGCACTGCAGCCCCGCAGGAGGCACTCTGTGCTCACACATCCAGCAGGCACCAAAACAACCAAAAGCAAACCAGGGAAGCCCTGATGAACCCCCAGCCACCCTCCCCTAACCCCCACTTTCTCCACACAGGAGCCCACGGGGTGTCACCTCCCTGTGGCAGCCTGGCAGGGAGCCCCCCCAGCCCCTGCCCAGGGCTTTTGGCAGGATATCCCTCCTGTTAACCAGGGAATGCTGTGGGGCTGAGGGACAGGACAGAGCAAGAGTCTTTGTGTGTTTAACACACACCTGTGTGGGTTTCTGGGTGCACCTCCAGGCTGTGCCCACTCCCTGACCACTGCTCCTGCCTCCACTGTGCCCCTTTGGCCACTCACTCCCAGCCCCATCAGCCCAGGTCACAGAACTGCCAGGGCATTTTCCATCAGCTGGGCTGGCCCAGCACAGTGCCAGCACCAGCCCAAGGGGGCAGCACACCTTGGAACAGCTTTTGGCAAGGGCCAGAGCTGAGTAAGCTCTGCAAGGTCACATAAACCCTCTCTAAGAGAGCTCTGAAGGTGCTTCTGAGGGCTCTGCACCCACCAATGGTTATGAAGAGATGAGACTCTTGTCACCCCTCATGGTCCCCGTGCTCTAGTTCAGAATGTGGGTGGGTTCCAGCTGGCCAGCTGTGCAGCAGGGGGGCAGTGGATGGGAAATGCAGTGGCCTCAGCCTGGAGAAGCTGCACTAAAGCAGACCGAGCTGGCAGCCTGGCTATCCCTGCTGCCCTCCGCCCCAGGTGCTGCCACGCTCCCTGCAAAGGCTGGGAGCACAACCAGAGGCAGCAATCCCACCACAGGGAGCACTGAGACCCTTCCCCTGTATCTGTGTGGCAGGGGCTGAGCTGGGAGGGCTCTGGGGGTGTTTTACCTTTCTTGAAAGCCAGGCCCGTGTCCTTGACGCCGTTGACGTAGAGCCGGCGAATCCCCTCCTCTTCCACCGAGGACAGAGAGAAACCTGGGGAGACACCAGGAGTGCTCAGAGGAAGCCAGCCCCCTCCAGGGTGTCCCAGCCACTGCCCTGCAGCCAAGGCTGGGCTGTCCCTGCCCTGAGCAGGTGGGAATCCCTCCCCTCTCCCTCCCCTCACAACAGCAAAGTTCAGCAAGGCAAGCGGCTCTAACAAAAACCTGAGCTGAATTTCTGAGTGCATACACCACTTATCTGCAGACATATCTGAGGACACCACAGCTGCAAAGCCTCGGAACTGACCCCCAGTTCTCTTGCCATCAAAGGCCAGTCCAGGAGGTTTTGCTGCTTGCAGACCAAAGCTGCACAGAGCCCTGGTTTGGGACAAAGTTGGGAATCCGAGAGCCACAGCTGATGTGCCACCCCAAACTGAGGCAGGGCACAACAGTTCCTGCTAGAACAGAGTGCTGACCTCTGCTTTTGGAGATTCATATAAAAATGCCCCTTTCCCTTTGCTAGAACACAGTGCTGACCTCTGTTTTTGGAGATTCCTGTCTGTAGAAATGCCCCTTTCCCTCTGCTAGAACACAGTGCTGACCTCTGCTTTTGGAGATTCATGTACAAATGCCCCTTTCCCTCTGCTAGAACAGAGTGCTGACCTCTGCTTTTGCAGATTCCTGTCTGTAGAAATGCCCCTTTCCCTCTGCCCCTGCTGCTGGCACAGCCTGTCATGTGCCCAGTCTCAGCTTGGCACACATTTCATGCTCACCAGAGACCTGCAGAGCAGCCCTGGAGTGGAAGTGCTGACACAGCCTCATTCTAAACAGTGCAAATGGCACTGTGAGCTCTGGGCTGGGGGCTTCCTGCCATTTGTGGGTGACACAGTAAGATAACAACTGTAAAGGAAATACATCCACCAAGCTAAATGCAGGTTGTTTATTTACTGAGGAGAGTTATCTAAAGCAGAACATTTGCCTTTCTGAAACTTCATTACTCCCTAAATGAGTGCAGGCAACCATTTGCTCTCTCTTTTCCTAGAGACTAGAAAAACTTTTACAAACCTCTGGGGGGAGTCGTTTGTTTTGACATGGAATCAGCCACCAGCCAAGCAGTGCAGATGTGCTGGGAGCCTATCCTGACTGCAGGACTCCTTTCAAGCTGATCCTTATGGCTGAGAGTTATTTTTTCATCCATGATTTAAAAATAAAATACAATTTAAAAAGAAGAAGAAGGAAAGAGGGGGAAGAACGTGGCAGCTCAGAAGTGAGAAGCATATGGCCTCTCATGACTTACTGAGCTACTTGGAACCTGCCTGCGAGCTCCTGGGGCTGAATCAAGTGAAATTTGTGAAGCTCACTCAACACGCCAGCTTTGGCAGAGAGAAGAACCCTCCACTAAAAGAGCAGCTGTAAAACAGAGTAGTTACTGGCTGTCATCACCACAAAGCCTACCTGGAAAACCGTGGAAAAACAGCAGAGTGTGCCCAAGGCTGGAGTCTGAGTCAGCACAAAGCATCAGCTCCTAAGAGCACTTTTAAATTGAAATTCTGTTTTACTCCACACATTAAAACCAGACTAAGGGGCAGCTCAGGCTCTCACTGGGAGATCAGTGTGTCCAAGCAGCCCCAAGCCCCATCTCTCCTACAAGGAAAGGCTGAGAGAACTGGGACTGTTCAGCCTGGGGAAGAGAAGCTTTGGGAAGGCAGCTTTCCTGAAGGGAGCCCACAGGAAGGATGGAGAGAGACTCATGACAGGGGCCTGGAGTGACAGGACGAGGGGGAATGGCTGCAAACTGAAAGAGAGCAGGTTTAGATGGGATTTTGGGAAGGAATTCCCTGTGAGGTTGGGTAGGTCCTGGTACAGGGTGCCCAGAGAAGCTGTGGCTGCCCCTGGATCCCTGGAATGTCCAAGGCCAGGCTGGGACAGTGGAAGGTGTCCCTGCCATGGCAGGGATGAGCTTTAAGGTCCCTTCCAACCCATACAATTCTGGGATTCTAGGATTCCTCCATGAGAAGACCTCTGCCTCCTTCAATCCATCAGGCCTGAATGCACACATGGCTGCTTCTGAATTCATCTTTGAGCCATAGCCATAAATCCTGCAGTTACTCCTGGCAGAAAGGGCATAGGGAGCAATTACACAGGTTGTCATCAGCTGTAAGAGATGAGAGATGGGCAGCTGGCAAGAGCCTGGCAGTGGTCATCTCACACTCACAGTTAACCCCTGCACAGACAGAATGTGACCCTGTCCAGCTGTGACAGCGGCTGGACTGCAGTGCCAGAGCTTCCCCTGCCACGCCCTCAGGTGACAAACACCTCAGCCCAGTGCTGTGCACACACAGGGGGACAGCAGGGATGTGCAGTTCCACCTGGCTGCCTTCCACAGGGGCTCCACACACGAGAGGAAGGGCAGGAGTGGGTGGAAGGCACAGTGATTGCATAAGCTGGCACTGCTGCCAAAAACATTAAAAAGCATTACCATCAAACTGTGCATGGGCTCTGAAACACAGGTGGGATGAGATGGGTGCTGACCCTGGCAGAGCCTTCTCTCTTCACTGCAAACTTCTGATGGCAGGAGAACAAAAATCTCCGAGTGCACGTGGCCTTGAACAAATCCACCTCCAGCTAATCCCCTCAGCCCCCTGCCACAACCAGCTGCTGGTGGACGTGCCAGCATTCCACAAGCTGGAATCCAAGGATTCTCACTGATTTCCATCCTCACAGGCAAAGAAAGAAGAGTGCCAAGCAAAGAGGGGAGAACATCTGTGCTCCGGCCATCAGCAAAGCATCCCATGAGAGACCCAGCACTGCCAGAGCCTCCGGGAGTGCCTCTCACTGCCACAGACACTGCTGGGAGCAGAAACACCACAGAGTGTTCCCAGGTGAGCTCTCCCTGAGATGTGGTGCTGGAATGAGGTGATCTTTAAGGTCCTGTCCAGCCCCAACTGCCCCAAGACTGTGTGATTTCAGCACACACTCCTCACTGGATGGACAAACAGGGAGACACACACAAACCACAGAAATCCTTCTGCCAGTTAGAGGCAAACCACATTTGGCTATTTTCCCTCAATGAGAGAAAAGGCAGCTTTTTTGGGGTGCTTTGAGCATTCCCTGCTGCAGGGTCAGAGCACTGCACAGCTCCATCCCACACCTCACACAGCTGATCTCATCTCACAGGACACCACAGTGCATTTCACTTTTTTTTTTCCATTTATCCCTTAGAAAAAAAAAAGAAGAAAAATAAATAAACAGGAAATGCTATGAGTCACAATTCTCCATAAATATGACCCCTGAACCATCACTGGGCTGGTGAATATTTCTTTCTTAGGCCTGCAATATTCAAGCCCCAGTCAGTCCCACTGCTTTGTAGCACAGCTCAATATGCCAATGGCCTGTAGCTGAATAATAAGCAGTTTGGGGATTCAGAATGATTCTAGTCATTAAAGCAGAGTATTTAGATAAACAGCAAAAAGATGCAGATTGGCTTCCTGTGGGGGATGTAGCACAGATAACTCTAAAATACACTGCAGAATTGGAATTGCCAGGCCAAAGGGCACACTCACCAGGCTGGAGGGCTGTAACCTGAAATACCTGAAAGTTGACAGCTGCACAGAGATGGGAGATTCTGCTGAAATTACACAGGGAGACCTTCTCCTGCTCTGTGTTTCACACAGCTCTGCCTGGCCCAGGTGTCCCTGGGACATCCTCGAGGGCTGGAGCATCCCTGGGACACCCTGGAGCTCTGGAGCCAGGCATGCCCAGCCTCAGGAAGGATGGGGCAGGCAGGAACCCACTCTGGGTGGCCCTGGCAGGTGAGAAGAAGGCAAAGAACCTCTCTGGAGCTGCCTGGCCACAGGACTCAGATGCCTTGTGCCCCTCCAAGGAGGGGGCAAGAAGGAAGGAATGAGTGAGGAGTGGGATGAGGAGGAAGGAGTGGTGAATGCTGCTGGGGGTGGCTCAGCAATCACAAGTGCTTCTCTCTCTGTGCTCAAGAGACCTTTCAGGCACACCAGTAAACAGCAGGCAAGAAGCTGCTAGAACTGACTGGGGAGGAACAGCAAAACAAGGCAGGAAAACAGGCAAAACAAAACTCACCATAAATATCAGAGGATGCATCAGACTTCTCCATCTGAATGTGCTGGGTAATTTTCTGACAGATTTCTATTTCCTTGTACAGCTGAATAGAGGGGGAAAAAAACAAACACAAAAATATGTTACTGTGGGAGGACACATCAATTGTAATGGTTTGGAACAGATTTTTGGTTTTTAATTACAGGCAGAAGAGAGGGACTGTGGTCATTGTTTATCAAACAGTTTCTCTCCACCTGTGTGAGAGGCATTAGCAGTGTCACTCAGCTCTGCTGTTGGAACACAGTTGGAGAGGAGGAAGCAGTGTTTTCCCACCCCCACCACAAAACAGAGCATGCATCTATTTCCCTCAGTCAACACCATCTTGGGTGCACGAGAAACACAGCTTCTGTTCCTGTTTTCCTAATTTACAGGTAGCAATAGCTCAATGTTTTATCTTATTTTAATGAAGACATTGCAGGAATTCAATTATTCAACAGCATTAAAATCACAAGGAGTGATTTTGTTTCTTAAACACATTTCCTCATTATCAGACCATCAGATTTGCTTTAGCTCAGCCTGACATTTCACCTTTAACACCTTGATGTTTATTTGTACCAAGGAAAGCCCCCAAGTGTTTGAAATGGTCATTAACATCCTTCCTGGGAGAACAGCACGAATTCACACCCAGGCAATAGCCCAGAAGTCCCTCCATGCAGCTGCAAATCCCTCTGCCTTTCAGCACTGAAGCAACAAACCAGCCTTTGTCTTCAGAAAAAATCATAGCCCCAGGTGAGCAGAGCCCACAGGTGAATATTAATTCTGTTTACACGCTGCCGTGAGCGTGTAAAAACGCAATTTGCAATAATTAACATTTTGAAACTCAGTCTTTGGACTGCAGTACTAAACTATTCCTTTAGAAAAGAAGAGGACCTCGTTTGCAAAAGGTTTCCCTGATAAAAATGTAATTTTATCTCCTGCTTCTATCAGCACTGCAAAAATCAGTATTAGAGAATAGTTACAGCCCAATGGAAGTAACTCCATGTTCTCCCCAAACAAGCCCACACAGAGAAGCAAACCAAGTGTTTTGATTTAATATCCCCACATCAGACACCATCCTGCAGCACCCATCTCTACCATTCCCTGCACAGTCCCACTGACAGAGTTTTGGGTTAATTACAGCTTTTCAGAGTAAACAGTAAGCGATGATGACTCTGTCAATCCTACACCCTCTCAACACAAGTCCCCAAAGTCCTTCCAGACAGCGACAGCTAAAAGCTGTCTCCTCTGAGCTTTCATTTTCCCCAACTCCATCACATTTCCCAGTCCTAGCACTCCTTTAGCACTTTCTCACTATTTTTTGTTGTTGCTGTTGTTGTTGTTGACAGCATTAATGGAAAATCCCAGAAGTCCTTTGCTAAACGAGCAAAGCCTCCATAACTAGCAAAGTTTTACTTTTTATAAGTAAGCCAGCCACCAATGAAAAGGACCTTAAAAAGGTTTACAGCATGCCTGTGTAGAATCACAGAGTTAAAGCATGACATTAATCCTGTTTGGTCTTTTTTTTAATCTCTCATGGCAGAATTCCTTTGAAGTCTGCTTTCGAGATGAACGAGATGAGAACAGCCAGCTGAGGCAATTAAGGAAGTATATCCTCACACATAACTCCAGACCTTCCTGACCTCAATCTTTACCTTGCCATCAGGAAAAAAACCCAAAAAACACCCAACAACTTGTGTATTTTCCCCTCTTTAAAACTCAGACAGTGTGCTGCCTGTAAAACCTCCATGCGTCTGTAAAACCTCCATGGACAACGTGAACAACAGGAAAAGACAACTTGGAGGGAAGTTAAGCTTCCATGTACCTCAGAGTGACTTTCACACTGCCTGTGGCTGTCCCCCCTCTCTCCCCAGACACATCCACACACAAATGTGAGCTAAACACCAACGCAGGATGAAAGGTTTGGAGAGATCCCTTTGCTGAAGGCCAGTTTGCTATGGTCTGCAAAGCCCCGTAATTGCAAAGTGAAAAGCATAACTCTGCGTGCTCCAGAACTCGGATAAACACCAATTAACAGCAGTGTCATCTCACCAGCCCAGTGGGCAGCATTACCAGCTCATAGATCTCCTCCTCTGGCTTTGGCACGTAGAACTGCATCTGGTTCTCCAGCAGGAACTTGAGGCGCAGGTAGTGAGCAGAGCAGTCCAGCTGGTGTGTCTGCAAGAGAAGGGAGCCTTTAGAGAAGCAGGATTCCCCTCTTCTCTGACCCTCACAGCAGCACCTCCTGCCTGAAAGCTGAACAAACCTGCTGCTCCTGCTCTCCCCCAGGAATAAACTCCATGTACCCACCCAGGGTACTCTGCCGGCCTGGCATTCTGCTCCCTCCCAAGCCATTCCAGAAATAAGCCCAATAAGCTGGAACAGAAACCTCAGAGCATGCCTCTGGATAAAAGGATTTCTAACTAAATGTTCTGCTAACAGAGCAAAATAGAGAGGTGTTCTCTCTTTGGTTTGGGTTTTTTTAGCATCTTCATAATTTAGCACACAAATATGATGTGGCAGGTTTCAAGCAAGGTTAATAAACACAAAAAATCTGTCTGTCCTCTAAATTCCAAGCAGTTCAGGTTACATTGGCTGGAAGCAGCCAAGAGTTGCATCCTGGATTGCATCCCAGTGGAAGCAGGTCACACCATTTTAATGAATTAGTTATAATTAGCTGAGGATAGAGCATTTGGTCTGGGAGATGTTAACGACCTTTTCTCAGCATGATTAATAAGGTTGATTTAAGCTGAGGTTAATGCAGTGTGTAATCAAAACACATTACAAGCATGATAAACACAAAGGGTATCATCCAGGAGTTACTTTCAAAGTTCCTAAACTAAATCTAATGAGAAACCCCAAAGTGATTCACAGACACAGGAGGTAAATTCTCCTCACTGTCACTTCTGAAATCTCACTATTAAAGCTTTGATACCTCAGCCTTTTCATTCTACCCCAGCAAATTACCAAGGTTTCTCAGGTTGTGCTGAAAACAATGGTTTATCTGAAAACTCATGCAAGAGCAGCATTATTGCCTGTTTGTCCTGTTTTTTAAACCCTACTTTTCCAGTTCCAGTGTGATCCAGCAGCACTGAGGTGATGAGTAATGTACCTGTGGAGAACATCCCACTCCGGCCCTCCAGCAAACACACAGAGAACAGGAAACACTGTGGAAAGCCTGGATTAGCCCAGGAGTAAAAAAAGCTACCAATAATAAGAAGGAAAACCAAAACAGATCTATTGTTGCACTCTGCACAGTGCTCTGTTCAAATATGTCCTTCCCAAAAAATCAAATTATCCTTGGATGAAATGGAGTACCTGAAACGGAACAACCTCTGTAATCCAGGCAAATTCCAAGTTAATTAACTAATGACTGAAATCTATCCAGAGCCAAAAGAAAAACAGCTGAGTGTTGGAGATATCCTTGCTCCCTCACTTTTCTTTTTTGGAAAGCTTCTTGCTTGCTTTTCCCACTGATCACTGCTGTTTTCAGTAGTTCTCTATTCACAGACACACACAAACACCTCAGAAACCAAAGGGAAGCAGAATTGGCATTAAAGGTTCAGAAATGACACAGAGGAGTCCTGGGTTACTTTCTGGTCAGCTTAGTTTACTGTCCCTAGACACAGAAGTGTCTTGAACAAAAACACAGGGAGGAGACCTAAACCCACTGAGTGCATCCTCCAGGTCTGGGGTGTCCAGGGCAGGGAATGGAGCTGGGAAGGGGCTGAGGGAGTTGGAAGGGGCTCAGCTGGAGAAAAGGAGGCTCAGGGGGGACCTTGTGGCTCTGCACAGCTCCTGCCAGGAGGGGACAGCCGGGGGGGAACGGGGACAGAAGGAGAGGGAACGGCCTCAGGCTGGGCCAGGGCAGGCTCAGGGTGGACACCAGCAGGAATTTCCCCATGGAAAGGAACAGACTGCCCAGGGAGGTTTGGAGTGCCCATCCCTGGAGGTGTCTAAGGAATTCCTGGAGGGGGCACTCAGTGCTCTGGGTGGGGACAAGGTGGGCACAGCCTGGGCTCCATGGCCTGGGAGGGCTTTCCCAACCTGAAGGATTCTGTGAAACGGTGAAGCTGGCAGCCTCCTCCCCCTGCCCCTGGGCTGGATCTCCTCCCTGTGTCCTGTGCCCAAGCTGCTGTGCTCATGCTGCCCCTCAGGAGTGTCTGATGGTCAGTGCCAGCTGTGCTGCCACCACCCAAAGCCATCCACAGCCCACCAACGTCCTTCCCTTGTGGAGGAGACCCAAGGGATGCTTTCCAGCCTGCCCAGGCAGGCAGAAATCACCACCTGGGATGAATTCATCCAGTCTGGGCAGGCTGAATTTATCCAGGCTCTGGGCAGAGCCTCAGCTGAAGACAAAATGGGTAAAACACTCCTATTCAGAACCATGCATTTCTTCCAACAAACCCCATCAGCCCAAGTGGATGGCATCAATCCAGTACACTGTGATCCCATCCAGGTCAGGAATGAGAGTCCCGACCATGAGCCACCCCATTTAGCTAATTAACATCCTACAGCTGCCCCAGGGCTGTGTCTACCTCAAAATCCGACACTGGTTAAAGTGTCTCAAACAGGGCCATGATGTTCTTCTGAAGTGAAAGGAAAAGGTCCCTGGAATGTGGACACAGCCAGGCTGCCCTAAAAGCCAAACCATTAGCCCACTTTTTGTTGCTGGGAGCTGCATCCACATGTGGGGAGGTGGGAGCAGAAACAGGGCAGCTTTAATGATAGGAATATCCTTTCAGGACCACCCAAAATACCTTTCAGCCGTCCAAATCAGCTTCTTGGTTAATTTATTTCTCTCCTAATAACTCTGACTAGGTCTGGACTAAATTAAGCAGCTAACCCTGTTTAAAGCACAGCCTGACAGCTCAGCTGAGGTGCTCCAGAAGAAGAATTTACAGCCGGGCTGGGATCCCATTCAAGAGGCTCCAAGTGCCACGGTGGGCTGGCACACAAACCCAGCTCCTTTCTGGCCAAGGAGAGGGCCTGGCACGTTCTCCAGCTTGGTGGGGGAGACCTTTGTGGCAGCAGCACAGGAATGAGGCCATCCCATTCCTCCTGTGTGGCCCCAGCTCTCCCAGCAGGAAAACACCAGCCCAAAAGCAAAGGAAGCCCCCAGAACATCAGGCTTAACTTGTCAGAGGCTCTGAGCACAAACCCTGAGACCTTGGGCTCTCTGCTTCTTGCCCCTCATGCAGGTCCCTTTGAAAAATGTAAATGGTGAGGGGAAAAAAAACCCCAAACCTTTCTTGCCTCACTTTTTATGCAGTTAAAAGACAAAATGCCATGTAGTCATCTGGGCTTGTTTTTTACTGCTATTATCTCCATATTGGGTTTTGGTGTTATTATCTCCACACTGGCTCTGCCTAAATCCGAATACAGAGCGTGATTTCCTCCTCCATTTTAAGACATACCATTATGCAAATGCTACTAATGCATATACATTCCTTCACACTGAGCAGTGTCATCACAGAATCACAGGATGGTTAAGATTGGAAGGGACCAACTATTTCCTATCAGCCAGAGAAAGCAATTTAATGCATATACACTGAGTTTTCCTGCCTTCCAAGTGATGTTGCTAGCTACATCTGAGGAGAAATCTTTGAGAAACCACTTTAAAAATGCCTTAAACACTCCTCCCACCAATCTTGAGTCATAAAAGTGTCACAAAGCATCCTCCAAAGCCTAACTGGCTGTATAATAACAAGCAGCAATGTTAGCATAAGAACACATTTTCCACAATGACTTTAGTGCATTGAATGTTCTCCGACAGAAGAATCAAGCTCAGTTTAACAGCACAGATTTAACCACATCCACACAAACATGAGGAGGTTTATATGAAATGTAGAGCTTGAAATGTTTACTGTACCAGAACTTGACTGGCTCTCAGATGGCAGATGGCAAACTGATGTGAAATGATGTGGATCGGATATTAAAGGGGGGAAAATGAGTTGAATGCAAGAGACAGAAGAAAGAGATTGATTATTAAATGCTACAGAAAAAAGGCATCTCGACAGTGCTTTCGAGGTTGAAAACTCTTACTGAAAGGAAAGAAACAGATAGTAGCTCTTCAAAAAACACTCACCAACCTCCCCTTCTCCTCAAACACCCCCACCCACAGCAGCAAAAGCACAGGGAGAGACCAGACCCTCAGCAGGCACCTGCTGAAACCACGGAGCTACACCAGCAAGGATCCAGTCCACTGAGTTAAACACCCTCACCCAAAGCAGAACATAAACCCTAAAAATAAACCATTACTAATCATGTGTCATCCAGCTTCCCTGTTATGCCTCTCTCCAAAAATGTCATCTTTTGCTGAAGACAAAGCAGAGCTTTCAGAAGCTGCAGCGCACCTGGCAGAGAGACGAGCGCACCGTGCAATTACTGGAAACAAACGCCTTTCTCTCACCTTCCCTCTCTTCAGAGGCACATGCAACAGGCTCTGAAAGTCCCCAAAGTTAAGCTCTCAATAGTAATAAATGTTTTCTTTTCTCCTGCTGTTGTTGTTGTACAAAGCAGACTCACTTTTCAGAGCGGCACGTGACAGGTCTCGCTCGCTCCGAAAACACACATTATGCAGCTGCCAGAGCTGAAAGCCTGTGTTTAATTTGTCAAAGTTTCCAACTCTTTAGAGATGGAACTCTTTTTAATTGCCCAACATCTCTGATACTTCATCTGGCAAAGAAATCCAGGTGGTTTTTCTTTCCCCCCCACTCCAAATGCAGATAAAAGCTACCCCCTGTCCCCTCCTGCCACCCACGCCAGGCTGGGTCTGGTTCTGCACTGCAGGCAGCAAACACAGAAAGTCTGGATTGCACCTTCCCCACTCCTGGGGCTGCTGCTGTCCCGGTGCCAGACTGAGGGCAGGGAAGCAGGGATGGCTCCTGGGAACAGGTCCCCTGGCTCCTGGGAAGGGGTGGGTGAGGTCACCTCACCTGCCTGGCAGAGGGGAAGGGGCTGTGGGAGGGATGCAGAGCTGGGGGCACCAGGGTGGCTGCACCACCACAATGTGGGGCACCCAGGGGCTGGGAGAGGGTCCCACCCTCAGCTCGGTGCCACTGCAGGGACAGGGGAAGGGCAGCAGCAGGGGCAGAGCCAGCAGGTAAAGGCACTTCCAGGCTCATGCACAGTAGCCAGAGTGGGGAAGGTAACTCCAGCCTGTTGTCCCTGCACCCACACCAGGTCAGCTCCAGCTGCAGGGAATTCTCTGCTGTGCTCCTGCCCCAAACACTGCAGTGTGATTTATGTTTTTCACCCAGGACAGACCTGGTGTCCCAGTGCAGAGCAGTCCAAGCAGTGGCACACGAGGCTGCAGTGATTTCCAGCTGCCCCAGGGCAGGTTTACCTTGCAGATCATTTCCAGCACGTCCCTGGAGGTGTCCCCGGGCCGGATGACTGTCAGGGCAGGCTGGTTGTTGGGCAGGCAGAACCACGAGGGCGTGAAGTACTCGTGCACCCAAATATCACAGTCGGGGTTGTGCTGGTGGACGCTGCTCAGGGCCACTTCTTTCTCCCTCTAAATAAACAAAATCCATCATGACAATCCCAGCCCAACACAGCTCCCTCTCCACCAGTAACTAGTGCATTATGTGCTGCACCAGAGCTCTCAGAGAAAAGGTATTTTGCTCCTAAGCCCAGGCTGAAGGCTTGTCTGGACAGGAACGTGCAGTTTTCCCTGAGCAGGGTAGAGTGTGCCTCCTGTGCCACCCACACAGCTCCACTGCTGCAGTGTGCTTCTCCTGGGGTTTCACCCTATGCCTACTGGGAATGCCAGGAATGCAACAACAAAATTGCAGGGATGAAAGCAGATTTGAATTTAAAACCGAAACGTGCAGTGTTTCTGGGCAAACCACAACAAAACTGTTGTGGGCACTGCAGCTCCAATGCTTAGAAATGGCAAAATAGCAAATCTTCTTATTTATCCTGAATTTACTGGCTGCAAACGTGGGGGAGGGAGGCAGCTGGAGAGCTGGGGTTTTACCTTGCCATCTGGGACTGTGTCATCAAAGATCCCTTCAAGAGATTTCTTCACTGAATCCACTCCTTCTCCAAACACCTGAGGAACAAGAGAGGGGATCTGCTTTAAACAGGAACTGACTCCCTGTGCACAGCACGTGCCAGGGGCAGAACAGCCTGTCTCACATCCAGCACAGGATTCAAACTGAGAAATACAAACAGCCATCTCCAAACACACTGCTTGCAGAAATGCTTCATTCTTGTGGAAATCTGGGATGGGGGAAACCTTCAGGGTGGGTGAGTCACATCCAGGAGCCCCTCTAAGCTCTTTCTGCTTCAGCCTGTCATCCAAAAAGGAACAGCACAAGAACAAGGAGGTGTTTCCAGCAGAGAGGGGACCCCTAACGCCAGGCCAGTTCACTCCAGGTGCCATTCCTTAAATACAGAAGTGCTGTCCTGTGTCCCCCACCCCCAGCTCCTCGCTAGGACCACTCCTCCTGAGCACAGCTGTGGCTTTACTGACACAGGCACACCTTTGCACCAGCCTCTGTCCACACCTGGGCCCTCCACCAAGGTTTGCAGGGCAGTGACCTGGGGACCTCTCCAACAGTCCCTGCCTCTCTGCCACTGGAGAAAAGGCAAACAGCAGCCTGATGGAAGAGAGGGTGAGGTGAAAAACAAGCTGGTGATGGGGTAGTACAGGATGATTAGAGGCCACTTCTGCTTGGAGGTCTGTCCTGACTGCCTTGGCGGAGCTGGACTAATGTTATCTCTCCTAGTGCTGGGTTTCTCCACCAGTAAAAGTGGGAAATGAACACTTCCCCACCTCTGCTGAGGACTCAGAGGGCTCTGCTTCTGGCTGGCTCTGTAATGAGCCAGCTGCCAAAACGTACTCGGCAAACATTCAGGCCCAAGGCAGTGTAACCCTTCTCTAATGAAACAGGAGCTGGTAACCCAGCACAAGCCAGAGAGCCAAAACCAACAGGATCCTGTGCAGGAGGAATGACCAGACAGGAATATGTGCAGCCTCCAGCCCAAATCGGCACAGGGCTGCAGCAGAAGGGCAGGCAGGGCTGGTGCTGCAGCAGAACCCAACAACGAGAACTGAAAAGTTCAGTTTTGTAGCTCCACATCAGCACAGCCCTAGGATCAAGTTGCTGGGCTGTTAATTATTGCCTGGCTAAAATGAAGCAGGGACCAGGCAGGATGGGAAAAGGTCTCTGCCTTTTGGGGATTTTCAGCTGGCTGCTTCCAATAGGCAACACTTTGCCCAAGCAAGGGAAATGTGCTCAGGCACTGCATTCAGACGCTCTGCTACTTCCTCAAAACTTCACACTTTTTACAACTCTCTGCACAATGGATTTCCTTTAACCTGGAACAGAATCCCTCTCCGTGCCTGTGCTGTAGAGGAGTGAGGGGGGCAGGAGCAGGGGAGGCAGCGTGAAGAATGCAATTATCTCCACTGAAAGGAAAAACAAAAGGGGGGAGCCCAGGGGGGGAAAAACAGATCTGAAAGCACAGCACAGGCAGGATCCCAGCTCAGGACAAGGGATTTGGGACAAGTAAATACAAAGCAACAGGGATGCTGCAGCATCAGCACAAGGAACTGGGAATGTGCTCTTGGATCTGCATTCCAGCCAAACCCTGGGCTTTTGCTCAGCCTCTAAATATCAGGTGAACTTTCAGTGTCTCACTCCAAACAGGCTCATCATCCTCTGCTGAACAAAACAAACACCCACTGCTGCTTGAACAGACAGCACCAGAAATCACAGGGCACAGAGCAGCGTGGGTCCCCAGCCTTCCTCCCCACAAGAAGTGAGGGAAGAGAAAGAAAGGCAGAGCCTACATTTCCTGCAATTAGATGAGGTATGGCTCTCAAAAAGTGAAAGCTGTAATTAGGGATGTTTGGAAAGAATAACAGGGAAGCACCTTCCTACCACACTGGAGCATGTTTTCTAGAGAAAGATCTGGGCAGTGACTGGGTGGAAACTGCACAACTTCTGCTTTTTTATAAATCTGAAGCAAAACAGGGAGTGTCCCGACTAAATGCAAAGCCTCTTGTCACTTTAGGAAGTTTTCACCAAACTCAGCTACATTTAAATCATTGTACACTCATCATTTTAAATTAAAAATAACCAAACAAGTCTGGATTGTTTTGGGGCTTTTTCTCTCCAAAGCTGTGTCTGTTTTACACTGCTGCTTTGCTGCTCCTGAGATTAGGGAGGGCACTTCCAGGAAAAGCAGCAGGAGCAGAAATGCAACAACAGAATTCAGCTAAAGAAAAGGGCAAATTCCAAGCCTTTGGTAGGAGCTGCTGTGCCCTGATGTGCAGCTGCAGCCCCTGATTTTGGAAGGGGATGAGGAGTGCCATGACTCTGTGAGAGCTGCATTCTGCCCAACAACAAACCACCCCCGCAATAACACCACCCCAAACTCCCACCTCTTACCTGGTTAATGCTGGGCCTCCCCTGCTTCTTCTTGGAGGTAGTGTCCAGCCCCCAGAGAGAAGAAAACCTGCTCCTCCTCTTGCTGGCAGACCTGGACATGGCCTGTGTCCTCCTCCTCACTCCGGACTCCCCCGTGCGAGCCGCCACCTGTCAATGCCACGCGGCTTCAGCATCAGAGCTGCAGCACCCCAGCACAAATCCCCCCAAAATGGGGGGTCTGGGGGGGAATAAAGGCAAATCCTGTGGGAACTCAGGGTTCTCACTGCTGGGACAGTGGGGATGCTGCCAGGCTGCTGCCTTGTCACTGCAAATTAACTCACTTCTGCCAGCATCCAATAGCAAATATTGAAATGGTCACTACACACCACTTAATCATCATAGAGCAAAACCTCAGGACCAGTGAAGGGCTTGGGTTTTTTCTTTTATTTTCTTTTCCTAGCAAGGTTTCAAAGCTGGACATGTGAAACCTGAGATTTCCAAACTTATCTGTTGCTTCCCAAAAACCCGGTCTTCCTCTTCGCTCTTTCCTGTGGAAACCCTCTGGGCATCCTGGTGCTGACTCAGAAGTGCAGCAAGGCCAGATAAAGGCTTGCAGGGAGCTCATGGCATTTAAGCCTGTACTTCCTTAAAGATAAGTGACATCTGAAGGATTGAGCAAGGCACAGGAAGGGGAAAAGTGAGCTGAAACGACCCTTCCCATCAGAGCAGTGTCAGCTGCCCTACAGCAAAATGCCCTGTGGCGACGAGAGATGCTGCCTTGACTGAGCCCAGTATCGGGGAGCTCTGGAGGAGATCACTGGGACATCACTCAGAGCTGAACAGTTCAGGCCCAAAAAACGTCTGTCTAATCAGATTTCCCAGGTGGAGGTGGCCTGAGGAGAGAAGCTCCTCTCCTGCCAAAAAGGGAGCGGTAGGGAAGGGCAGGAGGCAGGGCACAGACAGACAGACAGACAGACCGACCCACCCTGCTGACTGCACCTCCTGGAACACCTCAGTGCTGCATTCCCACAGCCCAGAGCAGCAGAATGGCTCTGGGAACACTGAGCGATGTCACCAGCTGAGGAACTGGTTGGATGCAGCACATCCAGGATTACAGCTGGGATGGACAGAGGGCTGGCTGCTGGCACTGGGTGAGGAATGGGGGCTCTCCTTGGGAAACAGGGCAAAGCCAGCAAAAGGAGAACTTGAGCACCACAGCAACACCTCCATTTCCACAGTGAGAGGCTCCACAGCTGTACCTGGGACATTTACACAGAGCCACCCGGGGGAACTCAGCACATCCTTGGATGAATGTACTGGGAACATCTTCAGGAGACTGGGGCCATGGAGTCACAGAATCATCTGGGATGGACGGGACCTTAAAGCCCATCCCAACCCCTGCCATGGACAGGGACACTTTCCACTATCCCAGGCCGCTCCAAGCCCCATCCAGCCTGGCCTTGGGCACTGCCAGGGATCCAGGGGCAGCCCCAGCTTCCCTGGGTAAATTCCCTTCCTGAAACTTGAGTTAGGGCTCCTCACAGGAGGTTGCATTTCCCCACGTTCCTGGGGGCAAAGGAGGACATGAGAGTCTGCTGAGAGGAGAAGAAAACACGTGTCTCTTCCAACACAACATTTTTCCAAACGTATTTTTTCCCTTGGCTCTCCAGAGACACCAGCATGAAGAGGCAGACTGTTTTTCAGGCTAGAGCTCAGTGCTTTGCTTGATGTGAAAAAAAAATAAGCATAAATGCAAATTACAGCCCGCCACTTAAAAAATATAATAAATCCAGCAGCAATTAGCAGGATGATGACGCTAATTTTTTCATATAGGAAAGAATAAAAACGCCCCTGACTGAATTACAGCTCTGCATTCAACTGAAGGCTACAGCTGACATCTACAAGACAACAGTGGAGCTCAGCTATTTCTGTGAACCTCCAGGAGTCCAAGCTGAAACTACAAGAACTTGACTCCAATTCATTTTGCAAAACATTCCCCTGTACTTTTAAGAGCTGGGCTGTTACAGTACTTAAATTTAAACAACCATTACTTGCCACACCACAGGGAGCACATTTCCCCTCCCTTGCGGGGCATCAGGTGCTGATGACCAGAGTATTGGAATAACTGGTTGGAATAATTGGAATAAAGTCAGATAAGCCCAAGAAGGTCTCAGCCAGCACATGCTGAGAGCTTCAGAAAGGCTCCCACTGACTTCATGGGATGCGTGGATCACACCCAAATCCGTGGACACTTGAGATGACCCTGGAAAATCTGAAGACACTTGAGATGAACAGGAAGATCTGTTTCTGGTGGAAACTCCAAACAACACCTCTAGGACAGAGACGGCTCTTCCCCAGCTGCTCCTGCAGCCCTGCTGAGCCCAGCCCAGCCCTGCTCACTCACCAGTGCGTGGAAGGAGGAGACGGAGAAGATGCCCAGGCGGCCCATGGCCACCTTGGTGGGGCGGCTGGCGAAGGCCAGCAGGCGCTTGGGGTTGGGCAGCTCCCCGCCCTGCAGGCTGGCCAGGTAACAGCGGTACCGGAACAGGTCCATCTGGAACTGCTCCAGGTTCTGCTCCCACACGAAGATCTGCCAGGGGACACAGGGGACAACAGCCTGGTAAACGCCTTGGAACAATTCACAGTGACACAGTCTCAGAATCTCTGCTGGTCAGAGGGACTCAGAGATATGTACAAGCCTCTTTTCCCAGTCCAGCAGTCGAAGAAGGAGTCAGAATTCTTCTGATCTCATTCTCAAGGTTGTTTATTATTTCTTATCTTTAACATTCTTTTTCCAACCCACTGAGGTCTGTCTGGCAGGTCAGACAGAGGAACACTGCCCACCTCAGAGGTGGTGTTATCTTTTTATACTAAAAACTACATGTACATTATTTACAGTAACTTCCCAACACCTATCACCTATGTTAGACAGTGACTTTCTACTCTAAACCAACTTAAAAGTGCCCTATTTACAATAGCTTCCCAACACCTATCAGCTATGTTAGACAGTGAGTTTCTACTCTAAACCAATCTAAAAATGCCACCATCACCCAGAAGATGGAGGCCAAGAAGAAGTAGGAAAAAGGACAAGGCACGACCAAATTCCTCCATCTTGGGATCCCGAGCCCCCATTCTAAAAACCTCAAAAATCTATTTTTCACCCCGTGACAAACTGTTATTCTACTTAAACTTTCTTGATTTGTAATTATTCAGAGAAAGGTTGGAAATTGCTTTTTCCAAGGGCTAAATCAAAGGCACAGGGTCAAGCCCTCCAGGGCAGCCAGAGGAATTTCCTGGGTTCCAACAACACACCAGTCACTATGATATTTTCTGAAAAATCCCTCTGTTAGGATTTTTTCTCCTGAGAAGCTTCAGAAAAGAAATGTAAACAATAATTATTTGATTGCTTTGGAGATTGTTTACTAACAGGTGTATCTTTAGTTTTATGTGAATTGTGTTAACTTAATGACTAATTTTAGTTTAGTTGTGTTGGGACTCTGGTCAGTCATGGGTTTTTATTATTCACTCTTTTCTAGCCTTCTGATATAGCTTTTCTCTATTCTTTTTAGTATAGTTTTAGTATAGCATTTTTAATATAATATAATATCAGAAAATAATAAATCAGCCTTCTAAAAACATGGAGTCAAATTCCCATCTCTCACCTAGTCCTGGAAACCCTCACAACACCACACTCACCCTTTTCACCAGTGCTGATCTCACCCAACAAACCCTGATTGCTGATATTCCCACATTCCCCTGCCCTCCCAACCCCCCAAAGGATGCAAATAGTTAAAGAGTTTTGATTAGATGGAAAACAACTTTCTACATTTGCGGCGAAAGTCTCCTCCTGGGACAACTGCTGCTTTGATACAATGCTAATTAACAGGATTAAATTTTCATTTTTAATTTTCTTTGTATTTCCAGGATTCTCCGCTCAGCAGTCCCTTAAGAGGCTTCTTTCATGCATCAAGAGCATCTGAAGAATCAGGAGAGCAAAGCCCACCAAACTCCAGGCACAGGGCAACCCAAATCAGCAGCCACAGCAGCAGCTTTGCTGTGAGCAACAACAGAGCCTGAAAAAGTGCCATACACTGGGGATAATTAATCTGATCTGCAGAAGAGTGCTGCAATCAGCCTATGGAAGAACTTATTTAAATAATTCAAATAGCTTATAGGAAACAGTTTCAAAGCATCCAAACTCAGTTACGTAAAGAGAGAGACTGCTCTGCCCTCTCACTGTGACTGACAGCTTTGAGTAGGATTCTTTAGCATCTCCCTCCTCTTTCTCCTCTATTTCCCCTCCTCACAGGCTTCCAGGGGGCACAAATCCCTTTAACTCAGCCCCAGCCACTTCCCCCCATGCCCTGCATTACAGGCACACTTGGCAGCCGTGGTAGGAGAGCTCCAAATGAGGGAAGCAGCAGCCATATGTCAAATTTCCCAAAATAAGGTGCTGCTGCAGCAGTGGGAGAGACATCTGCTCGAGGCTCTCTGCTTCTGAAAGCCAGCCAGCCACGCTGTCCACTTGAAGGCAGCAGGAGAGGGCCCAGGGCAGCCAGGGATGCAGCCACAAGGTCAAGGCAGGCCCTTGTGACAAAGAGAAACCAGGCCTGGCTTCCTCAGCCCCGCTGCCAGCAGGAGCAGCAGCCCCTGGCACACTCAAAGCAGCAGCAGCAGCAGAGTTTGTTGGTGTGTGAACAGCTGCTCCCCAAGGCATCTCCCAGCCATGGCATGGTAGCCTCCTGCTATCCAAATCTCCTGGAGGCCAGCAGAAGACAGTCCATGCTGGACCTTAGTGGAGCAATGGTGCAGCTAAAGCAGCCAGAACAGTTCTCCTGCTCCCACCTTCTCTAAAAGGCCTTAAACCCTCGCTAGGGACTTTGTGTCAGAATTCAGGACATCCCCCTGGCTGTCCTGGATTGCTCAAACCCCTGCCAGGGGGCTCAGAGAGCTTGGCACAGAGCCCAAGACACCTGTGACGTGGATTATGACCCTTGGAAAAAATTACCAACCT